>CM032449.1:186762835-186937835 GCA_019049505.1 Pachyrhynchus sulphureomaculatus
CTCATTGTGTGCAATAATTTAGATGTGTGAGATAATTTGGACAGTCTACAATATCTAGTGAACCGAACTAATGAGGCTGGACAAGATTTAGGTCTTAGCATCAATGTCAGCAAAACCAAGTTCACGGGGTGTTCAGTCGAGGTCGATACGAGAATGCGAAATTAACACTTAACAATGTACCGATAGAACGAGTTAATCGATTTAAATATGTGGGAAATACGATTACAGACACCATAGATCCCGATATAAAGATAAAATGCGGAATCAAGGCATCTCGTATATTACGCTTTAGAAAGATGGGTACTCTTCTTTGAAATGAGAATGTGAACCTCAAACTAAGACAGCGGATGGTCAAATGCTACATCTGGTCGGTACTGCTGTATGGAGTAGAGTACTGGATAATAAAAGTAAGTACGTTGAATTGACTGGAGGCATTTGAAGTGTGGATTCACCGCAGAATGGACAGGCATATAAAAAGCTGGAGATATCTTTAATGTCTAACAGATAAATACATCCATTAACAAGACAATGTGACTAAAGCTAAGTTAATTCTAAACGAGTCTGTTAAGATAAACACATTACAATGTTAAGTTACAGCTCTAACAATAGACGTTACAATATTAGTTAATAATATTCCTAAGACAAACGATCCCGTGCGACCTTCAGAAACTAGGAATATATTAAATTGATATCAATGTCGTTGCAATTCACATTAAAAAATCTTCATAGCTTGAAAAAAATGGGTCTTTTAACTGCAAATTGGAAGCTTGGAACGGTAAGTTAAACACGGGATAATGTCTTAACGCACGAGATGGTACGTTAAAGTTTAGTTTTGACAGTAAGTAGGGACAGTCGATAGCTGAGTTGCATATTTAAACAAAAACAAAACCAGCATAAAACTGCGACGATCGGCCAATGACGATATCTGAAATCTGCGAAGCAGAGTTTCCTATGGCGATCCTCGTGGCGGGAAAATACCCTCCGTTTTATATACGAGAAATTTTAAAAATTTTCGTTGTACCTCTTCTGTTTGGAAAGTGTACTTTGAGTGTATTGGATGCCACACTATTGCTGCATATTCTAATTTTGATCGAACATATGCAAAGTACAGAGATTTAATTGTATCAATGTTTGAGAAAACACTAGAGTTTCTAAATATGAATCCCAGCGTTTGCATTGCGCTCTTGTAAACCTGATTTATGTGTTCCGAAAACGATAGGCGCTCGTCAAAACTACGCCAAGGTCTCTGATGGATTTTAAATCCTTCAATATCTTAAGATATATATAATAGTCAAATTGAGTTAGGGTCTTTTTATTAGCGTAGGTCATTTTGTAAATTTTCTGAAGACATCTCTCCATAGTGATCGCGAACCTCCGGGGTGCCGGAAACAGAAAACAAAGGAGAAGATAGATATAGTAATTGACCTACCAGACACTTTTTCGAAAAATCGTTAAAGTAATTTATCTAGTACTTTCTTAATAGTTCTAACAAAAATTAAGTTTCTAACTCCATATAAACACATAATCCAAATAGCCCTTCTAACTCCCTCTACCACTCTTTTAACCCCTTTTATGTTTAATTTTATTAAATATTAAATTTATCTAATATGTAGATCAAATACTATTGAAACTATATAATATTTTACCGACCTCAACGCTCTCGTTTATTTTAGTTCAAACGATATTGCTCAAAAACTGTCGATTTCCTTTCTATTTCATGTATATATGTGGACTAATTTGAAATTGAAATTTAATTTCGTTCGAAAGGCCGCCTGGCGAAAATAAAAAATTATGTTTTTCATGATCTAAGAACGGGAAGGAAAAATCTCGAAGAATAATTACAAACGCTGCTTTTGATGGATATTCATGAAAAATAAATTTAATAAAAGTATTAATGTCACCAAAACCAGGAAACGTAATAATTATTATCCTTCCCTTCCTAGTACTATTATACGTACCGGTAGATAATTAACACAAACAAAATAAAAGGTTGCAAAAGAGCAAACGGTACACTTTGTTACACTCGACTGTATACTGAGTGAAAGAAACTTGCGGCTTTTGCGACTGCGGCCGATCTCTCCTACCAATTGCACGTTTTGCAAGCATTTTCTTCGATAAAATTTAAAGTTGCATGCAATAGTTGTTACAAAATTAAACGAATTTGTATGTCGGTTTAAACCATGAGTCATATTATCTATAAATATAATGGAACTAAACAGATAGATACATTACAATAGATTTGTTTTAAAGTTACGCAAGTTATACATGATAACGCGTATGTTTAGATGTTCGCAATTTCCCCTCACTCAAAAACAAAAAATTTTATCACAATTCAAAGCAATTATTTAAGCCAAATATATTTTCCTTTACGCTTGATACAGCCTTTACCATCCTCAGTTAACTCGCTAAATAAATTTTTTTATTTCAGTTTTTGTGATACTGCTGTCTTCTTCTTAAAGTGCCTATTCGGTTCGAAGATTAACAATCATTCTGGCTATTATTACTTTATCCACTACAGCTCTGAAAAGACCGGCAGTATTTGTTGAGAACCAATTTCGCAGATTGTTTAGCCAGGCGATACGTCTGCGTCCTCGTCTCCTTTTCCAAAAACCTTTCCTTAGAGTATTTACTGTAGTATTCCATATCTGTGGGAATTTCTCATTATGTGTCCTAAATACTCCAATTTTCCTACTTTAACAGTTTCCATAATTTCCAGTTTCTTGTTCATGCGACGTAAGACATACTCGTTGATAATATGTATAAGAAATTTTCAAAATTCTGCGATATAGCCATCATTCAAATGTTTCAAGTTTCTTAGAAGTGACTTCAGTCTGCGTTCAAGATTCCACACCATAAAAAAGGACACTGAAGACATAACATCTTAAGAGTCTTATTGGCGCGCTTAATTTTATTGCTGAGCTTTTGAAAAGTAATATCATTTTGAAGAACACTGCTCTAGCTTTTTCGATTACGGCAACGAATTTCCTGCGAGTAATCCCACTGTTCATTTATCATGGTACCTAGATATGAATATTGTTGTCGTTAGCATAACGAATATTATTTATTCGCTCCCCATTAAGTAGTATTCTTTCATAGTGGAGACAAGACACAACCCTGCCTTCCTCCACGCTCAATCGATATTGCTTCTAAAAGCTCCCCTTCTGCCTTAATAAAGGCCATATGGTTCCAGTAGAGGTTGCTAATAATCGGCAGATCCTTTCCATCTAGGCAATGTCCTTCAGAATTCGATCATTTTGTGATGTTGGACTCACCTCTCTTTGGGATATTTACCACCAACACATTTTTCTTTTTCTAATATTAGAGTTTTGTTGGGTAGAGCCCTAAAAAATATAGGCATGTCTCATCCGTATTATAGATGCCTCTCGGTAAATATTCCTTGATTAAAGAAGAGCATTTTTCCCAGAATGATGAAAAATCTTCAGCAATAATCGAAGCTCCTTCTCCTGAAATCGCTTTAAAACTTATGTTGTGGCGGATTCTAAATTTATTAAGCCAACCAGAAGAAACACTGAATGAATCGTATTAGCGAACCTGAAAAAAACATTAACAATAAGTTTTTTACATTTTTGTCACCACAAGCCCCCCTTTTATCCATTCTTTGAATTGATATGAAAAGAAATTCAACGCACTAATTCCAGAAAACCTTATCTAAAAAAAATAATTCATGTGCATACCTGTCAAAGGAATCCCCTTATGGCGAGCTGCTATTCATTCAAATTCAATTCAAAGGCCTTGACGTCTCTATATCGCTGAATCAAAACCTGCATAAAAAATAAGGCCTCTCTGGTTACTGCTGTGGAATATGGTTATTTCTTCTTCAATATTTCCAATAGGGATAAATCATGGTTATCGAAATTGGACCATGCTAATCTAGAAATACTTGACGACCTTTCGTCTACAATTGCACTAGACATATTCAAGGATCTATACTCTTTGAGACTGGAGCACTCGTGGAAGTACAGGTCCAGTATCTGACTGGAGCCAGTGTAACGATTCACGTGTGATGCCGACCGTAACTTAAGTCTCTATTAACGTTGTTATGGTGTTTATAAGTCTCGATCGATACCCTGAACTTTCGTTTATAGAAAATGAAGACAGAAGCCAGAAATTTGGATTATCTTACTTGATATTTAATATTCTACATTGTACAATTTGTTACTTTTTGATACAGCTTTCATTGTTCTTAATTTTAGTTGATGTTGATATTCCAGTTTCTCCTACATACACCATACCGCACGAATAGAGAATTTTATAAATACCTTCTGTTTATTAATGAATTGTGTCGTTTGTGTAAATGTTTTAATATTTTAAGTAATTTGGCTATTCTGTCTGTAGTACCGTGCACATAAGGTATAACTACTGTGACAGAATACATCTAAAATCCAAAGTGGTGTTCCTTAAAATCTTAATCTTTGACACTGGTAGCGTGTATGATTGCAGAAGTATTGCCACATTTGTATATTTAGGTTTACTATAAGGACTAGGTGGAAAAAGCTAAATAACCTTAGGTATGCGAATGATACTGTTATACTTGCAACGCCAATACAAAACCAAGTATCCATTATAGAGCGCCTTGAGATCACCAGCGAAAACTATGAATCAACAATTAATAGAGCGAAAACCAAAGTAATGATTGTTAGTCGTAATGAAGATCAGTCACACATAAATGAAATTGCTGGTGTCACTGTTGTTGACCATTTGAACTATTTGGGATCCCTCATAACTAACAATGGTGCCTGTGAAGCGGAAGACGTTTGGCTATCGCTGGAAACTCGACGATCAAACTCACTAAGGTCTGGAAAGATCCAGCTGTCACAAACAACATAAAGTTAAGATTACTATCCAGCCGTATATTCCCCATAGCAACTTTCACATCGAAAACATGGACCAATAAACAAGCTGATAAAAGACGAATCGATGCGTTTGAGATGTGAGCATATCAACGAATCCTCAGAGTATTATATACTGAACACCATACTAATGTATCTATTCTTGAAGAGCTTAGGATAAATGACCGACTTTACAATAGAATTAATAGACAATACCTAAAATATTTTTGTCACATTATGAGGAAAGTGGATGCCATGGAAAAGCTTGTGTAGTAACGGACAAGGTAGAAGATCAAGGGGGCGGTCCTTAACAAGGAGGTAGGTCCGATCAAGTAAGATCTCTTCTTGGTATGTATAATATTAACGTAAAACTATAAAAAATAAATAATAAATATATAAAATAGAATAAAATAAAAACGAGTTATATAAGGTGAGTCCACGATAGAGCAAAGTTCATTATCTCATTTGTTTCGGGAATGATGAAAAAATGTTAAATACAATAGTTTTAGGGACTGTTAAGGTGCACAGTTTAAAATTATTTTTCAAAAAAGTGTGGCCAATATAACATATGTTTTTTTATATGGAACATACTATTTTCTAATTTATTTTTAAATTCTGCGTAAAATTTTATTACTTTTTGATTAATAATGTTATATACCTAAACCCAGTAGTTTTTCTAATATTTCAATTTAAAAAAGAAAAATACTAGTTTTCGGTTTTGTAAAAAATTGCCAGTAATTCCATTGTTTCTCAAGGTGGAATACTCATAATTAGTACGAGCGTTCTATAGAGCTGAAAAAAAAGATATATGTAAAGAAATTTGAGTTAGATGCTACAGGGTATTCAAAATAAATTTATGCGTTTCGACTATTTTAAATTGAAAAATCTCAATTTTTTTAAATGGCACATCCTGTATATTATTATTTTTTCTGATAGATTTTACAAAACCCTCCAACTTTTATTAAGTATGTCATATACCCATTTCAAATAGTTTTCGATTTACTTTGAATTTTTTCAATTTTTACCCTTGTTTTTAATACACTTACACTATAACATCATAGTTGCCAAGACAAAACAAAAGTGTAGGCTTTGTCCAATTTTGACATGTCTATTAAGCAAGTAAAAATATTTAAATTTGTTGTAGTAAGTGACGTATAAAAGGTAATAGTTATGAATTTTCCTAAAAATGAATTAATTGATATGGTTTATATACTGGGCGAGGAGGGAAAAAATTGTTTTTTTGGCAGTAAGGCTTTACGGAGCAAAGTACCCTAATAGACGTAAATCATCTAGAAAATCTTTTCAGTGCTTAATGGAATGGTTTGATGGTAGTGGTAGAGTTGAGTATACGAAACGGACAGTAGTAAACCAGAATGCTACCAATGAGGGAAAAGAAATGGAGATTTTACTTCATGTTGAAGATAATCCCCAGGTCAGCAGCCGTCAACTAGCTGACTTATCTGACACATCCCAATCTACGGCCAATCGCACCACGAGAAAATACAAGTATCATCCCTTCCATATAAAACTACACCAAGAACTTCAAGACCGTGATTTTGAACGACGAGTAAACTTTTGTACCACCATGAATGGAGCAATAGAGGCCGATCCAAATTTTTTATCCAAAATAATGTTTTCTGATGACTTTTCGCAGTAATGGAACAGTTAACAGCCATAATATGCATTATTATTCAATAGATAATCCATTTTGGGTCCGGGAAGTTCAAAATCAAAACCACTGGTCGCTTAATGTATGGTGTGGAATATTAAATTTTCGAATTATTGGTCCATATTTTTCCCGCGAACCACTTAGCGGTCCTAGATATCTAAATTTTTTTTTTACAAAACGAATTATCCCAGCTTCTTGAAGAAGTTGATGACTTTGAAAAGGAACAAATGTGGATTCGACAAGACGGAGCTCCTGCTCATTACCACCGGGAAGTTCGGGAATTTTTAAACTATCGTTACCCAAAAAAATGGATCGGTAGGGATGAATTCATCAGTTGCTCCCTCGATCATGTGACCTAACACCTTTAGACTTCTTTTTGTGGGGCTACATTAAAGATCGTGTTCATGTGAATCCCCCTACAACACCAGTAGATATGGAAAAAAAGGATACGGGATGCGTGCAGGACAATAACGCGCTTTATGCTAAGGAAAGTGAAGAAAAATATAGTAAAACGACTAAACATGTGTATTCAAGTAGACGGGCATATTTTTGAACATTTATTATGTCATAATAATAGATAAGTTAAACTATATTAAAATTATTATTAACTATTTGTTTATGTTTTCACAATATCGTAAGTGTATTAAAAACAAGGGTAAAAATTGGAAAATTCAAAATAAATCGAAAACTATTAGAAATAGGTATATGACATACTTAATAAAAGTTAGAGGGTTTTGTAAAATCTATCAGGAAAATAATAATATACAGGGTGTGCCATTTAAAAAATTTGAGATTTTTCAATTTAAAATAGTCGAAATACATAAATTTATTTTGAACACCTTCGTACCAATTATCAATATTCCACCTTCAGAAACAATGGCGCTACTGGGAATTTTTTACAAAACTGAAAACTAGTATTTTAAAAAAAAAATTGGAATATTAGAAAAGTACTAGATTTAGGTATATAACATTATTAATAAAAAGTTATAAAATTTTACGCAGAATTTAAAAATAAATTAGAAAATAGGATGTTCCCTTTAAAAAAACATATGTTATATTGGCCACAGTTTTTTGAAGTACCCTGTATACTAAAAAATAATTTTTTAAACTGTGCACCTTAACATTCCCTAAAACATTTTATTTTATTGAACATTTTTTCGTCATTCCCGAAACAAATGAAATAATGAACTTTACTCTATCGTTAACTCACCCTGTACAAAGAGTTCTTTGTACCTCTTGTCAATTAGTTATACTAAAGCTTAAGTTTATAATTAAAAATAAATATAACAACACAACACTAGCACAAACGAACAAATCAAAATAAAGAATGGTAAAAAAAGAAAGAAGACAAAACAAGAACCATCTTTAAAAACTGCACAGTACACACACACCAAACCACATTTACTTCAGATTTCTGCCTACTAATCTATTTCTGATACATTCGTTACAGTATTTTCAATTATTTCGTTAATTCATTAATTTATGTTAGCATAAGATGATCCCCTAATTCCAAATGAAATTTAAGTAAAATTTCAGTCCAAAAATATTATAAAGAAAAAGAAAATTATTTAAATTAGCAGAAAAACACTAAACGAAAATCGCCCAAACAGATCTAAAACAAGACTTCTTCTTCAGATTTTCAAATGACTAAAGTTTCATTCGGTACCACCTATTTTCCCCTTTCTTAGTAGTTAACTGCATATAAAACTGCCCTTCAGCCAACAGCGATACGAGTTTCATTCTTAAAGCAACCCCTCTTTTTTGACTGTTTCCTCATACCTCCTAAATATTCTCCTTTAAAGAGTAGGTATCGCCACAAGTAGATACTAAATTAGAAATATTTTTATTTCACAGAACTATTGACCGTTTATTCTAGAACTGTACGAAATTTATATATATATTCGATGAAAAATCTAAATTAAAACCTTATACTAAGAAAATCCGACCCGAACCAATTATCTTCTCTTTTCTGCTCTTTTCTCAGTCTTGTAGTCAGATAAAGGGAAAAAAAAACCCTCGAGCTTCGCTTTACAACTATAACAAATGTGACGGATATATCAAAGCGATTATATATCGCAATCTTCTTTTCCTCTAATATTTCGATGATATACGAGTCAATGGCTTGAAAAAGTACTTTAGTTATTAGTTTGTCGTAAAAATGCCTGCATTGGTGAGTAAAAACATCGACTCAAATGATTTTGCTTAACACCGACCCTTGAATTTAATTTTCAAACAGTCGTATTATCTCTGGTATCACTAGAACGTCGATTTTCTACTATTTCCAATAATAACCAAAAACATTTGGATTTCCAAAAAGTTTTACTGATTAAAACGATTCTACTCAATAGAACAGTTTTTGCTCGCTCAGCAACGTAACTATCGCGCGATGGCGCTATTGCTCTATTCCAGGAAGACCATTACCAACATGTAGTGACTGCGCAACTGTACCTGAGCCAGTCAGCTGTCTCCAGAGTCTACAGATGTTACCAAGAGACTGGTGCTTTTACACAGAGACCAGGATCAGGAAGAAGAAGGTATACTTCGAAGCGAGACTACCGTTTCATTGTCAACACAACTCTAAGAAATCGTCTCTTGGCCGGAATTAAGGTCCGACAGGAGCTCCGACAAATTCACGGTCGGACTGCAGTCACTGGACAGTCAGAAAAAGGCTTAAAGAAGCTAACCTAACTCCGAAGAGGCCAGCTAACGGGCCCGATTTGACAGCAGCGCATCGACAAGCGCGACTCAGATTTGTTCGAGAACATGTCGCTTAACCTTAGAGCAATGGCGCTCCATTTTATTCTCCGACGAGTCCCGAATGTGCCGACATGGCAATGATGGAAAAAGACGAGTCTATAGGAAACCTAGGGAGCGCTATGCGCAGTGCTGCATCACTGAAATCGTCGCCTAGCAAGGAGGTTTTGTCATGGTGTGGGAAGGCATCTCGCTGGATGCGAAAGTCGATTTGGTTTTTGTGACTGATGACAAGTACATTAAGGAGATCCTGCAGGAAGACGTCGTTACTTACGCTGGGTTGGTTGGCGATAGTTTCGTGCTAATGGATAACAATGCGAGGCCACATACTGCTACATCGGTGCGGCAATGCCTGGCGGAAGTGGGAATACCCACATTAAACTAGCCTGCCAATCGAGCACATGTGGGATGAGCTCAAAAGAAGGGTTGGAGCCAAAAATTCATCCCCTGCATCGCTGAGGGACTTAAAGATTGCAATGGTGGAAAAGTGGAGAAAAATCCCACAGACAGTGGTCAAAAAGCTCACTCGCTAGATAAAAAAATAGGGTGGAAGCAGTAACAATAGCAAGGGGATAATACAAAATATTGATTTTGGTTTTTATCAATAAATTTAATAGTTAAACTTAAAATTTGTTATATTTTTCCTTTCTCTTACCCCTATTTTCAATCCTTGTTCTCCTTATTTTCCTTTTCAATTATTTTAATTAGTAAAAAGCATGAGGTATGCTATAGAATTTGGTATCATTAGAAAGAGATTGGGCTTTCAAATAATACTAAAATCCGTAAAAATATATGAACACTAAATTTTAGCATCCGTGTTAAATGAAGCCAAATAATTTGAGTCGATTTTTTTGCTCACGAGTTTATTTTATTATATATTTCTTATAACTTTATGAAAGTATAATTTCCGGCAAATATTGAACTCGAAAGCTTGGAAGTTTTTTGAAGCCTTTTAATTTTTATGAATTGAATATTTTTTCTCTAGTTTCAATATCTTATTACCAAAGAGAATGCTACATATTTAGCATCGTGTATTTCCCAGAACCTGTTACCTCCTTATGTTTTCTAACAAAGGTTAGGCTCTAATTATTATACAGAGTGATAAATTATTAAGAATATATTTTTTAAAATAAATTAAATAAACCCTTACACTACTATCTACTCGTAGATTTTTATTACTATCTTATCTGGTAGACGGGTACTTAAACTGGTTAAACGAATGTTTAATATTGTCAGTGCAATATCCGTTATTTTTGAAAGCACTGATTATTTTAACTGCGATATATTAATAAAACTCTAAATACTAGTTAGTTGTTTAGAAGAATGGTGGTGTGAATTAATATTCGGAATCAATTTGTACGAATTGGCTTTCTGTTGACTAAATGTTCCAAGGTACCTTCCCTTTTCCTGTGTACCAATATATCTATAAAAGGAATGGTATCAAGTGATTCAGTTTTCTTTGTCACAAAGGGATTAGGATACATAGCTATCAAAATTTTTAAATTAATTTTTATTTTATTATTACAATGTTATTCTAAAGATGATTTTTACTTGGCGGTTATTTAGAGAGTTATTATTGTGATTACTATGATTACACAAGCAAACAAAAAATATCTGTCCGGGTTGACTGATCCCTCTCCTACCCCCTATCCCCTGTATTTTTGGCAGCTGAACACGATCCCGATGTTGGATTTGGCCCATCACATCACAGTTTTTTTCTAACCTTAAGAAGAGTGGGAAGAGGGGAAAGTAGAACATCGAGGGGACGGTCTCCAATAAGATGGTCCGACCAAATCCATTACCGAAAATGATTACAGAGGTTAAAAATGCTTTAAAGAAATGTAGTAACCTTATCTCCCATTCGCTAAAATTTAAATTAAATGTGAGTAATCCGACCATACCAAAGTTATACAACTGCTGCTTACACAAAGATCACAAACCTGGAAAAGCATTGTTTCATTGGTCGGATCACCCACATATTTAATATCCAAATGATTAACAAAAAAAAAACTTGAGAATTTACCATTAAATGCTTTCGCAGTGAAGAATTCTTTAGAATTTATTAATAAAACAAAAGATCTAGTTCTGAATGAAGGTGAAATTTTAATTTCTTTTGATATCAGTTCTTTGTTTCCTAGTACGCCAATACGACAAACTTTACAATATCTCGAAGAATTACTTAGATGATTGACTTTGAGGACGAAATTATTCATGAACACTTAATATTATCTAAACTTCGTATGGAACAAAATTATTTTCAGTATCTTTCATATAGTATATGTATGTGGATGATGTTTTCGCGATTTCTGATACAAAGAAAGCAAATATAGGTGATTTTGTTTCTAAATTAAATAGCCGATATGATTCCATTAAATACACTTACGAAACTGAAAACAAAGGACAACTGCCTTTTCTAGATATTTTAATTTTTAAAAATAATAACAGGTCATAATTTGATATCTATAGAAAAGACACAGCAGCAGATAGATATATATGCCTAATGATTTGTTTCATTGCAAACAACACAAATGAGCCGCATTACATTTTTTAGTTTATCGTTTGGTCACTTTTCTTTTGAACAGAGTAAACTTCAGTAATGAAAGGAATCGTATCTATAATATATATAAAATGCAACGTCTCTCTGTCTGTCTGTCTGTCTGTCTGTCTGTCTGCCTGTCTGTCTGTCTGTCTGTCTGTCTGTCTGTTTGTCCGTTAGTGCGCCTATCACTGAAGAACCACTTATCCGATTTACGTACTTTTTTTTTAAAACATATAGGCTATATTTTATTACGATAGGTAGCATAAGGAATGAGCAGTGACGTAAAATAGCGAATGATGTCGGAAATAAGTTTGCCGCTAGCGCATGCCTTTGCAATACACAGCCTAAACCATTAAATATGGAACACTATTATGTAGCAAAGAATATCTGTAATCTATAATCTATAATATATATAAAATGCAATGTCTCTGTGTCTGTCTGTCTGTCCATTAGTGCGTTTATCACGCGGAAACCACTTATCCGATTTACCTGTCTTTTTTTAAATTCATACATATATTCTTTTGCCAGGTTATATAATAATAATAATAATAATAATAATCTATATATAAACAAGCAAGAACTCACAGATTATTGGAAAGTATCTGGTCGGAACCCAAACTACACAATAATAACACCCCCTGGATTAAAGCCGAAGAAGACAAACATAAACATGTGACAGAACAAGAGAATCCCACATTAAATACACAAGAAATTACAGAAACTATCAAACACACACACAACTGGAAATGTCCTGGAATAGACAATATACAAAACTTCTGGTACAAACAGTTTACCACCACACACGAAGCACTTGCACACCAAATCAACAAAGCCATTCTACAACCACACACATTTCCCACTTTCCTTACACAAGGAATAACATACGTTAAACCCAAAAGCTCAGACACCACAAACCCGTCAAACTATCGACCTATCACCTGTCTTCCAACCCTATACAAGATCATCACAGCCACAATTTCGAAGAAAATAGAACAACACCTAACAGACAACAATATTCTCACAGAAGAGCAGAAGGGATGCAGGAAAAATAGTCGAGGATGCAAAGAGCAGCTGATTATAGATAGCGTGATTATGGGACAAACCAGAAAAGAACACAGAAACCTTCACATCGGTTACATAGACTATAAAAAAGCCTTCGATTCCATACCCCACAGCTGGTTAATTAGAGCCCTAGAAATCTATAAAATCAACCAACACCTCAGGCAGTTTCTCACGCAAATTATGAAAACATGGAAAACCAAAATACGCCTAGAAACACATACCGAACGCATCCAAACAGAAGAGCTGTACATCAGACGGGGTATATTTCAGGGAGACTCGCTCAGCGCTCTATGGTTTTGCCTCTGCCTCAATCCACTTTCAAATATACTAAACAGAACAGAGCATGGCTTCAATATCAGACACCAAAAAGTGAATCAACATAAAATAAACCACCTCCTATATATGGACGACATAAAACTCTACGCTGCCACACAAACACACCTGAAAGAACTCCTCAAAATCACAGAAATATTCACCTTAGATGTCAATATGGAATTTGGTATAAGTAAATGCAAAGTGCTCCACATCAACAAAGGCCAATGGAAGTGCCACCATGAGACAGAAACCATCAACAATGAAACACTCGATAACATGTTCGACAAAGAAACATACAAATATCTAGGCTTCCAACAAAGCACCAAACTCAACCACACTCACATCAAAACAGAGCTCAGAACCGAATTCAAAAACAGACTGACGAAACTCTTGCAAACAAAACTCAACTCTAAGAATCTCACTAAAGCCATCAATACGTTCGCTATACCTATACTAACATATTCATTTGGTATCATCAAATGGTCACAAACAGACATAGAAAATATTCACATCCTTATACGATCTCAATTCACCAAATACAGGAAATTACACCCCAACGCATGCAAAGAAAGGCTTACCATCGAGAGGAAGGCAGGAGGAAGAGGAATTATAGACATCAGATCATTACACACAAAACAAATACAATCACTTAGGAAATTCTTTCACAGCAAGCAAACCAGCCTCCACACAGCGACAGTGAAAGCAGACAAAAACTACACACCTCTCGACTTATCCCGGGCAGACCACTCAGCGGACACACACAGTCACACCCAATTACAACAGGAAAAGATGAAAACGTGGTCAGAGAAAACACTCCACGGAAAACACCGATACCACATAGAACAAGACCACATAAATAAAAAACAATCATACACCTGGTTACAGGATGGGCAGCTATTCCCTGAAACAGAAGGCTTCTTACTTGCCATCCAGGATAAAGTCATATTAACCAGAAACTACCAAAAGCATATCATCAAAGATCCGACTATTGCAGAGGACAGATGTAGGAAATGCCACCAGCAGAAAGAAACGATCGAACACATAACGAGCGGATGTAAAATATTGGCCGGAACAGAGTACACAGCCAGGCATGATTCAGCTGCCAAAGTGGTTCACCAAGCACTAGCCACAACATACAAACTCCTAGAAAACACAGATCCATACTACAAATACACACCAACATCCATACTTGAAAATAAAGATTACAAGCTCTACTGGGACATCAGTATCCATACAGATAAAACAGTCTCCGCCAATAGACCCGATATTACTTTTCAGTGCAAAAAAAGGAAAAGTCACCTATCTAATTGACATAGCTGTCCCCAACGACACGAACATCCAAACGAAATACACAGAAAAAATTTCCAAATACACAGACCTTGCAACGGAAATAAAAAGGCTATGGAAACAAGAAAAAGTCATCATTGTCCCCCTCATTATATCAGCCACAGGCCTTACACCAATAACATTCACACAACATTTAGTACAATTAGGACTCAACACAAACATACACAAAAACATTCAGAAGTCAGTGATTTTGAAAACATGTAACATTGTCAGGTCATTCCTTAATACACAATGGTAATGCATTTGTGCTGACTTGGTTTGCGCCCGTCAGCCAAACATGGAACCACATTGACCAAATGTGAGACAGAAGAACTTTTTTGTAATAATAATCTATATCTATAATATATATAAAATGCAATGTTTGTCTGTCTGTCTGTCTGTCTGTTAATGCGCTTATCCCTCAAGAACCACTTATCCGATTTACGTGATTTTTAAAATTCATACATATGTCCTCTGACCAGGTTATAGGTATATATTTTATTACATCTATAATATATATATATATATATGTTAAAATGGAACGTATCTCTGTCTGTCTGTTAGTGCGCTTATCACTGGGGAACCACTTATCCGACTTTCGTACTTTTTTTTTTAAAACATACATATGTTCTCCAGCCAGGTTATAGGCTATATTTTATTACGATAGGTAGCATAAGGAATGAGCAGTGACAATAATAGTAAATGAAGTCGGACAAAGTTTGCCGCTGGCGCGTTCTCTTGCAATACACAGTCCAAACCATTAAATATGGAACAATATTATGTAGCAGAGAATATCTATAATATATATAAAATGCAATGTCTCTCTGTCTGTCTGTCTGTCTGTCTGTCCGTCCGTTAGTATGCTTATCAGTGGAGAACCACTTATCCGATTTACGTGCTTTTTTTTTAAACATACGTATGTTCTCTGGCCAGGTTATAGGATATATTTTATTAGGTGACATAAAGAATAAGCAGTGACGACAATAGTGAATCAAGTCGGAGAAAAGTTTGCCGCTAGCGCGTTCTCTTGCAATACACTTCCTAAAGCATTAAATATGGAACAATATCATGTAGCAAAGAATACAATATATATAAAATGCAATATCTCTCTGTCTGTCTGTCTGTCCGTTAGTGCGCTTATCACTCGAGAACTACTTATCCGATTTACGTGTTTTTATAAATTTATACATATGTTCTATATAATTCGATATAAGCCTAGATAATGGGAGATAAGGTGAGATAATGAGAGATTAGGAGAAATAATGGGAGATAAGTCGAGATAAGCCTCGATAATGGGAGGTAAGGAGAGATAATGGGAGATAAGTATAAATAAGGGGAGATAAGGAGAGATAATGGGAGATAAGCAGAGATAAGTCTAGATAATGGGAGATATGGTGAGATAATGGGAGATAAGGAGGAATAATGGGAGATAAGTAGAAATAATGGGAGATAAGTCGAGATAAGCCTAGATAATGGGAAATAAGATGAGATAATGGGAGATAAGGAGAAATAATGGGAGATAAGGAGAAATAATGGGAGATGAGCAGAGATAAGCCTGGATAATGGAAATTATGTAGAGATAATGAGAGATAAGGAGAAATATTGGGAGATAAGGAGAAATAATGGGAGATATTTTATTACGTTGGGTAACATAAGGAATAAGCAGTGACGATAGTAGTGAATCAAGTCCACGCGAGAGGAGCCGCGGGCCCGGCTAGTTAGAAATATAACTAGAATTAATGGTTATGGCGATGTCTTATAAAACAAGTTAATAAATAGACATTAGTTCAGGTTAAATATTCAGAATTTCACCTTTTTTACACGCTTAGAAAATAAACTAAATATGTCTATATACCATATAATCCGAAATATAGCAGGGGACTCAATAAGGTGTTTATTAAGATAAGCCTCACTTTAGTCTATAAGTCATCAGACAATCTGAGGAATTTCTTAAGAAATCCCAAAGAGAAGATTCCTAATATTGAGAAAAGTGGAATTTATGAAATTAGTTGTGATGATTGCAACAAAAAGTATGTTGGGCAAACAAAAAGGTCAGTTAAAAAACACGATTTGAAGAACATTTAGCACATTGAAAATACAGTCAAAAAAGAAAAGTCTAACATTGCCGAACATGCCCTTGAAGCTGATCATACTGTAACATTGGATAATCTAAGATTAATTAAAAATATATCTGATGAGATTGTTGAACGCATACGAAAGTATGGATATTATAAAAAGTAGTTTAAATAAAGACAGAGGGCTTATTCCTTATAATCCCCTCTACTGGTTACTTGATCGGAACTGATGGCCTCGCCTACGCCATTAGCTTCGCCTGAGTAATTCCGGTGTTAGGCTAAATATAAATAGGATAGATTTGTAGACTAATTTTAGTCAATCATCGCTGCTGATGAAGCTAACATGGTTAGCGAAACGAGCGTGGAGTGCAAAAATAAAGTATTTGGTGTAGTGGTGATATACGAGGCTGGTTTGAAAAGTCCGTGCAAAAATAAAAACTACTTATGTGTTTGGGGTAAACCTTTTTTATTTTTCGACATAGTCTCCTTTTAGGCTTATACACTTCATCCAACGATGTTCTAGTTTGTTGATCCCTTCCGAATAATAGGATTTGTCCAAGTCTGCAAAATATGCATTAGTGTCTGCAATCATCTCCTCGTTTGAATAAAATCTTTGTCCCGCCAGCCATTTCTTCAAATTGGGGAACAAATAGTAGTCCGAGGGAGCCAAGTCTGGAGAATAGGGGAGATGTTGGAATCCTATTTCCATTAATTTTGCGACCACAACTGCTGAGGTGTGTGCTGGTGCGTTGTCGTGATGGAAAAGGACTTTCTTGTGGGCCAATCACGGGCGTTTTTCTTGCAGCTCGGTTTTCAAAACGGTCCAATAACGATGAATAATATTCACCTGTAATAGTTTTACCCTTTTTCAGATAATCGATGAGGATTACCCCTTGCGAATCCCAAAAGACAGTCGCCATAACCTTTCCGGCCGAAGGAACGGTCTTCGCCTTTTTTGGTGTAGGTTCCCCCTTGTTAACTCATTGTTTAGATTGTTGTTTGGTCTCAGGAGTATAGTAATGTATCCATGTTTCATCCACAGTGACGAAACGACGCTTAAAGTCCTCCGGATTCTTCTGGAACAGCTGCAAACCATCCTTGCAACACTTCACACGATTCCGTTTTTGGTCAAGCGTGAGCAATCGCGGCACCCACCTTGCGGATAGCTTTCTCATGTCCAAATGTTTATGCAAAATATTATGTACCCGTTCAGTCGAGATGCCCACAGCACTAGCAATCTCACGCACCTTAACTCTTCTGTCATCCATCACCATATCATGGATTTGATCAATGATTTCTGGAGTCGTAACCTCCACAGGCCGTCCAGAACGTTCAGCGTCACTTGTGCCCATATGGCCAGTCCGAAAACTTTGAAACCACTTATAAACTGTTCTAATCGAAGGTGCAGAGTCACCATAATGTTTATCAAGCTTCTCTTTAGTCTCTTGAGGCGTTTTGCCTTTCATAAAGTAATGTTTAATCACCACACGAAATTCTATTTCGTCCATTTCTTGAAAATCACTCGACTTTCTTGATTCACACGAATGCCAAACACAAAGAAATAGACCAATATGGCTGAAACTTGGTGTGCGTTCATTCAAGAGATGCTACTAACTAAACATGACCTCGATACGCGCCGGTGGTGCCATCTCTCGGACTTTGCACGGACTTTTCAAACCAGCCTCGTATAATGAATAGTCTATTTTACAAGTATTTTTATCCAAAATGTTCGATGGATGTAGGCCGTTTAATTCCTCAAATGCTAGGAATAGCGTTAATATTTCATATCCGTGTGAAGTTCAGCTTATCATTCCTCATACAACCCTTTTCAAATAGTCTTTTATATAGAGAATATCATCCCTTTCGAATGATTAGCCCAGGACTGTGTTTTGCAACAAGTAAAATTTATAGCGATTCAAAGCCAACGTGAATCGCTTTTTCCTGATACGCGTCATTCCTCTAGGGCTTTAGGGATTTCACTGCAGCACGTGTGCTATGTCCGTAAAAAAAAAAACAAAAAAAAAAATTCTTATTTTTTTAATTAAGTATGAAAAAAATGACAATGTATTAAGTATCTTAAGCCTGAATCTCCCGGTTATAGTCCTAACATGGAGAAAATACAAGAACTAATACGTTAGTCTACGATCCGTTGGAAACGGGTGTTTTGCTTTCGTAATTTTGAATTATTTTCCAAGCATTACAGTAATTTATTATACTACTTTTTATAATTGTGTATCTAAAATGTATTTAAAAAAAAAATTAGGATAAGTGAGCTCTTGAAAAATCGTTTATAAAATTAAATAGGTTTAAAGAATCTCCACTCTCTCATATCTAGCATCTATATCAAAATTATTAAGCACGACTCACACTATGTGGCCGCGCTCGATATGCTCTCGGTTCGATCAAATTTTCTCATATCCACACTGCTATTTTGATTTAGATCTTGCTTCAGTTTTTTTTCGTCAACGATTCAAGCCAGATCGGAGCAGTTGAGAAAAGTGCATATATAATGTCATTTAACTTTTCAACTGAAGAATTAGCAATTATAGATATTCTTTTAGACGATGATTCGAAAATCATCGAAAAATGGACGAAACCGAGAAGAAGGATATATGTACATCCACGTTTAAAGGCTTGAAAAAGTGAAGCTGAATATTATACACCGTATCGCCATCTGACTGACGACGAAGAAAAAAGTTTATAAAGTATTTTAGAATGGACTCTGGGACATTTGAAATGATATTAACAAAAATAGAACCAAAAATTAAGAGGTTAAATACTACATTTCGAGAAAGTATTTCTTCCCGACAGAAACCAATGGTGTATCTGAGGTAAGTAATTAAAATTTATTGAAATTTTTAAATCAAACATTGTACAGAAGTGACACAAGTATATTTACTTTATTCTTTAATTTTGATTATATTGTTTTCTAAAATTAAGTACATATCTAATGGATACTCCTCGTTGAAACTCGCTGCTTGATATCGTTGTAGCATACGAGATGGGTACATTGGAATATGCTGAGTCTTAGTATTTTCCATAAAATTGGGACTATTAGTTTGAGGGCTATAACAAATTTCTGTCAAATATTTATATGATTTTTAGTATACGTGTGTTGTGGAAGTAGAGTTGAACAGTCACGCGAAATATTAGCTGGACGATATTGCATATTTTCATTGAAACTGCCAGACTACGATGTCGACTGCGAAGATGGACCAGAAGAAACCAGAGATCGATTATTAATTTTTTACGTTACACGCACTTGTTGTCTAGTGCACAACTGAGCGGGTACGGAGTGGAGCGGGATTAAAAAACACATTCATACTACCGTAACAAGTCATGACAAGTCCTATCTCGCTCCGACAAAATATTTTTCGAGATGGATCGATATTCGAGCGTTATGAGATCGAAATCTGAGCGATAGTGATAGTGTGAACACACTTGTTTCTTCTGTAAACATATTTTATCGAACCAAGAGCGAACCAAGAGCATATCGAGCGCGACCTCATAATGTGAATCGAGCCTTATGCAATTTCCCTTGTTATTCCCCTGTAGTTTTTAAGCAGAGATCCAAGCTTGATTACATATAAAATAAACGTAGTCAAAGTAATGTTGTAGTGATATGTAGATTCACATATTTCTGAAAAAACATATGCCTATAAAAATTCACAAGTATAAAAGATTACAAACTATACGGGCTTAATTTACTACATAGGTTTTTTTCAAAAACTATAATGGTTCTTTTGTACCAAATTAAAAAAAATCTTGAACATGAAAAGGCGCGTAAATATCACAATATTATTGACACATTGTTTAACTTGTCTTTTAAAAAAAGATTAAACATTAAAGCAATTAAGCAATTTTACAAAGGAGTATTTTATTTTCTTGCTGTTCCATAAGACTTCGACACTGACACAGATCCACTAGCACCTCCAGCAACGTTACCTACAAGGTTACTGACAGCTCCCAAAGTAGCAATTGGAATCTAAAAAAATTAATTAAGTCTTATGATATAAAAGGAACTTCATTAACTTGATGAAACCGCACTATACCATAATAAAAATGACATTAAATGGAGATAATGGTGGATGGTAACGGGGATATGATTTTGCATTATAAAGAACTAAAACACTAAAGTCTATAACATTAAAAAAAAAAAATTCAGCGACTGTCCCCTTTATTATACGAATCATCTCGTAACGATCATCGATTTTTCTCTTTTTAACCGAATAAAAAAAGGAGGTTCCCAATTCAATACGTATGTATGTAATATTATTCAAGTAAATAATATCAATATTCAATTATATTGGTCATTGATAATACTTAGGGTAAGAGCGGATAATGGGAGTCAGCGGGCAATGGTGGTCACCCACATATCTATAAAACTGCACGTCCGAGAGTGATGTCGATGATCTTTCCGCCCCGCGCTGCACTTCCCACCACTTTTACGAACGACTCGGACTACTTGCCGCCGCGCATTTTTGAGTGACAGTTGTGTTTTGTTTTGGCGCCTCGCCGATGTAAATTTTCGTTTTAATAAAATTAACGGTAACTGTCGAATTTCTTATCGTACCTAAATAAGTATTTATCTATAGTTAATCTTAACATTCAAAACTGTGATGTGCATCTTAAATTTCTATTAAAATAACTATGTTTTTTAAATTTTTGACTTTTTTCTCATTAGCGCAGTTGTGGGTGGCAGTCACTCCATTGCCCGCAAGTGGGTACCATTACCCGCAAAGATTTATATATATTGGTTGAATTTAAAGCACAACTTCAACGTCACTTCAAGAATGACTGGACGTGATTGGTTTAAACGCATTTATGTTGAAAAAAAAAATATATCTATTAAGAATCCAGAAGCAACAAGCATAAACAGAACTACAGCTTTTAATAAAGAGGAGGTGCAGTTGTTCTATAAGCTATTAGGAGAAATGATGGAATAATATAAATTTATTCCAGAAAATATATATAATTGCGATGAAACAGGGATTGCTACTGTACAAAACTCCGGGAAAAAAATACTAGCTACGAAAGGGCAGAAGAAAGTGGGGTCTATCACAAGTTGAGAGAGAGGAAAAAAAATCACTTTGATGTGCGCAATGAGCGCTGCTGGAGGATTCATTCCACCAATGTTTATTTTTCCTAGGAAGAGGTTGACTCCACTACTCAAGAAGGATGGTCCAACAGGAGCTCTTTACAAATGCTCAGACAACGGTTGGATAAATGAAAACCTCTTTTTTGATTGGCTTTCGCACTTTAAACACAACGCTAAACCGTCTGCGGATGAACCTGTTCTGTTGATACTAGACAATCATGCTAGTCATATTTCCCTTCCCATCTACGACTATTGCAAGAGCAACCATATTCATAGGCTATCTTTGCCACCACATACATCGCATAAAATGTAGTCCCTGGATGTTTCTTTCTTTGGTCCACTAAAAGCAGCTTACAAAAAAGAATGTGACTTATTTATGAAAAGCCATCTCACAGAAAAGATAACCCCTTATGACGTAGCATCTTTGGTGAGGATAGCATTTAACAGTGTTGCATCAATTAGCAAAGGAGAATCTGGATTTAGAGCAACTGGTATTTTCCCATTAAATCGAGTGTTTTCAGAAGAAGATTTTATTGTTTCTGTGATTCTTTAATCTGAGTCTATAGCAGTTCATGATTGTGATAAATCTATTTATTTTTCTCCTACATATGTAGTGCAAGAATCAAGGTTGATTCCTAGCATATCGGGGCAAGCAGACCCATCGTCGAAACAAGTAGACGTATCAGTTCTTGGCACATCACTGGAACTGAAACAGTAACTCACTTCGCCAACACCTCGAGCCAAAGAGTCGTCTGATAAAGTATCTATTATCCAAGACCTTATAAAATTGCCAGAGAAAACACCTGGCTTCACTACAAGACAGGATCGAAAGAAGCAGCATGCCACAGTCTTAACTTCGACGCCAATCAAAGACAATTTAATAGAAAAAGAAAATAAGAAGATAAGAAAATCTCAACAAGACAAAGGAAAAGAGAAGGAAAAAAAAAATGGAAAGGTAAAGGCCAAGGAAAGAAGATTAAGATGCAGAAGGAGGGCCTCAAAAGGGCAAAAAGGCAAGTTCTCCAGGAGTCAAACGATACTACTTCGGTGTCATACGTAAATACTAATGAGTTGTGCCAGGATGATAAAGAGGATGATGCAGAAGACGCTGCGAATTCGGAAGAACCAACGAGATTTGGTACAGGTGTACCGCATGTGGGTTGTAGGCTCACGCGGACTGCACTGGGTGGGATTTTGCTGAAGGTTATATCTGCGATAGTGTTAAATTTTATTTGACTTTGATTACCTACAGGGTGACCACAATTGCCCCTATCTCAGTGCAATCGGAGTCAAATGTATTTTTTTTTAAAAAACTCTTCTTATTTCCAAAGTTAATTGCCAAAGTGATTAAAACTGATCTCAAATGATAGTTAAATAAGCAAATTTTGTTATAAGGCGGTTGCAATAAAGATTTGATTTTGAAATAAGCTGAGATTTAAATTCCCGCTTATCTAGATACGCTTTTGAACTGATTTACCGAATTTCGCCAGTATGTATATAAAGTTGTCCTCAGATATCTACAGAACTACTGGACTGATTTTAATGGCTTTTTATCTTCGGTCAGGTATTTTTTAATTTAGCTCCCAGTCAAAGAATCATTTAAATCTGTTCTGTAGTACAAAAGTTATTTTTTAACACTAATTAACTGACTTTTTAAAGGCCATTGAAATTTTTTAAGCTCTTATTCAAATGACATTTGTAGCATTTTTTGTACAATCCCACTGTTTTTCTAAGAAATTTTACTTACATTAAATATGTCTTTAATTAAATTTCCATTAAACTGTTTTCGTACAGTTACTGTTCCTTGTTGATAAGCAGGTTGATAAGAAGATTCATATCCAAAGTTACCATAACCATAGGCGTCAGCTCCAGTATTGGCACTTGCCTCGGCGCTACCTGCTACCACACCACCATAGTAGGGAGTATTATTAAAGTTACTAAAATAATATACACAAGGAATTAGGAATATGCTTACAGAACAATAAAATATCTTCCTGATAATTTTAACAGTTTGGTATTCATCTACACTTATAAATAGTGGTATTTATCGCACTGTATTTATTCTTATTTTGTATATTTAACAGATAATTCTTTCATTTGCAATAATGTAAATCAAGGGATATATTTGATAACGTTGCATGCCGTTACAAAAAATATATTCAAGATTCTTGACATAATGGCGAAACACTTATAATCGAGATTTTTCAGAATAAAGAATAACATTTTAATTCTTCTTGCGAATAGATTATTTTATTTGTGAAATTGAGAACCAAGAACGACTACTCTTCCCGAATATTTCAGTTATTTAAAATAAGAATAAATTAGAATTTGACATCTACTGAAAAGATACAGTAACAAAGAGATTTTTTTTTATGGATCTAGCACACGTGCTGCAGGGATGTCCCTAAAGCGCTACAGGAGCGACACGTGTGCGGAGAAAAGCGATTCACGTTGTTCTTGAATCGCTGTAAATTATACTCAGTGGGAAACACAGTGCTGGGCAAATTATTCCAAAGGGATGATGTTCTCCATATAAAAGACTGCTTGAAAAACGTTGTACGAGGAGTAACAAGCTGAACCTCATACGGATGTGAAGTAATAGCGCGACGTGTACTTCTAACATGCACCGCTCTGGGAGGAATTAAGCGGGCCACATCATTCGAACACTTTCCATGAAAATACTTGTAGAATAGGCTCAAGTCGCCAACCGTTCTTCGATGTTCCAGCGAATCAAGGCCGCCGGTCAGTTCCGGATCTCCAATCAGACAAACAGCTCTTCTCTGAATAGAATCCAACAAATGCAGTGTATGTTTGGGAGCGGAGCCCCAAACATGGGAGCAGTATTCCATAGTTGGCCGAAATTGAGCATTGTAAAGAATTAACAGTTGTGGAGTGTGAAGCTTTCTGGTTCAAAATAATATTCCCAACGTTTGAGAAGCTCTCCTTGCTATGCCTGCAACATGTTTATGCCAGAACATATTTGCTCCCAAATTAACGCCCAACAAATTGAGTGGCGATGTTAGAGGAATGGAGTGCCCCGACATAACTATGTCGGGTTCAACAACGTTAACTTTTTTAGAAAAATCTACCGCCTGGGTTTTTGTAGCGTTAAATTCCACTTGGTTACTGTCACCCCAAGAAAGAATTTCTTCCAGGTCTTTGTTAAGTTGAATGACTTCCAGCCGTCTGCGGATATTCGTCTGAGTAGCCGATGTCCGAGTGTTCAAAGTAAATGAAGAAATAAGCGTACTGTCATCTGCAATGCTGTAGATTGGATTCTCGGTCTTTTCCAGCAGATCGTTAATGTAAATGAGAAAGAGAGTAGGAGACAGTATGGAGCTTTGAGGTACACCGGCGTTGATAAGAGCGTAGCTTAGCCAATGCCCTGGATATGTCACGAGCAACCGCTCGAGATTCTCCAAAGTGTTCGATTACGTTGTTCCAAACGTGTGTTACATAAGTCAGAAGATCTCCTGTGTGTATTTTTACGAAAGCCATATTGATGATCGCTAATAATGTTGAATCCTTCAAGATATTTTAGAAGATGCTGATTGATAGCCTTTTCCATGACTTTCGATATTATTGAAAGCAGTGCGATTGGTCGGTAGTTATTTGGCAAGGTCTTTTTTAGATATCGGCTGAACTGTGGCCCATTTCCAGCAGGAAGGAAATATTCCCTTTCTATAGGATAAGTTGAAAAGTCTACAGAAAACCGTTGTTAGTTCCCTCGCACAGTTTTTGAGAACTATGGCAGGTATCCCGTCAGCGCAGGTGTCTAGCTTCATTAAAATACGTTTTATGATACGCTGTCTGAAGACAATATCGGGCATCCTTGACTGCGCTATGGGAATAGTAGGTGGTGCTTTCCTTGGAAATCGACAGTAGAATGTGAAGCAAAGAGTTCAGCCAACAAGTTCGCTTTCCCAACAGGTGTCATTGCAATAGAATTATCTGGCCGATATTGTAAACAACAGAAACTTTTCTTTTGATCAAGTAAGATCAGAAAAATGAAACAAATCTTACTAGGAATGTAGCTCATCAACAGATATGACGGTTATGAACAAACAAGTTTTACGTTAAAAAATCGCAATTCCACCGTTTTTACAGGATATAAAGCAAGGGACTCTTCAGAGTATTTCATAAGGTAGGCCTTACGTTGGTCTATAAGTCATCAGACAACTTAAAACCTATCTTCAAAAGTCCGAAGGACAAAATCCACGAGAGTGAAAAAAGTGAAATATATAAGATAATTTGTAATGGTTGTGATAAGTATGTTGGATCGTCGATTTAAACAAGATTTAGAGAATATGTAGCTTATTTGAGGTACGGTAGATCAGGGAAATCTAACATTGCTGAAAATGTCCTTGAATATAATCGTATAGGACAGAAAACTTATTTCTAACAGTCCTCTGTTCTGGTCACTTACCGCACCTAAGCCGGTGTCTGTGATTGGTCAGTTCATCTTGAGTTATCATAATCTTAGTATAAATAGTTTATTTTTTAATATGATGGTAGGTTACAACGAATTGTACTAAGTACGCATACCTATTACTCCATCAAAAGCTGACATAGCAGCTTTCGAGCAGACAGAGTGGTTAATACAGTCAAAACTTAAAAGCGGATAGCACTTTTCGAGGGATCCTCCTCAGGCATATACATATACTTAATGTATGCTCCTGAACCATATATAGTTAATGTTGCTCGAAAACTGCTGTGTCAACTTTCGATGGAGTAATAAGAATGCGTACAATTCGTTATATCCTACCATCGTGTTCTGTAACTTCTGGGATAATTACTAGTGAATTCTATTCTCTTATTTGTCAATCCTGGCCTGACTGACGAGCCGTGATATGGCGAAACGCGTCTCAGGATGGATTTGACAAATAAGAGAACAGCGGATAAACTGCTGAAATATGTACGTTTTCAGTTATTTTACGTTTTAATCTTAGATTTAGTCAGTGGTCACTCCTGATGATGCTTATATGGTCGCATAAGGTTGCAAAACAGTATTGATGCAGTACAAAAAATGGTGCACATTGAATAGGTTGATTCTAAATGTTAGTAAGTGTTCAGTTATGTCAATAGCCCGAAAAAAAACGCCAGTACACTTTCAATATCAAATAAATCAAGTAAATCTTGATAGGGTAAATTGTGTTAAAGACCTTGGAGTTAGTATTGACTAAATTATATTTTGATGTACATGTAAAAAATATTGTTTCCGATGCTATGAAAATGTTGGGCCTAATTATCAGAAATCGTCAGAATTTTGTTAATATTAATACATTTAAAACCCTTTGGTTCACACTTGCTCGAAGCAGATTGGAGTATGCTCAATTATATGGTCACCTATCTATCAGAAATACAGGTTTATGATTGAGGCAACACAGAGAAAATTTATGAAGTTTTTGGCTCTTAAGGTTGATGGGGTATACCCACGGGTCGGGATGGATAATGATATTTTGCTGGATAGATTTTATTTAGATAGCTTAGAAAAAAGAAGAGAAATGCATAAATTAGCTTTTTTACATAAATTAATAAATGGTTCTGTTGTCTCTTCTTATATTTTGAAAGAAATTAACTTTGTAGTACCTAGAATATCTAGTAGATCCAGCAACTATTTTTATCTATCTTCCGCTAACACCAATGTTGCGCTTCTATCACCTGTCCACAAAATTTGTTCGAGTTTCAATAAAATATCTAATGCATGCGACTTAAGTCATCCGTTTAAAAAATTTATGAATAATCGTTACAACCAACTAAATTTTTAAAATACTTTGCTCCGGACTCAATGTAATTTGATGTAAGTATGTATTTAGATGTATACAAATAAAAAGTGATTTCCGTGATAAATGTAATTTCGATTTCAGAATTTAGAATTAATATGTGTTAATTTAAGTATATTTATCTAGACTGTAATATGTGTTAATTCAAGTATATTTATATAGACTGTTTATATTTACGGTCCTGTAAATTATTTTGTTGTTGGGCTATGTTTAAATAAGTAAATAAAATAAATAAATAAATAAACGAGTCAGTGCTTGGCAGTTTTTTTGACCCAGGACACAACAGAGTACATGTTTTTTTTGGAAGACTTCATTATTATTTTCATTAGTTTGTTGTATACTTACATGCGTTTTCTATAATGGAGCCAGGGGCGTCTATAATATTTGGTTTTGGTGAAGTAGGTAGTAGGGGGAGGTACTGGAGCTGCCTCGTTTTGAATTACTACTTGTTTTCTAAAAGCAATATCAAATTATAAAAAAATAATCATTGCAACTTTATTAGGCCCATAATTTCACCATTTTTAAAATTTTGAAAACTCACGTTTTTACTACAGCAGGTTGTACGGGTACTTCGACTTCTTTCTCGATTATGGTTGGAGGTGCAGGTACCCTTACTCTCTTTTCAATTGTGGTGGGTACTCGAATAGTTTTTTCAACGTATGACGGCACCTAATAAATAAAAATGAGTATAACGTTTACTTTTTTAGAGCAAGCAAGTAAGTTATAGAAAATGCTAACACCCAATAACAATTGAGCACTTGCTTTGAAGTAAGATTTTCCAGTAAAAATTCTGAGATATTGCTTGAAAAAATATGTGTTCTAGGCAAATATTACTTATGCTTGAGGAATACCAATAATTTTTCGTATCTACAAAAAGAAACATGACTGGAAATTACTCACCTGAATAGTTTTTTCGACATAATTTGGAATAACTGTCCGTTCGACATACGTTTTTTTTAACTGCAGGTGGAGGAGGCGGAATTTTTTCAATTTCTATTTCTACTTTACTAGGAGCAGCAGCTACTTCCACTTCTTTTACTACCGCTACTTGGGTAGGTTGAGCGATTTTTTGAATGTTAAATGAGCCTGAGAAGGCCGCTGTGGATTTCAAAAATAAAAATCACCATAATTTATTGTATTTAATTCAAGCTGTAATTATTAATTTAATAATAATAATTATATATATATATATATATATATATATATATATATATATATATATATATATACAGAGATATGCAGAAAGTATGCGATATATGAGATTTTTCTCTGTTATTAAATTGAGAAGAAAAGTTAGTTTATAACTGGATTCTCCATTACTTGAAACCCAAAAAAATATTTTCTAATGCCAATTGTCGTTTGGCGGGACATTTGAATTTTCTATAGTTTAAAGCTCAAGTGTTTGGAATTTTATTTTATGATAGTATGCATTTTTTGTCCTATAAAAATATGATAACAAGGAAATTTCTTTTTTTTTGAATCTGAAATATATTTGTTAGATTTGTGCAAGAATTTAAACATTTATTTGTTGATTTCAAGTACAAGTGAAACTGTTTTACAATCGATAATCAAAAAATTCTGATTTTCGTAAAACCGCAACTGTCTCACGGACAATTATCGAATATTTTTGACTTATTACCTGCAGCTTGAGGTTTTTGTTTTTTCAAGAACACTTTCAAGTCATAATTTATTGCAAAACATAAAGGAAAACAAGTACTTTAATAATTATTAAGGAACGGTAAATTTATTTATATATGTATATATATATATATATATATATATATATATATATATATATATATATATATATATATATATATACATATATATATATATATATATATATATATATATATATATATATATATATATATATATATATATATATATATATATATATATATATATACATATATATATATATATATATATATATATATATATATATATATATATATATATATATATATATACTTTGAATGGTTTCGAGATTTTCCTTACAGTAAAAATTTATATGCACGTATATTAACATGCTATGTACGCAGTTACGAAAGAAATATGCACAAAACATAAAGGAAAGGGTAGCAAAATTAGTAAAAACACAAAAAAGGTAATAAAAAGAAGAAGGCAATTATATCGAGATCCTGAAAACTATAAAGTACTTAAAGAAATAAACAGGAACATCAGAAAAGATCTACGGGATTACAATACAGTAATACCCCGCTTTACGCGAGGGATACGTTCCGAAAAAAATCGCGTTAACTGAAATTCGCGTATATCGAGGTTTATGATTAAACATAGTCAAAATTTAATACAAAAGAATACAAATCATTTTAATCAATCACTTTAATTCTAAGAACACTTTATGCAATACATACTCTTATTTTTTACGGAAAAAAATACATCTATTGTCTTTTGGGTAACGTTTTGTTTACGTTCTTGTAAAATACGTTCATAACACCCAACACTGTTTTTAATTGTTTGACACACGGTCAAGACACGGTCATCATTATTGTCTATACTCTGCAATATGTCCAAACCTGAATAAATTTTTGAAAGTGCATTTTGTATTTCCCCTGAAGATAAAACTTTCTCTTCTACTTGTTCTTCCTCATCGTAGATAGGATTATTCAGTAACTCGATCAGATCTTCATTGCTAATAGGATCGTCGTGCGTTGCTACAAGTTCTACGAGATCTTCTACCGTGACATCTTCAAGTTCAGACCCCTCAATCATTGCAGCAATGTCTTCAAGCACTTGTCTCTGCATCTGGACAATTCTTCTAGGTGCTTCCACTACATCTGGCCAAAGATTACGCCACACCCCATTCATACAACTCATTTTAACTTCCTTCCAAGCCTCTTCTATGTTGTGAATAGACTTCATAATGTTGTATGACTTCCACCACTCTCGCATAGACTGTCTTCCTTCCCCGTCAGTTTCATGAATTAGTTGGCTAAAAGTGCGGCGATGGTAATAAGCTTTGAAGTTTGCTATTGCTCCCTGGTCCATAGGTTGTAATATTGACGAAGTGTTTGGTGGAAGGAACTTTACGTACACTTTTAAGTCTCTGGGCGTATCAAGTGAGGTTGGATGTCCTGGGGCATTGTCTAAGAGTAATATAACTTTAGGTTCAAGCCCATTTCTGTCACAGTATGATTTGACTGATGGGCAAAAAACTATTAGAATACCATTCTTGAAAAATTTCCCGTGTAACCCACGCCTTTCTGTTTGATCGCCACACAACTGGTAGACTTGTCTTGTCTGTGCCTCGCATTGCACGGGGTGTTTCTGAATGGTACACTAGTAAAGGTTTCAGTTTGAAATCACCAGTGGCATTACCACCCAGCAGAAGTGTTAGTCGATCTTTCGCAGCTTTGAAACCACTGGCTTGACGTTCTTCCTTAGAAATGAATGTTCGAGATGGCATTTTTTTTCCAGTAAAGTGCGGTCTCATCAACATTGAAGATGAGACAAGCAGGAATTTTCTCTCGTCTAACGAAGTCTTGAAACTTGTCTGGAAACTCAGCTGCAGCTTGAATGTCCGCGCTGGCCGCCTCGCCTGTTATGTGGATATTGTGAAGATTAGAACGCTGCTTGAACCGATGGAACCAGCCTCTGCTGGCAGCAAAAGTCGGAGTGGCACTCCCTTCTCCTTCTTTTGTTTTCAGCATCTCATACAAAGATTTTGCTTTTGTGCATATGAGATCTTGACTTAGTGGTGTGTTCTTCTTATTCAAATCTTCGATCCAGACTGACAGTAATTTCTCCATTCTTTCTAAGATAGATGATCTCGAACGAGAAAGTTTTGTTGCACTTATAGGTGTTGAACCTTCGCTGGAGATTTTAATTTTTTCCCGATTTTTATAAATCGTTCTCACAGTCGATTCTGAGAGTCCAAAATCTCTCCCAACAATTGTTGCTTTGCCTCCATTTTCCATTCTTCTTAACACTTTCATCTTCAATTCCAAAGTGACGCTTTTACGCTCTTTTTTCTTTACAGGCGGCATTTTTAACGTAGGGTTAAATTATGTATGTATGTATCTCCAATAAATATTAAAACAAAACTGCCAGCCGACCGAACTAACATTACGGAACAAATGAACACACGAAACGAACGAGGAAATCCCCATAGAACAAAGTCGAAGGACAGGGAATTCCCAATTCTTCAAAGAGAATATTCAGAGAAAGCGGGGATCCCCCCGCGACCATAGAGAAGTTAATGACTACATGAGCGCGAAATTTGAAATTCGCGTTATAGTGAAACCGCGCATAACGGGGTCGCGCTAAGCGGGGTATTACTGTACAGACCTTGTTAAGAAATTAAAATTTGAAAATAACAAAAATATGAGGATTTTAAAAATAAAATTATCGAGAGCAAGGACAAAAATAGTAAAACTTAAAGACAGACAAGGTATAACAATCAATCAATAAAGACGAGATAGTAACTGCAGTGCAAGAGTTTTATGAACAACTATATAGCGCAAAATTCCAAGACATTTATTACACCAGATCTAAAATAAGAAATGTAGATTTAGAGAAAATCCTTGAATTAGATAATCAGGAACTAAGAGCAGCCTTCCGACACATGAAAACAAATAGAAGCCCAGGTGATCGTATTACTAAAGAAATGTTAAGAACGCGAGAACTTAACAGAAAGTGTAAAGATATAACTGAACAAGTACCTATCACTGGGTAAAATACCGAAAAAATGGAAAAATGCTGAGGACATTATTATATGAAAAAAAGGCAATAAAGACATAGAAAATTATCGTCCAATTAGTCTACTGTCCCATTTATATAAGTTACTTAAAAAAAAAAAATAGATTGACGTATAAGATAGATTTATAACAACCTCCGGGACAGATTGGATTTCGAAAGAGATTCAATACAATACACCACGTACAGACGCTACGTACGCTCATTGAAAAAACCAGGGAATATAATATACCCTTACACTTGGCTTTCGTAGACCACCTTTGATTCTATAGAAATGTGGGCAGTTTTAAGAGCCCTAGATAACGCTAGGATAGATACACTCTACTTGTATTAAATATATCGATAATAATGCGTACGTTCAAATACTAGTAAATGAACACAAAAATACCGACAAAAGAAGAGTACGTCAATGAGATACGACCTTGCCAAAACTGTTACGTTTTGAAGACCTTAGACTGTCAAAATAAGGGATCTAACATAGATGGAATACGACTTAATCATCTACGATTTGCGGATGATATCGTTCTAATCGGTAGTACATCCAATGAATTAACAACTATGTTGGAAGAACTGCATCATGCATCGTCATGAGTCCGACTGGAAATGAACCTGAGTAAGGCAAAGATAATCATCCCAGAGGGAATAACGATTACCATCGAAAATTGGCCATTAGAGACATATTCGAATATACATACCTCGGACAAAAAATACTACTAGGAAAGAAGAACCAAACAGCAGAAATTTCTCGAAGAGTGAGTCTTGGTTTTGCAGCTTTTGGTAAACTCGGGTTTATTTTCAGATCACGAATTATTCCTGTAAAACTCAAAAGGAAAACGTACGAATCATGTGTACTGTCAGTTCTCACATATGGTCTTGAAACGATGTCGCTAACACGTAAGTCGATGAATAGACCTCAAGTGGTGCAATGTGTAGTGGATAGAGCTATGCTTGGAGTAAATTTGAGAAATGAGGAAATCTGGAGAAGAACACGGCTGACGGATACTCTGGAAAGAGCGGCTCAACTAAAGTGGATATGGGCTGGACACGTAGCGAGCGAGAACAAAGACAGATGGGTCTACAAGCTTACAGTATGGCTACCAAGGGAGAGTAAGAGGAGCGTGGGAAGACCTTACAGAAGGTGGAAGGAGAGGATTTTTTTTTTTTATGGGTCTAGCACACGTGCTACAGGGAAGTCCCTAAAGCGCTACAGGAGCGACACGTGTGCGGAGAAAGCGATTCACGTTGTTCTTGAATCGCTGTAGGTTGTACTCGATGAGAACCATAGTCCTGGGCAAACTATTCCAAAGGTATGATTTTCTCCATATAAAAGACTGCTGGAAAAGCGTTGTACGAGGAGTAACAAGCTGAACCTCATACGGATGTGAAGTATTAGCGCGACGTGTACTTCTAATATGCACCGCTCTGGGAGGAATTAAACGGGCCACATCCTTCGAACACTTTCCATGAAAGTACTTGTAGAATAGGCTCAAGTCGCCAACCGTTCTTCGATGTTCCAGCGAATCAAGGCCTTCGGTCAGTTCCGGGTGTCCAATCAGACGAATAGCTCTTCTCTGGATATAATCCAACAAATGCAGTGTATGTTTGGGAGCGGAGCTCCAAACATGGCAGCAGTATTCCATAGTTGGTCGAATTTGAGCTTTGTAAAGAATTAACAGTTGTTGTGGAGTGTAAAGCTTTCTGGTTCGAAACAATATTCCCAACTTTTGAGAAGCTCTCCTTGCTATGCCTGCAACATGTTCATGCCAGGACATATTTACTCCCAAATTAACGCCTAACAGATTGAGTGACGATGTTAGAGGGATGGAGTGCCCCGACATAACTATGTCGGGTTCTGCAACGTTAACTTTTTTAGAAAAAACTGCCGCCTGGGTTTTTGTAGCGTTAAATTGCACTTGGTTACTGTCACCCCAAGATAGAATTTCTTCCAGGTCTTTGTTAAGTTGAATGACTTCCTGCGTTCAAAGTGAATGAAGAGATAAGTGTACTGTCATCTGCAAAGCTGTAGATTGGAGTCTCGGTCTTTTCCAGCAGATCGTTAATATAAATGAGGAAGAGAGTAGGAGACAGTACGGAACCTTGGGGCACACCGGCGTTGATAGTGAAGGTGTTAGAAAGAAATCCGTCGACTGCCACTCGTAAAGAACGCTCTCTGAGGAAACATGAGAGCCACAAACAGAACTTTTCAGACATACACTAAGAACGTAGCTTAGCCAACAGCCCATCGTGCCAAACACGGTCAAATGCCTTGGATATGTCAAGAGCAACCGCTCGAGATTCTCCAAAGTGTTTAATTGCGTTGTTTCAAACATGTGTTACATAAATTAGAAGATCTCCTGTTGATCTATTTTTACGAAAGCCATATTGGTGATCACTAATAATGTTGAATCCTTCAAGATATTTTATAAGATGCTGATTGATAGCCTTTTCCATGACTTTCAATATCATTGAGAGTAGTAGAGAGGAAGAGGCCTACATCCAGGAGTGGATGAGAGAAGGCTGAAAAGAAGAAGAAGATGTATACAATTACACAAAGCATACAATCCATTTTCAATATTTAAGTAAGTATTTTTCCTCAAAAATTTTAAAAAAATATTGGGTCCCGAAAACCAAAAAACGAAATAAACGTAAAATAGTGCATCTTTTTTCCTAATAATTACATACCTGCCGTAAATAACATAATGCAAATTTACTTTAACTTTTCATAAAGTTAGCTATTGATGAAACAGAAGAATTATGTGTTGTCTCTTCACTAAGGATGACATTTAATTTTAGAATCTGTTAAATTGTATGTGTGTACAATGTCTGCTAAAAATTATCTCTTCATAAAAGAATTGAAGTCATTTTAATATGCGGTGATATTTCTCAAAGTTCACGAAATGGTAGAATATTTAACAAAAGGCATCCTTTTAAAAAAATTCATCATCCAGCGGTGGCAACATTCAAATAACATAGTTCTATAGGAAACCGATACACAATCCGTCATCAGAGGCCTGTTACTAACGAAGAAGCAAATTTTAATGTAATGACTGTCAAAAATACTCAAATGGCGCCATTTGAAAGCCGTGAATATCAGAGCGGTCAATCAGGTAGTATAAAATAAATTTCGTACATACAAACTAAAATTTATCCATATTTTACAAGGAAGGGGTTATAATGCTCAACTAGATTTTTATTCTTGGCTAGAAAGAAACTAGGCACGTCGAAATGGAAACTAGATAATTTTAAATTTTTTTTTGTATGGTTTTTTGTTTATTTAATTTGTGAAGTGTCTGTAATTTATTTTTTATGTGCTGTATAGTCAATGTCTCTTACCTTTAATATTTTTTTTCTTTTTTTGCATCAAAATTGTGAGGCTAGAGTGTCCTTCAAAAAACAAAAACCTCAAATTGCATGCTATAGGGTAAAAATGTTCGATAATTGTCCATTCGACAGTTGTTGTTTTACGAAAATCGTCATTTTTAGTGTTCCGTACGGAACACTTATAAGATCACTTCGGTGTCTGTCCGTCTGTCACACCCGATTTTCTCCGAAACTATTTGTCATAGAAAGTTGAAATTTGGTAGTAATATAGGAATTGATGGCCTCATCAGAGCCATGTAGTTTTAAAAGTTATATTTTGACTTAAGGGGTTAGTTTTGAGGGGTGAAATCGGAAGTGAAAAAAAAAAATTTTTACTAGGTAATCGAGTGTGGTGTCAAATGAAAGCTTGTGAAAACACGAGTAAAAAATATATATATAATATAATACTTGCGCGCACTTTTCTTTGTATTATTTTTTAAAAAATCGAGAAAAATCGCTGACCACCCGCCTTATCTCGGAAAGTACTTAACAAAAAATTTTGAAAAAATTCTGGAATATTCTCCACGGGGTGTAGATTGAACGAAAATTATCACGAGTGCATTACCTGTAATAATTTATCTGGTATATAAAAAAAAAACAGAAATTTCAAGGTCATCAATTTTCAGTAAAGATTGGAAATAAACTTTGTTGAAAACTTATTTGGGGTGTGTTTTGTGAAGTCACTGATCATTTTATATCACCGTAACATAAATTTTGATTTAACGGATTCGTTTTGAGGGGTGAAATCGGAAGTAAAAAAAAAAAATTTTTTACTAGGTCATCGAGTGTGGTGTCAAATGAGAGCTTGTGAAAACACGAGTAAAAAATATATATATAATGTAATACTTGCGCTCACTTTTCTTCGTGTTACTTTTAAAAAATCGTGAAAAATCGCTGTCCCCTACCTTATCTCGAGAAGTACTGATCAAAAAATTTTTAAAAAATCCTAGAATATTCTCTACGGGGTATAGATTGAACGAAAATTATCATTACCTTTAATAATTTATCTGGTATAGAAAAAAAACCAAAATTTCAAGGTCACCAGTTTTCAGTAAAGATTGGAAACAAACTTTGTTGAAAACTCATTTGGGGTGTGTTTTGTGAACTCACTGATCATTTTATACCACCCTAACAAAATTTTTTATTTTAAAAACAATCAACGTACGGAACACTAATTGTGCAAGTTCAACTTGCACTTGACCGGTTATTTAATTATTGGTTTTGAAAGAGTAAAACATGGCTTGGATTCAACAAATCAGTTTTAAAATTCTTCTATTAATCTAACTAATTTATTACAAATTCAAGAAATAAAATCGCCTCGCAAACATATTTTTATTAGTCTAAAACTGACAAAATACGGTTTTTGGTGCAATCGATCTAAAATTTTGTATACTATCATAAAATGAAATTCTAATCACTTTTTCTTAAGAAATTTTTTCGATATTTTAAGAAAGTGACTTTTTAACTTTAAACTTCAGAAAATTCAAATTTCCTGTCAACCGACAATCGGCACTGCAGTAGTTTCCTGGGTTTCAAGTGATACAGAATCCACCTCCAAGGTCTCTTTTTTCTAAATTTAGTAATAAAGGAAAATTTCACGTGTCGCACACTTTCTGCCTGTCACTGCATATATATATATATATATATATATATATATATATATATATATATATATATATATATATATATATATATATATATATATAAGTATATATGTATATATATATATATATATATATATATATATATATATATATATATATATATATATATATATATACTTCTTTTCCATTTTTCCCTTTAATTTTTCTCGGGATTAATATTCATGAAATTAAAGCCTTATTTTATATCATAGTATATATTTTAGACAAAACGTTTCGACTAGTTCTTTTGGTCTTCATCAGTTGTGCAACTCTACAATAAACACATTTTTTTGTTGTGTTGGTTTTTTTTTTTAAATCAGGCTTTATTATTCCTATTTACACGGTGTCTATCCTATATGCTACTATTAAAATCGACTTACCTGTTAGTTACTTTAAAATACTGAATACATATTAACTAAAAATAAACTAAAAATATTCATGAGAACATCACGTGGAACACTTTGCAGCGGACAAGTGATTTTTATATTATTTTTATTTTTGTTTAGTTTTATTTAGGAATATCAATGTATTTATAGAGTGGCACAACTGATGAAGACCAAAAGGACTGGTCGAAATGTTTTGTCCAAAATATATACTATGATATAAAATAAAGCTTTAATTTCATAATCATTAATCCCGATAAAATCTAAGAAAAGTATATTATATATATATATATATATATATATATATATATATATATATATATATATCCTCACTTTTCTATCAGTTCATATCTTAAAGTTAGTTATTACGAGGCTGGTTTGAAAAGTCCGTGCAAAGTCCGAGAGATGGCACCACCGGCGCGTATCGAGGTCATGTTTAGTTCAGGTCAGGTAGCATCTCTTGAATGAACGCACACCAAGTTTCAGCCATATTGGTCTATTTCTTTGTGTTTGGCATTCGTGTGAATCAAGGAAGTAGAGTGATTTTCAAGAAATGGACGAAAAGAATTTCGTGTGGTGATTAAACATTACTTTATGAAAGGCAAAACGCCTCAGGAGACTAAAGAGAAGCTTGATAAACATTATGGTGACTCTGCACCTTCGATTAGAACAGTTTATAAGTGGTTTCAAAATTTTCGGACTGGCCATATGGGCACAAGTGACGCTGAACGTTCTGGACGGCCTGTGGAGGTTACGACTCCAGAAATCATTGATCAAATCCATGATATGGTGATGGATGACAGAAGAGTTAAGGTGCGTGAGATTGCTAGTGCTGTGGGCATCTCGACTGAACGGGTACCTAATATTTTGCATAAACATTTGGACATGAGAAAGCTATCCGCAAGATGGGTGCCGCGATTGCTCACGCTTGACCAAAAACGGAATCGTGTGAAGTGTTGCAAGGATGGTTTGCAGCTGTTCCAGAAGAATCCGGAGGACTTTAAGCGTCGTTTCGTCACTGTGGATGAAACATGGATACATTACTATACTCCTGAGACCAAACAACAATCTAAACAATGGGTTACCAAGGGGGAATCTGCACCAAAAAAGGCGAAGACCGTTCCTTCGGCCGGAAAGGTTATGGCGACTGTCTTTTGGGTTTCGCAACGGATAATCCTCATCGACTATCTGGAAAATGGTAAAACTATTACAGGTGAATATTATTCATCGTTATTGGACCGTTTGAAAACCGAGCTGCAAGAAAAACGCCCGCGATTGGCCCACAAGAAAGTCCTTTTCCATCACGACAACGCACCAGCACACACCTCAGCAGTTGTGGTCGCAAAATTAATGGAAATAGGATCCCAACTCGCCTATTCTCCAGACTTGGCTCCCTCGGACTACTATTTGTTCCCCAATTTGAAGAAATGGCTGGCGGGACAAAGATTTTATTCAAACGAGGAGGTGATTGCAGACACTAATGGATATTTTGCAGACTTGGACAAATCCTATTATTCGGAAGGGATCAACAAACTAGTTTGGACGCTTGGACGAAGTGTATAAGCCTAAAAGGAGACTATGGTGAAAAATAAAAAAGGTTTACCCCAAATACATAAGTAGTTTTTATTTTTGCACGGACTTTTCAAACCAGCCTCGTAAATGCAGACCTGGCTTATAGCATAGACTAGACAATTATGATTATAAGACTCTGTAATGTAAATTTTAGACAGCCAAAATAGTGGGCAGTGTAGACAGCATAAACATCCCTGGGTCAACAGTGACAACAGGGGTTGCGTAGATACGATGAAATATGCGTTCTAGAAATTTTAATTTCCTGTCGAGTAGCGGCCATTTTAGTTCATCTGTCTACGCTTATAGTATGTGTTCACCATTACATTTTTTGAATAACTAGGAAGTTATTATAAACTTTGTGATTATTAAAACCTTAGACTCTGAACAGAACAACCCTCAGCTCAAGGCTTTAATAATTAATAAAATTTTATTAATTTCTAGAAAATATAAATTTTTATGAAATTAATTAAATTATTCAAGAAACAAAAAGGTAAATGCGTCAGAGTCTCTAAAAATTTATAAAAAAAGTAGTCATGCTGAGTTGTTAGAAATTAGAAATCCATACATACCTATTACACATACTTATATTTGCTTGTTTTATTGTTTATTATAAAAAAAAAACAGGCCATGTGCAAGTCGGACTTGCGCAATTAGTGTTCCGTACGGTGATTGCTTTTAAAATAAAAAATTTTAGTACAGAGGTATAAAATGATCAATGACTTCACAAAACACACCCCAAATCAATTTTCAACAAAGTTTTTTCTCGATCTTTACTGAAAACTGATGACATTGAAATCCTTGTTTTTTTATATACCAGTTAAATTATTAAAGGTAATGCACTTGTTATAATTTTTGTTCAATCTACACCTTGTGAAGAATATTCCAGAATTTTTTCGAAATTTTTTGATTAGTACTTTTCGAGATAAGGGGGACAGCGGTTTTTCGCAATTTTTTAAAAATAATACAAAGAAAAGTGTGGGGAAGTATTACATTATATAGATTTTTGAACTCATACTTTTACAAACTTTCTTTTGACACCTCACTCGATGACCAGGTATTTTTTTTTTACTTCCGATTTCACCCCCCAAAATAAACACCTTAAGTCAAAACTTAACTTTTAAAACTGCACAGCTCTGATGAGGCTACCACTTCCTATATTAGTGGAATGACAGACAGATGGACGGACAGACACCAAAGTGACCTTGTAGGCGTTCCGTACGGAATACTATGCAAGGAAGTAATTAGAACCAAGATTGCCTCAAATATCAAACAAAAATTATAATTTTTAGGATTCATGCACACTACATTTCACTATTTAGAGCACTGTTTCTTATCCACAGTGATGAGGTACACTTAAAGTAAGTATTTACATTGTCAATCAGAAAAGAGAGGAAGAAGTAGATGTAGCTTTTCTAAGAGTTATCTACGATTACGCCATAGTTCTGCAATAGATGCAGAAATGCAGATGAACCGGTTTTTTGCGCTGACAGATCGTATTATCACATTTCGTTTACGACGAGACTAAATCTCAAAAGCATGACGTAATTATAGATCGCTTCTAGAAAAAAAATGAAATATAATGCACGAAGCATAGAAGGAAAAAATACACCAAACACCATATTAAAGGAAGAATATTTATTATTTAAATAGTTTTCGCATATGTACTATATACACAACACTGGAATTCTAGACAAATCTAAGGTTACTAATCAGTCTACGAAGATGTCCTAAAATATAAAATTAAATAATCAAGTAGATACTAGTTTTATCAAAAAAAAGAGTAAAAAATCACTGAAATTAGTAAAGGAAAAGGCGTTTTATATTTTTGTATAATTTTGCCACGTAAACGAGACGTTACATGCGCTTAATTATTGTGGAACTACAACTTCGCTGAAGCTACACGACTTCCTAACAGCTGCTCTTTCATAGACAAAAACTGCAAAGCAAAAAGTTTCGCTGGGCTAGTTCCTATCAGTTAAACAATATCGCATCGACATGACCAATTCATTAACCTGTGGAGTTATCAGACGGAGCATTGCGAAGAGTGACGAATGTTAACGAAAAAGACCCAAAAGGGAAAAACAATATTGAAGATACCAACTGCAGGCCTGAGAAGAAAATTATATTAAAAGATAAGGAAAACGATTTTTTGTTCTTTTTTGAAATGGAAAATTTATTTACATTGAACGATATTACAGGACAATCAAAGTAGTAAAACAGTTTCAAGACGTTTATTTAAGATTCGAATTTTAAAAAAGCTAAAAAAATGTAGTTGTTACTTATATGCATCTGGTTTGATATAAAAAGAAAGACTCTGTTTTATTTCTATTTGTCATTGAGAGTATTTAAAGTTTCACTCAAATCAGACTATAACATTGAACTGGATCGCTAGTGTCCGCACAATGATAGTACAGTTTTCGTATTAGAATGCGGAAAGAGCTGGAGCCGCAACACAACTACGAAAAATGTAATGAAGCCTTACGGCCTAACATCAGGAGACCAAATGTATCTTGGATGGAGATAAATCGAATTTGTATCGTACAAGTTCCTCGAGGTTATTGTTCTCGAAAGATTTTGCCTATCTTAGCATATGCTAATTAGTTAGTTGTTGCGTAAAATTATTTTAAAAAAATCTTTACATTCTAGATTTATAACGTAAACGAGTTAGTGAAAAACTGACTATAGGAAGTTTTTAATGAGAACACACCACAGGGAAAGAACAAGCAAAATTATAGAACAATAATTTCAATATAAGTCTCCATGGAAATTTACCTATTTTTTTTTTAATTTCTGGTTCAATTCCATATTTTTCCCCTATAACCTCCAGTTAGCCTGTAAAAATGAAAGTTTTTTAAAAGAAAACATGCATAGGTACCTAAATTTTAACGTTAATTTTTTCTTTAAATTCGTTCCTAGTTAAGTACGAGTAAGTAAATTCCTAAGCCTTTTCCATAACTTAATTTTTTAGCAATCATCACTGTAGCGTATACAATCATAATAAGATAAATAACTACCTCCAGCAGACGGTGCACCTCCGATTTTTTCTGTAATCACTGTTTTCGAGACACCACCTGCAGATGCGCCTGCATATGACCGTCCAAATGAACCGTCAGCTCCTGCCGTACCGTCTAAACCGGCCGATGCACCTACGCCTCCTCCAGCTGTTGCTCCTGCATATAGTCCTCCAATTGATCGCCCTAAAAAGTAATTTTGAATGTTATCTTGGCTACTATAGTATATTACAATAACGCAGGGGTCCAGGAAACGATGAGTAATAGTCTTGATCAAATTAAGATCAAGACAAACATCTACGAATAAATCTATTACAACCATAATTGATTCAGCACACTGATTTAGCTACTAGTGATTTTTTCACTAGGGTTTTCATACGTACCACTACCATCTACATGTCCACCCAGACCAGCGGCAGCTTTCTGCCCAAATGGTGTTTCAGCTTCTGCATGAAGCCCCCCTTGTGTGGCGTCTCCTGTCAGAAGACCACCCAATCCTGCGGAGGCTTTAAAGCCCAAAAAGTTCACTCCTACATTTCCGTCTTTAAAGCTTAAAAGTGGTGGAATCTAAAAAAAAAAAATAGTTTTTATTGTACTATAAAATATAATGTGCATTGGCGTAGCTGAAATTTTAAGGCAAAAGCAGCTGCTCGAAATTATAAAAATATTCAACGTGCTCACCCAAAGACCACAGTGAGAGTAATAACTGTAATAATATTTGCTTGAAGCCATTGAATGTTCTCAGAAAAACTTATTTAGAAAACACATATAATAGTTTATCGGACCAAGACTGTCACGTAAGAACTTGTCCTTGTATTAGAAGTACGAGCGTCCGTGTAAAGGACATCCCGAGCTTGCCATCGTTAAATTACCTAACTAGGATATGACATGTATAGTATCTCTCCATAATAGAGCTCGTCAGCTAACCGAGGTGAAAAGACAATCGCAACAGAACAGTAACAGCAGGAGAGGTTTAAGAAGCACACAATCAATATTTGATACGATGAGAACTAGACTAGACTTTAGAGAGACTACATGCGGTTTGAAGTATTTGATGCGTTTCAGTTGCCAAATTTAACACAAGGGTCAATTGCAACTCTTCCTTTGGATCATATTTATTAACTAGTTATCAAACAGCTGACGCTAGTTGCTAGTTTCGACAACAAAAAGATATAACAAGTTCTTATATTTTTAAAAGTTAAGTTTGGGCTAGGACTTACGTGGGCAGCTTTGGGCAGACTCCGCGATGTCTTTAAAAATCCTGAGATTCCCCTGGCCTCAAAAGTACAGCTTACAATACTTGCAATCTGCCCGTAGCTATCTACGGCCTTAAAACATTGGCTTTAACACAACATAGTGCGAGCCAGCTACGAGTAGTTCAAAGAGCCATGTAGCATGCGATATTATATATAACTTTGAGAAACAAAATAAGAAATAGCATTATTAACAACAAAACTAAAGTGGTAGATGTAATCAAAACGGTGGCCGAACTGAAATGGCAGGAAAATGAGAAGTAGACCACAAAAATTACACAGTGGAGACCCAGAGAAACGAAAAGAGGTAGACGGAGATCAATGGAGTTATGGTTGGATTACATAAAGGAAATAGTTGGAAGGAAATGGTCAAGGGTTAAACAACACAGATAAGAGTGAAAGAAATACAAAGAAGCCTATGTTTAGAAGTGCTTGACGGACAGCTAAGAAAAAGAAGAAGAAGAAGAATAAAGTTTCTTTTTATACAGAGAATGTAGGAAATTTTTCTAATCCATACTATTTTTAAAATAATATTGTTAGTGGCTTCACTTTTAACATATATGCATATTTAATAGTTATTATTTATTGTCATTAGGCATCTATGTATGGCATATCAATAAACCTTTTTTAATTTAATTTAAACATGCATCATCTCTTTAATGACAACATTCCAAATAACTGGTAGCGGTAGTAAGTGCAATTAAATTGCAGTGTACTTATGAATGCCTTTGTAATAATACTAATGTCTAGCCGGAAAAGTCACAATAATGAGAAAATTAAATGAATTCAAATGACTAACTGTAATGGTGTCATAACTCAAATAATGATAAATAATTATTTCTAACGAAATAATTCATTCTCGTTCCTAAATAATAGCATATATATAAATATATATATATATATATATATATATATATATATATATATATATATATATATATATATATATATATATATATATATAAACTCCTGGGCAAAATTAACGCAACAATCTGAAAATTAATTTATCTTTTCTTATGTCAGTTTTAAAGTTTATCTAGTATTTGAATAGTAGGCTATGCATATTTTGTTTCGTTGTTCATGACAGAAATCAAAACAATTCGTTTAGATTTACAGTTTTAAAGAATTTTTTAGAAGATAAACAATTTTCTGTAATAATGCAATAGATTTTCTTTAAAAGTAAGCTTATAAATTGTTCCCTTTTTTCAAAGTAATACGTTTTTGTGGTAGACTGTTTTATTTTTGACCCCGAAGAATTAGAAAAATGAATCGAACAAGGAATTTAACTGAACACGAGGTAGTGCGAGCCTCAGTTTTATTGGACGAGGGATATTGTCAGAGTTATGTTGCCAATTTGTTAGGCAAACATCGTTCCACAATAAGTCGTATGGTAAGACGCTTGAATGAAGTAGGAACTTATTCTAGAAGGCTAGAGCAAGGGCAAGGGTGAAAACGATGCACTAGCGACCTAGATGAACGTTTTATAAGACAATATGCTTTAAGAAACAGGACTGTCACTAGTTCTATAATAAGAAACGAACTCGAAGCTGTTCGCAATATCACAATTTCTTCTAAAACAGTTAGAAGGCGGTTAAATGAAGCTGGATTAAACAGTAGAAAACCAGCCACTGTGCCCTTGCTTACTAGAGAGAACAGAGTTGCCGATTACGTTTTGCTCGAAATCACGAAAACTGGTCTGTGGATGATTGGATACAAGTTTTCTTCACAGATGAAACTAGGGTTAGTCTAAAACATCCAGATGGTCGTGAGCGAGTATGGCGAAGACCAGGAGAGAGGTTTGCTCCTTGCAATATCTCTGCAAGGATTCCATTCGGCGGTGGCATGCCTAGGCGCATAAACGCTGTCATCCGAAGTAGAGGAGGCAACACACGCTACTAGTGTCCCAGTTACACCATTAATTTTGCTACTACTGTCCCAGTTTATTTTTTTCATTATTACATAATTTCAACGATTTTGTTATTAGGTCTTAAGAATAATTTTAATTCGAATCTTATAGAGAAATTTCGTAGCTAATTCACTTTTAAAGTATCCGAATAACTTTTTTCTAACTTCTTATCATTAACGAGTTGATTGAAACGAACAATCTTATACCCAGGGAAGATTGGATCAGATATCTAGAGGCTTTGTATACAGCAGAGCATGCAGAGTTGACGTTGGACACGCCGGAAATAGTGGTCGGCGAGAATGTTAAAGTTGAGGTGTCGGATGTACAGACACCATTTTTGTCCTCAGACAAATATCGGAGAAGTCTATTGAATTCAATAAGCCCGCCTGTATATGTTTTTGACCTGTAAAAGGCCTTTGACCGTGTCCAACTGAAGGATGTTATATATCTCCTCCTCTGCAACAGGTAAATCTCATATAATATAATTAAGACCATAGAGAATGTATACATTGCAAACCAAATTCAAGCAAAGATAAACGAAGAACTTACCAAACCGATACCAGCTGGGAACGGTGTTCGACAGGAAGACTCACTGAGCCCCCTTCTTTTCAAGATATAAAATGGTAGACAATGAGATTAACATTTTATATTATGCCGATGACTCAGTACTATTTGCGGAAAATGAAAACGAACTACAGCGACTCCTACACCAGTTAAATTGCACAGCTAAATCCTTTAATATGGTAATATCTGCCTCTAAGACAAAATGTATAACAAGGTCAAAGACACCATTAAGATGTAAATTTGAAGTGGCCGGAGAAGTTATTAAACAGGAAATGAAGTTTAAATATCTAGGCAGGGAAATATCTGTTTATGGTGATGTTGAAGCGGAGGTAAGGGAACAAACGACGAGAGTCGCAAAAATAGCATGGTGCCTAAACAGCACAATATAGTGTAACCAAAATATAGGAATCGAATCCAAATTGAGAATTTACAAAACAGCTGTAAAACTGTGGAAACCAGGCCAGAAACATCGAAAACCAAAAAACTATTGGAACAAACAGAAATGAAGATAGTTCGCAGAATAGCTAGAAAGACACTTTTGGATGGAGAGAGAAGCGAAGATATAACAAAGAGGTGTGGGGTAGAGGCTATCAACGATTGGGTGATGAGACGGAGAAGCGAAGGAAATGAACACTTTGGTAGGATGGTAGGTAGACGGGGAGAAATAGTGAGAATTGCTCATGATAGGTCACCAATAGGGCCGTCCGCGAAAGATGTGGTGTAATGGTCTGAGTGTGGCGGAATAGTGGCGGGCACGTAGATAAGTTTGAATAGGCAATAAGCCTAAGTTAGAGAAAGAAGAAGAACACTTCCTTCTGCAACAGGTATTCGAAGAGCAAACAGACTTCATGCCTGAGACAGGTATTAGAGAACAAATTCTAAACATCAGACAAATAATTGAGAAGTCAAGAGAACTTAATATCAGCTTGTATCTGTATTTTGTTGACTTCAGCAAGGCGTTTGACTGTATTCAGTAGAATAACCTATGGATCATCTTGAAAGAAATGGGAACACACTAGACATCGCACAAGTCTCATTAAATGTATATATAACACCAGTACCAGTAGAGTAAAAATGAATAATACGTTCTCGAATACAATCAAAATTAAAGTAGGGGTAATATAAGTTTGTACACTCTCTCCTCTCTTATTCAATCTATACAGTGAACACATTATGAGAGCAATGAATGATTAGGTCTGGGGGGGGGTTGTCATTGGTGAAAGGAAAACACCAAATCTGCGATATGCTGACGACACGGTAATTATGACAACCTTTCAGGATGAATTAATTAACATCTACCACTAGACTAGACCAGATAAGCAGGCGACATGGACTGACGCTTAACAAAAATAAAACAAAGGCAATCATAATAAGTCATATGAACACAGAAGAGATAGTTAGTTTTGAGATCATAAAAAAATTTAATTACTAAAGCTTAATAATAACCAATAATGGAACATGTAAAATTGCAACCAGAGATAAACTGGGCATATCAAGAAATGTATAACAAGGTCAAAGACATCCTTTTCAAACAGAAATGTAAGAACAAAAAATAAAGAAAAAGAAAAAAAATTTTTGATAGTGCCTCAAGTTTCTGGCGAAGCGTTAAAAACAAGTTGTTTAGATTATTCCATGAACCTAAAACCAAAAAAAAAAAACTCCTAAATCCAATATATATATATATATATATATATATATATATATATATATATATATATATATATATATATATATATATAATATATATATATATATATATATATATATATATATATATATATATATATATATATATATATATATATATACATATATATATGTATATATATATATATATATATATATATATAAATATATATGAATATATAAATATACATATATATATATATATATATATATATATATATATATATATATATATAAATATATATATATATATATATATAAATACTTAAAAATTTTCTTGAACCATCAATTAATATTTATTTTCAATTCTTGGGCTTTGGGTTCGTTTTATAAATATTTGGTATTTAAAATTAAACTTAAATTGACGTTTCGCCCTTTGGTTAAGGGCATTTTCATTTTTTTCTTTATTTATCTGGTTAAAAAAACGAACCCAAAGCCCAAGAACTGAAAATAAATATTAATTGATGGTTCAAGAAAATTTTGAAGTATTGTAATTATAGTACGGGTGGAAGCTACTAAAAATGACTTTTTTCGAAAATATTAGAAGATCACATGGACATGACATGACACTGGTACTCAAAGAAATATCAAAATTATACACCAAATTAGCAATGGAGAAGAACCGGAGAATATTTTTAACCAGATAAATAAAGAAAAAAATGAAAATGCCCTAAACCAAAGAGCGAAACCTCAATTTAAGTTTAATTTTAAATACCAAATATTCATAAAGCGAACCCAAAGCCCAAGAAAATAAATATATATATATATATATATATATATATATATATATATATATATATATATATATATATATATATATATATATATATAAAAATACATATTATTAACTTTTATTTTTTACTTACTAGCATTATATATCCAATTTTTCTGTCATTTCATAAATTTTTTAAAACAAAATTTACTTTGGTACATGTAAAAAAAAAATAACTACTTACAGAAATAGAACCGCTGACTTCAGCTTCTCCAGGTTTGGGAGCAGCAAAAATATGATGTGCCCAACAACTTACAATAAATATGATTTGAAAAAGTTCCATGTTTTTTATGGATTATTGTACTAAAAACAAAATAAAAAAAAAAATTTGTTTACTCCAGAGTAAAATGTCCTGAATCAATTGTACAATTTGACATAGATCATAAACCAACTCTTAACTAGTTGGTCTAGAGCGGGTGATCAATTTAAAATTTACAGACGTATATTAACCCAGTCGCCAGGGGTTTTGAGCCTTCATTAAATGTTAACAAGCTGCATTTTGGCACGTAGGTAGTATTTTTGACGTAGAATACGATAAAAAAAGTTTGCTAAAGTTTGATGTACGCTAAGCCCACAAAATCCAAAATAAAATCAAAAATTCGGTTTTTCGGTAATATCTCGAAAAATAAAAAAGTCATCGAAAAACTAATAACACCACCTGAAAGAGCGGGAAATTTTACATAAAAATAGTACATAGATTTTTTCCCACGTTTTTTTTATTAGCGTGAAAATTTATTAAAAATTCGGATAGGTGATTCAAAAAGGATAACGCGTCAAACAGGTTAATTTGAAAGTTTACGCGCACCGCTCTAACATTAATCGATATTACTTGTTTTCAGAGTGTAAAAAAAATTAAAAGATAACTTTTCATCTTTCCGATGATACTAATAATTTCCATTTTTGTTGCTTTATTATTTGTAAAACGAAAAAAAACGGAAGTTTTTATTTGCATGATTTTAACGGACATACAGTAAATTACAAATATTTAATAAAATGTACTATTGAAAAAAAAAATCCTTGGGCATATCATTATTATACCTTAAGTTTCAATATGAGTATAATTAAATATACCCACATTCTCTGTGTTATTTAAAAATTGAGTTTTAAAATATGAAAATTTGCCTGCTGTAGTGCGCCGCCGGCAATTTTACGTTCAAAGTAGTACGAAATGGTCAAAAAAAGTCGGACTTTTTTTGTTAGTTACAGTTAAAAGTATACTTGATATTAGAAAATCATTAGTAATTTAAAAAAAAAACTTTCTCTTTTTTTGTAATTTTGCTCTTAAAAAAGTGTTTATGATAAACGTATTTTTTGCTTACTGGTAATCATACAACTTAGACTTAAAATAAAAAAAATATTTAAAGGTGGGAAATGAAAGATAAAAGTCTAACTTTTAAATACAAAATATTTATATTTCATTTAAACGTCCAGGTACAAAGAAAACAGTTATTGAAAACACAAAAATTCTAAATTTCTCGAAGAAATTAAATGAACTACGTACTCTCTGGGCGTCATATTGGATCCGCCATTTTGAATTATTCAAATCTATCATCGGATTTTTAATCAGCAGTCCGAGAAATCTCTTAATAGTCAATTTTAAAATATTTAACGGTATACAGAAACATTAATTTAATCATAAATGAGGCTGGAAGTATAATTCCCACTACAACTGATTGAAATTAAGGTAAAACTTAAAAAAATAATCTTTATACTATTTTTTGTAAAATTTCGCGTTTTTTCATGTAGTACTATTAGTTTTTCGATATCTTTTTCATTTTTAGAGGTATTTGCAAAAAACCGAATTTTTCATTTTATTAGAGTACACTTTAGAGCAGCAATTTTTTTGTTATCGTATTCTACGTCCAAAAAACTATCGTTTTTCGTAAAAATTTGCCTCTGACGACTAGGCTGTATTAGTGATGTTCAGAGCAACTTTAACAATTAAAAAAAAATGTATAAACTTTGTTTTGAAACAAAAATCTTCGGTTTTCTGGAGCATTGCTCGGTCAGTTAAGCCACAAAGACTTGTGAAATCAATTAACCAGTCCTTATTATCATTTTTCAATTTTGTATTGGTATGTATATACCGATTACACGCTATAAAATTGCATCCTTCCAAGCACCATATGGTAAATCATGGTTAACACACTAAAAAGTTTATATGTTTACAAAACCAGAGCAGTTGCGTCTATAATCTGAAATAGCAGGACATTTTCTTCTTTAAAGCTTTATGTTAAATAAAATCGTCATAATATAAACTATTTTGTCTAAACGTAAGTATAAAATTAAAAAGGTTTTTTTAATCTTTACCACATTTGTGCAGTACTTGCAGCAAGGTGTCAAATTAAACTTTTATTATTTCTAAAAACTTACCAACGGTTTCTAAAAACTAAATTCGAAATTGAAAAATAATTTTTCGTAAATGTTATTCGTTAAACTGACCACAACGATGACTAGGAACTATAATGACAATATTTAAAAATTTTTATTGAATTTCTCTGAACGACAGTCACTTTAATTTATATTAAAAAGCAGTTAGTATGTGTGAATTTTCTTTATCTCAATTAAATTCAAGGTCCATACGCAACAGTAAGTTTTTTCTGCATAAGGTAATTTTATATTTCGCTAGTAATGTCAGTATTGATTGGACTATTACCTTTATGAATATTTTGCTTCTAGAGTAGAGAACCTTCGCATTATATAATTTATGTAAGAACGAACAATTATCAGTTCAAGAATTTTGGTAGCATAGAAAAAAAAATAATATGATTGACCCAGTACTTTTCTTGCAAACATGCAGTTCTAAAATAAACACTAAATTTGACTATCTCACACTAAATAATACAATCCATTTAAATAATAGTTTAAAAAAAAATTAAAAGTTCACCTTGTTTATATACTCAAAAAAATTAATTAAAGATTAAAAAAACTGCAATCCTTTCTTTTAAAATCACATCAAACAAACTACGTGCTCTCTGTCAACGTACATTAAACAATAAAATTCAAATTTGGATGATACTGATAAAAAATTGTCAGGTATGCCAGAAAAAACCTCTTGCTATATAAAAATAAAACTTTTGTGTAATGGGAAGCTAGATTACTCATGCCGACAAAGTTGGACGAAACTCCAAACCCTGAAACCAGAGTGTTCCCAAAGGTTTTTGGTGCGCTCAATCTAAATCCGACATCAGAACTGTTCCATCACATCAGGTTTTCGACATACCCTGACCTAAAAATGCAAAAACCTCGGTTTTTCGCTATATTCTTGATTATATTACACCTTGAATTAATTTTGCTTTAAAAAATGGTTGCGTAATCTGAAAGTACTTCAAAATGCATTTTGAATTTTTCAGATATTTTATTTCTTTTCAGAGAAATCGTCCGTTGAAATTAATTAGTTTGGCATTTATCACAACAAAAAAAAACCGATCCGCGAACGTTTTCATAAGAAAAGGAAGTAATTTCATTCTAATTAGTTCTAAAATTTCATAGACAAAAAAATCATAAAAGAAAGGAAAGTGGAGTCAACACCGCCATGTCCTCATTTCGTGACTCTGGGTTCAGCTCAGAGTGATAATATGACGGATCGGAATTCTGAAGAGTCTAAATTACTAAAACTCGATATTTGCTATATTTTTTTCCTTAAGTAGAGGAACTTTGATCAGTTTCTTTCAATGAACGATCGCATAATACCGCTCTCAACTGAACACAGAGTCACGAAACGAGGACGTGGCGGTGTTGACCATTTTTCTTTTTTTATGATTTTTTTTATGTATTTTTTCTTGCTCTTTATAACTAATTAGAATGAAATTACTTCCTTTTCTTACAAAAACATTCGCGGATCAACTTTTTTTTTGGTATGGTTGTAACGAAAACGCCAAACTAATTAACGGACAGTTCTCCGAGAAGAAATAAAATATCTGAAAAATTCAAAATGCATTTTGAAAGGGAGGAGTAGTACTTTTAGATGCCGCGAGTTTGTGGAAAAAAATTAATTCGCAGTGTAATATAATCCCGTATATAGCGAAAACTCGTATTTTTTTTTTAGGATCCAAACCGAATCTCGAAAACCCAATATGATGGAGCAATTCTAACGTCCGATTTGGTTTCAATGCACCATAAACCTTCGAAAAAGGATAGTCGGGGACTTGAAAAATGTTGGCCTGTGTTATTATTTTATGGTATTTAATATTATTTATTATGAAGTTGGGAGGTAAAAAAACATGTTTTTTGTCATCTAAAACCTGAAAAAAAAAGAATCTAGGGGAGTGAAAAAATCACGAATAAAATACTTCCTGTTAGCAGGAAAAATAAATATAATAATTTACCAGCTGTTTCACAAATAGATTTTCGACAACTTAATTGTTTGTATTTCTAAAACTTATCCTATATTCAACTCAACGTTCTTTAGGTTACTGTGTAATCAGATTTCAATCCCTATCCCCTATACAGTGTTCCTCTTAAAATTGGAAATAATGAAAAAACTGAACTGAACTATATTACGGCATACACGCAATCATTTCTTTAGCCCCCTACCTCTCAACCCAAAATCCTGGCAAATTTTTTTTTTCTCCCATCTTTCTCACTCCCTTTCCCTATTAAAATTGATGGCAATGAAAAAATAATTTAAGTGGTGTATGTACACCCAGAATTTTCAAAAATTCGATTTTTTTAGAGGATTTTTATTCTCTATACTTCTAAGAATTATTAAAAAAAAAATTTAGAAAATTCCATTCCATTACAAAGTTATAATAATAAATGTGACCTGGCGTCGGATTGGGACCGCTACCTATTTTCAGACACTGCCAGAAATATTAATCAGTCACTTTTTAATATATTTTTTTAAGTCTTAATAGTTACTTTTTCTACAAAATGTCGAGAGATTTTTTTTTTAATTTTTCAAATAGACAATTTCTAATAAATAATTAAACATAAATTTTTTGGCCAGAAATTGCAAACTAAAGTTTGAAACACCGTAATTTTTTTATTTTTGAACTACTACATTATGTTGCAAGATTAATTTTTATTTTTGCATATTGGATTATTTTTTGTGAAGTTATCCTGCAGAAAAGAAGGCGCCATAGTTTTCATCAGTGGCCCATTTAACCCGATAAAATATAATGTTAACATTAAAACTTTTTAAAAAAAATCTTATAATTTAAAATATGTGTGTGTATATGTAACTCCTTAATTTGCATATTCATACACTTTAAGGATCCTGAAAAGGGAATATAGGACAATATATATGAAGCAAACCCTCTAACCCCCTACCCTGCCTCATTAAACCCTCGTATATTTAACAATAAATATTAACATCTTTGATTGTGTTAGCCGATACTTGTTGGAAATTCATAATAAAATTATATAAAAACAACACTATGTTTTAATTTCCAATATATTTAAAGTAACTTGACAATTGTTTCACCATAGAATAGCTTCTTCAGAAGTAAATTTACTTCTAAAGAAGCCATTGCATGGTGAAGCAATTGTCAAGTTACTTTAAATATATTGTAAGGAAGTAAATTTACTTCTGAAGAAGCCATTGTATGGTGAAACAATTGTCAAGTTACTTTAAATATATTGGAAGGAAGTAAATTTACTTCTGAAGAAGCCATTGTATAGTGAAACAATTGTCAAGTTACTTTAAATATATTGGAAATTAAAACATAGTGTTGTTTTTATATAATTTTAATAAATATTAAGCTTAAAATTTGCCAGGTACGATAACCAAAAAAACCTGAAAATACTATTGAAACTATACAATATTTAACCACTCTCATCCTTGAGTAAAAATTAAAAATAATGAAAAAATAACTTAACTTTCGAATTCCTCGACTCCAGAAATCTTGAAAAGAACATATAATGCTTATTTAACGATATTAGCTCGCGTAAACTCTCTAATAATAAATTTTGAAGGAAATACGTGTAAATTATAATTGGTAAATAAATACTTATAGTTTAATAATGAGAACTATAAGGAACTAATTACAAATCATTTCGACAAAACCCACTTAAATTTTCTAACATGTAGCTAATGAACTAAAGCAAATTTATATTTCACCAACTCTTAATACCTTTTACGATGATGACGAGAATAAATTAATTATCTATATGTAGATTTATTTTGAAAAATACAGAAGTCAAAAATTTCCCTCGAGAATATAACTACACAACACTTACAACCACTACACCAAACATTTCATTTCTGCACTCGACTCAAGTTTCGCTAACCATGTTAGCATCGTCAGGAGCGATGATTGACTGATGGTTAGCGAAACAAGCGTCAAATACAAGAATAAAATGTTTGGAGTAGTGGTGTTAAGTTTGTGCAGTGTCTTTGTGCCAAAGATGGCTGATGCCTAACATAGTCGAGAATATCTATAATATATAAAATGCAACATCTCTTTATCTGTCTGTCTGTCTGTCCGTTAGTGCGCTTATCACTGGAGAACCACTTATCCGATTTACGTACTTTTTTTTTAAAACGTACATACGTTCTCTGGCCAGGTTATAGGCTCTATTTTATTACGATAGGTAGCATAAGAAATGAGCAGTGACGATAATACTGAATGAAGTCGGAAAAAAACTTTGCCGCTAGCGCGTTTCCTTGCAATACCCAGCCTAAACCAATAAATATAGAACAATATTATGTAGCAGAGAATATCTATAATCTATAATATATATATATAAAATTCAATGTCTTTCTGTCTGTCCATTAGTGCGTTTATCACGCGAAAATCCCTTATCCGATTTACGTGCCTTTTTAAAATACATGCATATATTCTTTGGCCAGGTTTTATAAAAATAATAATAATCTATATCTATAATATATATAAAATGCAACGTCTCTCTGTTTGTTGCTAAGGCGTTTTCTTGCAATATACAGCCTAAACCATTAAATATGGAACAATATTATGTAGCAGAGAATATCTATAATCTATAATATATAAAATGCAATGTCTCTCTGTCTGTCAGTCCATTAGTGCGTTTATCTCGCGAGAACCACTTATCCGATTTATGTGTCTTTTTTTAAATTCATACATATATTCTTTGGCCAGGTTATATAATAATGTCTATCTGTTTGTCTGTCTGTGTGTCTCCATTAGTGCGCTTATCACTGGAGAACCACTTATCCGATTTACGTGCTTTTTTTTAAAAAACATACATATGTTCTCTGCCCAGGTTATAGGCTATATTTTATAACGTTAGGTAACATGAGGAATAAGCAGTGACGATAATAGTGAATCAAATCGAAAAAAAAAGTTTGCCGCTAGCGCGTTCTCTTGCAATACACTGCCTAAACCACTAAATATGGAACAATATCATGTAGCAAAGGATATCTATAATATATATATATATATATATATATATATATATATATATATATATATATATATAAAATGCAACTTCTCTCTGTCTGTTTGTCCGTTTGTGCGCTTATTACTGGAGAACCACTTATCCGATTTACGTGCTTTTTTTTAAACATACATATGTTCTCTGGCCAGGTTATAGGATATATTTTATTGCGTTAGGTAACATAAGGAATAAGCATAGCCAAAATGGTGAATCAAGTCAGAAAAAAGGTTACCGTTACCGTTAGCGCATTCTCTTGGAATACACTCCCAAAACCATTAAATATGGAACAATATCATGCTGCAAAGAATATAATATATATAAAATGCATCGTCTCTCTGTCTGTCCGTTAGTGTGCTTATTACTTGAGAACCACTTATCCGATTCATGTGTTTTTATAAATTTATACATATGTTCTATATAATTCGATATAAGCCTAGATAATGGGAGATAAGATGAGATAATGGGAGATAAGTATACATAATGGGAGATAAGGAGAAATAATGGAAGATAAGCACAGATAAGTCTAGATAATGGGAATTATGGTGAGATATTGGGAGATAAGGAGAAATAATAGGAGATAAGGAGAAATATTGCGAGATAAGTCGAGATAAGCCTAGATAATGGGAGATAAGGTGATATAATGGGAGATAAGGGGAAATAATGGGAGATAAGGATAAATAATGGGAGATGAGCAGAGATAAGCAGATAATGGATAAGCCTAGATATAATGGAAATTATGTAGAGATAATGGATATAAGGGGAAATAATGGCAGATATTTTATTACGTTAGGTAACATAAGGAATAAGCGGTGACGATAGTAGTGAATCAAGACCACGCGAGCGGAGCCGCGGGCACTGCTAGTAAATTATAAATCATCAGAAAAAATTGCCAAAAATAAAATTACAAAGTATAAGAAGGTAGTCGTTGGTTATATATCATATTAAGTGTTATTCTCTTTCGCTCATACACTCGTAAATCTACATCCAAAAAGGTGCCTGAACGAACACGTATAGATATTTTTTATAGGCATAGCACACGTGCTGCAGGGAAATCGCTAAATCTCTATAGGAGCGACGCGTGTGCGGAAAAAGCGATCCACGTTGGTCTTGAATCGCTATAAATTGTACTCACTGGGAAACATAGTTGTAGGCAAATCATTTCAAAAGAAATTCCATTTAAAAGACTGTTTAAAAAGGGTTGTACGAGAAGTAATAAACTGAACTTCATATGGATGTGAAGTATTAGCGCGACGTGTATTTCTAGCACGTACCGCTTTAGAAGGAATTAGGCGAGCTTTCCATGGAAATACTTATAGAATAGACTCAAGTCGCCAACCGTTCTTTGATGTTCCAATGAATAAAAGTTGCTGGCCAGTTTTGGGTCTCCAATCAGCCGAATTGCTCTCTTCTGCAAATGCAGTGTATGTTTGGAAGCAGAGCCTAAAACGTGAGAGAAGTTGTTATGGAGTGCACTGTTTTCTAGTATGAAATAATATTCTAAGCTTTCGAGAAACACTCTTTGCAAACGCCCAGCAAATTGAGTGACAATGCTAGAGAAATGGAGTGCCCTGAAATAACTATGTCGGGTTCAACAACGTTAACTTTTTTACTGCTGCCTGGGATTTTGTAGCGATACGATACGATACGATATAAGTTGAAAAATTATGTACACTTACTTATTCTGTAGATCAATGATGGAGGAGTTATGTATTGCTAGAGATAAATTTATGGATTCCCACCCCTTGACATCCTCCCCTCCAAAGTAATATATGGCTCAAAAACTAGAAATATCCTTCTTTATCATTTGAACCTGGAACCAGCTAAAAATGGTGATATCACATTCCCTTTTTTAATCGTACATCTCCCCGCTTGAATAGTTATTACGCTGTTTGGAATGATATCGGCTAGGATATTGTAATATCGGTCAACGTTGCTTAAGCTCCGAAACATACATTTGTATTTCAGTGCACCTTTTTAGACAACGCGGTAGTGTCGCTACGAGCACTTTTACATTCTGCATCAACCTTCAAATCTTACGACTGTAAACATCCTTAAAATATTATGTAATTGATCCTACCTACTTCGTATGCCCTTCATCACCTCTTCTAGATACAATGGATTATACAAATTAGATCATTTCATTAGCCGAAATAAAGACCTAGTTGAAACCTAGAAAGGAGATTTTTCACGAATACTGTCTCTAGGGGCAGGAAGCAAAAATTAAAAGCTCGACTATAAAATAACCAGTTTCCCCAATGACAATTAAACTGTACTTAAACATACGCTAAAAATTAATCAACATCAACACTCTACCTATGCTAATTGAATAAGCATTGAATGTCAACGGTACCTTGAAAAATATTAAAATTTTACCGCAAATAAAATTTATTACTGTTTAAAGTACAGAAAAATTCCAGGTTAACATGTATGTACATATTAACTATTAGCCCAAGAGATGGTCACAGCTTATGTAACCTCTTGAGAGATTTATTTAGGAAAGAATAATTTTACCGAACGAGTGATTTAATACATAGTTCCCAAGCAAACCCGCATTTCTGCGAGGATATTTTTTTATGTTATCTACCTAACTATTATGAAAAACTTGTCGAGCTTAAAACAAATATTTTTCTGCATAACTACAATCTGTAAAAACGTTACCGTGGATATTCTTGAAAAAATGTGTTTCGAGAACATTTTTTATCATCAATGTATTCTTTGGTGTGCTAACAACGGCGCAACCTTAGTAAGTTGTCCAATCCCCTCCTACATCAATAATCGCCTGGTATCGTTGAGACATGCTATTGACGAGATTTTCTGCATACTTTGCAAATTTTTCGAATTTCGCGAGGCAACTGAGTCTTTCCTGTGAGCTTTCTTTTTACAAGAGCACAACGGTTTCAATAGGGTCAACGTCCGGCGATTGTGAGGGCCACTATAGTATCTTATTGTGGGACAAGCGAGCCACTTCGCGACGAGATTTTCACCCAGCAAAGGTTTTTTCAACGGGTTTCGGAATTTGACATCATTTATTTATTTATTTATTTATTAACGGCGTTGCGCCAATTTACACAATTATAACCATAATTAAAACAACTAAACATAATAAAAATCATAAACATACAAAGAAACCAACATCACAAGATCATTAAAACTAGTTTCACAGCAAGCAAATATCACAACTTTTTAACAATCAATTTAAAACTATCAATGGAGCCATGAATCCTGAGATCGAACTGATTGAAATGCCTCATTATTCTGGACATGGGTCCATAATAGCCATAATTAGTCGCATGAAGGGGAATACCAAATAGGTCTCTGCCTCTAGTGCGACGAGAAACATTAAATGTTAACTTGTCCAAGAGATAGGGACAATCAACCAGCCCAATTATTAACTTAAAAGCCAGAAGCAGGTCACAATGGAGTCTTCTAGTCTCCAGGGTCGAAATACCCAAAATGCCTCTAAGATTGTGGTGGTCTATATGGTAACCATCTTGGGGTATGGCCAATTTAAAAGCACAAGTCCGCAGAAACCGGCGCTGCACCGCCTCAATCGCTTCTATATATACATTGTAATGAGGAAACCATACCACAGAGGAATACTCAAGCCTCGATCTCACAATTGAACAATACAACAGTTTAAATGTAGAGCAGGGAAAGTCCCTACAGTATCTGGTGATGAACCCCAGATTTTTATAACCTTTCTGAATAATTGACAAAATGTGCCTGTTGAGAGTAAGTTTCTGGTCAAGAAGAACTCTCAGATCAATAATTTCACTAACATGCCTCAGCTTGCTGCCATTAATGTTATACAAAAGTAAAGTTCTGTCTAGCTCTACCAAAACTAATGCTAACATACTTCTTAATATTCAAATTCAACTCATTCAGGGTACTCCATCTATAGAGGCCATGAACATCCTCCTGAAGAGAGTGACAATCTTGCAACGTGTTAACCGTTTTAAACATTTTTAGATCATCTGCAAACATGAGGAATTTAGAATGTTGTATAAACTTGCCGATGTCATTAATGAAAAGTAGAAACAGTAAAGGACCACAGTGAGACCCCTGAGGCACACCTGAAAAGAACTTTTATTTCTTTAGAAATACAATTATTAATACGGACATACTGTGTACGACCCTCCAGAAAACTGCCAATCCACCAAAGGACTTCACTACTTAGTCCTATTTTCCGCAACTTGCCTAACTTGATTAACTCTGTCGAACGCCTTCGAAAAGTCAGTATATACACACTGCCGATTCCCAAAGGCGCTCAACAGACAATGATGATATGCAAGCAGGTTTGTGACAGTTGACCCACCAGGTCTAAAACCATGCTGCTCGTCAATTATTACGCTATTACAGCTCCATGACAAAACACGAACAATTTGGGTATTGCGGATTGAATGCACACGCCCCTGTAGTTGGATATATCACTCCTATCACCGGACTTATGGATAGGGGTAACAAATGAGTTTTTCCAGTACATAGGGAATGTACTTTAGCACAGGGATAAATTAAAAATTAATTTTAGAGGAGTTACAATGGAGCATATGCAAGCCTTCAATACTCCCGCAGGTATTCCATCTGGGCCAACTGAAAATGAATTTTTAAGATTATCTATCTCCTCATAGACCTCAGACAAACTGATTGATATTGAGTTAACATTTAAATTGGTGCATTCAACTATGTCACTATAATAGCCAGGAATAGTAGCCTGACTGCCACAATAAACTTCCCCAAAAAAGTCAGCAAAAAGATTCACACATTCTGCACCAGAATTGCCTATTCTATCACGGTAGCACATAGTGTTGGGATAACCCTGAGACTGTTTCATGTTATTCACATGTTTCCAAAATAATCTAGGTAAATGCCGTTTTCAACCAACGTGAGATAATTTGAATAACATGTGGTGGACAAAGCTTTGCACGAAGCCCGAAGAGCAGCAAAAATGTCATAGTCAGCCATAGAACCATAAGCACGAAGATGTTGTCGAATGGTCTCAAGAGACCCGATTATCTTAATTTTGCCGCTCTTTGAGGCAGCGTCAATTTCGTGTCCCGCGAAAACAAAGATACGATTCGTTTTTCGACTTTCGGAGGGACATTATAATTACGGAGCCATGTTTTGGCAAGTCAACGACATTTTTCGTCTCGTTAAAATAATTTATCCACTTCCTAACAAACGACATCGACTTTTTAATATATTTAGCTACCCCTTTGGATGGAAACAAAGAAAGACTGCCTCGAACCCACGCGCAAACAAGTGACTCACTTTGGATTTTACGTGATTTCGATGAAGGTTCAGAATCGAGTGATACTTTTACTAAAAATGCGTCATAGACAAAGATTCCTTCTACCGATTTTTTGTTGAATCGCGAGGATCGCATCTACCAAAAATCAATTATCGCATACACGTTCTTACTTGAGAGACTGTATTATCTACACTAATAGGTTTAGTCCAGCGTTTCCCCAGTTGTTTGATTCTATCTAAAAAAAAAGTACGTTGTTTTCCTACTTGATGTATTTTTTGTGTACCAAATTTCAAAATCGATGTCTTATTACATTGAACAGTAAATAAATAATAAATCATTCCAGAATTATTATAACAACTTGTGCTGCAAAGCAAAAAGCTACAATATTGTCAATTTTCCTAGTTCTTTTTAGATAAATCTAATGATAATAAACTTCTCAAGTATTCCAAAATACCGACAAAAGAACTGTCACCATCTCTTGGACTATATACGTGTATGTAATAATATTTTTTGCAATAGCTCGAACGTAAAGTCTCATTATAGTTAAGCTTTCCAAGGAAAACAAGGTAATATCTTAAAAACAAAAAAATAATAATTGACGCAGTTACGAAGGAACAAGAACCATAATATATGGGTACAATTATTTATTAACAAATAAAGAACGTCAGTATAATAGAGATGAAAATAAAACATGAAAAAGTGGTACCGTGATTTACGTAATCCTCTTGAAAACACGCAGTATTCAAATAAATATTGAACTTGTCTCAAGAGAGCGTAAGAACACTAAAAAAACACTTTCCAAACATTACTCAATATATTAAATATCTATACTCTGGGATATTAATCATACAAAAAAAGGAAATCTTCTGTTTCATTCGTAAATAATAAAATAACCTATCAAGGGCAAGTTGGACTTGTTCCGTACGTTGATTGCTTTTAAAATAAAAATTTTCGTTACAGAAGTATAAGATGATCAGTGACTTCACAAAATACATTCCAAATGAATTTTCAACAAAATTTCTTTTCGATCTTGATGACCTTGAAATTTTTGTGTTTTTTATATACCAGATAAATTATTAAAAGTTCTGATAATTTTTGTTCAATCTTCATTTTGTGGAGAATATCCCAAAATTTTTACAAAATTTTTTTATCAGTACCTTTCAAGATAAGGGAGAGGGACTGCGATTTTTCACACTTTTAAAAAATAATTTAAAGAGAATTGTTCGCAAGTATTACCTTATACATATATATTTTTGAACTCGTCTTTTCACAAGCCTTCATTTCCGATTTCACCCCCCAAAACTAACTCCTTAAGTCAAAATTTAACTTTCAAAACTACACAGCTCTGACGAGGCCATCAATTCCTATATTACTATGAAATCTCAACTTTCTATGTCAAATAATTCCGGAGAAAATCGGCTGTGAGAGACAGATAGACGGACACCGAAGTGATCTTATAAGTGTTCCGCACGGAACACTAAAAATAATGTTAACTATTACACAAATTCAAAATGACGAATAATATGACATATACAAGGCAAAAATGACAATTAAGACAACACAAATTAATACCTTCCAAAAGTTTACAGTCGGTCAAATAGGAACGTGTCCGCGATAATTCATTTTTGGTAGATGCGATTCTAGCGATTCAACAAAAAATCGGTAGAGGAAACCTTTGTCTACGGCACATTTTAGTAAAAGTATCAGTCGATTCCAAACTTTCGCCGAAATCACGTAAAATCAAAAATGAGTTACTTGTTTGCGCCTCGGTCCGTTCCCATCTTGTTCTTTGTTCCCCTCCAAAGGGAGCGTAAAATGACATATTCCGCAGCCGTTAAATATATTAAAAAGTCGGTATCGTTTGTGACGAACTGGGTATAAATCGTTTTAACGAGATAAAAAACATCGACGACTTGCCAAAACGTGGCGAGGTCGGCAAAGTAACTCCAAAAGTCGAAAAACGATGATGTCTTTGTTTGAAATTGACGGTGCGTCAAGGTGCAGCAAAATTAAGAAAATCAGGTTTGAATGTGTCCCATGAGACGATTCGACAACATCTTCGTGCTTATGTTGTCCAATTCGGAAGTATGTTGAAGAAGCCTTTGCTGGGCAAAATCATGTCGCGAAGCGGCTCGCTTGAGCCCACGATAAGATATTAGAGTCGAAGGTGCGTTCACTGAAGAAATACTAGTTAGAGTAGTACGGCAGGGATGTATATTGTCTCCACTGTTGTTGAACTTGTACAGCAAAGCTATTTTCGAAGACGTCCTTAGTGAAGAATCAGCAGGTGTTATCATAAATGGACAAACGATTAACAACATAAGATATGCAAATGACACTGTCATAATTGCTGATAATATCAATGACCTTCAACATCTGGTAGATCTGACGAACAATTACTATATAGAATACGGTCTGAAAATGATTATTGGAAAAACAAAGTTTATGGTTATCTCCAAAATAAACATCTGAATGTCTCAAACATTCCAACTGAAAAAGTGTCTAATTGGAAATATCTGGGTCCATGGTTGAAACAAACGGTCAAACCAAGGAAATGAGAAGTAGAATTCAAATATCCGAGAGTGTTTTTGAAAAATCCTGTACAATCGTGACTTGGGCAAGCTTTTGCTGTGCTATGTCTTTTCCATTTTATTATACGGTTTAGAGTCGTGGACTTTGAAACAAGCGGGGATAAAAAAGCTTTAAGCGTATGAAATGTGGTGTTACCGAAAAATTCTGCGAATATCCTGGATGGATAGCGTAATCAATTTGGAAGTGTCGCGTAGAATCGGAAAGGACTCTAAAATTTTAAACACGGTAAAACGAAAAAAATCTAATACTTTGGTTATGTGATGAACAGAGAGAAATATTCTATGCTGAGACTTACTATGCTAGAAATAAAGGTAAAGAGAAGTGTAAGAAGAAGAAGAGTAACCTGGTTGCGAAATTTGAGGGAGGGACTTGCGCAATTAGTGTTCCGTACGTTGATTGCTTTTAAAATATTTTTTTTTTTCTCACGGAAGTATAAAATGATCAATGACTTCACAAAACACACCCTAAATGAGTTTTCAGCAAAGTTTTTTTTTTAACCTTTACTGAAAACTGATGACCTTGAAATTTTTTGTTTTTTATATACCAGATAAATTATTAAAGGTAATGAATGCACTCGTGATAATTTTCGTTCAATTTGCATTTTGTGAAGAATATACCAGAGTTTTTCAAAAATTTTTTTTTTGATCAGTACTTTTCAAGATAATACAAAGAAAAGTATGCACAAGAGTTACGTTATATGTATAATATATATATATATATATATATATATATATATATATATATATATATATATATATATGCAATATATATATATATATATATATATATATATATATATATATATATATATATATATATATATATATATATATATATATATATATATATATATATATATATATATATATATATATATATATATATATTTGAACTCGTGTTTTTACAAGGTTTCATAAAACTAACCCCTTAAGTCAAAAGTTCCTATCGGATGTGACAGACGGACAGACAGGTGGATAGACAAACGGACGGACAGACATACGTACAGACGGAGACAGACGTATAGATGGACGGATAGACAGACACCGAAGTGATCTTATAAGTGTTCAGAACGGAAACCTAAAAAGTAGAAAACTAAAATACGATTTATATACAAAAAAATCTTCGAAGAGTAAATTAAAACCTAGTTGAGTTTAACTGTAAATTTACCTACTTTTATTAGTCATTACAGGACTTATTCAGTACTTACATAAATACGTACCAATGCGAAAAACTTCGACCTTCTTCTGCAGGATCACTAAATAATAAACACAAATCGACTATATATTCGTAGAATATTTGAATAACAATAATGGTTTTTAATTAAGAGACGAAACGAAATGTTTTATTTAAATAAGACAAGTCAGTACTACTTCATATTGTTACAACTTTACATCTATTTAAACAGATACAAAGTTATTAATTAACTGGGTATTTTACCTTAATTACCCACACACTCAATTAGAAATATTCCACTCAACTAGGTATATTGAAAAGGAACCACTAAATATAAACCCCAGTCCATTTACTTCAATAAATATTTTGTAGGAAATACCCACCGAAGAGTACTTACGTAGTACAACACTAGTTTTAGTGATATTTTTCAATGGAAACGTATAAAGTCCAAACATTAAAGGCATTGAAAAACTGGTTCTTAAGTTTAAAAAAAAAAAACTTGGAGATGGTATTGACGTAAATGGGTAGCAAAAACGATGTGACGAGAATTTCAAGTAAAATAATTCGAAAGACAGTTAATACTAACAAGTGAATCCTCAGCCATTGATTTAGTTTCTTAATTAAGACTGTCATCTTTCAATCTCTATAAAGAAGAATATTTTGAGCAAGCATTTAATTAAGTGAGTTGATTTGACTTAAAAAACTAATCTAAATATAATTTACCATGGTTTTGAGCTGAATACATTTGTTTATTTTTGTGTATATATTTATATAGATGCCAGTAACAAATCTAATTAAAATGGAAAAATATTAATTGTTAGGCCTAAATAACACTTTTTATTTAAATGCATCCTCCAAATTTCAACATCTTATTTTTTGTGACAAAATTCTGCTGATGTCAATTTTTTTCAATATTTAAAATAAGAGGGAGATAAGATGTTGAAATTTGGAGCATGCATTTAAATATCAAAGTGTTTATTTAGGCCTAACAATTAATATTTTTATGTATTTTAATTAGATTTGTTACTGGCACTATATAAAATATATACAAAAATAAACAAATGATTTCAGAATATATATATGGTAAATTATATATATATATATATATATATATGTATATATATATATATATATATATATATATATATATATATATATATACAGCGTGTCCCAGTATTCCGTGTACATAGATTTACTGTGGATTTCTGGGATAAAAATTTGACCATTTAACCCAACTTACCTAGTCTAAAAATTCGTAATTTTTAAGATACTGGGTGTCAAAGTAATACTTTTATTTTAAGATTCGGTGCTAAGTGGATTTCTCATTTCTATGTCTGAAATGAGAAATCGAAATCAGCTCACAGTTCTGTTGTAAATTGTAGGGTGCGCCACTTATTGAGCCGTGAATAATTTTAAATGGTCATAACTTTTTTATACCACTTTGTATGGTATTTTTGATTAAATATTCGTATTCTCTGCCTTCTCCTGTCTAAAAAAGCTTTTTTGGTAAATGTTGCTCCGAGCAACAGTTTCTGCGATAGTATGTTTGTTTGTTTCCATTTTTTAATTCCATTCTCAAATTCGCAACGCTGTTCTATAACTTAACTGGCTTGTAGTAATACTAACAGAAAGTAATTTTTAACATATATCAAAGTTTTACGAGTATTAACGAGAATTAATCCCTTCTCAAACTCAACAGTGTTTTAAATCTAGATTATTATTGAGTACACTTTTGGTGAGCAAATTGATATGATTTTAATGTTTGGTTTTTGTAACAGCAACGGTCGCAAAAGTGCTCGCGTAAATCACGAAAGATTTCCGCATCGTCGGATCCCTAACCATCAGACTTTTGCCAATATTGAGAGGCGACTTCGAGAAATTGGACAATTTAAACCGATCAGGAATCATGATGGGCAGCCTTCACAAGCTAGAGCACCCGATGTTGAAGAGGAAATTCTTAAATTTGTACACGATAATCCTGGAATCAGCACTCGTTTAATTGAGCATCAAACGGGAATATCAAAAAGTACAAGTAACCGAATCATTAGACAACAAATTATTCACCCCTTTCATATACAGTCCGTCCAGGAACTCTTACCTCCAGATCTTGGATCCCGCTTGCGTTATTTACAAATTATTCGAGCACGCATAGCGACTGTTCCGGCTTTTCACACTAAATTCCTGTTTAAAGACGAAGCACGCTTCACTCGACGTAGTGTAACAAATTTGTATAATAATCATGTTTACGCTGAAGAAAACCCACATGCTGTGCAACAAAGACAGTTTCAACGCGAATTCAGTATTAATGTCTGGATGGGATTTGTCGCGAACTATTTGATCGGGGCGTTTAGATTACCAGATCGACTTGATGGTGACATTCGCTTGAATTTCATCCGTGAAACTATTCCTGAATTATTAGAAAAATTACCCATTAATTTACGTCGCGACATGTTTTTAATGCACGATGGTGCACCCCCCATTTTGCGCGTAATATGAGAATTTTTTTGAAGCAAAGTTACCCAGATAAATGGCCACCTCCTTGTTGTTAGCCTGTTTGCCTTTAAGCATGCCCCCAATTTCAAAGACTATTCTTCTGGACCTGTCCTAAGCCTGGATGTAATGTAAAGGAACGCATTTGCGAATTTGACAATGGAATTAAAAAATGGAAACAAACATCCCATGACCTCAGAAACTGTTGCTCGGAGAAACATTTACCAAGAGAGCATTTTTTAGACAGGGAAGACGGAAAATACGAATATTTAATTAGAAATATCATACAGAGTAGTATAAAAAAATTATGACAATCTAAAAGTATACAGAGTACAATAAGTGGCGCCCCTACAATTTACAACAAAACTGTGACCTGATTTCGATTGCTCACCTCAAAAAACCCCTAGGCACCTAATCTTGTGAAAATAGTACAATTATTAAGAAAGCGCCTTAAGAAAAACTAAAATAAAAGTATAACTTTAACACTCTGTATCTCGAAAATTACAAATTTTTTGAGACTAAGGTAACTTGGGTTAAATGGTCACATTTTCATCCCAGAAATCGACAGTAAACTCTATGTACAAGGAATACTGGGAAACCCTGTACGGAGATATGAAATGTACGGACGAACAATGTCGTGAAGCTGAATAATTCTCAATCAGTTGTGATTTAACTCAGCTTATTGTTGAACCAACACGGATCCCTGATCGAGACGGGGAGTTCGCCAGCCTTCTTGATCTCTTTTCAACCGCCAATTCAGAGATTTACACGGTCACCGTAAATCCACCGTTAGGTTAGGCACGACAATCCTACGAATTAGTGACAGGGAGGCGCCTAAACTGCGCAAGTTTTGGTCTACAAATCTGCTAAATGGAAAGAACTCATGGAATATTTTCGAACTTTCTCTCGGTTAGACGTTTGTTTTCGATCTGACTGCGCCAAGGAGGTTTCCGATGTTATTTTGGCTGGTATTACATCCCTGTTTCGAAGAAATGCCCTTCCAACGGCAAGCCTTGGTTTGACCGAAAATGGAAAAAAGCTGTTGCTTCTAAACATCTTGCCTACCGACAATGGCGTGAAAATCCTAACGCCATAAATCGTAACATCTTTGTTCGTGCCCGGAACAGATGCAAAGAAATTATCGGCGAAACCAAGGAGGCAGAAAATCAACGAATTAGAAACAAACTTCTAGCTTGTCTGAACAATTCTAGGTCCTTTTGATCAGTCACTAAAGCAGTTATTCAAAATTTCACCAAATAGTCTGCTTCAGTGACGAAAGCACATTCGAAATTTTGCAGAATAAAGCTCAGTATGTGCGTCGTCGTCATGGAGAAAAGTTTCATCCTGATTGTGTCGTCCCGACGGTTAAACATCCCACCAAAGTGATGATTTGGTCAGTCATCAGCGGCAAGGGCACTGGACGTCTGTACGTCGTCAAAGGAATAATGAGGCAAGATCAGTACAAAGAATTATTACAAAATCGGTTTGATTCCGCAGCTCAGAGAATGGTTTCCAAATGGGGAACCATTCACTTTCATGCAAGGTGGAGCGCCCTGCCACACTGCTCGGTCTGTTAAAGCTTTTTTGGCAGAAAAAAATATCCCTCTGTTGGATTGGCCGGGTAATAGCCCTGATATGAACCCCATTGAAAATGTGTGGGAGCTGATGAAAAGAGAAGTGGCTAAAGATGTGATTACCAACAAAACCCAGCTCCTACAAAAGATTATTCATGTGTGGAATCATCATCCTCAAATGCAGGAGACAGTACAATCTTGCATTGATAGCATGCCGCGCAGAATTAAAGCTTTGATAGCGGCTAAAGGTGGCTCAACTAAATATTGACTTTTACTAACATTAATTTCACTTTTCTTTAAAACTTAATAAACTTATGCTTTTCTAAATTAATGCTGTTTTATTTATGTCAAATAAATAGGTAATTGATTGGATAATATAAAAATAAAAAAACAAATCAATTTAAAATAATAAAACGGTACAATATCACTCGGTAATTAATATTTTACATGAAATCTTGCAGTGCGTCTAATAATTTGGCCAGGGACTGTATACCAGAGAAAATATTAAAAATAATGCACTTCTGATAATTTTCGCTCAATCTACACTCTGTGGAGAAAATTTTTTTCAAAATTTTTTGATCAGTACTTTTGGAGATAAGGGGGGAGACAGCGATTTTTGGCAATTTTTAAAATAATACAAAGAAAAGTATGCGTAAATATTACATTATATATATATATGTTTGAACTGGTGTTTCCACAAGCTTTCATTTGACATCACACTCGATGATCTGGTAAAAAAAAAATTTCCAATTTCACCCACCAAAACTAACCCTTCAAGTCAAAATTGAACTTTCAAAACTACGCAGCTCTGATGAGGCTATATTAGTGCCAAATTTCAACTTTCCATCTCAAATGGTTTCGGAGAAAATCGGGTATGAGAGAGACGGACAGACAGACGAACAGACACCGAAGTGATCTTATAAGTATTCCGTACGGAGTACTAAAAACATCTCATGTGAAGTTTTTGGGGAAGATTGTTTGTATGGCGTGGCCAAGGAGTGTCAGGGAAGACACAGACCCCTCGCCCATTTTGGGGTAAAAAATAAATAAATTATTATTCTCTTTTGGAAGAAATTTTCGCTACCCGTCATCGATTTTTATATTTCGTGTTTGTAGATAGGTAAGAATTTTTGTGACAATAAGTGGTCTCCCTCCTCAATGATCTCCTGTTTGTCAACTGACGCTCCCCCCTATAAAAGTCGGTTGTTGTTCTCTTTTTTCCTTAAGGAAGCGTCTACATATATATATATATATATATATATATATATATATATATATATATATATATATATATATATATATATATATATATATATGTATATATATATACATATCTATACATATATATATATATATATATATATATATATATATATATATATATATATATATATAGCGTGTCCCAGTATTCCGTGTACATAGATTTACTGTGGATTTCTGGGATAAAAATTTGACCATTTAACCCAACTTACCTAGTCTAAAAATTCGTAATTTTTAAGATACTGGGTGTCAAAGTAATACTTTTATTTTAGATTCGGTGCTAAGGGGTTTTCTGAAATGAGAAATCGAAATCAGCTCACAGTTCTGTTGTAAATTGTAGGGTGCGCCACTTATTGAGCCGTGAATAATTTTAAATGGTCATAACTTTTTTATACCACTTTGTATGATATTTTTGATTAAATATTCGTATTCTCTGCCTTCTCCTGTCTAAAAAAGCTTTCTTGGTAAATGTTGCTCCGAGCAACAGTTTCTGCGATAGTATGTTTGTTTGTTTCCATTTTTTAATTCCATTCTCAAATTCGCAACGCTGTTCTATAACTTAACTGGCTTGTAGTAATACTAACAGAAAGTAATTTTTAACATATACCAAAGTTTTACGAGTATTAACGAGAATTAATCCCTTCTCAAACTCAACAATGTTTTAAATCTAGATTATTATTGAGTACACTTTTGGTGAGCAAACTGATATGATTTTAGTGTTTGGTTTTTGAAACGGCAACGATCGCAAAAGTGCTCGCGTATATCACGAAGGATTTCCGCATCGTCGGACCCCTAACCATCAGACTTTTACCAATATTGAGAAGCGACTTCGAGAAATTGGACAATTTAAACCGATCAGGAATCATGATGGGCAGCCTTCACAAGCTGGAGCACCCGATGTTGAAGAGGAAATTCTTAAATTTGTACACGATAATCCTGGAATCAGCACTCGTTTAATTGAGCATCAAACGGGAATATCAAAAAGTACAAGTAACCGAATCATTAGACAACAAATTATTCACCCCTTTCATATACAGTCCGTCCAGGAACTCTTACCTCCAGATCTTGGATCCCGCTTGCATTATTCACAAATTATTCGAGCACGCATAGCGACTGTTCCGGCTTTTCACACTAAATTCCTGTTTAAAAGACGAAGCACGCTTCACTCGACGTAGTGTAACAAATTTGCATAATAATCATGTTTACGCTGAAGAAAACCCACATGCTGTGCAACAAAGACAGTTTCAACACGAATTCAGTATTAATGTCTGGATGGGATTTGTTGCGAACTATTTGATCGGGGCGTTTAGATTACCAGATCGACTTGATGGTGACATTCGCTTGAATTTCATCCGTGAAACTATTCCTGAATTATTAGAAAAATTACCCATTAATTTACGTCGCGACATGTTTTTAATGCACGATGGTGCACCCCCCCATTTTGCGCGTAATATGAGAATTTTTTTGAAGCAAAGTTACCCAGATAAATGGCCACCTCCTTGTTGTTAGCCTGTTTGCCTTTAAGCATGCCCCCAATTTCAAAGACTATTCTTCTGGACCTGTCCTAAGCCTGGATGTAATGTAAAGGAACGCATTTGCGAATTTGACAATGGAATTAAAAAATGGAAACAAACATCCCATGACCTCAGAAACTGTTGCTCGGAGAAACATTTACCAAGAGAGCATTTTTAGACAGGGAAGACGGAAAATACGAATATTTAATTAGAAATATCATACAGAGTAGTATAAAAAAGTTATGACAATCTAAAAGTATACAGAGTACAATAAGTGGCGCCCCTACAATTTACAACAAAACTGTGACCTGATTTCAATTGTTCACCTCAAAAAAACCCCTAGGCACCTAATCTTGTGAAAATAGTACAATTATTAAGAAAGCGCCTTAAGAAAAACTAAAATAAAAGTATAACTTTAACACTCTGTATCTCAAAAATTACAAATTTTTTGAGACTAAGGTAACTTGGGTTAAATGGTCACATTTTCATCCCAGAAATCGACAGTAACTCTATGTACAAGGAATACTAGGAAACCCTGTACGGAGAGATGAAATGTACGGACGAACAATGTCGTGAAGCTGAATAATTCTCAATCAGTTGTGATTTAACTCAGCTTATTGTTGAACCAACACGGATCCCTGATCGAGACGGGGAGTTCGCCAGCCTTCTTGATCTCTTTTCAACCGCCAATTCAGAGATTTACACGGTCACCGTAAATCCACCGTTAGGTTAGGCACGACAATCCTACGAATTAGTGACAGGGAGGCGCCTAAACTGCGCAAGTTTTGGTCTACAAATCTGCTAAATGGAAAGAACTCATGGAATATTTTCGAACTTTCTCTCGGTTAGACGTTTGTTTTCGATCTGACTGCGCCAAGGAGGTTTCCGATGTTATTTTGGCTGGTATTACATCCCTTTTTCGAAGAAATGCCCTTCCAACGGCAAGCCTTGGTTTGACCGAAAATGGAAAGAAGCTGTTGCTTCTAAACATCTTGCCTACCGACAATGGCGTGAAAATCCTAACGCCATAAATCGTAACATCTTTGTTCGTGCCCGGAACAGATGCAAAGAAATTATCGGCAAAACCAAGGAGGCAGAAAATCAACGAATTAGAAAACAAACTTCTAGCTTGTCTGAACAATTCTAGGTCCTTTCATCAGTCGCTAAAGCAGTTATTCAAAATTTCACCAAATCCATCATACCACCACTCACACGGCCAGATAATTCTATTGCAACAACACCTGTTGAGAAAGCGAACTTGTTGGCTGAACTCTTTGCTCGCTATCGATTTCCAAGGAAAAACATCAGCTATTATTCCCATAGTGCAGTCAAGGATGCCCGATATTGTCGTCAGATAGCGTATCATAAAACGTATTTTCATGAAGCTAGACCCCAAAAAGGCTTCTGGCGCTAACGGAATATCTACCATAGGACTCAAAAGTTGTGCGAGGAAAATATCAACAGTTTTCTGTAAACTTTTCAACCTATCCTATAGAAAGACAATATTTCCTTCCTGCTAGAAATGTACCACAGTTCGGCTGATACCTAAAAAGGCAAGAAAACCTTGCCAAATAACTACCGACCAGTCGCACTGCTTTTAATAATATCGAAAGTCATGGAAAAGGCATCTTCATCATCATCATCATCATCATCACCATCTTCTAAAATATCTTGAAGGATTCAACATTATTAGCGACCATCAGTATAGCTTTCGTAAACATAGATCAACAGGAGATCTTCTGACTTATGTAATACATGTCTGGCACAACGCAATTAAACACTCTGGAGAATCTCGAGCGGTTGCTCTTGATATATCCAAGGCATTCGACCGTGTTTGGCACGATGGATTATTGGCTAAGCTAGGCTCTTCTGATATGTCTGGAAAGTTCTGTTTGTGGCTCTCATGTTTCCTCAGAGGGTATTGTTTACGAGTGGCAGTCGACGGAGTTCTTTCTAACACCTTCACTATTAACGCCAGTATGCCCCAGTGGTCCATACTTTTTCCTACTCTCTTTCTCATTTACATTAACGATCTGCTGGAAAAGACCGGGAATCTAATCTACAGCTTTGCAGATGGCAGTACGCTTGTCTCTTCATTCACCTTGAACGCTCGGACATCGGCTGCTCAGGCGAATATCCGCAGACAGCAGGAAGTCATTCAACTTAACAAAGACTTGGAAGAAATTCTATCTTGGGGTGACAGTAACCAAGTGGAATTTAACGCTACAAAAACCCAGGCGGCAGTTTTTTCTAAAAAAACTTAATGTCGCTGAACCCGCCATAATTATGTCGGAGCATTCCATTCCTCTAGCATCGTCACTCAATTTGTCAGGCATTAATTTTGGGAGCAAATATGTCTTGGCATGAACATGTTGCAAGTATAGCAAAGAGAGCTTCTCGAAAGCTGAGAATATTATTTCGAACCAGAAAGCTTTACACTCCACAACAACTGTTAATTCTGTACAAAGCTCAAATTCGACCCATGATGGAATACTGCTCCCATGTTTGGGACACTGCATATGTTGGATTCTATTCAGAGAAGAACTGTTCGCTCGATTGGCGACCCGGAACTGGCCGGCGGCCTTGATTCGTTGGAACGTCGAAGAACGGTTGGCGACTTGAGTCTATTCTAGAAGTATTTTCATGGAAAGTGTTCGATGGATGTAGCCCGCTTAATTCCTCCCAGAGCGGTGCATGCTAGAAATACACGTCGCGCTAATACTTCACATCCGTATGAGTTTCAGCTCGTTACTCTCCATACAACCCTTTTCAAGCAGTCTTTTATATGGAGAACATCATTCCTTTGGAATTATTTGCCCGACGCTGTGTTTCCCATCGAGTACAATTTACAACGATTCAAGATCAACGTGAATCGCTTTTTCCGCACACGTGTCGCTCCTGCAACGCTTTTAGCGATTTCCCTGCAGCACGTGTGCTAGACCCATTAAAAAAATGATCAGTGATTTGACAAAACACACCCCAAATTAGTGTTTGAACAAAATTTGTTTCCGATCTTTGTTGAAAACAGATGACCTTAAAATTCTTGTTTTTGTATATACATATACCAGAGAAAATATTAAAAATAATGCACTTCTGATAATTTTCGCTCAATCTACACACTGTGGAGAAAATTTTTTCAAAATTTTTTGATCAGTACTTTTGGAGATAAGGGGGAGACAGCGATTTTTGGCAATTTTTAAAAATAATGCAAAGAAAAGTATGCGTAAATATTACATTATATATATGTTTGAACTGGTGTTTTCACAAGCTTTCATTTGACATCACACTCGATGATCTGGTAAAAAAAAAAATTTTCGAATTTCACCCACCAAAAAAACTAACCCTTCAAGTCAAAATTTAACTTTCAAAACTACGCAGCTCTGATGAGGCTATATTAGTGCCAAATTTCAACTTTCTATCTCATATGGTTTCGGAGAAAATCGGGTATGAGAGAGACGGACAGACAGACGAACAGACACCGAAGTGATCTTATAAGTATTCCGTACGGAGTACTAAAAACATCTCATATGACGTTTTTAGAGAAGATTGTTTATATAGCGTGGCCATGGAGTGTCAGGGAAGACACAGACCCCTCGCCCATTTTGGGGTAAAAAATAAATAAATTATTATTCTCTTTTGGAAGAAATTTTCGCTACCCGTCATCGATTTTTATATTTAGTGTTTGTAGATAGGTAAGAATTTTTGTGACAATAAGTGGTCTCCCTCCTCAGTGATCTCCTGTTTGTCAACTGACGCTCTCCCTATAAAAGTCGGTTGTTGTTCTCTTTTTTCCTTAAGGAAGCGTCTACATATATATATATATATATATATATATATATATATATATATATATATATATATATATATATATATATATATATATATACATATATATATATATATATATATATATATATATATATATATATATATATATATAGTATATATATATATATATATATATATATATATATACATATCTATACATATATATATATATATATATATATATATATATATATATATATATATATATAAAAGGTGATAAATTATTTATAACATTGTAACAATAATTATACATTTAGTAATAATTTTTTAAATAAATAAATCAAATAACTCCATCACTAGTTTTGTTTTTGCTTTATGCAATAAAAAGACTACACACACATTAAAAACTGGCGACGATACATTATATTATTCACGAAAAATGCATTTTCTTAAATTTGTTTTTCTATATATCTAATTATTATTATTTATTATATATTCCAACAAGAATTAATTTTGTAATAATGTCTAAATATCAGAGGTTTAAAATTTTATTTCATCCTTAAAAACAAAAAAAGAATACCTTACCGTCTCCCTCACAAAAATATTCGCACAAATACTACCTTTTTCACTTAAACAATGCAACATACACCGAACAATACGATGAACCTACGAATACTATCTATAAAATAATTCCATAATAACTTATTCCGATGGTATATCTCTCGTCATTTTAATGGTACCCATACCCAGATGAACATATTAACTACACCAAGGTTGAGGATATTTTTGACCAAACATTTTTTATATGTTAATAAGGCAATTTATTGGCTCTTTCAGATGACTTTAAATTATCTTTTTTTGTCTTAAACTTGATAATTAATTAAACGTAAATTACCGGATTAGCAACAATCTTAATTAGGGAATTTTTGTCACTTAATTAAAAATAATGACTGTATTAACTATTATTTTTTAAATTTAACAACAGTACTAGATAAGTAGAGAAAGTAAGCACACCATAGGCTAACAGACAAAAAAACATATTTTTGAAATACTAATAAATACAGGGATCGAAAACTTTTGATGGCTTATTAAAAATCATCAATTAAAAAACAATAAAGTTGACTTAAATGTACTGAAGATTTTAAGTAAAACGATCCAAACATTTTTCTTCAACCGGGATCGACCAGTTGGGGTACCTGCGTAATTCTTTACGCTGCAAAGGGGTCCGTTAATACGATGGGGCAGTTAGGCCAACCTCTGATATGCACATGGACGTTACTGAAATTCGGAAAGGATCAAGTACTTTTATCTCATTATGCCAAACATTCAAGACAACTAGATCATCTTCCTAATAAGGTCGAAAATCATCCATAGCAGGGGAGAAACTACCCCCTGGGATTGATGCATTATAGAAGATCCAGCATCTGAGAAAATAATTCAGACTGTATTTGTCCATCCTGCCTGAGAGTACGAAAGCCTGTATTTTTTTTCTCAGATACTAGAACTTCTAAGCTCCATCAATCCCAGGGAGTAGTTCCCCCCCCCCACCCCCCTCCTAGGGATGATTTACGACCTTACTAGAAAGTTAATCTAGTTGAATGTTTAGCAAAATGAGTTAAAAATTCTTGATCCTTTCCGAATTTCAATAACACCATGTGCATCATTAGAGCGTAGGGGTAGTTTCTACCACTTTCTAAAGGTAGTTTATAGTCGTGTATCTGTGGTTCAAGCGACTTTACTCCATATTTGTTCACCCTACCTAAAACTACAAAAGTCTGAACTTTTTTGGTCGTTATTGAAACTTATGAGATACCTCCCTAGGTGGGGGGGGTTTTACATCCTATAGTGAGTCTCAACTGTTTAAGAGTAATGTCTGATTGTCACACCAGATTCAGATATTTTATACTAAGAGCTACACGAATTTGTCGTTTGAACTCGTAATTTAAACTCACGTGCTTTATTTGGGTTTTAGAGGTACTTTTTACCCCCTATAAGGGTGGATTTTGGTTTAACTGATAGGGATATCTTGCTGTGGTTTTAATGCATATTTTCTTCTCTAGACTATAAAATATGTTTTTCCACACTTCATTAAGAGACATTACATTATTACTATAGTTTTAGCCCATTTTTTTGGCAAAAAAAATGACACGGACTACGGATACGAATTCACCGTCGAAAAATACACTGGATCCATGTATTTTAGTTCGTGGTAATGAACTTTCACTTTTTTTTGTAGGGCTGTGTCATTATTATGAAAGTTAAGTGTATTGTTAGCAAGAAAGGGAAAGAACTAGAATTTCAAATTTAAAAAAGTCAACGGCACTATGGAGGTGCTTAAATAAAAAATCCAAATGTGCTGCAAAAGTTTATACCGGTTGTAATGACTTCAATATTGTTTTAAATTCAAATTTAAACCATAACCATGGTCCTGAAGAACATCTTCAAAGACAAGCTTTGAGTAATTCAGTTAAAAGAAAAGCTCTGAACAATTTATACGAAAAGCCAGCTAAAGTAATTCACCGAGAACTTTAATATAATGGTGTAGCGTTAGAAGAAATTACCACGGACAATACTGATAAAATCCGAAGAAATATTTACAGAAGTAGGCGTCCCGAACTCAAAGTGAAGTTTTTGAAACACTAGAAACGTGTGAACTAAAGACAAATAAAGATGAATCTTTTTTATTAATTAATGACAGGGAACAAAAAATTATAATTTTCTCGTGCCATGCTAACCTCTACTTATGTTTTGTGGAGACTGTGTATATGGATGGTACATTTAATTTTTTTGCGAGATATTTTACAGTGTTTTACAATTCATGGTTTCAAAAAGGCATTATCTACCCTTAGTGTATTGTTTATTACCAAGCAAGAGTAAGAATGTGTATAAAATGTTATTTAAGTTAGTAATAGATAAGGGCACTGAAAGTAACTTTCAATTTCAACCAAATAATATTGTCATTGATTTTCAGTTATCTATTCATAGCACTGTAACCTAGACTTGGGAAAAAATTGTCATATTATAGGATGCAGATTTTACTTGTTTCAAGGTTGGCACAAGAAGATAAAATCTTTAGGTCTAGTTTCAGAATACACAAAATAGAGTGGCTTAGGAAAATGCTTAAAAAATGCTTAAAAAATGCAAAAAGAAATTTTTTGGACTGCAGTTCTTGAATTCCACCTAAGTTGGCGTTTCATTTGTTTTTGATTTGTTAAGTATGTTAGAATCCGATGACAGAGTAGAAAAATGTTACGACTATTTGCTTGAAACTTATATTAGTGAGGATGTATTGTTCCCGCCCCATGTGTGGGCTTGTTCATCAACCTCTTTGCGCAGAACAACCAATGCATGTGAATCGTTTTATTCCCGTTTTATTGATTATTTTTATTCAACACATCCCAACATTTATGAATTTGTCGACGCGCTCTTAAGTTTTCAAACTGAAACATACACTGCTCATAAATTTACAAAAGGTCTGAGACTACAAGTTAAAGATAGGCAAAACTTTGTATTGCCCAAATCAAAAAATAAATCAAAATCATTTATTGGTATTAGCAAAAGCAGCCAATGGATATACACGTCAAAAAAAAACACAAATGCAAAAAAAAACTCAACAGAAAGAGAAGAATAAAAAAACAAAAAAAAAACAGTTCAAAAATGGTGAACTGTATCACTTAAAAATTCGGAAACAGAATAATAACATTTATTTATCAGAAAGCTCTTAACTTTGTTTTTAAATTCTTTAACAGAGAGCTTTCTTATATTGTGGAGAAGCTTATTAAACAGAATTACCCCCGCATAATCGGGAAAGATTTCGAATTTAGTTCTTTTATGATAAACTGAAATAAGTTGACGGTATTTCTAGTGAAGTACGAATGAAAGGAACAGTTTCTTAGAAAACTGTGTTCATTTCTTTTTATGTACAATAGAAGTCTATAGAATATATATATATATATATATATATATATATATATATATATATATATAATATATATATATATATATATATATACGAGGCATGTTTTTTAAGTAAGTACCGTTTTGGAATTAAAAAAAGACGTGCAAAGATATCGCTATAATTTTATTTTTACATGAAAGCCTGTACCTTAATCTACTTTTCTACATAATTTCCGTGAATATTGAGGCACTTGTCATAACGTGGCACCAGTTTTTGAATACCCTCCTCATAAAATTCTGCCGCCTGAGAAAAAAGTTCTCGGTCACAATGCGATACAAAACACTACGAGAATATTGAGGAAAGCAGTCGCACAATGATGAAATTGTAAAGCGTCTGTTTTCTCTCACCTTTTCGTCCACTTTCTGCACCAAATCTTCATTAACGACCGAAGGACGCCCACTCCGTTCTTCATCATGCACATTTGTGCGGCCATCTTTAAATGCTCTCACCCATTTCCTTACCATTCCATCACTCATAATGTTTTGTCCGTAAACTTCACAGATCTCATGATGAATATCGATCGGTTTTTACGCCTTTAGCACTAAGAAATCGTATAACAGCCCGTACTTCACAATCGGCGGGACTCACGATTGTCGGAGGCATCTTAAACACTCAGTAAACAACGTATACAATGAAGAATCAGACTGTAATGGCGTCAGTGCGTAGACATGAGATGTAGGTTACCAGCGCGCATGTGCGGAACGCCGACCGTATCGCTGCGGCGGCGGAATCGCAAAACGGTACTTACTTAAAAAACATGCCTCGTATATATATATATATATATATATATATATATATATATATATATATATATAGATGCAGGGAACTGACATCAATTTCTTTTCTGCAAAAATTGGTTTAGTACTATCTGTTGGCTTTATATTAAACTTGAGTCTAACAATTCTCTTTTGACTGCCAAATATTCTTAACCACTCCGCAGAGTTACCCCACAATAAAACATTGTAGTTTAAATGGCAGTACACAAATGAACAATATAAATTTAATAGAGCTTCCTGGTCAATAATATACTCTAGTTAAAATATTGCATATAATGCAGTATTTATTTTTTTATAGATATAATCTATGTGAGGTTTCCATGTAGTATATTAATCAACTTATAAACCTAAAAAATCTACATGACTCTGCTGAGGGGATGAAGTTTACAGACATACTTGGCTAGCTCTATACCTAAAGTTCACATATACCGTCTTTTTTAGGTTCAAAATTAAATTATTTTTGCCACACCAAGTTTCAAAATTAGTCACTACATTTTCCACCAGATCCTGAAGCTCCTCAGGGGTCACTCATGAAACTACTACCAAAGTGTCGTCTGCGAACAAGATGACACTATCACTGCGAATATGATGAGGCATATCATTGATGAACATTAGAAAAAGGAGAGGTCCAAGGATAGACCTCTGTGGCACTCCCAGGTTAATATTCGCAATGTCTGAAGATTGGTCACTAGTCTGCACATAAAACTTTCTATTGGTGAGATAAGAACGCAACAGGTCATGCATGTTACCTCTGATGGCAAAGGCATGAGACAAGTCGAAAAAAAGACCCGCTACATGACGCCCCGCATCAATTTGGTTATATACTATCTGCATATGCAATATGAATAGAACAACATTACTGATTAAATTTGATTAAATGTATTTCTTTTAAATATTCTCCTTGCTAATAATTAATTAATTTCTCAAAATAAATTACTGGGTTTTAGATTTTACGTGCCCCTTTCTCTGTTGGGACTTAATCCGCACCCTTTACATTTTTGCCCAACTCAGCCTACGGGACTAACTACTGAATTTTGAACCATCTTTGGCCCAACTGGTCTACGCCCAAAAAAGCAACGTTTGAGCCTTGCGTGCGTAAAGTGATACTTTTTTTAGTGGGAATATTTTTTAAACGTTACCATGACCCAGTGCGTGAAATATTTTACTCCCTAGTGCGCAAATTATTTTGCACACATAACCAAAATTAATAAAAGTAACCGGTCAAGTGCAAGTTGAACTTGCGCAACTAGTGTTCCGTACGTTGATTGCTTTTAAAATAAAAAATGTTTGTTGCGGAGCTATAAAATGATCAGTGACTTCACAAAACACACGCCAAATAAGTTTTCAACAAAGATTGTTCCCGATCTTTACTAAAAACTGCTGACCTTGAAATTTTTGTTTTTTTTTATATACCAGATAAATTATTAAAGGTAATGCACTCGTGATAATTTTACATACATTACAATAATACACCACGTGGAGAATACTCCAGAACTTTTTCAAAATTTTTTGATCAGTACTTTTCGAGATTAAAGTAGGGGACAGCGATTTCTCCAGATTTTTCAAAAACAATACAAAGAAAACTAAAAATTTTTTTTACTTCCGATTTTACCCCCAAAACTAACCCCTTAGGTCAACATTTAACTTTCAAACCTACACGGCTCTAATGAGGCCATCAGTTCCTATATTAGTACCAAATTTCAACTTTCTATGTCAAATAGTTTCGGAGAAATTCGGGTGTGACAGACAAAACGGACAGACTCCGAAGTGATCTTATAAGTATTCCGTACGGAACACTAATTAATAGAATCTATATATTTAAAACGTTCGGCGTCAATCGTTTATTCTATTCAAATATGTCCGGGCACACCTACAAACGACTGCTTGGCCTTATAACGTGTGTGCCTTATACTTTACCTATACTAATTGCTTTCGATATACAAGTATTTTCATTGAGAACCTAAGATCTTAAATAACCGAATGTTATCCGGAAGGTATTAGTTTTAATAATAATGTTATAATTATTTATTTACTTTAGTAACGAAGATACGTTAATTTTTTCAAACTGAAATATTGAATTTTATTCTAGCAGAACAGATATTTTTAACTTTGCTAACTGGTCACAAATGATTACACAGCCCCACAAAAAAAAAGTGGGGTATACTTTTGATGCGATATATCAGATCCGTAGTATTTTTGCCCGCTGATCACGAATCTGACGTCAGAATATCGCCATCACATCTCAATTTTTTTCTAACCTCAAAAAAAAATAGGTAAAAATTAGTAAAAAACTAAGAAAAATATACTCCTAAAAAATTTATTCAAGTTTTTTCATGAATCCAAAGATGTATTAATATGTATTCGGACACTCTAAGCTAATATTCATCGGTTGGATTAAGCCATACAGTTCTGTTTTCTTTCTAACCTCAATAAATCAGACAGATATAGTGCTTCTCGAATGCAAAAACGAATTCAAATTAAAATTCAACCGATTCTTACCAAATTTGGTACACGGGGGTTTTTTGGGTTGCTGATCATGAATCTGAGGTCGGATTTGCAAAATTCAAAATGGCGGATCCAAGATGGCGGACGAAATTTTTAAAAACCAACCGATTCCTACCAAATTTGGTATACAGTTGGGGAATCCTCAAACCTGATACTCTTAAACCCTAAACCCCTGAAACCTTAGACTCCCACACCCTGTAACCTCAAAAAATAGACCTCAATAACCCTGTAACTTTAAAAAATGAGACCCAATAAACTCAAAACCAGGACTTTTAAACCATATACTCTCAAATAGTACACCCTTAAGCCCTAGAATTGCGAAGGTTAGACCCGCGCCTAACTTTCCTTTTTTGGGCTGTATCTTGTTCTTTTTTCCGCGAATGACCTATTCAAAGGCTTTCTGCCCAAACGCTTTTGAGGACTTGTTTCTCTTTTTAGCGACCAGCAATAGTCCGCTAGCATATGGTCATCCCATCGTCCTTGATACCGATTTTCTATGATTTTCAGATCTTGGTGAAAACGTTCCCCTTGTTCCTCACTGTAGTCACCAAGATTATCTGGGAAATCATCGATGTGGGAGTCCAGGAAATGTAATTTTAGATTCATTAAGCAACCTAATGTTTGAAAATTTTTTACCATTTTCTCGACTATTTCTTTGTACTTAGGACTTTTATTATTTCCCAAAAAGTTTGTTGCGACTTCTTTAAAACTAAGCCAAGCAGCTTTTTCAACTTTATTCATTTTAATAACAAATAATGAATCTTGAAACAATTTTCTTATTTGTGGCCCGTCAAATACGCCTGCCTTAATTTTAGCTTCAGAAAATTTCGGAAATTTTTTATGCAAATATTTGAAACATGGGCCGTTTGTATCTAATGCTCTCGTGAATTGCTTCATAAGTCCAAGCTTAATGTGAAGCGGGGGAATAAGAACTTTTCCTGGATCTACCAATGGTGGAAACAATACATTATTTTCACCAGGAGTGAACGATTCTCTTGTTGGCCAAATTTTTTTCTTATAATGACGTTCCCTGTCTCTGCTATTCCACAGACATTTATAACAGAGATAAAAATGTAAACCCTGACTGTTGGCCAAGCAATATTGTTACAATTTTCAGATCTCCACAAATTTTCCAGTTATGATCAGCATATTTTATTTTTATCAAAAGCTGCTTCATTTTTTCATATTGCTCTTCCATAACTGTGGAATGAGCAATCGGAATGGGAGCGTAAACGTTGGTATTATGCAGCAAAAACTGCCTTAATGCTCCGTTTAGAAGAATCAATAAACAGTCTCCATTCTTCAGGATCGTATGAGTTATTTTGAAATTCATCCATTAGACCTTTTACATCGGTACAATATGAAAGTGACAATTCCTCGTCCATTGTGAAATATTTTCGAAATTCTTCATCTCTGTTTCTATAATAAGAAATCGTAGCTTCTGGCTTAAGTAAATGTCTTTTCTTTAAAAAGGAAGCAAGATGCTCTGAACCATCTTTGGATAAGCTTAAATCTCTGACTAGATCACTAAGTTCTGACTGTGATACGAGTATTGGTTCTGGTTTACGGTTGTATGCTAGAAATTCTTTATCTGTGTCACTAGTATATGATAGGTTGTCACTAGAACATTCATTAGTAACAGTGTTTGAATCTTTTTCGACAGTCTCAATGTTTTCGGCATGAACTGATAAGGTGAAATCATTTGTTTCCATAACATCAGCATCAAGTGGTTCAGGAGGCGGAATTAGTTTAGTTGGTGTTGTTACTGTCGAAACATCGTTATAAGTAATAGTGCTTTTATTTTTTCGGTTATGCCTAGATACAACATTCATACAAAAGTAGCAATCATTTTCACTGTATGGTCTATTCCATATTGCTGATCTGGAATATTTAATCGCCTTCTTATTGATGTACAACATTATTTTGCAAGAACTGCAAATGATGTGGGAAACCCAAATTTTAATGTTAAAACAATCCTTATATAACGTTTTAATCTTATCCGTTATCGGTGACCCCATTTTACTCAATACGTGTTGACAGCAAATATAACAAAATGAATCACTGTTTTTATCGCACTTATGAAAAGTCCTTGTACCGTGAGACCGTTTTCTTGTAGCATTATACTGCACATGAGCCAAGTCACCCACACATGAAGAGCTACGGTCGCTGGATGACGACGGCTACGGGCCCCGCTTTCCCACCCTGACCAACCGCCGATACTGGGTTTCCGAGTCCCTGCATCGTAATTCTCCTTCTTCTACCTGCCATGACGGCATCTAAGCCGTTATCCAGGGACTCTGCCAGCTGGTGGAGTAACACCGTTGCCCACCGTCACCACGTGGAGGTGCCCTGGATGCAGGTAGAAGAATAAAAATCGACCGATGAATTTTCTCGGCGTTCAAAATGGCGCGAAAACATCTGCCAAACTTTTTTTTTTGTGGTGCTGTGTTATTTTTCGTTTTTTAATTGTAAATTAAAACATTTTTTTTGAAATATTGAAATTTATTATTATCTTAATACTTTTTATATCAAACTCATTAATCATCGAAGATTAATAGGAAAACTCATTCATCAAAGATTAATAGGAATGAGAAAAAAGTATTTTCTTGGAAAGAAATTAACCTAAAAGAAGCGGACAGTACGACATCCGATTCACTAACCAACACTGGAAATGAATTTATCCAATATATATATATATATATATATATATATATATATATATATATATATGAGTGTTTTGCAAATAGCTTAATATATTAAAACCCGCATATTGCTGTAGCAAAAGTAATAGAAAAGAAATATTAATAAATATTGCCTCCTTATAATAACATGTACACCTAATTTAAAGAGGTCTCAAATACTCAATACAAAAATATCGCCTCTGCCGGTACATTAAAAAAATACTTACTGTTCCCTATTCCACCCTCTTAAAGTACATGCCAAATACCCAATGTCGGTATTTATACAAATATAAATTTTGCTATCAATCTCTTTTTTATTACGCATGTGATTTTTTCTTCATTTATCGTAAATAGGTTACATTAGTAAACTACTACCACAATGACATTTAAAATTATCGGCGTCTATACTATACGCATACTAGTCAAGCACCTGTAACCAAATTTAATAACCATCCTTTGTAACTTTCACTTTCTGCATCCGTGTTATTCCCGTATTGTTCAGCGAAATATTACATTATTTGGTAAGAGTTCAAAACTGTTACATGTAACATATACATACGTAATATAATCCTACGTAAGTAGTTAAATGTTAAAATTAATTACTGCCTTTGTCGTTTCCATTTCAATAGTAAAACTATTTTGTATTTATTTCTCTATACGTGGCTCAGTTCAAAAGTTTCACTACTATGTAGCGAGAACATGAAACACTATCTAAGACTTTATGTATATATATATATATATATATATATATATATATATATATATATATATATATATATACACACATATATATATATATATATATATATATATATATATATATATATATATATATATATATATGTATATATGTCTATTTATATAATATCGGTGAAGACCTATCCAAGAGCGGATATCGCGTCTGACTACTTCTCTCTGGTTGGTAATGTAAATATTAGATTAAAAAGAATGTAAACAACCAAAAATAAAAAACGATTTGACACACGTAAATTCAAAAATGCAACCATTAAACAACAAGTTAAACAAGAAATCAATGGTAAGTTTCCAGAACAGTACAGAAAACATTGAAGTGAAAACACAAATTATAGAAACATTGGTGACCATTAGTGAGGACAATCTGAAATCTAATAAAACTACAAGGATGGATGACGGATCCAATTTTAATGTTGATGGAAAATAATCGCATTACGAAAGACCAACCAAAATATAAAGAACTAAGAAGATTAAAGAAGAAATTAGAATAGCAAAAGAAAAGATGAGTGGATCAGGAGAAAATGTGAGAAAATAGAAAAATATGAAAGAAAGTTTTACAAAGCATAAAAAAGTCAGAAAGGCAGCGGGATTGAACAAAAGGAGGACTACTTGTCATCTTCTGGACCAAACGGGAATGCCTATAATAGATAAGTTAGAGAACTCGAGAGCTTAGGAGGATTATATAAAGAAAACTTTTAGAGACGAAAGACTTATTATTGAAAAACAAGACTGTTATAATAGTACAGAAATCTCAATAGATGAGGTGGAAAGGGGGTAGTTATTTGGACGAGATAATGATAGAGCGATATATTGGACAGGGTTGCATTTTGTCCCATTTTGTCACACATATCACATTTTGTCTATTTAATATTTATTCTGGGGCCATATTCAGTGAGACTCTCAAGAATGTAAATGCTGAAATCACCGTCAATGGAAAATACATATATAACATCAAGCATGAAGACAACACTGTCATTTTCATAAACTCATTTCACGGTTTACAGCAACTCTTAAATAATGTAGCGACCAGCAGTCAAGAATACGAACATCGGCTGAATAAAAAGGAAACCAAATATGTGATAATTAGCAAGAGCAACGTTAAGCTTGGCAAACTACTTTTTTCCACTTTTTCTTGTGCGGATTGTTCTATAGTTTTTCAGCCCGCTAATGAGCCAGGTCCAATACTTCGGGTTTGTCTAACCATAGGTCGTCGAGGGGAAGGTGCAGTGAGTGGGACAGTATGGGCATATTAAGAGATATTCCATGTTTTGAGTTGCACCACGTTCGCACTTGTCGTCAACGTCTCGAAGTAGGCCCCACTTTGCCAGAGTTGTCTTCACTGGGACAGTCCCAGTTCTAATATGTTCTAAGTGTTTTCCAGATTTTCGAGCTGCTGGTGGCACAAATGACCGCATCTTTTGAGAGCGGGGTAACTGGCAGGTGGTTCATCTAGGGTGTGTTCGAGGAAACTGAGTCTTGTCTCTGGTATCCACATTGGCTTCCGAAAAGGAAGTGGCGCTCTTCAAAGCTTTGCTTAAATTTTTGCTGCTCTCCGTGATTCTGGCCTATCAGAACCAGCGGCGCTGTAAAGCTTTCCCAGATAAAGCTTTTCTAGTAGAATCCTCAAAAATAAAACAGGTAAAAAAGTATATATACTTGGATACAGTTGATAATGATTAGTGGAACCAGTATATAGGAACCAAAGTCCGTATAGAAAAAGCAAAAACAGCTTTGAACAAACTAATCCCTCTCTTTAAAAGCCACCATCTCAAAATAGAGACAAAAAACAAAGCTTCCTTGTTGTTACATATTCACAGTATTACTATACGGTTTAGGGAGTTAGACAATAACCGAAACAGCCAGCAAGGGGATTAATGCTTTTGAGATGTGCACGTATAAGCAAATATTACAAATATCTTTGATAGATCATGTCACAAGTATTACAAAGGATGAAAAAAGAAACAGAAATCGTGACGTGTTCGTCACAAAATACGTAAATTAGAATATGCGTTTGCACTTATGCGTAACCAACAAAGATATGGACTGCTTCGGTTAGTATAAAAAAATCGTTGGAGAGAGAGGTTTCGGCAGAAGGAAAATTTCATCGCTTAAAAATTGGAGAACTCAGTTTTCCACATCAATAACCGTCTGTTTCGGTGAGCAGTAGACAGAGTGAAGCTAATGCTGATGATGGCCAACATGCGGTACGCATAAGCACTCGAGCTACGACATAACAGCGCCGTTTAGCACAGGTAAGTTTCTATAAAATGAAGCTGCCAGAATATATATTGCGATGGTTGCCTTTTATCATGTAGTACAAGCTACTTCGGATGTGTACCGGTGTAAGCACTTATTAATTTTACCGTATGTGGTTATGTGTAATTTATTACTGCACATTTTACCAGAAAAAATATAATTAAATTTTACTTATGAATATAATGTTATTTAATTTCATTTCTATTAGCTGAAATGATATTGAAAAAACCAACGAACCAAGGATTTTTTAAATTCTGGAAGTCTAATAATAATCCTATACATTTTACCGATTAGGTAGGAGTCGATTCAACCAGCTAGTTTTCAGAAGATATTAAATTTGTGATAGCATTTTATTTTAAATGTTCGGAGGCTTGAATACTATCGACTCACGCCGATAGGTGGCGGTAGGTACATCCCTGACAATACAGCGTGGCAAGTTTTAACTTTTTTTATGGGGGTCTAGCACACGTGCTACAGGGAAGTCTCTAAAGCGCTCCAGGAGCGGCATGTGTGCGGAAAAAGCGATTCATGCTGTTCTTGAATCACTGTAAATTGTACTCGGTGGGAAACACAGCCCTGGGCAAATTATTCCAGGGATGATGTTTCTCCATATAAAAGACTGCTTGAAAAGCGTTGTACGCGGAGTAACAAGCTGAATCTCAAACGGATGTGAAGTATTAGCGCGATGTGTATTTATAACATGCACCGCTTTGGGAGGAATTAAGCGGGCTACATCCCTCGAACACTTTCCATGAAAATACTTGTAGAACAGACTCAAGTCTCCAACCGGTCTTCAATGTTCCAGCGAATCAAGGCTACCGGTCAGTTCCGGATCTCCAATCAGACCAACAGCTACTCTCTGAACAGAATCCAACAAATGCAGCCTGTGTTTAGGAGCGGAGCCCCAAAAACATGGGAGCAGTATTCCTTAGTTGGTCGAATTTGAGCTTTGTAAAGAATTAACAGTTGTTGTGGAGTGTAAAGCTTTCTGGTTCGAAATAATATTCCCAACTTTTGAGAAGCTCTCCTTGCTATACCTGCAACATGTTCATGCCAGGGCATATTTGCTCCAAAATTAACTCCCAACAAATTAAGTAACGATGCTAGGGAAATGGAGTGTCCCGACATGACTATGTCGGGTTCAGCTACGTTAACTTTTTTTAGAAAAAACTGCCGCCTGGGTTTTTGTAGCCCTAAATTCCACTTGGTTACTGGTCTTTGTTAAGTTGAACGACCTCTTGCTGTCTGTGGATATTCGCCTGAGTAGCCGATGTCCGAGCGTTCAAAGTGAATGAAGAGATACGCGCACTGTCATCTGGAAAGCTGTAGATTGGATTGCCGGTCTTTTCCAGCAGATCGTTAATGTAAATGAAGAAAACTTGTTAGCATTGTCAATTTGTTCGATATTCCCGTTTACTTGAAGACCTAATAGGGCATTTCTTCGAATAGATACGAAAACGGGGCAGCGCGTGTGTGTACCAAATTTGTCTGTTTTGAACATAAAAAAAAGTGCTGTTATAACATAAAAAATGATTCGAATCTTATTTGGGAACAAAGCCCTGAGCTATACGCAAATTTACAAGTAGTTTCTTGTGATTTAAGACGGGTTTAATTTCGGTGAAAGATGGCGAGCATTCCGGAAGACCTACGACTGTAACCAAGCTTGAAATCATAACCAAAGTTTAATAAATCATTTATAAAGACCGCTGTCGAACAACTCTGGACATCTTTGATGAATTTTTTATGGTTAAAAAATGACCGAGGAGCGAGATGATTTTCCTCTTGCATCACGACAATTGACCGGCCCACGGTTCTTTCTGTTTGCAACAATTTTTGGTGAAAAATTCCGTGACTGTATCCTCCATCCCCCCTTATTGGCTTGATTTAGCATCCTGTGATGTTGAGCTGTTCTTCCATATAAAGATGAAAGTAGAGAGTCGCCACTTCGCGACGATGGGGGAGATACAAAGATAATCGCTGGCAGTGACAGCAATGATCGTCAAAAAATGTTCGACCAGTGGAAAAACGATGAGAGTCAAGGAGTCAAGAAGTCTAAAACTAGCTACGTTAGATTTTTTAGCTTAGCCCGGCAATTTTTGAATCTAACCCCGTACATTTTAACTAGTATATATTTCGATACACAAAAACGTAATGTGTACATGTTTCCTGTTATGTTCTCTAACGCAACGGACGAGAGGGACAAAGTAGAGATATAAAACATAAACCCGATCGTTGAAAATTTTGTGACAGCATGGGTTATTTAAGAATACATACAACTCAAGTACGAGCCTCATATTTTACGATTCTTAAATATTTGCCTTCTATCAAATATATCGCGAAATGTGACTGACGCAAGCACAAATAAACTGATAACTTATAGTTAGCCATGTTGCTAAGTTTAAGGAGTAAGGGAAGGGGAGAGCATATGTACGCAAAGAGCGTTGCTTTAAGGAAAAAAAGGAAACACTAAAGGCGAAGCTGCTGATGGAGGGTGGGAATCCACAAACGAACGACGCGAATCGACAAATGGTGAGGGGGTACATTCGAGTACCGGGGCCGAGCTTCTTAAAAAAGTCTCTCTCACACTGAAATGTTAAAAGCTTAGATGTTTACCGACATAATATACTCGAAATCAATAAACCGGGCACAAAAACATCCTTTTCATACATTGGAACTTTAAAAACGAATAGAGAGCTTTTCCACAGAAAAAAGAACCTTTTCATATAGTAAACCTTGAAACCTATTTCAATAATGAATGATGGTGGATATTTTTTTTAACAAAAGAACGATTTCATACAACTGAACTTTAAAAGCTCACCCAAATAAAAAAATGTTTGTGCTATTTTCTACATTCATGGGGGCTCGCCTTGGCCACCCCATAGCTTATGATATCAATATCTCATTTGGTTTTGCTGCAGAAGCTTTGGCGTATGAGTTTTGGTGTGGATGCGTGCAGTTTGTTTTCTTCATATTTGGGGGGCCGCTCTCAGTCAGTACACTATGATGGATATATTTCCGATTTCTATACCGCAACCTCGGGCGTGCCAGAGGGATCCAATCTTGGTCCCCTACTATTTTTGCTATATACTAATGACCTCTGTGATACTCTGAATTGTGGCAGGCTGCTTTTCGCTGATGATCTCAAGGTGTATGCGCCCGTCTAATGTATTCAGGACTGTAAAGTGCTTCAAACTGATCTTTGCGTGCTTGAGCATTGGTATAAGCACAATAAACTAGACTTGAATATTTCTAAATGTAAAATTATGTCGGTGACGAAGAAAAACCATATAATAACATATGAATATTCACTAGGAACGTCAACTCTCGGGAGCACCAACAGTGTAAGAGACTTGGGGGTAGTATTCGATAACAAAATGAATTTTTCTAATCACATTAATACCGCAACGCTGGAAGCCAATCGTCTATATGGTTTTATAGTGTGCAACTGTAGAAGCTTTAATAATGAACGATCTTTAATACTGCTATATGAGTCTTATGTGAGATCCAAACTAGAGTATGCCTCTCTTATTTGGAGCTCATATTATTTATACTACAAACTAATGCTAGAACGAGTTCAAAGAAGATTTCTAAAATATTTATCATATAAGGTAGATAGTGTCTATCCAATGAGAGGAATAGAGTACTCTTTGTTATTGAAGAGATTTAATTTTCAATCACTTGAGGCTCGCAGAGCAGAGATTGTTGCACGAAGTCATCGACTGTCCTCAGCTGCTATCGGAGGTGGCTATATTGGTGCCTAGAATTAATTCACGAAATACCGCTACTTTTGTTTGTTCACGTGCTAGGAGTAGTCTCAGGTTAATTGAACCAATCATGTGCAATAAATTTAACTTAATTAGTTATGAATGTGACATTTTTGCAGACACCGATTCGGTCAATATGTTTAGATCATTTCACTTGATAGAACATTTGTAAAAATTCTTTTAGAAGCTTGTTTTGCTTGTTGGACGTATGTAACTAATATTTATTTTATTTCACTTTTATTCGAATTTGTACTGCGCTGATTCATTTAATTTCTTTATTCATTTTTATTTCTTTCTTTGTTATTTTTTTTGTTGTTGTTTTTGTCTATTTTTGTCGTTACTTTAACACCTTAGTTTTAAGAGAAAATTTCATTCATATTTTTTCTTGTTTTCCCTGTAAATGGTTCTTACTGTTGGGAATAAAGCTATTATTATTTTTTTTTTTTTTGATTTTCTTTCTCACATTTGGTCAATGTGGTTCCATGTTTGGCTGACGGGCACAAACCAAGTCAGCACAAACGCATTACCATTGTGTATTAAGGAATGACCTGACAATGTTACATGTTTTCAAAATCACTGACTTCTGAATGTTTTTGTGTATGTTTGTGTTGAGTCCTAATTGTACTAAGTGTGTTGTGAATGTTGTTGGTGTAAGGCCTGTGGCTGATATAATGAGGGGGACAATGATGACTTTTTCTTGTTTCCATAACCTTTTTATTTCCGTTGCAAGGTCTGTGTATTTGGAAATTTTTTCTGTGTATTTCGTTTGGATGTTTGTGTCGTTGGGGACAGCTATGTCAATTAGATAGGTGACTTTCTCTTTTTTGCACTGAAAAGTAATATCGGGTTTATTGGCGGAGACTGTTTTATCTGTATGGATACTGATGTCCCAGTAGAGTTTGTAATCTTCATTTTCAAGTACGGATGTTGGTGTGTATTTGTAGTAGGGATCTGTGTTTTCTATGAGCTTGTATGTTGTGGCTAGTGCTTGGTGAACTACTTTTGCCGTTGAGTCATGTCTGGCTGTGTATTCCGTTCCGACTAATATTTTACATCCGCTTGTTATGTGTTCGATCGTTTCTTTCTGCTGGTGGCATTTTCTGCATCTGTCTTCTGTAATAGTTGGGTCTTTGATGATATGCTTTTGGTAGTTTCTGGTTAATATGACTTTATCCTGGATGGCAAGTAAGAAGCCTTCTGTTTCCGGGAATAGCTGCCCATCCCGCAACCAGGTGTATGATTGTTTTTTATTTACGTGGTCTTGTTCTATGTGGTATCTGTGTTTTCCGTGGAGTGTTTTTTCTGACCACGTTTTCATCTTTTCCTGTTGTAATTGGGTGTGACTGTGTGTATCTGCTGGGTGGTCTACCCGGGATAAGTCGAGTGGGGTATAGTTTTTGTCTGCTTTGACTGTTGCTGTATGGAGGGTGGTTTGCTTGGTGTGAAAGAATTTCCTAAGTGCTTGTATTTGTTTTGTGTGTAATGATCTGATGTCTATAATTCCTCTTCCTCCTGCCTTCCTCCCGATGGTAAGTCTTTCTTTGCATGCGTTGGGGTGTAATTTCCTGAATTTGGTGAATTGAGATCGTATAAGGATGTGAATATTTTCTATGTCTGTTTGTGACCATTTGATGATACCAAATGAATATGTGAGTATAGGTATAGCGAACGTGTTGATGGCTTTAGTGAGATTCTTAGAGTTGAGTTTTGTTTGTAAAAGTTTCGTCAGTCTGTTTTGGAATTCGGTTCTGAGCTCTGTTTTGACATGAGTGTGGTTGAGTTTGGTGCTTTGTTGGAAGCCTAGATATTTGTATGTTTCTTTGTCGAACATATTATCGAGTGTTTCATTGTTGATGGTTTCTGTCTCATGGTGGCCCTTCCACTGGCCTTTGTTGATATGGAGCACTTTGCATTTACTTATACCAAATTCCATATTGACATCTAAGGTGAATATTTCTGTGATTTTGAGAAGTTCTTTCAGCTGTGTTTTTGTGGCAGCGTAGAGTTTTATGTCATCCATATGTAGAAGGTGGTTTATTTTATGTTGATTCACTTTTTGGTGTCTGATGTTGAAGCCATGCTCTGTTCTGTTCAGTATATTTGAGAGTGGATTGAGACAGAGGCAAAACCATAGAGCGCTGAGCGAGTCTCCCCGAAATATACCCCGTCTGATGTACAGCTCTTCTGTTTGGATGCGTTCGGTTTGTGTTTCTAGGCGTATTTTGGTTTTCCATGTTTTCATAATTTGCGCGAGAAATTGCCTGAGGTGTTGGTTGATTTTATAGATTTCTAGGGCTCTGATTAACCAGCTGTGGGGAATGGTTATTATTATTTTATTGTTTTTGTTTTTTTTTTCTCACATTTGGTCAGTGTGGTTCCATGTTTGGCTGACGGGCGCAAACCAAGTCAGCACAAACGCATTACCATTGTGTATTAAGGAATGATCTGACAATGTTACATGTTTTCAAAATCACTGACTTCTGAATGTTTTTGTGTATGTTTGTGTTGAGTCCTAATTGTACTAAGTGTGGTGTGAATGTTGTTGGTGTAAGGCCTGTGGCTGATATAATGATTTCTGTGTATTTTTTCTGTGTATTTCGTTTGGATGTTTGTGTCGTTGGGGACAGCTATGTCAATTAGATAGGTGACTTTTTCTTTTTTGCACTGAAAAGTAATATCGGGTCTATTGGCGGAGACTGTTTTATCTGTATGGATACTGATGTCCCAGTAGAGTTTGTAATCTTTGTTTTCAAGTACGGATGTTGGTGTGTATTTGTAGTAGGGATCTGTGTTTTCTATGAGCCTGTATGTTGTGGCTAGTGCTTGGTGAACTACTTTTGCCGCTGAGTCATGTCTGGCTGTGTATTCCGTTCCGGCTAATATTTTACATCCGCTTGTTATGTGTTCGATCGTTTCTTTCTGCTGGTGGCATTTTCTACATCTGTCTTCTGTAATAGTTGGGTCTTTGATGATATGCTTTTGGTAGTTTCTGGTTAATATGACTTTATCCTGGATGGCAAGTAAGAAGCCTTCTGTTTCCGGGAATAGCTGCCCATCCCGCAACCAGGTGTATGATTGTTTGTTTATTATTATTATTACAAAAAGTTCTTCTTTCTCACATTTGATCAATGTGGTTCCATGTTTGGCTGACGGGCCAAAACCAAGTCAGCACAAACGCTATTACCATTCCGTATTAAGGAATGACCTGACAATGTTACATGTTTTCAAAATCACTGACTTCTGAATGTTTCTGTGTATGTCTGTGTTGAGTCCTAATTGCACTAAATGTGGTGTGAATGTTATTGGTGTAAGGCCTGTGGCTGATATAATGAGGGGGGACAATGATGACTTTTTCTTGTCTCCATAGCCTTTTTATTTCCATTGCAAGGTCTGTGTATTTGGAAATTTTTTCTGTGTATTTCGTTTGGATGTTTGTGTCGTTGGGGACAGCTATGTCAATTAGATAGGTAACTTTTCCTTTTTTGCACTGAAAAGTAATATCGGGTCTATTGGCGGAGACTGTTTTATCTGTGTGGATACCGATGTCCCAGTAGAGCTTGTAATCTTCATTTTCAAGTATGGATGTTGGCGTGTATTTGTAGTAGGGATCTGTGTTTTCTATGAGTTTGTATGTTGTGGCCAGTGCTTGGTGAACTACTTTGGCAGCTGAATCATGCCTGGCTGTGTACTCTGTTCCGGCCAATATTTTACATCCGCTCGTTATGTGTTCGATCGTTTCTTTCTGCTGGTGGCATTTCCTACATCTGTCCTCTGCAATAGTCGGGTCTTTGATGATATGCTTTTGGTAGTTTCTGGTTAATATGACTTTATCCTGGATGGCAAGTAAGAAGCCTTCAGTCTCAGGGAATAGCTGCCCATCCTGTAACCAGGTGTATGATTGTTTTTTATTTACGTGGTCTTGTTCTATGTGGTATCTGTGTTTTCCGTGGAGTGTTTTCTCTGACCACGTTTTCATCTTTTCCTGTTGTAATTGGGTGTGACTGTGTGTGTCTGCTGAGTGGTCTGCCCGGGCTAAGTCGAGAGGTGTGTAGTTTTTGTCTGCTTTCACTGTCGCTGTGTGGAGGCTGGTTTGCTTGCTGTGAAAGAATTTCCTAAGTGTTTGTATTTGTTTTGTGTGTAATGATCTGATGTCTATAATTCCTCTTCCTCCTGCCTTCCTCTCGATGGTAAGTCTTTCTTTCCATGCGTTGGGGTGTAATTTCCTGTATTTGGTGAATTGAGATCGTATAAGGATGTGAATATTCCATTATTATTATTATTACAAAAAGTTCTTCTTTCTCACATTTGATCAATGTGGTTCCATGTTTGGCTGACGGGCCAAAACCAAGTCAGCACAAACGCTATTACCATTCCGTATTAAGGAATGACCTGACAATGTTACATGTTTTCAAAATCACCGACTTCTGAATGTTTCTGTGTATGTCCGTGTTGAGTCCCAATTGCACTAAATGTGGTGTGAATGTTATTGGTGTAAGGCCTGTGGCTGATATAATGAGGGGGACAATGATGACTTTTTCCTGTCTCCATAGCCTTTTTATTTCCGTTGCAAGGTCTGTGTATTTAGAAATTTTTTCTGTGTATTTCGCTTGGATGTTTGTGTCGTTGGGGACAGCTATGTCAATCAGATAGGTGACTTTTCCTTTTTTGCACTGAAAAGTAATATCGGGTCTATTGGCGGAGACTGTTTTATCTGTATGGATACCGATATCCCAGTAGAGCTTGTAATCTTCATTTTCAAGTATGGATGTTGGCGTGTATTTGTAGTAGGGATCTGTGTTTTCTATGAGTCTGTATGTTGTGGCTAGTGCTTGGTGAACCACTTTGGCAGCTGAATCATGCCTGGCTGTGTACTCCGTTCCGGCCAGTATTTTACATCCGCTCGTTATGTGTTCGATCGTTTCTTTCTGCTGGTGGCATTTCCTACATCTGTCCTCTGCAATAGTCGGGTCTTTGATGATATGCTTTTGGTAGTTTCTGGTTAAAATGACTTTATCCTGGATGGCAAGTAAGAAGCCTTCAGTCTCAGGGAATAGCTGCCCATCCCGTAACCAGGTTTGTTGTTGTTTGTTGGATTGTTTTTTATTTACGTGGTCTTGTTCTATGTGGTATCTGTGTTTTCCGTGGAGTGTTTTCTCTGACCACGTTTTCAACTTTTCCTGTTGTAATTGGGTGTGACTGTGTGTGTCTGCTGAGTGGTCTGCCCGGGCTAAGTCGAGAGGTGTGTAGTTTTTGTCTGCTTTCACTGTCGCTGTGTGGAGGATGGTTTGCTTGCTGTGAAAGAATCTCCTAAGTGTTTGTATTTGTTTTGTGTGTAATGATCTGATGTCTATAATTCCTCTTCCTCCTGCCTTCCTCTCGATGGTAAGTCTTTCTTTGCATGCGTTGGGGTATAATTTCCTGTATTTGGTGAATTGAGATCGTATAAGGATGTGAATATTTTCTATGTCTGTTTGTGACCATTTGATGATACCAAATGAATATGTGAGTATAGGTATAGCGAACGTGTTGATGGCTTTAGTGAGATTCTTAGAGTTGAGTTTTGTTTGCAAAAGTTTCGTCAGTCTGTTTTTGAATTCGGTTCTGAGCTCTGTTTTGATGTGAGTGTGGTTGAGTTTGGTGCTTCGTTGGAAGCCTAGATATTTGTATGTTTCTTTATCGAACATGTTATCAAGCGTTTCATTGTTGATGGTTTCTGTCTCATGGTGGTGCTTCCATTGGCCTTTGTTGATGTGGAGCACTTTGCATTTACTTATACCAAATTCCATATTGACATCTAAGGTGAATATTTCTGTGATTTTGAGGAGTTCTTTCAGCTGTGTTTGTGTGGCAGCGTAGAGTTTTATGTCGTCCATATATAGGAGGTGGTTTATTTTATGTTGATTCACTTTTTGGTGTCTGATATTGAAGCCATGCTCTGTTCTGTTTAGTATATTTGAGAGTGGATTGAGACAGAGGCAAAACCATAGAGCACTGAGCGAGTCTCCCTGAAATATACCCGTCTGATGTACAGCTCTTCTGTTTGGATCCGTTCGGTTTGTGTTTTAGGCGTATTTTGGTTTTCCATGTTTTCATAATTTGCGCGAGAAACTGCCTGAGGTGTTGGTTGATTTTATAGATTTCTAGGGCCCTGATTAACCAGCTGTGGGGTATGGAGTCGAAGGCTTTTTTATAGTCTATGTAACCGATGTTATTATTATTATTATTTATTACAAAAAGTTCTTCTTTCTCACATTTGATCAATGTGGTTCCATGTTTGGCTGACGGGCCAAAACCAAGTCAGCACAAACGCTATTACCATTCCGTATTAAGGAATGACCTGACAATGTTACATGTTTTCAAAATCACTGACTTCTGAATGTTTCTGTGTATGTCCGTGTTGAGTCCCAATTGCACTAAATGTGGTGTGAATGTTATTGGTGTAAGGCCTGTGGCTGATATAATGAGGGGGACAATGATGACTTTTTCCTGTCTCCATAGCCTTTTTATTTCCGTTGCAAGGTCTGTGTATTTGGAAATTTTTTCTGTGTATTTCGCTTGGATGTTTGTGTCGTTGGGGACAGCTATGTCAATCAGATAGGTGACTTTTCCTTTTTTGCACTGAAAAGTAATATCGGGTCTATTGGCGGAGACTGTTTTATCTGTATGGATACCGATATCCCAGTAGAGCTTGTAATCTTCATTTTCAAGTATGGATGTTGGCGTGTATTTGTAGTAGGGATCTGTGTTTTCTATGAGTCTGTATGTTGTGGCTAGTGCTTGGTGAACCACTTTGGCAGCTGAATCATGCCTGGCTGTGTACTCCTTATTATTTATTACAAAAAGTTCTTCTTTCTCACATTTGATCAATGTGGTTCCATGTTTGGCTGACGGGCCAAAACCAAGTCAGCACAAACGCTATTACCATTCCGTATTAAGGAATGACCTGACAATGTTACATGTTTTCAAAATCACTGACTTCTGAATGTTTCTGTGTATGTCCGTGTTGAGTCCCAATTGCACTAAATGTGGTGTGAATGTTATTGGTGTAAGGCCTGTGGCTGATATAATGAGGGGGACAATGATGACTTTTTCCTGTCTCCATAGCCTTTTTATTTCCGTTGCAAGGTCTGTGTATTTGGAAATTTTTTCTGTGTATTTCGCTTGGATGTTTGTGTCGTTGGGGACAGCTATGTCAATCAGATAGGTGACTTTTCCTTTTTTGCACTGAAAAGTAATATCGGGTCTATTGGCGGAGACTGTTTTATCTGTATGGATACCGATATCCCAGTAGAGCTTGTAATCTTCATTTTCAAGTATGGATGTTGGCGTGTATTTGTAGTAGGGATCTGTGTTTTCTATGAGTCTGTATGTTGTGGCTAGTGCTTGGTGAACCACTTTGGCAGCTGAATCATGCCTGGCTGTGTACTCCGTTCCGGCCAATATTTTACATCCGCTCGTTATGTGTTCGATCGTTTCTTTCTGCTGGTGGCATTTCCTACATCTGTCCTCTGCAATAGTCGGGTCTTTGATGATATGCTTTTGGTAGTTTCTGGTTAATATGACTTTATCCTGGATGGCAAGTAAGAAGCCTTCAGTCTCAGGGAATAGCTGCCCATCCCGTAACCAGGTGTATGATTGTTTTTTATTTACGTGGTCTTGTTCTATGTGGTATCTGTGTTTTCCGTGGAGTGTTTTCTCTGACCACGTTTTTATCTTTTCCTGTTGTAATTGGGTGTGACTGTGTGTGTCTGCTGAGTGGTCTGCCCGGGCTAAGTCGAGAGGTGTGTAGTTTTTGTCTGCTTTCACTGTCGCTGTGTGGAGGCTGGTTTGCTTGCTGTGAAAGAATTTCCTAAGTGTTTGTATTTGTTTTGTGTGTAATGATCTGATGTCTATAATTCCTCTTCCTCCTGCCTTCCTCTCGATGGTAAGTCTTTCTTTGCATGCGTTGGGGTGTAATTTCCTGTATTTGGTGAATTGAGATCGTATAAGGATGTGAATATTTTCTATGTCTGTTTGTGACCATTTGATGATACCAAATGAATATGTGAGTATAGGTATAGCGAACGTGTTGATGGCTTTAGTGAGATTCTTAGAGTTGAGTTTTGTTTGCAAAAGTTTCGTCAGTCTGTTTTTGAATTCGGTTCTGAGCTCTGTTTTGATGTGAGTGTGGTTGAGTTTGGTGCTTTGTTGGAAGCCTAGATATTTGTATGTTTCTTTATCGAACATGTTATCGAGCGTTTCATTGTTGATGGTTTCTGTCTCATGGTGGTGCTTCCATTGGCCTTTGTTGATGTGGAGCACTTTGCATTTACTTATACCAAATTCCATATTGACATCTAAGGTGAATATTTCTGTGATTTTGAGGAGTTCTTTCAGCTGTGTTTGTGTGGCAGCGTAGAGTTTTATGTCGTCCATATATAGGAGGTGGTTTATTTTATGTTGATTCTCTTTTTGGTGTCTAATATTGAAGCCATGCTCTGTTCTGTTTAGTATATTTGAGAGTGGATTGAGACAGAGGCAAAACCATAGAGCACTGAGCGAGTCTCCCTGAAATATACCCCGTCTGATGTACAGCTCTTCTGTTTGGATCCGTTCGGTTTGTGTTTCTAGGCGTATTTTGGTTTTCCATGTTTTCATAATTTGCGCGAGAAACTGCCTGAGGTGTGGGTTGATTTTATAGATTTCTAGGGCCCTGATTAACCAGCTGTGGGGTATGGAGTCGAAGGCTTTTTTATAGTCTATGTAACCGATGTGAAGGTTTCTGTGTTCTTTTCTGGTTTGTCCCATAATCACGCTATCTATAATCAGCTGCTCTTTGCATCCTCGACTATTTTTCCTGCATCCCTTCTGCTCTTCTGTGAGGATATTGTTGTCTGTTAGGTGTTGTTCTATTTTCTTCGATATTGTGGCTGTGATGATCTTGTATAGGGTTGGAAGACAGGTGATAGGTCGGTAGTTTGACGGGTTTTGTGGTGTCTGAGCTTTTGGGTTTAACGTATGTTATTCCTTGTGTGAGGAAAGTGGGAAATGTGTGTGGTTGTAGAATGGCTTTGTTGATTTGGTGTGTGAGTGCTTCGTGTGTGGTGGTAAACTGTTTGTACCAGAAGTTTTGTATATTGTCTATTCCAGGACATTTCCAGTTGAGTGTGTGTTTGATAGTTTCTGTAATTTCTTGTGTATTAAAAGTGGTATTTTCTTGTTCTGTCACATGTTTATGTTTGTCTTCTTCGGCTTTGATCCAGGGGGTGTTATTATTGTGTTGTTTGGGTTCTGACCAGATACTTTTCCAATAATCTGTGAGTTCTTGTTTGTTTGGTGTTTCAGTCACTGCTATCTGTTTGTTGTACATAGTTTTCCGGTAGAACTGTTTTTCGCTTCTTCGGAAGAGGTTGTTGGTGTCTTTCCTCTCATTTGATTCTTTGTATCTACGGAGTCTTGCGGCATATACAGATAGTTTTTGTTTCAAGGTATCGAGGATTTCTGGCAGTGTTCTGTTGGGAGACTTAGATTTGATCTTGTTTGCCCCCTGTGTGACACGTTTGGACGCGTTCCCGCTTATAAACTGGGTAAGATGTCCTAGATCTCTCCTGATGTTGTCGATTTTGTTTTCTATTCTTATTTGCCATTTGAATTTTGGTTTTGTCCTGTTGGGGTTTCCTTGTCGTTGAGGGAGTTTTTGATTATTTTGTGTTAGAGTGGTGATTGCAGCTGCGTATATTATTGTGTGAATGTCTTCGATTGTGCTTGAGTCTGTTATATACTGAGGTATTATGTGCTTGTTTAGTGTGTTGAGGATTGGTTGTGTGCTCTGTCTGAAGATTAAACGAGGGATGGGATTTCTTGTTGTGGGGTCGGTGCCTGACCATCGAGCTAGATGTGACTCCATTTTTGCTTTAAGTGTTTGTATGAGAGGTGATTCGGGGTGATGTTGTGTGGATGTCGTTGAGGGTGGCGAGTGATTCATGTTGTTGTCTGTGATGTGGTGTTGCGCGGTACTCGCAATATTATTTTGCGTTATGCTCCTCCTGGGTGGTGGGTATTGTTGTGTTCGACTGGGTGGTTGTGTGTGTGAGGCTGGTTCGGAATCTGCTTTATTGTTTCTATTGTTTGGTTGGTCTGTGTTCAGTTCAACAGCCACTGTGTCCTTGATGGTTTGCAATTCGAGAGGTGTGAGACGATTGTTCTTGGTAATAACTCTTTTTTGGTCTACTACTCTCTGTTCTGAAACAAGTAATTGCAGATGTGGATATTCGGTCAAGAAAAGTCTGTGCAGTTGCTGTCTGTAGCCCGATGTTATTGTTTCGAGTTTGGTGGCGGTGTAGTAACAGCGCATCACCGTCCTATTCATCTCATCCGTCCACTTTAACCGCTGTCTTGGTTTTCCAGCCTTGGTAGTTGCATGTTGTCCTTGCAATACATACGGGCCCCGGCCTGGATTTGGTGGTTGTGTTTGTCCCGTATCTACGTCGGTTGCGCTTGGGATTGATGTTGGTGGGTCCAAGCGGCGAGTGATTCTCTTCTCAGTGATTTCTTTGTCAGGTTTTGTGTTTTCATTACAGCAACGCATGGCGTGTTCGTTGATTCCTGTGGTGCAACTCATGCGCTGCTGTGATTTTCCCGCCTTGGTGGGTGTCGGCTTGGTCGCCAACACAACACTTTTGGCAGGTCCATTTTCGGTTGCCTGGTCTTCATCGTTTTGGTCGAGCTGCCATTTCCCGCGACGTCCTCGACCGTTACGTCGCTCGCCCGATGCTTCTTTTATTGGTCTGTTGTTCTCTGGAATGTTTTCAGTGTTTTGTGGTGTCAGAAGCTCAAAGTGTCCCGACATTGGGTTGCCTGTTAGTAGAAGGTAAATGGTTTTGTTGTATTTTCCCGTGCTTATTATTGTTGGTCTGTCCGTAAAAGTTATTTTTGTATGTCTTGTTCTTCGTTGTTTCGAGAAGATATGAAAGTTGCTATTTTGTGTTTCCGAGAGGGCAAGTATCTCTAGGCTCGTTCCATAGGTGCCATTTTTCCGCATATAATTATAATAGTTATTGAAGTCTTTTATATCGTCGACTTCAATTAATGAAAATGTGTGAAGTTCCGACCAGTTTTGTTGTAAATATCTTAGAGCAACCTCTCGGAGTTTCTTATGATGGTTCTGGTGGCCATATAAGTATAAGCTAACTGCACGGAAAAGGCAATTTCCATCACCTACAATGTCGGATCTGGTAAAACTATCGGGAGTAGTTTCGACTGAGGCGGTTGTTTGGTTCGTCTGTAGTTGTTGTTGTGGTGTTGCTGTAGCTGTTTGTACGACAGGGGTCCGCCTCCGCAACACCCTTCCATTTTCATTATTATAATTATTATTGTTTAACATAGTATTCCCACGAGTATCCTAGGAAAGAAAGGTCGACTGCGGCAGAGCCTGGATGCCACAGCAAGGCTACTTACTCCCGGAGGGCGCCCGGTATCCGGGGGAACCGTTCGCGACTCATAAACGCTGAGCCATTCATCTTCTCGGCACGGTAAACACCTTAAGATTGCGTTTTTATTACACATAATCTGGACAACACAAGACAGCACAACATCACAACAATCATGCCTGGCTGTGTACTCCTTATTATTATTATTATTATTATTATTATTACAAAAAAGTTCATCTTTCTCACATTTGGTCAATGTGGTTCCATGTTTGGCTGACGGGCGCAAACCAAGTCAGCACATACGCATTACCATTGTGTATTAAGGAATGACCTGACAATGTTACATGTTTTCAAAATCACTGACTTCTGAATGTTTTTGTGTATGTTTGTGGTGAGTCCTAATTGTACTAAGTGTGGTGTGAATGTTGTTGGTGTAAGGCCTGTGGCTGATATAATTAGGGGGACAATGATGACTTTTTCTTGTTTCCATAGCCTTTTTATTTCCGTTGCAAGGTCTGTGTATTTGGAAATTTTTTCTGTGTATTTCGTTTGGATGTTCGTGTCGTTGGGGACAGCTATGTCAATTAGATAGGTGACTTTTTCTTTTTTGCACTGAAAAGTAATATCGGGTCTATTGGCGGAGACTGTTTTGTCTGTATGGATACTGATATCCCAGTAGAGTTTGTAATCTTTATTTTCAAGTACGGATGTTGGTGTGTATTTGTAGTAGGGATCTGTGTTTTTTATGAGCCTGTATGTTGTGGCTAGTGCTTGGTAAACTACTTTTGCCGCTGAGTCATGTCTGGCTGTGTATTCCGTTCCGGCTAATATTTTACATCCGCTTGTTATGTGTTCGATCGTTTCTTTCTGCTGGTGGCATTTTCTGCATCTGTCTTCTGTAATAGTTGGGTCTTTGATGATATGCTTTTGGTAATTTCTGGTTATTATGACTTTATCCTGGATGGCAAGTAAGAAGCCTTCTGTTTCCGGGAATAGCTGCCCATCCCGCAACCAGGTGTATGATTGTTTTTTATTTACGTGGTCTTGTTCTATGTGGTATCTGTGTTTTCCGTGGAGTGTTTTTTCTGACCACGTTTTCATCTTTTCCTGTTGTAACTGGGTGTGACTGTGTGTATCTGCCGGGTGGTCTACCCGGGATAAGTCGAGTGGGGTATAGTTTTTGTCTGCTTTGACTGTTGCTGTATGGAGGCCGGTTTGCTTGGTGTGAAAGAATTTCCTAAGTGCTTGTATTTGTTTTGTGTGTAATGATCTGATGTCTATAATTCCTCTTCCTCCTGCCTTCCTCTCGATGGTAAGTCTTTCTTTGCATACGTTGGGGTGTAATTTCCTGTATTTGCTGAATTGAGATCGTATAAGGATGTGAATATTTTCTATGTCTGTTTGTGACCATTTGATGATACCAAATGAATATGTGAGTATAGGTATAGCGAACGTGTTGATGGCTTTAGTGAGATTCTTAGAGTTGAGTTTTGTTATTATTATTATTATTATTATTATCATATAACTTGAGCATCGCAATTAAACTTTATAAAAACTACATCAATCACGTTTGATCGTGTTTGAAAAGGAGAAAACGATATATTTTCCAGAAGTATTTAGGAAGATAGTTACAATTTGAGATTGAATATATAATAAAACGTCTTTTTCCTGTTTGTGTGATTAAATGATGTTTTATTTTAAGTTGTGCAATAGGGTCTGATTTTGCGAATGGCTTTTACAAGAAAATAATAATACCAAAATATTTACTACATGAATTTTAGTTACTAACGAGATAATATTACAAGGGAAATAATTTTCTAAATACTTACTGTGAAATACTGGGAGTGAGAAATTTTCATATTGTTTGTTTTTAACAACGATTTCCAATAAATTTAGAATCAGATTCTTTTAACAGTGCACTTATTGGTCCATTATTTTTTCCTGCCTCGATGACTAGTACAAATTTTATCTGCATTTTCTCCAGACTAACTCGCGTAGGCTACTGAAAGACGTGCAAATGGTTTCTTCCTGATAGGGCGCCTTAACATTGTAAACGCGGTTAATTAATTAAGTATTCTAAAACAAGATCAAAGCGTAATGTACCAAAAACTCACAACCAAAAACCTCTGTTTCACTAGCATCGAATCTCAACTTGCTAGGCATTAACTTATTAACGCTCTGGCAAGATTAAGTTGCAGATGTAGCAAAAATAGGTTTTCAAAAACTTTTCACAAATTTCGTATTAAAAAAATTATTTACTCCATAACAGCTTGTAGGGTTATGCAAAGCCGAAATTCGACCAGCTCAGGTACAAATATATCTGCTGTATTGGCAACACTCCCAGGCATAAATAGCATTGCTACAAATACCCAGTGAAACATGCATCCTATATCTATATATCAATGAATATAGCAGTGACTTTACATATCTATTATTAGTTCTAGTTATGATATTTCTTAACTCTTGGAATACTCTGTATATATAGAAAAAATACAATGAATTACAACTGCCTTAACGACAAATCTACAAAGAACCTTCTTAATTACATTGATAAATGATAAACCTATTCATCGAATAAACATCTTTATTTAAACATTCTGCCCTCTGAACTTGTATAGATATTTCTTCAAGCTGATAAGAAATTCTAAAAAGAAAAAAATCAGTTAATTTCCATATAATGGTGGCGCAAACAATAGGCCTCTAGCAAGGAGCCTGGAGTTCATTTTATTATTTTAAAAAATAATTTAATAAAAAACTAATTGAGTCAAGAACTATGAGGTTAAAATTAAGTTACTTTTTAGTTTTGTTGTGCGCGAGCGTGAAAGCCATTCCTTTGGGAGCACTGTATGATGTTGATGTTCCCGGAGCCAGGTATTTGGAACAGGAGAATGATGTTTCCAGTCAGGAAATCAGTTTACAGAGACCGGTAGTTTTTTACGGTGTTAGTTATAATACTATTTACGTAAGTATTCTTTTTCTTTTAATAAAGGTAGAAGTTGTAATGAGTCGTACAGAGTACGTATTGTTGCAAGTATAGTACTGATAATGAACTGATAATGTTTTAATATAGAAGTACGTTAAATTAAAAAGTTAAAATATTTATTTTTTGTTTCATAAAAAAGAATGCTCCGATTTTCAAAATGGGACTGGATTGAATCTCATATACCTACCTAGTGCGAAGTGTCAGGATTTAAAAATATTTTACGATATATTTGCTAGTCATGGTTTCCAGGACCCGATATTATTAGGTTCCGCGAAGATATTGTTAAATATCATGCTAGTCTCAGCTACGGAGACTAGTCTGTTAGGACTTAAAAAATTCTCCAGAAATGTGAACGTTTCTCTAATATCCGGCGTCAGTTCGTGAATCATATTTCCATAATCCTCTCCATTAAGTATAGAACCTATTTTCCATATACTTAATAAATAAAATTCATTCCCATTATCAAAAAACCGTCGGCATTAACTTTTGAGAAAACGACTCTGTTCTCGCCTTCTTTGGAGGTGAAGAGACCTTATGAACCCATGGTATCAATTTCTGGTTTTTGAGATCAGCCTAATAGAACAGTTAAGTCTCGAAGCAGGTCACAATTCTTTTTTTTTATGGGTCTGGCACACGTGCTACAGGGAAGTCCCTAAAGCGCTACAGAAGCGACACGTGTGCGGAGAAAGCGATTCACGTTGTTCTTGAATCGCTGCAAATTGTACTCGGTGGGAAACACAGTCCCGGGCAAATTATTCCAAAGGAATGACGTTCTCCATATAAAAGCTTGACAAGCGTTGCACGAGGAATAACAAGCTGAACCCTATACGGATGTGAAGTATTAGCGCGACATGTACTTCTAACATGCACCGCTAACAGAACTTTTCAGACATACCATAAAAACGTAGCTTAGCCAACAGCCCATCGTGCCAAACACGGTCGAATGCCTTGGATATGTCGAGCAACCGCTCGAGATTGTTCAAAGTGTTCAATTACGTTGTTCCAAACATGTGTTACATAAGTCAGAAGATCTCCTGTTGATCTATTTTTACGAAAGCCATATTGGTGATCGCTAATAATATTGAATCCTTCAAGATATTTTAGAAGATGCTGATTGATAGCCTTTTCCATGACTTTCGATATTATTGGAAGCAGTGCAATTGGTCGGTAGTTATTTGGCAAGGTCTTCTTGCCCTTTTTAGGTATCGGCTGAACTGTGGCACATTTCCAACAGGAAGGAAATACTCCTTTTGTTTAGGATGGGTTGAAAAGTCTACAGAAAACTGGTTTTAGCTCCCTCGCACAGTTTTTGAGAACTATGGCAGGTATTCCGTCAGCGCCAGAAGCCTTTTTGGTGTCTAGCTTCATCAAAATACGTTTTATGATACGCTGTTTGAAGACAATATCTGACATCCTTGACTGCACTAGGAGAATAGTAGGTGGTGTTTTTCCTTGGAAATAGACAGTAGAATGTGAAGCAAAAAGTTCAGCCAACAGGTTCGCTTTCTCAGCAGGTGTCGTTGCAATAGAATTATCTGGCCGTGTGAGTGGTGGTAAGGTGGATTTGATGAAATTTTGACTAACTGCCTTAGCGACTGACCAAAAGGACCTGGAATTGTTGGGACAAGCGAGAAGTTTGTTTCTAATCCGCTGATTCTGTGCCTCCTTGGTTTTGTCGATAATTTCTTCAAATTCTCCAAAAATAACTCTCATCCTTTTCTAAAGCATAGTGTTATACATCCTTATTAGGGTTTTTGGAATCAAGGAATAGTTGCAGGTAAATATGTCGAATCGGGTTTCAATTTATATATTATTATATAGAAGAGAAAGTTTAATGAGTTTTGATAGATTAAAAGTTGTAGCAGCGGAATTTGGCCAGACGAGCTCACTCTAATTCCGATACAAAAGAAGGGTGACCCATTGATACCCCAAGCATGCAAAATCCTCCTTCAGATCCTTAACAACCGACTTAGCCCCTTCTTACTACCACAGATTGCAGAAGAGTAGACTGGATATGTGCCGGGCAAGGGCACAAGAGATCGGATTAGAAACGTTCGCCGATTAATAGAGAAAGCTCGAGAATATAACATCAAGAAGTATTTGTACTTTGTCGACTACTCTCATTCGACTTGGTACAACGGCAAAAATTATGGCAGCTACTGACAAAGATGAGAGTTCCTGGTCACTTAACCTTTTTAATACAACAACGCTACCCAACATAATAGTGCAATGAAAAAAACATTGTACTGTATTGGCCGATACTTGGTCGAGATCCATTAAGCTTAATTTAAGTGAACAGTAAAAAAAATCTCTAATTTATCTGTTTTGTATTAGTTATTTTATTGCTTCATTAGATAGAAAAACAATGAAATTCATATTAATTCATGAAAATATGTTAATCTATTTAGAATAAGCATAACACATCTGATGTAAATTAATGCAATAAAAAAGACATTTGAAATTGCCCAGTCTAGATACAGCAATATTATGATTTTATCCTCTCTAAGGTGTCACCAGGAGTATAGTCTTGAGTTTTGGACCACGAAAAATCTATGCTCTTTTGTTTACAAACAAATTAAGTTTTCAAAACGCGTTTTTTGAGCTAAAAATGTGAATAACTCCGGTTATATAAGTCGGATCGAAACAAAAAAAAAACAGACTTTTCGTATTGAAATTTCCAACAAATCATCGTTAGTTTTAAGTCGCTCAAGTACATAACCTACAAAATTGAAAAAACTAGCAAAAAACATTTTTTTTTTTCATTTTATTGTGCAGGTCGCCTAAGTGAATCGATCGGCTTGAAACTTTCAGAAAAAAATGCCTTTTGTTATAACAAAAATACCCTGAAATTTTTGTACAAAAATATTGAACCCAGTAGACACAATTGAATACGAGGCTGGTTTGAAAAGTCCTTGCAAAAATAAAAACTACTTATGTGTTTGGGGTAAACCTTTTTTATTTTTCGACATAGTCTCCTTTTAGGCTTATACACTTCGTCCAACGATGTTCTAGTTTGTTGATCCCTTCCGAATAATAGGATTTGTCCAAGTCTGCAAAATATCCATTAGTGTCTGCAATCACCTCCTCGTTTGAATAAAAACTTTGTCCCGCCAGCCATTTCTTCAAATTGGGGAACAAATAGTAGTCCGAGGGAGCCAAGTCTGGAGAATAGGGGGGATGTGAAACGAGTTGGAATCCTATTTCCATTAATTTTGCGACCACAACTGCTGAGGTGTGTGCTGGTGCGTTGTCGTGATGGAAAAGGACTTTCTTGTGGGCCAATCGCGGGCGTTTTTCTTGCAGCTCGGTTTTCAAACGATCCAATAACGATGAATAATATTCACCTGTAATAGTTTTACCCTTTTCCAGATAGTCGATGAGGATTATCCCTTGCGAATCCCAAAAGACAGTCGCCATAACCTTTTCGGCCGAAGGAACGGTCTTCGCCCTTTTTGGTGCAGATTCCCCCTTGGTAACCCATTGTTTAGATTGTTGTTTGGTCTCAGGAGTATAGTAATGTATCCATGTTTCATCCACAGTGACGAAACGACGCTTAAAGTCCTCCGGATTCTTCTGGAACAGCTGCAAACCATCCTTGCAACACTTCACACGATTTCGTTTTTGGTCAAGCGTGAGCAATCGCGGCACCCATCTTGCGGATAGCTTTCTCATGTCCAAATGTTTATGCAAAATATTATGTACCCATTCAGTCGAGATGCCCACAGCACTAGCAATCTCACGCACCTTAACTTCTGTCATCCATCACCATATCATTGATTTGATCAATGATTTGTGGAGTCGTAACCTCCACAGGCCGTCCAGAACGTTCAGCATCACTTGTGCCCATATGGCCAGTTCGAAAAGTTTGAAACCACTTATAAACTGTTCTAATCGAAGGTGCAGAGTCACCATAATGTTTATCAAGCTTCTCTTTAGTCTCCTGAGGCGTTTTGCCTTTCATAAAGTAATGTTTAATCACCACACGAAATTCTTTTTCGTCCATTTCTTGAAAATCACTCGACTTCCTTGATTCACACGAATGCCAAACACAAAAAAATAGACCAATATGGCTGAAACTTGGTGTGCGTTCATTCAAGAGATGCTACTAACTAAACATGATCTCGATACGCGCCGGTGGTGCCATCTCTCGGACTTTGCACGGCCTTTTCAAACCAGCCTCGTATGTTATTTAAAATTTGAATTGCTTGCCATTTTATGACATTTGGTCCAAAATGTCTTTTTTTTCAAAATTTGGCGGGCAATTCAAATTTTAAATAACAAATTCAATTGGGCCCTTTTGATTCCATATTTTTGTACCAAAATTTCAGGATATTTTGGCTACAACAAAAAGCATACTTTCTGAAAGTTTTAAGCCTATCGGATTCAGTAACCGGAGTTATACACATTTTAAGCTCTAAAAAAGTGTTTTGAAAACTTAAATTGTTTATAAACAAAAGATAGATAGATAGATATTTAGGGTTTACGGCGCGTCAACATCTTGGTTATTTAGCACCCCAATGTGCTAATTAGCTGTGACTAATTTTGAAGTTATACTATAAGGGTGACTTCTCTCAAAAATTTCCTGATGTTATCTTTTTTTGTTCTCATAAGAGTTGATGACACTGACTAGATTGGAAGGTATGTTGAGTGAGGTTCTCAAGTTTTGAAAATGTGCTGCCTCGAAGATATGTTTTACGGTAAAGGGGCTCATGCAGTTGGGGCATGTTGGCTGATGTTCACCTTTTAACAAATAAGCGTGGGTGCCATAGGTATATCCAATGGCTAATCTACATCTAGTAACGTGAACCCTTCTGTTAATGTTATAAGAGTGAAGGAGAGGGTAAACAATGGGTTTAATCGACCACAATTTATTGAGAGGGTCTTCGAGATCCCAATTCAATTGGAATGTATTATGCAAGATGGTTAGAAGATAATTTTTGAAATCACTTGGATAATTTTTTCCGATGTAGGGAGTACCTCTTGTGATTGCATTTTTTGCTAAAAGGTCAGCTTTGTCATTGCCGTGATTATTAATATGGCTAGGTAGCCATAAAAAACAGAATGTTTTGTGTCTCAGAGCTGCTATGTGGAGCAAATCATATATTTGTCGTTGTAATTATAGTTCAGATTTTTTGACTGAACTGATCGGAGCGCACTTTGAGAGTCTGAAACTATGAGGAATTTATGGGAGGTTGATATACACAGGACAAAACGTATACTTTCCTTGATGGCCAGGAGTTCTGCTGTGAAGATGGAGTAGTGAAGTAATTTATACATCATGTTTGTATTTGACATGTGGAAGGCCGATCGCATACCAGAGGGACTTGGAACCATCTGTGTATATTATGTCATATTGGGAGTAATTCCGTGATAATTTTTCCAAGAATGTTTTGTTGATGTAGGTGGTGGAGAATTCAAATTTGTTGAATGACATCATTGAAAAATCTATGGGGGGACATGGGGTTAGCCACGGAGGAAAAGTAGAATGTAATGGATAGTTAAATTTGGGTGGCAAGATATTGTGTAGGGTGAGTAAGGAGTTAATCCTGTTTGGGATGGAGCGAGAGGGGAGAAATGTGAATGTATGTTGAAGAAGTTAAGGTGATCTGTGGAATGGGGACGGAAGAGACAGGACGAGTAGTATTTTAGTAGAGAATAGTTTCTTCTTTGTTGAAGGGGAGGGAGAGAAGCCACACATGCATGCTGGATATTGGAGAGGTACGGAAAGCGCCTATTGCATATCCGAGAGATCGATTCTGAATTGTTTCTATAGATCTCTTAATGTACGGAGATGCGGCATCATAGATGAAGTCTCCATATGCCAGCTTTGATAAGATTAGGGATTTGTATATCTTAAGCAGGGTTGGGAGATCAGCATCCCACTTACTGTTGGCCAAGATACAAAGAAGATTAAGGTCTGGGGAGGTTCTAGTTTTAAGAGTTTTGGCATGTGCAAACCATGTCAGAGAGTTGTCGAATGTCATTCCTAAAATTCTTAAAGTGTCGGTAGTAGGGATGGATTCATTAGATAAATGCAAAGGCTTTAATTTAGGACAATTTCTGCTTTTGCAGAAATGGTTGATGGAGGATTTCAGAGAAGAAAAAGAGAAGCTATGTGAAGTAGCCCATTCATTGAACATCATACACAAATATTCATAAACAAAAGAGCCCAAGTTTTTCGAAGCCCAGAACTTTGGACAATACTCCTGGTGTTACCTCAGAAAGGATAAAATCATAATATTGCTGTATCTAGACTGTGCAATTTCAAATGCGTTTTTTAAGTTAAGTGAAGGCTAAAACAAACAATTTTTTCATTTGGTGATAAACTCCACATTTATATTAATATTTCAACATGTTTCTCTATCGCTGTAGCTTTATCAAGAGTAAATCAGCAAGATCGACAAATGTTTATTATTTATATAAGATCCCAACAGGTAAAATACAATAATTTTCGAAATTCCTAATTATACTGTTATAAAACTTTATATGATAGGTAACAAATTATTAGGTATGGTTTTATTGAAATATATTTAAATAGGTGAATTATTTAATTCTAATTGGTCTTTTAACAAATAATTAGTATTTTTAAGTTTATTCAGTTCAGGCAAATTTAATTTATACCTGTAAACATGTAAAAGTTTTTATTAAACTGATGTTCTAATTTTATTAAATGGTTAGCGTAATTTGAGTCTGATTTACTAGTTATAAAAGAGGCAAAATGTGCTTTTATTCTTTTTTAAAAAGTGCTATTTGTACACAAAATTTGTGGTTCTTTTACCAGTGCCAAAAAAAAAACAATGTGTTCTCAAAATATATGAAGTAAAGGCAGACAACAATAGCAAAGCAGCCCAAATAGGATCGCTAACAGGTTTAAAGAAAAGGATAATTGAAGAGAACAAGAATCAGTTCAGAAAACGAGGTATTTCTAAAACTTATTTGAAATTCGTCCACTTTTATATAGATTACATTTTGTTAAATTTTTCTGTTTAGATAACAATATTAGATACAAAGTAAACAATATCATTCACAAAAATACTAAACACAAAATAATAAATTAAATAGACTAATCTCAGAGCCTAAACGTAATAATAAAAAAACGAATAAAACAAAATTTACAGAACATAAATTCTTTGATAGATTTATAAATTTAACAGCTACTATTTTTCGTAATAAAGAAACTCTATTAATATAAATAGGCTTTAAATTTAACCTAAAAGAAGTCAATTATCTAAATAAAATAGTAATATTAGGCGCAAAAACTGAATGTGCTCTTAAAAATATCCCCAACAATAGTTATACAAAACACGAAGCAATTAATATTACTAAAAAAGATTTTCTAAAAGAAAAATACCAAACACAAGATAACCATACTATTAGAACAATAAAACAATAATCAAAACAAAATCACATTATTTTCACTAAAGCTGATAAAGGCAATACTGCAGTAGCCACTGATGAATCTTAATATATTCAAAACACTTTAGATTTCCTCAACAATAGTAATTATGAGAAGTTAAATAATAACCCAACAGAAAAATTTCAAAAAATTGTTAAATCTGCTATTAGTTATTGTTAAGGTTTATTTAATGATAAAGATTTAAGCGAGTTAACTTCGATGAATCCACAAACGCCAAAAGTATATTCTTTATTAAAAAAAATTATCCAATGAAACCAGTAGTCTCTTTTACTTCAGCACCATCTTATGAGTTGTCAAAGAATTTAATAGAAATAATTAATGAGAACACTATTTTTGTTGCTAATTTTCAAATAAAAAACTCGTATGATTTAGTTAATAGAATTCAAAATATAACAAAACGAAACTCATCTCTTTTGATGAAACCAATTTATTTCCGAATATACCACCTCAAAATACTATAACACTAGTCAAACAGTTTTTAAACTCAAACCACATTAATGATACTAAAAAACAAGAAATACTCATTACACTTAGAACTTATTTAACACAAAACTATATTGAATTTAATAACACTATATACACTAATCCCCTTAGTCTCTTACCGGCAGAAATGTTCATGAACTTTATAGAATCCACAATCGGTGAACATCCGTTGTTTAAAAAATTCATTTATTGGTATAGATATGTCGATGATATGTTAGCCTGTTTCACAAGAACAGATAGACAACTGAAGATATTTTGTGATCATATAAATAATTGCGTGTATAGTGCGTAGTTGCATAATAGTTCTTTATAGACCTCACTAAAGCATTTGACAGAGTAAGACTAAAACACGTAGTTGATATCCTAAAAAGAAAACATGTGCCAAAAAAAATAATAGACATCATAAAACAACTAAACCACAATACAGGCACTCACATCTTAGTTAATCAAAGACTGACAGAGGAAATACAAACGCCAACCGGAATCCGACAGGGGGACTCTGCCCGCAACTGTTCAACTTAATAATGGACGAGATAATAAATATCAGAGACATGGAGGAAGGATATTCACTTACAACGGATAAAATCAACATTGTCTGTTATACGGAAGACGCAGTGATCGTGGCAGAGAACGAAGACAACTTACAGCGGCTTCTGCACTCATTCTACACAAAAGCTAAAGCCCTCAACATGCAGGTATCCACCACAAAAACCAAAACCCTGGTTATATCTAAAGAGCCAATCAGATGCAAACTTGCTCTGGAAAACAAAACAATAGAACAAGTCATGTCATTTAACTACCTAGGCATACAAATCACCTCATGCCAAAATAGAACAAATGAAGTGAAGGACCAAGCAAACAAAACCAGCCGAATATCAGGCGCAGTTCGGGACATCATCTGGAACAATGCGTTTATGAATAAAAAAGCAAAAGTAAGGATATACAAAACATGTGTCAGACCCACACTAACATACGCTATGGAAACAAGAACAGACAATAAAAGAACAAAAAGCATTCTTCGAACAACAGAGATGGAAATACTTAGAAACATTTCAGGATACACACTAAGACATAGGAAAAGAAACACAGACATAAGACATGAATGCGAAGTGGAAGACATAATCAGATGGGGACGTAAACGCAGAAGAGCTTGGAGAGATCACGTGGAAAGAATGACTGAGGAGAAACTAGCGAGAATCGCGCGAGATGGTAAACCACGGACACGACGACTGGGAAGACCTCCAAAGAGATGGCTCGAATCATGGACATCAACATCTCAAGAAAACTGATGAGTTGGAAACTACAGGCCTGAGGCCTACAGTACGTGGAAGAAGAAGATAAATAATTTACATGCTAACATAAAATTCACTACAGAAGAAGACATTAATAATAGCATAAACTTCTTAGACTTAACTATAACAAAATTTAATTATAAACATACTTTTTCTATTTACCACAAACCATCACATACGGACACAACAATACATAATAAATCATGTCAGCCAATCCAACACAAACTAGCTGCCTTTTATAGCATGATCCATAAATTACTATCATTTCCATTAAATGAAAAAGATTTTCTTAAAGAACTAAATATAATAAAACAAATTGTAGGAAATAACGGATATAATGTAGATATAGTAAACAAAATTTTTTAAAAAAGAAAAAATATAAAAAAACATTAGAACTAATTTTTCCTAGACAAAAAATGAATCAAGAACGTAATAGTGTTATTACATACATAGGTGAGACTAGCAATAAAATTAGAAGTGTCTTAACAAAAAAACTAAATATTAATGTAGCATTTAAAATAGATAACACCCTAAACAAATTTGTAAAAAACTGGTCAAGTGCAAGTTGAACTTGCACAATTAGTGTTCCGTACGTTGATTGTTTTTTTAAAATAAAAATTTTTGTTAGGGTGGTATAAAATGATCAGTGACTTCACAAAACACACCCCCAAATGAGTTTTCAACAAAGTTTGTTTCCAATCTTTACTGAAAACTGGTGACCTTGAAATTTTGTTTTTTTTTTTTATATACCAAATAAATTATTAAAGGTAATGCACTCGTGATAATTTTCGTTCAATCTATACCCCGTGGAGAATATTCCAGAATTTTTTCAAAATTTTTTGATCAGTACTTTTCGAGATAAGGTAGGGGACAGCGATTTTTTAATAGTAATACGAAGAAAAGTGTGCGCAAGTATTACATTACATATATATTTTTTACTCGTGTTTTCACAGGCTTTCATTTGACACCATATTCGATGACCTAGTAAAAAAAAAAATTTTTCACTTCCGATTTCACCCCTCAAAACGAACCCCTTAAGTCAAAATTTATGTTACGGTGGTATAAAATGATTAGTGACTTCACAAAACACACCCCAAATGAGTTTTCAACAAAGTTTGTTTCCAATCTTTACTGAAATCTGATGACCTTGAAATTTTTGTTTTTTTTTTATATACCATACAAATTATTAAAGGTAATGCACGCGTGATAATTTTCGTTTAATCTGCACCCCATGGAGAATATTCCAGAATTTTTTCGAAATTTTTTGATGAGTACTTTTCGAGATAAGGACCGGGACAGCGATTTTTTTTCGCGAATTTTTAAAAATAATACAAATAAAAGTGCGCGCAAGCATAATATTATATATATATATTTTTTACTCGTGTTTTCACAAGCTTTCATTTGACACCGCACTCGATGACCTAGTAAAAAAATTTTTTTTTTCACTTCCGACTTCACCCCCCAAAACTAACCCCTTAAGTCAAAATTTAATTCTCAAAACTACATGGCTCTGATGAGGCCATCAATTCCTGTATTATTACCAAATTTAACCTTTCTATGTCAAATAGTTTCGGAGAAAATCGGGTGGACAGACAGACAGACAGACACCGAAGTGATCTTATAAGTGTTCCGTACGGAACACTAAAAATAATAAATCAAAAACAAACAGAGAGAAAAAATCAGGCGTTTATAAACTTAACTGTGAAAATTGCGATATACTGGTCAAATAAGAAAAAATTTAAAAAAAAGAGTAAAAGAACATTTTAACTCTTTTACAACTAGTAAATCAGACTCAAATTACGCTAACCATTTAATAGAATCAGAACATCAGTTTAATAAAAACTTTTACGTGTTGAAAATAAAAGGTATAAATTAAATTTGCTTGAATCTCTGGAAATCAATAGACTTAAAAGTACTATTTATTTGTTAATATTCACCCCTTTTAAATATATTTCAATAGTACTAATACTACTAATAATTTGTTAGTTATTATATAAAGTTTTATAACAGTATAATTAGGAATTCCCAAAATTATTGTATTTTACGTGCAGGGATCTTATATAAATAGTAAAAATTTTTCCGTCTTACTCATTTACAGTGATAGCGAAACGTGTTGAAATATTAAAATAAATGTGGAGTTTATCACTAAATGAAAAAATTGTTTGTTTTACTGTTCGCTTAAAAAAAAGCATTTGAAATTGCACAGTCTAGATACAGCAATATTATGATTTTATCTTTTCTCGGGTATCACCAAAAGTATTGTCCAGAGTTTTGGGCTTCGAAAAACTTGGGCTCTTTTTTTATAAACAATTTAAGTTTTTAAAATACTTTTTTAGAGCTTATAAATATATAATATATGTTATAACTCCGGTTACTGAACCGATAGACACAAAACTTTCAGAAAGTATGCCTTTTGTTGTAGCCAATACTCTGAAATTTTGGTACAAAAATATTAAATCAAATCGGCACAATTGAATTTGTTATTTAAAATTTGAATTACCCGTCAAATTTTGAAAAAATAAAAGATCCATTTTGGACCAGATGGCATAAAATGGCGGGCAATTCAAATTTTAAATAACGTATTCAATTGTACCTACTGGGTTTAATATTTTTGTACAAAAATTTCAGGGTATCTTTAATATAACAAAAGACATTTTTTCTGAAAATTTCAAGCTTATCGGTTCACTTAGTCGTTCTGCATAATAAAATGAAAAAAAAAGTTTTTTGTTAGTTTTTTAAATTGTGTAGGTTATGCTGCTGCTGCTGATTAGAATAATGGGCATCGCATTTCTTGCATTTACCTAGCTTTGAATCCGTCTCGTGCTTAGGCAGAGCACCGGCGACCCTTCGGTGATGCGTTACACATTCTCGAGTTTGGATCCTTTCTACAGGTGGAGAGCAACGTAATCTCGCTCTAGGCGATATTGCTCTCCCAAAAAAAAAAAATATTTATTTATCTTTATAACTTAATTTCTTTTGTGGCACTGATAAAGGATCTCCTCGGGAACTGCTACTGGTTTTGGATATAACCTTTTCTGTCAGACCGCCCGTCTGATTACGTGATTGACACAAAAAACACGGCCACACGTGTTCGCCTACTGCTCAAGTCACCTAACCTCAACCGACGTTATAGGAATCACCCCTCACAGCGCCTAGCAACCCTATGCGATTAGAACCCCTACCAAGCAATTTGTGGACCACCGATCCACACTTCGAAGCCCCAAAACGCCCGAACTTCGCCTTCAGAAGCCCCAACCGGGAAAATGCGTCCGCGCGCCACGAACTGTCGACCGGAAGTTCAATATTGTGTAGGTTATGTACTTTAGCGACTTAAAACTAACGGTGATTTGTTGGAAATTTCAATTTTTTTTTTGTCTCGATGGACTTATATAAAACGCGTTTTGAAAACTTCTATTTATAAAGAAAAGAGCACAGGTCAAAACTCAGGACAATACTCCTGTGATACCCCAGAGAGGATAAAATCATAATATTGCTGTATCTAGACTGTGCAATTTCAAATCCTTTTTTTACTGCACTAATTCTCATCAGATGTGTTATGCTGATTCTTAAATAGATTAACATATTTTCATGAATTAATATAAATTTTATTATTCAATTTTATTGTTTTTCTATCTAATGAAGCAATAAAATAACTAATACAAAATAGATAAACTAGAGGTTAATAACCCACTTACTTAGCCTAATTTTGCCACACTGATTTGTTACAATAACCTCTGACATTTTCTATATTTAAATTTTTTTTTTTTCGATAAAATGATACACATTATGTCAAAAGTATTAACAATTAAGTCATTGCTATTTAAAATTATAATTGTATTTAAATTTACACATTTTTTTCTAGGTCAACTCTAATGGTTTCCTATCTTTTCAAACAGAAATTCCCCACTTTATTAACATAGAATTTCCCCTGGATTACCCCATCATCGCACCCTTTTATTCCAACGTTGATACCAGAAAAGTGGGAGCTATTTCGTATTATGAAACTGAGGATCCCAATTTGATACAAAGAGCTACCGAGAATGTTCACGAAAATTTTATTGACGCTGCAGACTTTCAAGCACAAAGTTTGTTCATTGTTACGTGGAATGGTAAGTATATTTTTAATATTAAATATTTACACATTCTTTTCCTAATAATAAACTGAATATTATTTTTTCCAAGGAAACAGGAATATTATTTACTGTAAATTCCATCCACTATTTATTGTTTTTTCATAAATAATGGATTTGAGAATCACTTGTTGCTTCTGTTGATCTATTTTGTTGTGATAGAACATTTTGTGTTCCCTTAGCTGTAACGGCGTTAATTTATTTGCTTTAAGCCTTCGCAAATATGTGCATAGGTTCATTATATGTTGGTTTAGCTGATTACTTATATATAACAGTTCTCTGACTCAATCCGATGGAACTTTGTTCCTTCAGTCGTACTCCGGGTATGGTGTTTCTGTGCCTTGGTGAGTAAAAGTGTCGTAGTTTTCTTTTACAAATTTTCTATGTTGGTCTTGTTCTACTTCACAATTCCAAATGAGTAGCTGATTGCGGAGCATGTGTCTTGAATATTTTTTGTTCAGCCTTAATTATTAGGTTGTCAGTTTGCGTTGCTTGTTTTAAACCTAGTCATTATTCTTCTTCTTCTCAATCCATGTTTGTCTATTTCTGGACGTAGGTCTCTTCTAATCTCTTTCATGCTTCTCTGGCTCTTGCCACCTTTAACCACCGCTTATCCGCTACTACTCTTATATCATCAATTCATTGTTTCTGTGTACATCCCACTACTCTTTCTATTTCTCTGGATCTCCATTTTGTGATCTTGTATACTCCTCTGTCTCTGGATGTTCTAGATCGACTTTGGTCGATCCGTTATGAATTCTATCCCTAAGGGAGATACCAAGCATACTCTTCATAGCTGTCTGTGAAATTCTTTAGTGAGGAACATCGTTTCCAGTCTATAGGTGCTGACGAGTAAGGTACAGCTATTGTAGATTTTAATTTTTAGATTTATGGGTATTGCAGTAAATTTTAAGATATGCTCTAGTTTCTCAAAAGCCGCCCGTGCCAGCTCTATTTACCTGGTAATTTCTACATGCCGGTTCTTCTTTCCGATCTTAATAGTGTGACCTAAGTAGGTCGTCTACGCGTTCCAAGGAGTTAGTTTTTCATTTTAAGACCTACCCTTGCTGAGACAACATTTAGCTGATTCAACATTTTCTGCGAGGCCCTCAGCGCAGTGGGTAGAGTAACTCACTGTTGTCATGAGGGTCGGCGGTTCGATTCCGCCTGTTTGCTTGGGTGTTGTGTTGTCCCTTGTATGCATGTTTAAAAATTCGTGTGATGAAAACAAAGAGAGATGCTGGCTAATTGGTATATGCCAAGCCATAAAACACAGTAAAAAAAAAAAAAAAAAAAAAACATTTTCTGTAGCTCATTGGTGTTGTTAGCTATCACGACTATATCGTCTGCAAACCTAAGGTGACTTAGTCTGGTGCCGTCGATGTTGATGCCCTTCTCATCCCAATTTACCTCTTTAAAGACGTCTTCAAGGGTTATCGTAAACAATTTAGATGAGATAGTATCTCCTTGTCACATTCCTCTTTTTAATTGTATGATGTTAGTGACAGTTATCTTGTCAATTTTAATATGGATGCTTCTTGCTAGATGTTTTCTATTATTTTTATATATCTGGAATATATTCTTTGGCTAAAGATTTTAAAACTGGCCAGTTTTCAACAGGATCGAATGCTTTATGAAGATCAATGAAGGACAAATGTATTGGTACTTTATATTCCATACATTTCTCTGTTACAGTGTGTATGGTGTAGATGTGGTGAATGGTGCTAAATCTCTTTTTGAACCCCGCCGCGCCGGTTGATAGAAATCTAGTTTTGCTGTTAAGCGATTTTAGTAAAGAGCTTCTATAAGTGCGACAGAGGAGTATTATCCAGTCAAAATAGACATTTAACTTTGCATAAATTCGCATAGAGCTGAAAATTGGTGTAGGTCTTAAATACACTATTACAAATAAAACAAAAGTCCCCACCGATCCTACGTCTGCTAAAAATTTTATTCAAGGTCAAAGGCCAAAAATATCGGTTTTTCTCATTTTTCTCGTAAATCGTAAGTGTTATCGTAAAAAAGGTCATACAAAAATTGTAGATCGTGCAATTCTCTGCAAAAAGTGTTTTTATACTTTTTTCCTACGAATCACCATTCCTGAGATATCGCGATTCCAAAAGTTGGAGAAGTCGTATAATATGTGCATAATATGCACACATTTTCGCACCACCTATGAGATAGTGTACTTGGCGCTTTTTTTTTAACGTGGTTTCGGGAAAATTGTAGTCTGATTGATAATCTTCAAATGCTACTTCAACAGTTATGTCTTCATGTTAGCTTTCTTCTGCCTCTTCTTGCTGGATTTCTATAAATTGTTCTAAGAAGAAAGATGTATCAGTTGTCTCCTCATTGATACCATAAGAATCCTCATCTGTTTTATTTGATTCAACATTGTAGCAAAACTGGCCTAGACAATTGATACATACTGGTGAACAATATAATCCAACTTTTTTTACAACCACAATTTTTACTACAACCCTTCTTGCAAGTACAAAAATTGTGTTAAGAAGTTTTTCTGGAACAGGTAGGAGTAAAGTTTGAATTGGCTCCAAACTGTTATCTAATTATTTCCAACCCCAGTCTCCTGGATCCAGTTGATTGCTTAACTATACTTGAACTTGATAGTCTACACGATATAAGTGTTGATAAGCAGAAGCAGATGTTGGAGGAAGACAAAATAGTTGTACTATTTTATTGTTCCGTGTATTTTTTATAAAACTTAAGTATCTGTACTGTACATATATAGCAAGAAGAAAACGAATCCCATTTGTGATGATGACTTGTAGAGAAGAGTCAATCTTTTTAAATACTTCTGCACAATCAATTAAATCATTATTATTACTTTTTTATAACAATCTAAATACTGTTGTTTTACTCTTTTTGAAAATTGATGATGTAGTATCGCAGCTAGTTACTGCATGTAAAAATAAAATATGAGCTTGACATTTTGGATATGCAGAAAAACTTTCTGATGAATATATTTTTGTTTGTACTCGAGCTTTCCCAGGTTTTAAAAAGTAAATAATCTTATCAATTGAAGTTCGTGCAGTCAGTAGTATTAACAAATCGACATCTTGACCAATAATGATAGTTATATTTGTTCTATTGAATTATTCTATTGCTGTTTCAATTATGAGGACATCAGCGTCATTATCAGCTTGTTTCACTAAAATGTTCCCAGCTGTAAAGTTTTCACATAACATTGTTCCATCTCGTGCTGTCTTTTAGCTGCAGCAATACTACTCTTCCGAGTGTACATTTTACGACACTACGCATGGATTGTCACAGATTACTTGTCTTTCCCGTATTTAAAAAACTGATCATTTCTTTCATCACTTCAATCAATCAAAGTCTTCATTCCTCGATCTGTAACAATTTCACTTTCAGTGAAAGGTTTACTACAAATAAAGCAAAAGTGCGACATTTTTTAAAAATTATTTAACGGCACAAATTGAAATCACAAATATTATCAATAAGCCCGTCAGTTCACTACAAAGAAACGTTTAATACTAAAAGTAGTGGTAGGATACAACGAATTGTATTAAGTACGCATACCTATTACTCCATCGAAAGCTGACACAGCAGCTTTCGAACCGACAGAGTGGTTGACACAGTCAACGCTTTAAAAGCAGGTAGCGCTTTTCGAGGGATCCTTCCTCAAATATATAATTATTGTAAAGCAACTGAAAATAGACAGAAGTCCATATTCCAGCAGTTTACTAGCTGACTGTGTCAACCACTCTGTCGGTTCGAAAGCTGCTGTGTCAGCTTTCGATGGAGTAATAGGTATGCGTACTTAATACAATTCGTTGTATCCTACCATGGTGCTCCGTAACTTCTGGGATAAGTACCACTTGATACAGTTCTCTTGTTTGTCAATCCTAGCTTGACTGACGAGCCGTGATACAGACAAGAGAACAGCTAGTAAACTGCTGGAATATGGACTTCTGTCTATTTTCAGTTGCTTTACAATAATTACTAAAAGTAGTTATTTCATTTACGTCCTTCAAAAAAGTGCAGGTATACGAACGTCGCCTCGCGAACAATGGAACAGATGTTGCTCAAGGTTATACGGGTGAACGGAATTAGAGACCGAGTGTATATTCATTCCGAATCATATAATTTGTACGTATTTTAGTGTATGAATCACGCAAACCAATATTTCCATATTTTTGCTTATATTGAACGTCCAATGACGTATACAGACCGCGTAACAGTGCATAAATGTATTCTCGAAGTTTGAAATCGCGATATCTCAAGAATGGTGATTCGTAGGAAAAAAAGTATTAGAATAATTTTTGTAGAGAATTATATGATCTGCAACTTTTGTCTGACCTATTTTTACGACCGTTACGAGAACAATGCGAAAAACCGATATTTTTTAACCTTTGACCTCGAAAAAAATGTTTAGCAAACGGTGGGGACTTTTGATATTTTATTTGTAATAGTGTATTTAAGACTTATACCAATTTTCAACTCTATGCGAATTATTGCGAAGTTACCACTTTTTTTCGTCTATTTTAACTGGATAAATATGTATATGCCGATAATTTTCGATATCAATATTATCGCCTTTCTTAAAGAGAAATATAACTTCCGAATTACACCATTTTGTTGGAATTTTTCCATTATAGAGACATTTATTTAGTATTTTAGCTTTTAGTTCACCTTTCGGAGATTTGCCTCCCAGTTTTAAACATTTCTACAGCGATTTGATCTTCTAAAGGGCTGTTATTTTTTATCTGCGTCAGTGCAACTTGTATTTCCTCCTTTGTGACAACAGTCCTATGTTAATAATGTTTATGTTATCTTTTCGTCTATTTGACCGGGTGAGTGTAATCTTGTGTAGAAGACTTCGACAGCTCCAATTATATCCTTCTTATTATATACTATTATATTGTTTTTTATCTCATAGTTTCGTAATTTTTGTTTTTTTTCCCTTAGATACTCATGATCATAATACTTTAATTTTACAATTATCTTTTTTGGTTTCCTCTATAATATATGTATTCTAGTTTCTTTTATCTGTTCGGATCCTCTTCTTCACTAGTTTATTTAATTAATAATTATAGGTTTCTTTAACATCCATTGCCTTAATATTCTCATAATCTATCATCTCAAATGATCACTGTTGAGCTTGCCCCCAAATTATATTTAGGGTTTGTAAAATCCGAACCATATTGCTATTAATAGGTTGGAATTTTAGAATTCACCACCAGTAACCACTAAAATTTTATTTTCGTATTTGGCGTGCCTCTCGCTAACCACGTTAGCATCATCAGAAGCTATTACAACCTAAAATTAAAAACCGAACTGTTTGTACCAAAATTGTTCTACCGGAACTGACCAATTACATGTGGCGATTTAGTTCCGGTGAAGTAACCGGTATAGAGAACTGTAAAGAAAGTATTAAAATATTAAAATGTAAAAATAGCTTAAACAAAAATAGAGGGCTATTCTTTACAATCCTCTGTATTGCTTGATTATCCAGAATTAAACTGCCCTCTGTAATTGGTCGATTCGACTCAAATAAATCACAGTTTTAGTATATGGTAAACGATCTAGTTTTTAATTTTAAGTTAAGTCAATTATCGCTCCTGATGATGTTCACATGGGTGACGAGATGCGCATCGAAGGTAAAAATAACGTACTTCGTCTAATAGTGATCACTTTTTTATATTTCTATAGCTATAGCGAACGCTCCACCATTTTAGGAGCGTACTCCAGCTCATTTTTATTTATAGCCCTACCCAGGAAGCATGAATGGAATACATAGAGAATAAACTATTTTTTCCGATAAAAAAAAGCATGTAATTATTTGCTTCTACAACAGATTTTTTTCTCTAAATATTCAATCATTTGCAGGTGTTGGATATTATAACCTTGGAGCAGATAAACAAAATACGTACCAAGTTGTTCTAATAACTGATGGACGTCAAAGTTACATAGAATTTTTATATCCCGAAAATGGAATTCAGTGGATTCAGGTAAAATGACTCCTTCGGCTAAAATTTTATTAGTTTTAGCTAAACGTAGCTCGTTAAACTTTCCATTTTTTAGAATGTTAGGGTGTTCAAAACATTGGATGAAAAGTGTATGATAGAAATTATTTTCTCGGCCGAATAGGTCGAAAAAATGGAGTGTAATTTTTTAGATTTTTTAAGTGTAAAAACTCTTTGTAATGATGTAATTTGGGCTTTTTGAGTGTTCCATATGGAATACTTATAAGATCACTTCGGTATCTGTCTGTCTGTCACACCCAAAATATAATTTTTTAGGTAGTAGTAACGGCATTTCTGGCTAATGCCAGGTACTTATCATACAACCCTAGTATATACTATTATTTCCTAGTCACGCCTAATACGCTTTAGTAACCATATGCTTTATCGACAAAATGTCTAAATAAAGAAATGGGATTGCGGTAAAAAGATAAAAATTAAATTGATATTCTTCTTCTTTTAAATCTTAAGGGTACCGGCGATGACTCTGGTCTTCCAGATGCAAGAGCTCAGGTTGGTCTATTATCAGCTGACGGAAAAATGCACACCCTACCAGGAAGTGGTACTGAGCAAGTTCAAAATCTTGACAAGTGAGTTGATCTACCATTTACAGTGAAATCTCCCTTGGGCGGATACCAACGGGATCGACAGAAAGTGTCCGTTCAAGAGGGGTGTCCGCTTAAAAGAAATACAAACAAATATCGTTTTTTTTAATGAACACTGTAATTAAAGAATTTGAGACATTTAAAACGTATACTTATTATGTACATACTTTTAAAATAAACAAAAAAAAAACTAAAATTTAAGGAAAAAAGAAAGATTTGTTACCTTTAGATACATATAAAATATAATAGGATAGAGTTATAATATTAAATGAAAGGTTACTTTAATGAAGCAAAAATTCATATATTGTTGTTTGTCTTCTCTTTTTCTTTAAAATGGTGTCTACAAATCGTATTTCTAATTTGGAAAGAAGCTCTAAAGCCTCAGCATCTCCGCAATCTTCGGCAAAACTTTTAAGCTGCTTGATTAAGGTAATAGCTTTACCATAATTTGGGATAGCATCTGTTGGTACTGGAACCTCATCGACATCAGAATCTTCGGAAAGTCCTTGTATTTCAACTGGATTTTTAATTTCTTGCTCTGAATCTGGATTTTCAATAAACAAATTTTCATCTATGTTCAAAAAACCATTAAGATTTTTATTATCAGTCAACTCAAACAAATTATTATTTTTGAGGATATCTGCAAGTACGTTAAGTGGTAAGTCATCTTCTGGATCAGATGTAACAGCCTCAGTTAACTGGTATTCACTTTGCATATTTTCATGCTTCAATCCCGTTTTACGGAAGCAATTTTTTTACTGTTTCCTTGGTTACTTGTTCTCAAGCGGTTTTTGCAAAGTAAACTGCATCAAATGGCATAATTTTCTTAATTAACTCTAAAACTCTACCAGCAGTTTCAATCTTTACTATCAGGTATTTTAGTATTAGACTTTAGAGCCCTACAATACAGGCCTGTCTCATCGGCATTATAGATGTATCTCGGTGAATAACCCTTAATTAAAGAAGGGCATTTTTCCCAGAATGATGAAACATCTTCAGCAATAACCGAAACTCCTTCTCCTGAAATCTTTTTAAAACTTATGTTGTGGCGGATTCTAACTTTACTAAGCCAACCAGAAGAAGCACTGAATGTAGAATGTCCCGGAGACTCGGCTGTTTCTTTTGCTTTGCATCGTATTAGCGATCCTAAAAAAAAACATTAACAATAAGTTTTTTGCATTTTTTTCACGACAAGCCTACTGATACTCTTACCCCTTTTATCCATTCTTTGAATTGATATGAAAAGAAAATCAACGCACTAATTCCAGAAAACCTTATCTAAAAAAAATAATTCATGTGCATTCCTATCAAAGGAATCCCCTTATGGCGAGCTGCTATAAACCAGTTATTACACAACTTGTCAATTTTGGTACCATCACCAGTCAAAAGCTTCTTTTTTCATTCAAATTGCTATTCGACATCCACTTATTTAGAAGAATTTCTTTATGTTTAATTATATCAGCAGCTTGTGTTTTTCCGATATTAAAACGCTTAGATAAGTCCCTTACACTTAACTTTTCCTTACTGTGAACTTCAACAATCTCAATTTTTTGTTTAAGCGCGAGACTTTTTCTATTTGAAGCCATTTCTACAATGAATGTGTCGCTCACTTTGTCTCTTTTTCGCATAGGCGCCAGACTAATATTAAATCCTTGCGTGTACCGAAAAATTGAGATCGGTAAATCCCCGGTTTACTCGTGGAAGTCCCTCAGTGAAGGCAGGCAGCGAGGTTGGCGCTCTACGCGATTGGGAAACGCGCACCAGCGATACTCGCTACAGAAAAATGAGATAATTCGTTTATTTTGTTTTTTGTCCGATTAAGAGAACATTTTTTTGTGTCTTCGTCCGTTCAAGAGAATGTCCGTCCAAGAAGGGGTTAACACAATGTCAATTATATGAGAGTCGGTCGGGACCATGAGAAACTGTCCGTTCAAAGGAGGTGTCCGTGTAAGAAGGGTGTCCGCGAAGACTTTTACTGTATTTGTTATCTTACATTATTGTATCACAGACTACATTTTCTTATAAGCCAATATTACACAGTAAATAAAATAAAACCTTTGTCAACAACGCATTTTAGTAAAAGTATCAGTCGATTCCGAACTTTCGTCGAAATCACGTAAAAACCAAAATAAGTCACTTGCTTGCGCGTCAATTCGAGGCATCCAAAGAGGCCTAAGATGAGACATTCCGCGGCCGCTAAATATATTAAAAAGTCGATATCGTTTGTGAAGAACTGGGTAAATCATTTTAACGAGACGAACAATGTCAACGACTTACCAAAACGTGGCTCGGTAGGCAAGGTCACACTGAAAGTCGAAAAAAAAAACGAATCGTGTCTTGGTTTTCATGAGACCCGAAATTGATTATGTGTCAAGACGCGGTAAAATTAAGAAAATCAAGTTTGAATGTGTCTCATGAGACCTTTTGACAACATCTTCGTGCTCATGATGTCAAATTCCGAAGAACGTTGACGATAACCTTTACTGGGCGAAAATCACGTTGCGATGCAGCTCGCTTGGACCCACGGTAAGATACTAGAGTGGCCCTCACAATCATTGGAAACCAACCCTATTGAAAACCTTTGGTCCGTTGTAAAGAGAAAGCTCAGAGGAAAGACCTTGAGGACTTTGACTCAGTTGTGTCGCGAGATTCGAAAAATTTCCAGAATATGCAGAATATCTCGCCTACAGCATGCCTGGAAGATGTCAGGCGATTATGGATGCAGGAGGCGATTGGACAACTTACTAAGGTTAAGTTGGGAATGTGGAATCTTTGGCACAATGATACTACTCAGTATATATCACCACTACACAAAACACTTTATTTTTGCACTCGACGCGCGTTTCGCTAACCATGTTAGCTTCATCAGGAGCGACGATTGACTGATTGATTGAGTCAATCATCGCTCCTGATGAAGCTAACATGGTTAGCGAAACGCGCGTCGAGTGCAAAAATAAACGTGTTTGGTGTAGTGGTGATATATACTGAGTAGTAACTTACTAAGGTAATTGCGTCGGTGTTAGCACCCCAAGGAATACATTGATTACACAAAATGGTCTCGAAACAGATTTTTTTCAAGAATACAAGCGGTCACGTTTTTACTTGACAGACTGTATTAATGATTAAACAGACAGTTATCGTTATTTTTGTGTTTCAGGTGGTCAAACATGGGTTTAATTGGACAATTCATTTATAGAATTGATGGCCAGGAAATAATTGAGCCAGATACAATTGGTCAAAGTAAGTTTTATTAATATTTGTTAGTCTATTTTCAGATCTTTTGGCTACTTTAGTATCAATATTCGCTCAGCTCCCATTCGTCACAACTTTATAAAACCTAGCCTATGTTTACCCTAAAATTCGATGCTACATACCAGTCAAATTTTTTTTTTAAATCGGATTGATGGTTTCAGAGATTACCTCGAACAAACACACAAACTTGACTCCTTTATTATATTATTATACTTGCAACATGTCCCGCGAATCTCCACATGTTGGGAGGTACCATGAGGACAGATGGAGACCATATCTAGGGTAGAGATTAAGAGGTGACATCAAGCGAACCGCGGGAATATAATGGCTGCAGGAGGTGCAGATAAAAGTGGAAACGAGAGAAAGTATATATATATATATATATATATATATATATATATATATATATATATATATATATATATATATATATATATATATACAGTAATACCCCGCTTTACGCGAGGGATACGTTCCGAAAAAAATCGCGTTAACTGAAATTCGCGTATATCGAGGTTTATGATTAAACATAGTCAAAATTTAATACAAAAAAATACAAATCATTTTAATCAATCACTTTAATTCTAAGAACACTTTATGCAATACATACTCTTATTTTTTACGGAAAAATACATCTATTGTCTTTTGGGTAACGTTTTGTTTACGTTCTTGTAAAATACGTTCATAACACCCAACACTGTTTTTAATTGTTTGACACACGGTCAAGACACGGTCATCATTATTGTCTATACTCTGCAATATGTCCAAACCTGAATAAATTTTTGAAAGTGCATTTTGTATTTCCCCTGAAGATAAAACTTTCTCTTCTACTTGTTCTTCCTCATCGTAGATAGGATTATTCTGTAACTCGATCAGATCTTCATTGCTAATAGGATCGTCGTGCGTTGCTACAAGTTCTACGAGATCTTCTACCGTGACATCTTCAAGTTCAGACCCCTCAATCATTGCAGCAATGTCTTCAAGCACTTGTCTCTGCATCTGGACAATTCTTCTAGGTGCTTCCACTACATCTGGCCAAAGATTACGCCACACCCCATTCATACAACTCATTTTAACTTCCTTCCAAGCCTCTTCTATGTTGTGAATAGACTTCATAATGTTGTATGACTTCCACCACTCTCGCATAGACTGTCTTCCTTCCCCGTCAGTTTCATGAATTAGTTGGCTAAAAGTGCGGCGATGGTAATAAGCTTTGAAGTTTGCTATTGCTCCCTGGTCCATAGGTTGTAATATTGACGTAGTGTTTGGTGAAAGGAACTTTACGTACACTTTTAAGTCTCTGGGCGTATCAAGTGAGGTTGGATGTCCTGGGGCATTGTCTAAGAGTAATATAACTTTAGGTTCAAGCCCATTTCTGTCACAGTATGATTTGACTGATGGGCAAAAACTATTAGAATACCATTCTTGAAAAATTTCCCGTGTAACCCACGCCTTTCTGTTTGATCGCCACACAACTGGTAGACTTGTCTTGTCTGTGCCTCGCATTGCACGGGGTGTTTCTGAATGGTACACTAGTAAAGGTTTCAGTTTGAAATCACCAGTGGCATTACCACCCAGCAGAAGTATTAGTCGATCTTTCGCAGCTTTGAAACCACTGGCTTGACGTTCTTCCTTAGAAATGAATGTTCGAGATGGCATTTTTTTCCAGTAAAGTGCGGTCTCATCAACATTGAAGATGAGACAAGCAGGAATTTTCTCTCGTCTAACGAAGTCTTGAAACTTGTCTGGAAACTCAGCTGCAGCTTGAATGTCCGCGCTGGCCGCCTCGCCTGTTATGTGGATATTGTGAAGATTAGAACGCTGCTTGAACCGATGGAACCAGCCTCTGCTGGCAGCAAAAGTCGGAGTGGCACTCCCTTCTCCTTCTTTTGTTTTCAGCATCTCATACAAAGATTTTGCTTTTGTGCATATGAGATCTTGACTTAGTGGTGTGTTCTTATTCAAATCTTCGATCCAGACTGACAGTAATTTCTCCATTCTTTCTAAGATAGATGATCTCGAACGAGAAAGTTTTGTTGCACTTATAGGTGTTGAACCTTCGCTGGAGATTTTAATTTTTTTCCGATTTTTATAAATCGTTCTCACAGTCGATTCTGAGAGTCCAAAATCTCTCCCAACAATTGTTGCTTTGCCTCCATTTTCCATTCTTCTTAACACTTTCATCTTCAATTCCAAAGTGACGCTTTTACGCTCTTTTTTCTTTACAGGCGGCATTTTTAACGTAGGGTTAAATTATGTATGTATGTATCTCCAATAAATATTAAAACAAAACTGCCAGCCGACCGAACTAACATTACGGAACAAATGAACACACGAAACGAACGAGGAAATCCCCATAGAACAAAGTCGAAGGACAGGGAATTCCCAATTCTTCAAAGAGAATATTCAGAGAAAGCGGGGATCCCCCCGCGACCATAGAGAAGTTAATGACTACATGAGCGCGAAATTTGAAATTCGCGTTATAGTGAAACCGCGCGTAACGGGGTCGCGCTAAGCGGGGTATTACTGTATATATATATATATATATATATATATATATATATATATATATATATATATATATATATATATATATATATTACTTTCTTTCTAAGATTAATCAGCATAAGATGCAACATTAAAATAAATATTCAGTTAAATTCGGAACATGAAATTTTAGTAAGAGGTTAAGCAAGTATGGAGTCTTGCAAGTTTGTGAATCTGACTACAACAGTAACGTAATCGTACCGAAAATTGATTTTTTCTCGAGGAATGCTAAAACCCTATTTGGTTCGGAGATAATTTTCAGATGAATGAACAAAAACATTTTTTTTAGAAACTGACTCCGGATTTTCCCAAACTTGTGCTGACTTACCCACTGCTTGTCACAGTCAAGCCAGATGTATTGATTATAAAGAAGGTTTGTGTTGTGAATGTAACACAGGATATTTTGGAAATGGAAAATATTGCGTTAAAAACGGTGAGTTTACGTCAGTACATACTAGGTGTGGCTAGAAAATAACTAGACTGATCTAGGGAAGGGGGAAAAAGTCACGCGTTCATCATTTACACAGTACAAAAACTAGTATGAATATTTCCTAGACACAACTCATGTTTTGTAAGGACAAAATATTTATTTCAAACATATTAACGTATTTTTATAGATTTACCTTTAAGAGTGACCGGTAAAGTCAACGGAAGATTAAACGGCGAAAGACTGGAAAATTTGGATCTCCAATCGTATATAGTAACCGCTGATGGAAGAGCATATACGGCTATATCCAAGGTTCCAGAATCCATTGGTGCAGATATACAGACTCTACAAATTTTAGGTGGAGTAATCGGATATTTGTTTGCCAAGCCCGTTAGAGGAGCACAAAATGGGTAAAGTTGATCAAAACCAGACACATTTTTTCTGTAATTCATTACAATTTCTAGAGATGTAACCGGTACCCAGTCTATCCGGTCAAAAGCGGATACCCGGCTGATTTGATGGGGTACCCGGTTTGGCTGGATACTTTATTATCCGGCCGGGTACCCTACCAAATTTTTTGAGCAAAATAACAGCAAATTAAAAATACCATTTATTTCAAAGCATGCATAAGGATCATTCTTCATAATTTCAATTTGCCAATTTTTTATGGCTTTTATACGTGAATCTAATATCGTAGTTGACTAATCAGCGGCACATTAAAAAAGTAATAACTCCAGTTCTATTTATCGTATAAACTTCGTTCTTCCACCATTTCATTGCTCCTTATGTTGGCTTTCGCAAAGTATAACCGTGGGATTTTTTAATTGCTTATTTATAAAAAAATAACAACAATGAAATTGTTTAAATAATTTTTTCATGCTTGCCCTCACAACTTATAAAATCGAAAAAAAACCATTATATTCACTATGTTTTAATCCAAAAAACCCATATTTTTGAAAAGTGAAGTCTCTATTAGGTTGAAAAATATTAAATAATTTCGAGCGTACGTCAGGAGGCGCGAGCCGCGCGCATAGTGTATTAACGGAGTCCCGTTCATGTTTGCGCCCATTGCTTACTTTTGAAAGGTTATCCTTTTATATCAGTACTTCAATATGAAAATTATATATACATTATCCAAAAAACGAACATGTAGAAAATGATCCTTATTGTTAGAGTAAATGTTCAAATGCACACTCATCAAAAACTTAAAAACATAATTACTGAATACTGGAACGGAGACAAACTCAGCTGAAATCGAGTATTTAGTCAATCATCGCTCCTGATGAAGCTAACATGGTTAGCGAAACGCGCGTCAAGTGCAAAAATAAAGTGTTTGGTGTAGTCGTGATATATACTGAGTAGTATCATTGTGCCAAAGATTCCACATTCCCAACTTAGTTTTTTTTTATGATAAAAAACGATGGTGATGAAGTTATACCTGGCATCAAAAATCGATTCAACGAAGCAACTATAAACGATAGTGGTGAACAAATGATACAACTATGCATACAAAATGAACTTAGAATTAACAACACCTTTTATCCACATAAACCACAACACCAATACACCTTCGAAAATACACGTGGACAAAGATCAACAATTGATTACGTAATCACAAATAGAAATATTCATCCAACAAGAAATCACGAAGTGAGAACTTTAGCTTCCGCCAATGCTGGAACGAATCACCATCTTGTAATAGCAAAAATACGAACAACCATGCAACGACTTCGTAGCGAACCCGTCGAACAAATAAGCAAAATCAATCTCTATTCGACGACTCAACCAAATATCTATATCAACAAAGGTTAACAGAAAAAATAGCCACAAATGATATTCGAGAGTCCGATGACATAGAAACGGCATGGACAAAACTAAAAACTAATATGCTAGAAGCAGCAGAAGAAGCATTTGGAAGAAGGACTATAAAGAAAGGGGGAAAACCAAACACAAAGCCTTGGTTCAAACAAGAAGTTAAGACAGCTGAAGAAAAAAGATAATCGTACCTACAATACAGATCCAATGCTATAACATACAATGATTATAAAAATGTAAGAAACAGGGTCAACGAGAATATCCAGAGAATCAAAAGAGAGCATTGGGAGAAATTTTCGAACGATATGGAACATGATTTGTACGGAGGACAAAAAAAAATATATGGAATCTATTGAGAAATAGAAAAAAACCAATAAATGATTATATACAAAATACAAAAATTACGGTGGAAGAATGAGAAAGATATTTCGAAAAACTCTATAGTCCATCAGAAACCAGTTCATTAACACAGGAAATACAGCATGAAGATGAAAAAGTTGCCCAACCAAATAGGACCATTTTCTTGAATCAAATACATACATCATGGTAGGGAAACTAAAAGAAAAGCCCCGGGCATGGACGAAATTAAGAACGAAATGATCAAATATGGAGGTGATGAATTACTAGAAGAATTACAGATTCTCTTTAACAAAATACTCACAGCCAAGATTATACCATCCGAATGGACAGAAAGCATCTTGATACCAATTTTCAAAAAAGGAGAAAGGACAGGTTCAAAAAACTATCGAGGTGTCAGCTTAATGAGTGCGGTACTAAAATTGTTCACTAAAATTTTAGCAGAAGAAATAATGTTAACCAGAATATGTGAAGAACAGCAAGGGTTCAGAAAGAACAGGTCTACTATAGATGCCATATTTATAATCCGCCAAATTACCGAAAAAACCATAGAGTTGAATAAGATAGCCATTATGTGTTTCACTGATCTTACCCAGGCATTCGATAGGGTACAGTTAACTGATGTCATAACCCTACTACAAAAAAGGGGAATTCATCCGAATATAATAAGAACTATCGAAGAGTTGAACATCAACAACCACACATATGTAAGAGTGGCAAATAAATTAAGCAATAAAATACCTATGACAACCTGAATCAGACAAGGAGATAGCCTAAGCCCAATCTTATTTAACATCTTAATGGATTAAATAATAAACGAAGTAAAGAAAACTGGGAGAGGATATCGATTGGGAAACAAAGAAATAAAAATAATATGCTACGTCGATGATGCAGTAATCATATCAGAAGACGAAGATAACTTACAGAGACTCCTACATAAGTTCCAACAACCAGCAAAAGTGTTTAATATGCAAATATCTGTAAAGAAAACAAAATCCCTTACAATATCTAAAGAACCGAAAAGATGCAAATTCGCGATTTATGATCAGAGTGTAGAACAAATGATGTCCTTCAGATATCTAGGGGCAAACATAACAAGTACCAGGAACCTTAAGGAGGAAGTAAAAACTCAAACAACAAAGGCTTCATTAATATCAGGATACTTAAGAGATATAATTTGGAGAAACATATATATGAGCACCAGGAGCAAAGTAAGAATATACAAAACATGCGTAAGACCGATCATGACGTACGCGATAAAAACCAGAGCGGAGAACACAATAACAAAACGACTCCTAAGAACAACAGAAATGCCAACACTTAGATCGATAACAGGACATACCTTATTTGACCGGAAGAGATGTGAAGAAATAAAGGAAATGTGTGAAATACAGGATGTGATGAGATGGGCAAGGAATAGGAGAAGAGAATGGAGAGACCATGTGGACAGAATGCCAAATGACGGTTGGCTAAGGTTGCAAAAGAGAAGCGACCAAACACACCTCGGCCGCTTGGAAGACCACCAATAAGATGGTATGAGAGCTGGTCTTCATCATCGCAATTGTTTCTGGGAAACCTTTGAAGTGAACACAGGACATGGTCCTAAAGTAGGAAGAAGAAGAAGAAGAAGAAAAAACGATCAGAGTGAGACTATAAAATATTGTCATAAGCATATTTATGTGCAAGGACATGATAATAATACATATAATATAATTTTCGACAATGTGTTACAAAGTAAGTAATTATTTCATAACTTCAACTTCAGTTGAATGTCCCTGCGAAGAAAAATACTTCGCTTTTGCTTTTTTTTTTCGTGATTGGTATCTTACATAAGAGGAGAGGCTCAGTTGCCCATTCAAATAATTTTTTGGCGTTTGCATTGGATTGGTTACTCTTTGAAGACTGGTTCTAACAACCAACCTTTTCAAAGTCCCACCCAAGCCATCGCACGCCCCCTTGCCATGGGACCTTGGAAAAAAAAATCTTTCAGATGATGAGTAAGATTCATTATATTTTTTTGTTGTGTTGTATTGAGCACTTCCCCATCGGAAAAATATGTGTTGTTTTTAAATTTTGATTTCAGATGTTTGTCTCTATTCCAGTATTCAGTAATTACGTTTTCGATGAGTGTGCATTTGAACATTTAGTCTAATAATAATAATCACTTCCTACTTGTTCATTTTTTAGATAATGTATATATAATTTTCATATAGAAGTACTAATATAAAAGGATGTCCTTTTAAAAGCAAGACAGGCGCAAACGTGAACGATACTCCGTCAAAACACTGCGGCGCGCGCCGCATGACGCGCGCTTGAATTTATTTAATATTTCCAGACCTAATAGAGACTCTACTTTTCAAAAATGTAGGTTTTTTAGATCAAAATATAGCGAATATATTTTTTCCGATTTTTATAAGTTGTGGGGGCAAGCATGAAAAAATGATTTAAACAATTTCATTGTTATTATTTTTTATAAATAAACAATTAAAAAATCTACGGTTATACTTTGCGAAAGCCAACATAAATAGCAATAAAATGGAGGAAGAAGGAAGTTTATACGACAAATAGAACGAGAGATATTGCTTTTTTAATGTGACAGCGATTAGTGGACTACGATAATTTATAACATTCATATTTTGCAAAATATACATTTGGGAAAAAAATCTCGAAATATGTGTCGACTAATTTCATGTATACAAGCCTTAAAAATTGTTCAGGAAAATCAAAAATGTCAAGTCAAAATAGGTGTACGGTTTGTAAAAGAATGGCCTATTAAAGAATCATTTTAAACGTAACAACAGACCTACACTATTTATATTAGTACAAAACTTACACATAGAATATTTTAATATTTAAAATCGAGCAAAAGTTGGTACTGAAAGAAACTTAAGAGCAAGTTCTCCTAAACTACAAAAATTTGTGAAAGTAATCTGCCACCATAAAAAAATACTATCTAACGGACAATCTATCAATGGCGAACTTAAATAGGAACTGAACTTTGTTTTTACCTTTTCTATTACATGGGACATCTCTTTATTTTTTATCTCTGGTTTGTCCAGTATTAGAGAATGCATCCCAAAATGTCTGCTTCCGTTTCTAACGTTATATATTTTTTATACTGTTAAGTTTTTAAAAATACTAAGAGGGATATCGTCCGAGGAGTCTGATTCATATACTGATACCATATGTTCATCAGGTTCAATTTTTACTTTAATAGGATTGCTTATTTGATGCATTATTTGTATTACCCTGGTTTTTGTTAGTAAAATGCGCATATTTAAATCTTGGATCCAGGAACCAAACTTACAAGTAAATTATTAGGTTAGATCCCAAACCAAGAACCTCAATTTCCATTAAATATTTACTTAATGAATAAATTGTTGGAATCACATCTGATATTAAATAGAGTAAACTACTGCAATGTTTGGTAATTTGTGCAAATGGTTGTAAATGTTAATAACATTTTAATTCCCACTGATTTGACGTCAAAGAAAAAGTGAATAACATACAGCAACAAGCACGCTGGTAGCTCTTCTTTGTTCAAAAATCCTTTCCAATAGATAATATGTGAGATTCAAGCATGTAGATACACGCTGTACCATTTTTACTCCAATGTTAAAATCTTTCGGGATTTGTTCTAATTTTATTCTGGAAGGACATAAATGGTTTAGATAACACTTGAATTGATTCAGCCGATACTTGGTGGAAATCCATAACTAGAAGTTTGCAAGAAGTAAAACACTACTTAAATTTCTACTAAATTTTTTATTTTTAACACCATGACATGTTTCGCTGTACGACAAAATGAGGATAAAATTACTATAATAAATGGTTGGTTCACAATTTTATGGTAGGTAATAAAATAATTTATTTAAAATAGATTTAGTAATGGCGAATTATTTAAGTCTTATTGTTCATTTATTAATCTGAATTTTTCAATTTGTTTATTTCTAAAGATTCTAGGTAATTAGGTTTCAGGTCTTCTATGCAAGTACGTAATATTTCAAAGTTGGGGTTGAATTGGTAGTTATTTTCAATTAAATGATTTGCGTAATTTGAGTTATTTTTTTCTATTGATGTATGATGAAGCGTGTTATTTTATTGTATTTGTGCCTGTTTGATCTATATATGTTTTTGAGCAATTTCCACAATTTAATTTGTATACTCCGGATCTATTATCTCTATCTGTTTTAGTTTTGTTATTTTTTATAAATTTACCAAGTATGTTGGATGTTTAAAATGCTATGTTAATATTTAATTTTCTCAAGAAACTATTTAATTTAGTGCTGCATCTACCATAGTACGTTACTGACTTTACGTTTTTATAAGGTTCTTTATTATTCGGAAAAACTGTACTAATGGCTTTTTTGTAAAGTTTTTTCTTGAGAATATTATCTATTATGGATGGTGAATAGTCATTATTTACTGCTAATTGTTTTATAATATTAAGTTCGTTTTGAAAATCGTCTTGGTTTAGAGGAATATTTATTAGTCTATGAATCATATTATGGAAAACTGCAAGTTTGTGACTTGGTGTATGACATGAGGTATTATGAATAATTATGTCAGTATGTGACGGTTTATGGTAAATAGGAAAACTGTGTTTGTTATTATGTCTTTTTATTGTTAGATCAAGGAAGTTTAAACTATTGTTGATTTCAACTTCACTGGTGAATTTTATATTTTCGTGTATATTATTCAAACAATTTTGAAATGAAGCAAATTGTCTATCACTTCCTATAAAACAACATAAGATATCATCGACATATCTATGCCAGTATATAAATTTTTTAAATAGTGGGTGTTTGCTTATTTGGTTTTCTATGTTATTCATAAATATTTCCCCTAAAAGAGGACTGAATGAACTGCTCATCATGAGACCGTCTAGGTTACTATATAGGTCGTTATTAAATTCATTCTTTTTGAAATCAATATCAACCCAATAAAAAAACAAGACATCTTAAATTGCTTAAAGATTTGCCTAGAACAAAATTATTTTGAATTTAATAACTTCCTATACAGCAGCTTAGACGGTCTCATAATGGGCAATCCACTTAGTCCTCTTTTGGCGGAAATATTTATGAATAACTTAGAAAACCAAATAAGCAAACACCCACTCTTTAAAAAATTTGTATACTGGCATAGATATGATGATGATATCTTATGTTCTTTTACAGGAAGTAATAGACAATTTGCCACATTTCAAAACTTTTTGAATAATATACACAAAAATATAAAATTCACCAGTGAAGTTAAAATCAACAATAGCTTAAACTTCCTTGACTCAACAATAAAAAGACATAATAACCAACACAGTTTTTCTATTTACTGTAAACCGTCACATACTGACATAATTATCCATAATACCTCATGTCATCCACCACGTTGCAAACTTGCAGTTTTCCATAATATGATTCACAGACTAATAAATATTCCTCTAAACCAAGACGATTTTTAAAAGAGCTTAATATTATAAAACAATGAGCAGTAAATAATGACTATTCACCATCCACAATAGATAAGATTCTCAAGAAAAAAAACTTTACAAAAAAGCTATTAGTACAGTTTTTTTTTTTTCGAATAATAAAGAACCTTATAAAAACGTAAAGTATCAACTTTCTTCAATTCAGAACATTCAGAGTCAAAGCCAACGGTATTATTTCCATTCCATTCACTACCTCTCTGGGAGTCCCACAAGGCTCTGTACTCAGCCCCACCCTTTTTAACATCGCTCTTAGTACACTCTCAGAACACATTGCCCCAACATAAAATGCAAAATATTCGCTGATGATATCCTCATGTACACCTCCTCTCCTTCCTCTTCAGATTGCACCAGATTGTTGCAACGCTCCGTTGACTCACTATCCACCTGGGCAACCAAACACGGCTATATTTTCTCCACTCATAAATCTTCATCCGTTCATTTCTGCAAGAAGAAATGCTGTCCTAGAAAGAATCCGCTAACCATTGCAAACATCTCCATCCCCTCAGCAGACCAACTAAAAATCTTAGGCCTAATATTCGATTATAGACTCACCTGGAAACCTCACATACAATCCCTTAAAACCAAATCTTTCTCTGACATCAATCTCATTCGAATGCTCTCTGGCGCGACCTGGGGCGCAGACTTTCATTCTCTCTCTCATCTATACAAGTCTCTTATCCTTTCCAGAATCAACTACGGCAACTTCATCTATGACTCCGCAAGCCCTCATGTCAAGAAACCTCTTGAAACTATACAAAATTGCTGTCTCCGACTGGCCACAGGCGCATTCCGAACCAACCCAATCACTAGCTTACAGTGCATCGCATCCACTCAGTCACTCCAACTATCTCGCCAACTCTCACTGTTAAAATTTTACTCAACTTCCCTACATCGAGCTCATACCAGATCCTCACTCAACCTGATCAATGTCCACAGACCAAACATTACATTCCCCACTGATTCTATTCCCCACAGAATCAACAAATTACTCATCCAGCACAATATCTCCCCCCCTTATTACAACTACCCCCTCCAAACCACTTTTCCTCCCTGGCTCTCCCCTCTCCCCAACATTGACCTAACTTTGCATTCCTATAAAAAATCAGAACATTCAAACATATTCTTTAACAAGCTCTTTCTTGACAGACTATCCAATATCTATCCCAATCATTTACTTTTCTTCACAGATGGATCAAAGACAGAAAAGGGAGTTGGGGCTGCCTTCTTTTTTGATAATATTGTCCAAATGTTTAAATTATCTAAACATATCTCTATTTTCTCCGCAGAATTGTTGGCAATAAAGGAGGCTATCAGATATTCCCTCCAAGCAAACATCCAACAACCAACTCTCATAATTTCTGATTCCTTAAGCGCTCTCAAAGCCATCAATTCTAGAAATCTCAATTTCAACTATATCAGGCAAATTCTGGATTTGATGTACACGGCCACCTTGAAGAAACGTACCATATCCTTGCTTTGGTTGCCCAGTCACATAGGCAACCCTCATAACGACAGAGCGGATTATCTTGCTAAACTTGCCATAGAAAGGGGCAGTATGAACATGGGAGAGAATCACTACTCTGATTTTAACATCTTCATAAAACACTTACACAGCTCTCTCTTCCAACTCAAATGGGACTTGGAAGATCCCAACAACAAATTATGGTCCATCAAAACCAATGTATTTCCTCCCCTTAACTCCACAGAATTGAACCGAAGACATAATGTAATAATGAGAAGACTGGCATTGGGACACACCTACTCCACGCATGTACACCTATTAAAGAGAGATCCCCCTCCACTCTGTCCTAAATGTGACTCCCCCTTATCAGTGTTACATCTAATCGAATCCATTCAACATCAAAACTTGAGAGACATCCATGGCATCCCATCCAACATCACCATCCTCATAAAATCTTTTGTCCCACTTAAAGAAAAGATAACCAATTACTTAAAAGAATTCAACTTCATAGTCTAATCTATTTATACCAAACTAACACTAGTGGGCGCTAAATGATCTTAGCTGTCGATGCGCCCTGCCCAACAGAAACAAACAAAAAAAAAAACGTAAAGTCAATAACGTGCTATGATAAATGCAGCACTAAATTAAATAGTTTCTTGAGTAAATTAAATATTAACACAGCATTTAAAACATCCAACACACTTGGCAAATGTATAAAAAATAACACAACTAAAACAGATAGAGACAATAGATCCGGAGTATACAAATTAAAGAAGAAGTTTTTCAAAAAGAGTAAAAGAACATGGTTCATCATACACCAATAGAAAAAATTACGCAAATCATTTAATTGAAAATAACCACCAATTCAACCCAAACTTTGAAATATTACATAATTGCACAAAGGGCCTGAAACTTAATTACCTACACTCTTTAGAAATAAACAATTTAAAAAATTCAGATTCCTTAATAAATGAACAATTAGATTTAAATAATTCACCATTACTAAATCTATTTTAATTAAATTATTTTATTACCTACCATAAAATTGTGAACCGACCATTTACCATATTATAGTAATTTTATCCTCATTTTGTAACAACCCATCTGATGTCATACAGCGAAACATGTCATGGTGTTAAAAATAAAAAATTTAGTGGAAATTTAAGCAGTGTTTTTCTTCTTGCAAACTTCTGGTCTCTTCTTCCGATGCTTGTAACATACAATACAGATCACTGAACAAGATTCATTATTTACTCCTAAGTCTCTTGCAGCTTTGTAGTATTGCGTATGGAACACTTATAAGATCACTTCTATCCATCCATCTATCTGTCTGTCTGCCCGTCTGTCACAACCAATTTTCTCCGAAACTAAATGAATGAAATTTGGCATTAATATACGAATTGATGACCTCATCAGAGCCGTGTAGTTTTGGGGGTAAATATATATACTATACTTGCACACACTTTTCTTTGTATTATTTTTTAAAAATTGCGAAAAATCGCTGTCCCTCTTTTATCTCGAAAAGTACTGATCAAAAAATTTTGAAAAAATTCTAGAATATTCTCCACAGGATATAGATTATACGAAAATTATCACGAGTGCATTACCTTTAATAATTTATCTGTTATATAAAAAAAGTTCAAGGTCATCAGTTTTCAGTAAAGACCAAGAAAGAAGTCACTGATCATTTTATATATCCGTAACAAAAAATTTTATTCTAAAAGCAATCAACGTACGGAACACTATTTGCGTAAGTCAACTTGCACTTGGCCGGTTTTTTAACATTAACTCCTTTGTCTCTAATAAATGGGTGGTCTCTTGTATTGTTTATACTGTTTTCTTCAAGAATCTGACTTAAGGTATTCTTGATGTTTTCGCTGGGCGGACTAATATAGTCTAGTCTAAGATTGCATTTTCAGAAAAATAATAGTTAACTTGACGTTCATATTAAGCGAATTTATACCTGTCAGTAAATTTTATTAAAGTGTGCGTGCAAACAAAAGGCTAGACTAAAAATCGACTTACAAAATATTTTTTATAAGGCATTTAAGCAATAAATAATCTTGCTCAAAAAATTTCTATCTTTTTTCAGTTTTCAAATAACTGGAGGACTTCTCAACCATTCTGCAACAATAACCTTTTTAAATACAAGTCAAGTAGTTCACGTCAACCAAAAATTTTTGGGTTTGGATGTTTTTGATCAATTGAGAGTTGAAATTGATGTACAAGGTGAAATTCCTACGCTGCCACCGGATGCAAGGGTAATATGAACAACTCAGATGATTCTTTTCAAATCAGAATTAAATATACATGTATGAAGTACGCTTACGCTTTCTTTTTCATTCTCCTTGAACGGTCGAATATCGACAAATATCCGCGAACAACAAAAAGTCGTTCAACTTAACAAAGATTTGGAAGAAATTCTATCTTGCGGTGACAGCAATTAAGTACCCCGCTGAATTCCTCCTAGAACGGTGCATGGTAGAAATGTATGTCGCGCTAATACTTCAGATCTCTATGAGGTTCAGCTTGTTACTTTTAGCACAACCCTTTTCAAGCAGTTTTTTATATGGAGAACCTCATCTCTTTGGAATATTTTACCCGGGGCTATGTTTCCCACCGAGCACAATTTACAGCGATTCAAAACCAACATGAATCGCTTTTTCCGCACACGCGTCGCTCCTATAGCGCTTTAGGAATTTTCCTGCAGCATGCTTGCTATGCCTATTAAATAAACCGGCAACGTCTCAAGACGTCGCACAGTCGGATGAAGTACTACTCACTTGGGTAAAATTCTTTCTGCCCTTTAATTTTCATCATTTTGTATTATATATATTTTTGAAATACTTATCATGAATGGTACTTTAAAATCTACTTGCAGGTTTTTTTGGTTTTTGATTTATTTTTTTAATAAAAACCGATTTTTTATGAAAAAATCATAAATTTTCCGTAAAATAGATATTTGGATAGTTACGGATGTGCATTTACTGGGACTGGAAATTTTCTAACGTTATAATAGGTTTTTGGAGTCGCAGATTACGATAAAAGTAAGCATTTTTTTTTTAGTGTGTAGGATTTACTAATTTTGACCATTTTTCGTCTTTTTCAAGATTTTTTAGTGAATATGAGATGTTTGACATTTATTTAAAGTTGAAATTCCAACCAACCCTACCAAAAATCTAAACTTAAAATGGTCGGACCTGGAAAAAAAAATTTACCAAATTTGGACATTTGTCAAAATTTTTCGAGTTTTTCTAGTGAATATTTGAATTTACCCTACTTTTTAGCTATTCCCATATGATTTCAAAAATGTAAACCTAAAATGTAACGAGAACGTTAACCCAAAATACTCTAATCTGAAAAATCAGGCCAATTTCGGCCATTTCTCACCTTTTTCTACTGCTGTGTGATAGTCAATACATGCAAATTTCGCATTATTTTTGTGATATTTAAAAATTATTTAAATTTAAAATTATGACATGAAAAACTCATTTCAGTTATCCCCGACCTAACATAACCTAATGGAGGAACTTTGCACCAAGAACTTTGAATCTAATATGACCTAATCCTAAAAACTTTCCATAAAGATCTCTAAACCTATCATAACCTAATCCTAAGAACTTTACAGTAAGAACTCTAAACCTAACACTAAGAACTTTGCACCAAGAATTCAAATTCATTATATACACTTCCTCAAAGATCAAACTCAACATTTGTTGAAAGTATTTTAATTTTTTTATTATTATTAATTTCATTAAAATTTTAGGGACTTTTCCATTAATAATATGTATTTTTGAAACACGTGATAGTAGTAATAGTAGTTTTCTGAGAAAATTTGAATAACCCTGCATGCTGCCCTTTTTCAGCCGATTTTACGTAGGTTTTTAGTATTACTTTTTTCATTAAGCTTGTGTTAAAAATACTCTTTAAATTTATGTTAAATGACATAGAATTTTTCATATTAGAATTGAAGTTTTTGGTGCAAAGTTCCTCCTTTAAGTTATGTTAGGTTGAGGTAATTGTAATTAGTTCATCCATAAGATAAGGTTAAATTTAAATAATTTTCAATATCTCAAAAGTAATATGAAATTTGCATGTATTGACTAGAACATAGCAGTAGAAAAAGGTGGGAAATAGCGAAATTGCCCTGATTTTTCAGATTAGAAAACTTCATGTCTACGTTGTTGTTACATTTTCGGTTAACATTCTTCAAATGTAAAAATTTGGTCAATTTTTCAGGCCCATTTTGAGTTTGCGTTTATGATCAAATTGGTGATTTTTAAACTCTAAATAATTGTCAGACATCTCAAATATAATTTCTATTTTCATATTCACTAAATAATCTCGAAGAAGGCGAAAAATGGACAAAATTGGTAAATATTTTTAAAATCTTACACATTTAAAAAAAAAAACGGTTATTTTTATCGCAATTTGCGGACCCAAAATCCTATTATAACGTGAGAAAATTGCATATCCACGTAAATAGACAGAATCCGTAACTGTCCAAATATCTATTTTACGGAAAATTTATAATTCTTTCATAAAAAAATCGGTTTATATTAAAAAATTATGAAAATTAAATGGTAGAGAAAATTTAGGCTCTATGATAACTTTTAAAGGAAAAAAAAGATTTCGCTCAAATCAATTCGCGAAGAATTCATAAAAACTCTTTGAGAAAACGGAATTTTAAAAATTCTCATAAAAAGCCTCAAATTTGAGAAAAACCAAATTTTGATATTTTTTCTTTGAAGAAATGCTACAAAAAACTCAGTTTTAAAGCGGTAAATTCGCCTTATCATTATCACTCCATCTCTATTACTGTTCGCAAAGAATGTTAACTCACTAGTAGTACTAAGTAAATAATTAACAATTTTCTTTTTATTATTTTAGATTATTATAGACGAATATCAAGAACAATACACTCAAACTGGTTACGATCTAATTCAGATATCTTCCGAGAGACCGTACATTTTTAGCTCAGTTAATGGAACGGAGCTGTATAATCTACTCAAAATTGAACAAACATTTAGATTTAATTACTGTCCTTACCAAAACAACACTTTGGGACAAAGTTTTACTCTAAAAGTGGGCAGGAATTTCATCAGTTATGAAGGCAGAGAGCAAATTATTCGATTTGGACTGAGCAATAAGATTACACCAATTGGAGGTAAGATATCAAACCTTATAAGTTTAAATGGTAGCACACTGATCAATTATTGAATATATGGGGTAGATTTATTAAATAATTTTACCGTTTTGAGTCACGGGGAAACAACTGGAAACTCTTTACCGCTAGATGTAAATGTTAATGCATTATTTATTTATTTATTTATACAAATTTTACAGGAAACCTTATTGTAGTACAATTTTAAAACAGGTACAAATGCAAAAATTAAAAAGACAAACACGTGACAAAGACTATGTCTAAATAAAAATACTCAACAAACACATAAACATCCTCAATAACAAAATATATAAAATAGATACAGGTAATGAAAGAACTAACCTCAGAAATATAAAAACAATAATAGTTTTAACAATAGTAAACACTGATTACGTAGAACCTCTACAGAGTCCTCAGCAGCTGGGACGTAAATCCCGAGATAAAGCTGTTAAACATATCGAGCCGGCCATCCAATGAATTCCAAGTCCTCAAAGCTCTATGAATGGGAGAGTGCCTCCCATAATTCGTGCGATGGAAGGGGATGCAAAAGAGATCATGATGGCGAAGGTTGCCTCTGGGTATATTAAAATTTATTTTAGCGAGTAGCTGAGAACAGTCAGTGATTCCATTAATAAGTTTGCAGATAAAACATGCATCATAAAGGAATCTTCTCATTCATTGTATGTAACCCTAAGATCCTCCGCATGACAGTCTTATGATAATTCGCAAGTGTACCGTTGCACTTGAGTGCGGAAAATCTCAAAAAATTATTTTGCACTCTTTCGATTGTTCCCTTATGCAAATCATAAAATGGAGACCAAATTACTGTCGCATATTCCAAGTTTGCTCTCACAAGAGCACAATACAACACTCTCAAAACAGTCATAGAGAACTGCCCGCAATTTCTCAAAACAAAACTCAGCATGCTTAGCCCTTTCTGGCTAAGGGCAGATATATGCTTTGTAAAAGTAAGTCTTTCAACGAAAACAACCCCAAGGTCCTTTGCTGAACTCCTGTAAGGAAGTTGAACACCTTCAATCGAGTATGAGGATGGAACTCTATGTTTCCCTCTATAGAAGCTAATGGTAAAACATTTACTTACATTTAAAACATTATTAATAACAAACGCACTAACTAAAGCACCTGAGAGAACTTCTCCCTGTGTTAAAACTGTTTTACCTTTACTGTAGTCCAATCAATGATACATCGAGACATGCCATCAAAATACACTGTTCCGCGTAACAACACGCAATACATTTTATTAGTGGAGAACACATTTTAGCTCAAAGTATAATTGAGGTCTTCTCCAAATCCTAAAAAGAAATAACTGCATATTACAAATGAATGTAAAACTAGTGTCAACAAAAAAAAGCTGACTAATTAGAGACAAGTATCTTATATTCCTAAATTTTCATAATAGAAAAAAATATATTTTTGTATTGTTCTTATAATACGAGGGTGTACTGATAACTCTGGTAAGTTTCTACGAAATAACTGGAAATTTTGTTAAACAGCATGACTGTTGATAAGCGTGACTCTTGGAACGGTTGGACTCAAAGTTTCAAACAGATGGAACGCGCAGTTGCTTATTGACAGCTATTGTAAGTGATCGCTGACACACGTTTTGCAGAAACCGATAATAAAACATTTTTGTTTAAAAAAGGGAACTGATTCCGAGATAGAAACTGAACTGAAGGAAGTCAATGAGAACTCTGCACCAGCTCTCAAGATCATTTATTACTGGCTGTAGGACCTCTGCAGATGCGACACGTTCAGGACGCTTGAGTTTTCTTCTGAAGAAATGACCTATAAAATTTATGGTATTATGATGGACGAGCGTCTCATTAAGCTTCGTCAGATTGCTGAGATGGTAGGCCTCTCATATGAGTGTGTATGTACACAATATCCTGCATGAAATTCTAACAATGAAAAAGCCAAGTATGCGATGGATGCCGCGTTGGTTAACTCCAGTGCAAAAAAGTACGGTGAAGAACATTTTAGAATTGTATTCGGAAAAGTTACAGCGTAATTCGAAAGACTTCTGGAGTCACTTTGTAACTGTAGACGAAAAGTAGATCCACCATCACACTCTCGAGACAAGACGGCAGTCAAACAGTAGGTTGGCGAAGGCGAAAGCGCACTGAAAAAAGTAAAAACACTTTTATTGGCGGGAGAACTAATGGCAACTGTTTTTTGGGACTCACAGGGTATCACCATAAAGGACTATTTGAAAAAGAGTAAAAAAATGACTGGCTCTTACGAAACATTACTGGACCATTTGCATAATGAATTAGAGCAGAGGCGATCAAGATTAGTGCTCTTTTACCAAGACAATGCCCCTTCTCATAAATCGGCAGTTGCAGTGGCAACAGTGCACGCCCTGGGCTTCGAAATAGTTCCCCACACACCCTATTCCCCAGATTTGGCCCCGAGTGATTTTTTCCTAACCCCAAAAATTGGCATGAAGGAATAAAATTTTCGTCGAATGCAAAGTTTATCTCTGCTATGAACGAGTTTTATGCACAATTTGAAACATTTTTTTTTTATGAGACAATAAGACAAATGAAATTTCGCAGAATAGTAACACTAGCTCTGGAAGGAAAACCACCGGGACGACGTCCGCCGAGAAGACCTCCCAAAAGGTGGATGAATAGCTGACATTCTGGATCCCAAAGGACTCCATGAGGCCCTGGAAGTTAAACAGACCAATAGTCTATATCAAGGATGAAAAAGAAGAAGAATCTCGCTGAACCAAATTTATTGATATTACTCAGTATATATCACCACTACACAAAACACTTTATTTTTGCACTCGACGCGCGTTTCGCTAACCGTGTTAGCTTCATCAGTAGCGATGATTGACTTAATCATCGCTCCTAATGAAGCTAACATGGTTAGCGAAACGCGCGTCGAGTGCAAAAATAAAGTGTTTGGTGTAGGAGCGATGATTGACTCAATCATCCTAATGAAGCTAACATGGTTAACGAAACGCGCGTCGAGCTCAAAAATAAAGTGTTTGGTGTAGTGGTGATATATACTGAGTAGTATCATTGTGCCAAAGATTCCAGATTCCCAACAAATTAATTGAGCTCAATAAAAATATATTCAGAAATAAATTTTTGTTTTTGCAAAAAAAAATATTATTTACCTATTCTACAAGACTTTGCAATCGATCCTTATAATAATTATTACGGGAGCTTGAACCCGCCATTGAATATAGTTTTGGATATCGCCAAAACTTTTGCGAACACCCGAAGGGATTTCATGAAGACCTGCCGCTGGAGAAAGATATTCCAGAACTCAATGAACCGAAGTGATCTCCTGTTAAAACATAAATATGATAACACTACTCAAAACTGTCAGAAAACGATTCAACTAAATTCGAAAATCCGTCTAATTCCAAAAAATAACTTTACTACTGTAATTGCTTTTATCTACTCTTTGGTCCATCTATGAAAATGGATCAATACGCTTTCAGTATAGCGTCTTCTTAAGGCAGGATTTTATGACGAGCAGCTAATAGCATCTGATTTAGCATCTATCGAAAATAACATAAATTATTTTTTAAAATCTCTCTAAATTTAAAAAAAAAATGTTTAAATTTACTTGATATGACAGAATTCTAAAATTAATCTAAAACCTATAGTTTTTTAGATTGAATGGAAAAAATGCTTTCCAATACTTTTGTCACTTAACCATTTGAACAGAGTGCAAGGAAAAACCTAAAATCCAAAAAAATATTATGAATAGATATCATTGAATTATGAATTAAAAATTTGAATTGATTTTTATCATTATTCGTTATAGATTATTTCAGTTTCACTTGAAATAAAAACATATTTGTAATGTTTGTATTCTCTGGAGAGTGTCAAGAGATTGCGCTTTATATATCCAAGACATTCAACCGAGTTGGGCACAAGGGATTGTTGGCTAAGTATTTCTGAAAAGTTATATTTGTGGTTCTGTGTTTCCTTAGAGAGTGTTCTTAACAAGTGGCAGTCAACGAACACTTTTACTATCAACGCCAGTGTGTCCCAAGGCTGCTACTCTCTTTCTCGTTTACATTAACAATCTGCTGGAAAGGACCAGGAAACCACTCTACAGGTTTACAGATGACAGTACGCTTATTTCTTCATTCACTTTGAACGCTCGAGCCTCAGCTACTCATGCAAATATCCGCAGATAGCAGTAATCAAGTAGAATTTATCACTACAAAAGCCGACATAGTTATGTCGAACCACTCCATTCCTCTAGCATCGTTACTTAATTTGCTGAGCGTTAATTTGGGAGAAAATATTTGGCCTGAACATGTTACAAGCATTACAAAGAGAACTTCTCAAAAGCTGGGAACATTCACTCCACAACAACTGTTAATTCTGTACAAAGCTCAAATTAGACCAAAGATGAAATACTGCTCCCATTTTTGGAGCTCTGCTCCCAAACACACACTGCACTTGTTGGATTCTATTCAGGAGAGAGCTGTTCGCTTGACTGTAGACCCAGAACTTGATTCCTTGGAACATCCCTTTGACTTGAGTCTATTGTACAAGTATTTTAATGGAAAGTGTTCCATGGATGCAGCTCGCTTATTCCCCCCCAAAGCGGTGAATGCTAGAAATACATATCTTGCTTCACATCTGTACGAAATTGACTTTGTCACTCCTCGTACAAGCAGTCTTTTATATGGAAAACCCACCGAGTAAAATTTACAACGATTTAAGAACAACGTTATGGATTTCCCTGCAGCACGGGTGCTATGCCATAAAAAAATGAGTCACAACTAAGTAGCTACACCTGTATAGTTACAAATGGAGCACATAAAAACACACATATATATATATATAATATATATATATATATATATATATATATATATATATATATATATGTATATATATATATATATATATATATATATATATATATATATATAATTACTATACTATATAAACTTCCCAGCATACAATTATTATACATTACTATACTGTACTGTATAGTTACAAATGGAGCACATAAAAACACACATATATATATATATATATATATATATATATATATAATATATATATATATATATATATATATATAATTACTATACTATATAAACTTCCCAGCATACAATTATTATACATTACTATAAGTAAAGTCACGAGTAGAGATTAGAAAATCTATAAAATGGTTTCGATTTTAATGCATTACTGAGAACTGATATGGAAATTATTAATTACAGAATTTGACCCTTGTGAGGAAGGCAGGCTACGTTGCGGACCAAACAGTGCCTGCGTCGTAGAAGGAAACTCCTACGAATGTGCTTGTAACCCTGGCTATCAAAAGATCTATTCTGGAAATGAACAATTATGCGTTGATGTTAACGAGTGTCAAACTTATCATGAATGCGATTACAATGCACAATGTGCCAACACAGTAGGTAAGACGATATCTTTATATCCATACTTTTTCTGGTTGTTGTCAATCTGTAATTTTTAATGAAATATTTCTTTTTACAGTTCGTACTTATTTAATTACACTCACAAAGTTTCAATCGGTATGTAGCTTTGATTGCTTTCCAGTGATGCTAAGCTTGAGATTATTATATTGATCTTCATGCCTAACCTGTTTAAGATGCCATCATTATTAATATTAAAGAAACTTTTGTAAATTTTTTCTGCTACTGGATTGCTGATTTTGACCTCCACACCGGAAGTTATGGTATCTAGGCCAATCACGTTCTGCTCAACCTCATTATTTAGTTTTGCCTATTCTAGAATATTTTTGGTTTTAATCCGAATACAAAATGGAAGGTTAGGTTAAGTGAACAGTAAAACAATAATTTTTTTCGTTTACTGGTAAACTCCACATTTATTTTAATATATCAACATATTTCGCTATCACTGTAGCTTTATCAAGATTAAATGAACAAGATGGAAAATTTGTTTTATATATATATATATATATATATATATATATATATATATATATATTATATATATAGATATATATATATATATAAGATCCCTACAGATAAAATACAATAATGTTGGAAATCCCTAATTATACTATTATAAAGAGTTTATATTATAGGTAACAGATTAATTAAGTACGGTATTATTGAAATTTATTTAAAAGAGGTGAATTATTTAATTCTAATTGGTCGTTTAACAAATAATTAGTATTGATTTCCAGAGATTCAAGCAAATTTAATTTATACCCTTTATTTTCAACATGTAAAATTTCAAAGTTTTTATTAAACTGATGTTCTGATTCTATTAAATGGTTAGCGTAATTTGAGTCTGATTTGCTAGTTATAAAAGATGTACAATCTTCTTTTATTCTTTTTTTTTAAAATTTCCTCCTGTTTGACCAATATAAGTACAATCGCAATTTTCACAATTAAGTTTATAAACACCTAATTGTTGCTTGCTGGTTAATCATATTAATAGAAAAAGGCTTTAAATTTAACCTAAAAGAAAACAATTCTCTCAATAAATTAGAAATATAGGTGTAGAAACTAAATTTGCTCTTAAAAATATCTCCAACAATAGTTATATAAAACACGAAGCAATTAATATCATTAAAAAAGATTTTCTAGAAGAAAAATACCAAACACAAGATAACCATACTATTAAAACAATAAAACAAAAATCAAAACGAAATCACATTATCTTCACTAAAGCTGATAAAGGCAATACAGTAGTAGCCATTGATGAGTCACAATATATTCAAAAAACTTTAAATTTCCTCAACAATAGTAATTATGAGAAGTTAAATAATAACCCAACAGAAAAATATCAAAAGATTGTTAAATCTGTTATTAGTGATTGTAAAAGTTTATTTGATGATAAAGATTTAAGCAAATTAACTTCGATGAACCCACAAACATCAAAACTATATTCTTTAATAAAATTGCATAAAAAAGATTATCCAATAAGACCAGTAGTCTCTTTTACTTCAGCATCATCTTATTAAGTTATCAAAGAAATTAATAGAAATAATTAGTGAGAATACTAATACAAAACGAAACTCATCTTTTTTAACGTAACCAATTTATTCCCGAATATACCACCTCATGATACTATAACACTAGTCGAACAGCTCTTAAACTCAAACCACATTAATTATATTAAAAAACAAGAAATACTCATTACACTTAAGATTTGTTTAACACAAAACTATTTTAAATTTAATAACACTATATACACTAATAATAAAGACCTCATAATGGGTAGTCCCCTTAGTCCCTTACTAACAGAAATTTTCTTGAATTCTTTAGAATCCAAAATCAGTGAACATCCGTTTTTTAAAAAATTCATTTATTGGTATAGATATGTCGATGATATTTTAGCCTGCTTCACAGGAACAGATAGACAACTCAAAATATTTTGTGATTATATAAATAACTAGCCGTGCCCGCGGCTCCGCTCGCGTGAACTTGTTTCACCTTTATCGTCACTGCTTATTCGTTATGTTTATATTATTATATAGCTCAAGGGGCCTTAGACGCTCATGGCTTGGTTGCATACTTGTCTCCACTTCTTTTTGTCTCATGTTAGCTTTTCCCAGTGAGGGAATCCCATCAACTCCGGATCTTGCTTTACTGCCTGAATCCATGTAGATCGAGGTCTACCCTTGCCTCTTCTTCCAACCACTCCTCTTATTAGGGCTTGCTTTGCCTGTCTTTCTTCCTTCATCCTTGCCACGGGTCCCAACCAACCTAATCGCTGGCTTATTATGATTTGACTTATAAGGGGTTTTGTATATAGGCATTTTAATTCGTAGTTTGTTCTTCTTCTCCACAGTCCCTCTTCTTTCCTTCCTCCGTAGATTTTTCTCAAAGCTTTCCTTTCCCACACCTCCAACGTCTCCTTTTCTCTTGCATTCAGTTTCCACGTTTCGCATCTATATGTCACCGTGGGTCTGACAACTGTCGTATATATTCTTTCTTTTGCTTTTCTTGATACATTCTTTAATTTCAATATTGGATTCATTGCCCCCAAACATCTCTGTCCTGTCGCTATTCTTTCTTCTATCTCCGTCCTTTCTTGTCCACTCTATGTTATTGTTACTCCCAGATAATTAAATTTGTCTACTTTTTCAAACATATATCTTTTTCCTAAGTTGTTTATTATATCTAAACTTTTGTTGTTTTTAATATCCTTCTTCTTTGTAATTTCCATGTATTTTATTTTTTCCTCATTTATCATTAGTCCTCTCATCCTTCCCCTTTCTTTTGTCCTACTTATGGCTTTTTTGAGGTTCTCTTTTGCTCTTGCAATCAGTGCTACATCATCCGCATAGGCCAAGCATTGGCAGGTTTGTTGGTATATCGGATTATCTTCTCTAGTACCAAATTAAATAGACATGTCGACACTGGTTCCCCCTGTCTTAATCCTCTCTTCACCTTAAACTGGTCTGATACTTTGCCCTCAACCAACACCCTATTTTCTGTGTCATTCAGGGTCATTCTCACCATGCGAATCAATTTACTTAGAATTTTTAGTTCTTCCATTCTCTTGTAGAGTCCTTCTCTATTTACAGAGTCATATGCTTCTCTGAACTCCACAAAGACCAAGTGTAGTGCCAAATTTTGTTCTAAGCTATTATCTTGGATTTGCTTAATCGAAAATATCTGGTCTGTAACCGATCTATTTTTCTTGAATCCACACTGGTACTCTCCCAGAATAGACTCGGCTTTCTCTGCTAGTCTGTTTTTGATAGTCAACACTACTATCTTGTACACGACATCCAGTAAGGCCATTGGTCTATAATTAGCACATATAGTTTTTTCTCCTTTTTTGTATATTGGACAAATGAGCGACTCTCTCCAGCTCACTGGGATCTTTTCTATTTCCCATATTTCTTGCACCAACCAGCATATTTCATTTTCCAGATCTACTCCTCCAGCTTTTATCGGTTCTACAATTTCCACCCGGGGCTTTATTGTTTTTGGGTTCCGAGTATTTCTCTTATTTCTTCTTTGCAGGGTTTATTTGTCACATCCTGCCCTTCAGTTAATTTTGCTTCCTATTTCTCATTGAACTCCTCATTTTCATCTCCATTTAATGTTTCTTTAAAGTATTCCGCCCATCTATTCAGTCTTTCTGCGAAGCTTACTGCTAAACTTCTAACTTTTTTCCTATATATTAACATTTTGTCTCTGTTTATTCCCTTTGTATTTTATAAAAAAAAAAAACACGTAAATCGGCTAAGCGCAGTAATGGCTAGACAGACAGGCAGAGAGATGTTATGTTTTATATATATTATAGATTTTTTTTTACATATATTAAAATTAAGAATTAAAAAAAATCACGTAAATCCGATGAGTGGTTCTCGAATGATAAGCACACTAACGGACAGACAGACAGAGAGGCGTTGCGTTTTATATATATTATATAGATTATTATTATTATTATATAACCTCTTCAGAGAACATATGTACGAATTTAAAAAATCACGTAAGTGGTTCTCGAGGGATAAACGCACTAACGGACAGACAGAGAGACGTTGCATTTTACATATATTATAGATATAAATTATTTTTATTACTATATAACCTGGCCAAAGAATTTATGTATGAATTTAAAAAAAGACCCGTAAAACGGATAAGTGATTCTCGCCTGATAAACGCACTAATGGACAGACGGAGAGACATTGTATTTTATATATATTATAGATTATAGATATTCTCTGCTACATAATATTGTTCCAAATTTAATGGTCTAGGCTGTGTACTGCAAGGGAACGCGCTAACGGCAAACATTTTTTCCGACGTCATTCACTATTATCGTCACTGCTCATTCCCTATGCTACCTATCGTAATAAAATATAGCCTATAACCTGGACAGAGAACATACGTAAGTTTTAAAAAAAAAAGTACGTAAATCGGATAAGTGGTTCTCCAGTGATAAGCGCACTAACGGACAGACAGACAGACAGAGAGACGTTGCATTTTATATATATTATAGATTTACATGCTAACATAAAATTCATTACAGCAGAAGAAACTAATAATAGCATAAACTTCTTAGACTTAACTATAACAAAAAATAATAATAAACATACGTTCTCTTTTTACCATAAACCATCGCATACTGACAACAATACATAATAAATCATGTCACCCAATCCCACACAAACTAGCTGCCTTTCATAGCATGATCCATAGACTACTATCTATTCCATTAAATGAAAAAGATTTTCTTAAAGAACTAAACATAATAAAACAAATTGCAGTAAAAAAACGGTTACAATGTATGTAGATATAAACAAAATTTTAAAAAAGAAAAAATATATGAAAAGCCTTAGAACTAATTTTTCCTAGGCAAAAAATGAATCAAGAACGCTATAGTGTTATTACATACATAGGCGAGACTAGCAATAAAATTAGAAATGTCTTAACAAAAAAACTAAATATTAATGTAGCACAGACAAAGAGCAAAAAACTTAATTGTGAAAATTGCGATTGTACTTGTACAGGAAGAAATTTTAAAAAAAGAATAAAAGAACATTTTACATCTTTTATAACTAGCAAATCAGACTCAAATTACGCTAACCATTTAATAGAATCAGAACATCAGTTTAATAAAAACTTTGAAAATTTGCTTGAATCTCTGGAAATCAATAAACTTAAAAATACTAATTATTTGTTAAACGATCAATTAGAATTAAATAATTCACCTCTTTTAAATATATTTCAATAATACCCTACTTAATTAATTTGTTACCTATAATATAAAGTCTTTATAATAGTATAATTAGGGATTTCCAACATTATTGTATTTTACCTGTAGGGATCTTATATATATATATATATATATATATATATATATATATATATATATATATATATATATATATATATATATATATATATACTAGCCGTGCCCGCGGCTCCGCTCGCGTGGACTTGATTCCCCTTTATCGTCACTGCTTATTCGTTACATTTATATTATTTTTTTTATAGAGGTCAACCCTTGCCTCTTCTTCCAACCAATACTTTTAGTAGGGCTTGCTTTGCCTGTCTTTCTTCCTTCATCCTTGCCAAGTGTCCCAACCATCTTAATCGCTGGCTTCTTATGATTTGGCTTATAAGGGGTTTCGTAAATAGGCATTTTAATTCGTAGTTTGTTCTTCTTCTCCACAGTCCCTCTTCTTTCCTTCCTTCATAGATTCTTCTCAAAGCTTTCCTTTCTCACACCTCCAACGTCTCCTTTTCTCTTGCATTCAGTTTCCACGTTTCGCATCCCATATGTCACCGTGGTTCTGACAACTGTCGCGTATATGTTTTCTTTTGCTTTTCTTGATACATTTTTTGATTTCAATATTGCCCCCAAACATATCTGTCTTTTCGCTGTTCTTTCTTGTATCGCCGTCCTTCCCCTTTCTTCTAACCTACTTATGGCTTTTTTGAGGTTCTCTTTTGCTCTTGCAATCATTGCTACATCATCCGCATAGGCCAAGTATTGGCAGGTTTGTTGGTATATCGTTCCATTTGTTTTTATTTCTGACTCCCGGATAATCTTCTCTAGTACCAAATTAAATAGACATGTCGACACGGGATCCCCCTGTCTTAATCCTCTCTTGACCTTAAACTTGTCTGATACTTAGCCTCAATCAACACCCTATTTTCTGTGTCATTCAGGGTCATTCTCATCATGCGAATCAATTTACTTGGAATTTTTAGTTCTTCCATTATATTGTAGAGTCTTTCTCTATTTACAGAGTCATATGCTTCTCTGAAATCCACAAAAACCATGTGTAGTGCCAAATTTTGTTCTAAGGTATTATCTTGGATTTGCTTAATCGAAAATATCTGGTCTCTAACCGAACTATTTTTCCTCAATCCACACTGGTACTCTCCCAGAATAGACTCGGCTTTTTCTTCTAGTCTGTTTTTGATAGTCACCACTACTATCTTGTATACGACATCTAGTAAGGCTACTGGTATATAATTAGTACATATAGTTTTTTTCTCCTTTTTTGTATATTGGACAAATGAGCTACTCTCGCCAGCTCACTGGCATCTTTTCTGTTTCCCATATTTCTTGCACCAACCGGCATATTTCATTTTCCAGATCTACTCCTCCAGCTTTTATCATTTCTACTGTTATACAATTTCCACCCGGGGCCTTATTTTTTCTTTGGGTTCTGAGTATTTCTCTTATTTTTTCTTTGCAGGGTGTGTTTGTCCCCTCCTGCCCTTCATTTAATTTTGCTTCCTATTTCTCATTCAACTCCTCATTGTTATCTCCATTTAATATTTCTTTAAAGTATTCCGCCCATCTATTCAGTTTTTCTGCCAAGCTTACTGCTAAACTTCCATCTTTTTTCTTACATATTAGCATTTTGTCTCTGTTTATTCCCTTTGTATTTTATAAAAAAACATGTAAATCGGATAAGTGGTTCTTGATTGCTAAGCGCACTAATGGCCAGACAGACAGACAGAGAGACGATACGTTTTATATATATTATAGAGTTTTTTTGATATATAATAAATTAAGAATTAAAAAAAAGAAACACTTAAATCGGATGAGTGGTTCTCGAATGATAAGCACACTAACAGACAGACAGAGAGACGTTGCGTTTTATATATATTATATAGATTATTATTATTATTATTTAACCTGGCCAGAGAACATATGTATGATTTAAAGAAAAAACACGTAAATCGGATAAGTGGTTCTCGAGAGATAAGCGCGCTAACGGACAGACAGACAGAGAGAGAGACGTTGCATTTTATATATGTTTCAGATATTCTTTGCTACATGATATTGTTCCAGATTTAATGGTTTAGGCAGTGTATTGCAAGAGAACGCGCTAGCGGCAAACTTTTTTCCGACTTGATTCACTATTATCGTCACTGCTTATTCCTTATGTTATCTAACGTAATAAAATATAGCCTATAACCTGGCCAGAGAACATATGTATGTTTTTAAAAAAAAAGCACGTAAATCGGATAAGTGGTTCTCTAGTAATAAGCGCACTAACGGACAGACAGACAGACAGACAAACAGACAGAGATACGATGCATTTTATATATATTATAGATGTAATAAAATATATATCTATAACCTGGTCAGAGAACATATGTACGAATCTAAAAAATCACGTAAATCGGATAAGTGGTTCTCGAGGGATAAACGCACTAACGGACAGACAGATAGACGGAGAGACGTTGCATTTTATATATTTTATAGATATAGATTATTATTATTATTATATAACCTGGCCAAAGAATACATATATGAATTTAAAAAAAGACACGTAAATCGGATAAGTGGTTCTCACATGATAAACGCACTAATGGACAGACAGACAGACAGAGAAACATTGCATTTTATATATATTATAGATATAGATTATTATTATTATTATATAACCTGGTCAAAGAATATATGTATGAATTTAAAAAAAGACACGTAAATCGGATAAGTGGTTCTCTCATGATAAACGCACTAATGGACAGACAGACAGACAGAGAGACATTGCATTTTATATATATTGTAGATTATAGGTTATAGATATTCTCTGCTACATAATATTGTTCCATAATTAATGGTTTAGGCTGTGTATTGCAAAGAAACGCGCTAGCGGCAAACTTTTTTCCGACTTTACTCACTATTTTACGTCACTGCTCATTCTTTATGCTACCTATCGTAATAACATATAGCCTATAACCTGGCCAGAGAACATATGTATGTTTTAAAAAAAAAAGTACGTAAATCGGATAAGTGGTTCTCCAGTGATAAGCGCACTAACGGACAGACAGACAGATAGAGAGACGTTGCATTTTATATATATTATAGACATATATATATATATATATATATATATATATATATATATATAACAAATTTTCCATCTTATTCATTTAATCTTGATAAAGCTACAGTGATACCGAAACATGTTGATATATTAAAATAAATGTGGAGTTTACCAGTAAACGAAAAAAATTACTGTTTTAAACTGTTCACCTAACTTAAGCTTAATGGATCTCCACCAAGTATCGGCCAAAACAATCCAGTTACTAAATGGAAGGGTTCATTCGAAATTACGAATTGTTCAGATTATTTAATATGCGTAAACAAATACTATTTCTATATTTATACTTATATATTTGGAACATTCCGAACGTATACCAGACCCTTAATCTTCTGTAAGGTATATACAAACTTTACATATTAATTTCGTCATTAGGAAACTCAAATGACAGTTTTTAGAATACAGCAATTAGTTAAACTACTACTCTATATTTTCTGAGACATTCCTAAAGAAAATTCTTCTAGCTCTTTATGTCAGAATTATGAAGTTTTTTAAGTAAAATTATTCGGTAATTTGGTGTATTATTAAGACGCCCATTTTATGCATGTATTACAAGCCGACACAGCAACTCCATATTTTCATCATATCCCGCTTCCCTTTCCATAACTTGATCAAAATATTCTTGGATAATGACATCATTAGTTAAAATCTCATAGCATAATTAACAAGCTTTGCTCTCTAGTGAAATAAATATCTGAATTCGGCATGGGGTAGATTAACGACACGTTGTTGGTCGCAGACGACTAGAAGCAGAAAATACTGACGATAAGTATGCTTCTCATTTTTGAGAGGGATACATATCTGAAGTCGGAGTAGATCGATCTAATGTCATCAACGAAAATATACTTTGTCTCCTTTTTTTTCATATAAAAAATTACTATTTTCTTCGCGTTTTAGGCAGTTACCAGTGTACTTGCAATCCAGGTTTCGAAGGAGATGGTCATGTGTGTGTCCCAACCAATTCTTGTGCAAATATATCCTGTAATGAGAATGCTGCATGTTTTGAGAGTGGGGATGTAGCTGCTTGCAGATGCTTACCAGGATTTAGAGGTGAGACATATTCACTGCAATCTTATCCTCGATGCGCACAGGCAACGTTGTTATTTACTTACCTATTTAGCTTACTTTCTAATTATTAAACTTCTACTAATTGTTATGTAATTCAATGTATGTAAAAATGTATGTAAATCTTGTATCAAACCGTGTTTTACGATAATGAAAATGCACTTTATTTTAAGATTAATACCTTTAATAAACACAAAGGGCCATATTTCAAATGTAGTTAATCCAGTTTGTTGAATTTTTGGAGAACAAGAATAAATTTTATTAGTCTTTGTGTGTAGGTGATGGAAATGTATGTCATCCGGTTACTAGCCAGAGTTGTGACGTTAACAATAACTGTTCCCCTTACGGAATATGTAGCATTAATCCAAAAGACGATCAGTATAGCTGCAGTTGCCTTCCTGGTTACTATGGAAATGGTTACGATTGCTATCCCAATCCTACTGAAACTAGCACTACCGAAGTTACTACATCCTATTATGAGGACGAAACATGTAAGTAACCACAAACAGTTTGACTTAGAAATGGTTTATACATGAAGCTTAACACTGCCTGGACTACATCTTCTGATGAGTTCTAGTATATTGAAACTGGTCCTAGATAGGTGCTGCTTAGTAGGTTAGCTAGGTCTAACAATTATCATCTTTTTAAATTTAATTTGTTCCGCTCGGTACTTTGTACTGCTGGCTCTCCTGTATCTTACTATTTACAGTATGTGTAATTATTCTTGTAGTAATTGTTTAGTTAGTTCTTCAGTCCCTGATGCCTCTCGATGCCCTTTTTTATCAACCTAATCACTTGAATGAGGGCTTGTAAATCAGCGTCCAAGAACATTAATTCTTGTCGAGTAAAGGAAAAAAAATTCAACATGAAAGAGTGCTAAGTAATCTCTAACCAAACGAAAGTTTTACAGTATGAAATCCCAAAATTTAGATCGCACTGACAAATGGTGATATTATTTCCGTATTCGACGCCAATTCATATTCTAAAAGTTTAATGATGACATTTTGTAAATTTTTAGCAAATTCAACAAAAAAAGAAGTTCAAAGATGTTTGCTTGGTGTTTGTTGGTGTCCCGAAGGTTACACAATTGAATCTGGTACTCAGTACTGCTTACCACCTTCTGAAGATACTGGAAAAGAACAAGGCCCTGAACATTCTGAAGCAGGTAAATAACTAAGTTATCCATTGTAGATTAGTGAATGATGCTTCAATATGACGAAAATCGGGCGTCGTTTTCTTTATCACTAACAAACAAATAATTTAAAATCTATCGAAATTAAATAAATGAACTTTTAAAGGGGATTTCATATGTATGAGGTTTTGTGGAAAATATTTAATCTATTTCAAGAGGTAAATCTTTGTATCAAGAATCATCGAGAAAAAGACGATGGCGCTTTGCTGTAACTAATAAAAAAATCTACTATAAAAATTTCTTACGAGTAACTGTTAAAAGTAGTTTTGCCTGAAATTTTGAAATTTCAATATAAAGTTGATTTACCACGACGTTTTGCTATAATTAATTGTAAAAGTTTCAGATTTTTAACACGTATAAGATAGGAATCCATACTTTTTTCCTCGATCAAAAGCATGCATTTTTTACAATTTCTGTTGTCGTATGTGCATTAAAAAGTAAAAAGTCACAAAAAAATTATATATACATAAAAAAATTACTTTGGTATCGTTTGTTAAAATATGAAGGCAGTTTATCACCTAGTTGTTGGAAAAATATTAGATAAATATTACTTTTTATTGAATTTTGTCAGGTGAATTTTCGCTGTGGCAACGTAGCTTGAATAAGACTGCTCGCGCAGACGAGGGCGTTCTTTCAAATTTTGAATTAACCTCAGATTTTGGACTTATCGAACAGGGGTAGATAAATATATCACATATTAAATGTGACAAACTGAACCAAAAATACAACTTATAGATTCAAATTTCGGTTCCTGCCGTGGTTATGGAGAGGGGAAATTGCGAAAAATTGAGGGTAGGTCGCACGGCAGTTTTATATATTGTGAGAATACTATAGCTTTAATATCTGCCACGGAGACCAGTTCCTGTGAGAGTAAACCTTTTTTTTTGAAAAAAAGGTGCTCAAAAAATGAACTCATCGCTGAGTGGCAGCTATTCGAGATATAGTTAGTTTCAGACCCAAAAAGAAATGAAAAAATATTATTTGCCATAGATCCTAGTTCTTTGAATCTCTATGTATTTTTGAACCTGTGGAGTTTTTGGACCCACTTGAACTCCTTCGAGGGCGGCACATAAATGAACCAGTGCTCGAATACTATAATACGAGGTTAAATCCCGAATATGAGCCATGAAGTCCAGTCCCTGCTTTTATCAGCAGAATTTTTATATTTTTAATGCAAAGCTTAAGTTATAAACAAATTGATTTTTCCTATTCGCATTATTACCTAGCTATGATGCATGAGTTCATATGTTATTTGAGACGTTAAAGTCGAATTTCTAATTCATTTTTGCTAAATATTTATTAATTTTTGTTACAAATAAATATTTTTTTTTCTATAATAATTTAATATAATATTATTTAACTCGCTAAATTTAAATTCTCTATTCATATTTCAAAAACTCAATTATTTTATTATTACTGACAATTTATTAGAATTATATTAATTTTTCTTTGCGAATTTAACACAAATATTTTTATTTAATTGTATATAAATAAATTGATTAGCTCTTAATATTAATAAATGGGAAAAATGGATTAGAACTTCAGGCAGCAGGTCAAAATTCATATAAAAAACTTGGGTAGAAACTAGTAAAAAGCTTAAATTTTGCTCTTATGGAGATAAATTCTATGAAATTCTGTTTATTAGCATAATTGTTTGTAATAAATTGATTACAACAATAAAAAGGTTAAAATTTTCACAAAAATAGACTTTGAATTTGCATTCAGTGGGTCGAAATACGTCTAAAAAATTTGGGTAGAGGGCTTAATAAATTTATATTTCGCTAATATAAAAATAAATTATATCAAATTCCTTTTTTTAGATAATTGCTTAAAAAATTGTTATTATTTTCAAAAAACGAATTGCAGATCGGATTCTGCCACCTAAAAAAACGTAAAGTACACTAGAGTGGAGCTGCAACGCTCAAAGTTTAAAAAGAACACAATGAAATCTAGCGCGGCTGATGAAGTATTCAGTCATTGTTGTATTGGCATTAACCGAATGCGGCAGAAATTATTGTACGTCGTAAATATTTTTAAATTTTAATTCTTGAGGTTTTTTGGCTCACTCTTATTGTCTGTTATGCAAAAAAATCAAAAATTTCAAATGTACTATCCAATATAGCTACCAGTTTTCGTAATTACATATTAAAAGAGGTTTTGGGGCTTTTGAATATAAATTTTAATTAATAAATATAAACAAAATTTAAAGGTTGAATATAAAAAAATATGGAGCGAAATTGCACTGCAAATTAAATAAATATATTAATCTGCTTGTAACTGTTTCATTAGTGATTTGAGCATCTCTCGAGTCACTGGCTCATATACATAGTATTTAAGCGAAAAACAAATTACAAGACGAGAGCGCACGTTTCAAAACAGACCCGCGCGTTTCAAAAATACTTATTCGTTATTGCAGCAAAAAAATTTAATTTATTTTAATAAAGCAACAGAATCCATGGCAGATAATGTTATTTTTAGTATCTACAAATCTCAACGAACGTATTAAAACTCCTCCTCCTCTATGGGTTCAGGGTGGTCAAGTTTTCTATGCAACTGCAACCGTTATAACTTTGGATTGACCCAATATCTATGGCAGATATTCATTTTTCAGCTATATTTCACAGAAATGAAGTTATATCCAGAATATCTGCCACTCAGCGATGGGTTCGTCCTCCAACTTTTTCTTACGGCTTTAAAGCGCATTTCCAGGAACAGAAATCAGACTTGAGACTTCAAACTACCTAGAGCAGGGTACTCAAACGGTCGATCGCTTTTTGAGTCGATCTCGAGAAAAAAAAAATTCCGATATAGAACTATTCACAGATTTTGTTTTAGGTAACTAAAACAAAATGTAATGAATAAACCACTAAAATTTATTCGATCCACAATTAGGCCAGAATAACCCCCTCATCACTTTCTTTTATCGTAATAACCCCCTGCTAGCGGCAAAAGGCGGCTTTATCAAAGGAACGCGCGGTACTTGTCAAAGAAAAGCCGCGTTTTTGATTCCCGCCGATTTTTCTAGAAACTTCGGGCGGCGTGTTTGACGGGAACATTCGAGACTTCGTTCGCGCCGATATAAATGTTGCGCCTGCAGGAATAGGAGTCAGTGAGTTGTAACTTGAAGGCGATACATCGATACAAAGTTTATTAATAAATAGTCCAAAATGAGTGCGTCGAAGAAAAGTAAAACTTATCATTTTAATAACGATTGGGAGGAAGAATTTTTCTTTTCCATTTGATGATGGATTGGTTGTGAAGGAAGCATTTATTGAAGCGGGTGAGACTTTATTTAGAGATTTTAAAAATAAAACAGAGATTATGTCTGCTATTAGAGAACTTCAGTTATCTCGTTCGACTGTCACAAGGCGTGTTGAAGTTATGAGTCAGGACATGGCAGATAAACTAAAACATGATATCATGGAATGTACATACTTTTCTTTACAGTTTGACGAATCCACCGATATGACAGACACTGCCCAGCTGTGTATTTTTATTCGAATGGTATTCAATGACATGTCGGCTAAGGAAGAGTTTTTGACAATGATTCCTCTGAAAGGAAAGACCCATGGTGAAGATATATATGACGTTTTCTTCAATTTTGTAACAAACTACAAGCTACCAATATATAAACTAGTGTGCATTACAACCGATGGAGCACCAGCAATGACTGGAAACAAAAACGGTTTTGTGGCATTGTGTCGAGCTAATGATGATTTCCCTTCATTTTTCTCCTTCCATTGCATTATACATCAACAAGTTTTGTGTTCAAAAGTTCTAAACATGGAGGAGATTATGGGCATTGCAATAAAAATTGTGAATTCTATCCGTGCACGTCGCTTGCAACGACGGCTCTTTAAATTGCACTTGGAAGATAGTGAGTCAGCTGAACGCACTGATTTAGTTCTTCACACGGACGTCAGGTGGTTGAGTCGCGGAAAATTCCAAGAAAGTTTTCAAGAATTATTGCCCGAAATAACAGCTTTTTCGGACGAAAGAGGTGATGACACTCAGATGCTGAAAAACTGAAAATGGCTGACTGATTTGGCATTTTTGACGGACATCACAATGCATTTAAACACCATTAATTTGGAGCTTCAAGGTAAAGGAAAAACTATTATTGAGATGATTAGCGCAATAAACGCATTCAAAAGTAAATTGCAACTTATGATAGATCAACTGAAAAGAAAGGATCTGAAAAATTTTCCGTCTTTGAAAGCAAGGATTCCTCAGTTGAATTATGTTATTTATGAGGCAGAATTATCAAACATTTTGGGCCAATTCGAAATACTTTTTTATGATTTCAGTAAATTGGCAAATATCGCATCATTTATGAGTTATCCTTTTTCGTGTAAAAACATTGAGGAATTAGCTACTGAAATAGCAAGTCAGTTTAACATGGACTCATGTTCTGTTGAAAATGAGTTAGTGCAGATTATCTCAGATATACATCTCAAAGCCACAGCATCTGATACAAAATTCTGGTGTTTTATATCTGAAGATAATTATCCGTATCTAAGGCAAATCGCCCTTCAACTGACGGCAATGTTTGGGTCAACTCACTTGTGCGAGTCTGCATTTTCTGAAATAATGATAATTAAGTCAAAATATCGCAATCGACTAACTGACGAACATATGTCATCATGCTTGCGATTAGCACTCGGTAATTATGTACCATCTCATGAAAAGTATGCCGAGGACATGCAGTGCCACGCTTCAACATCCAAAGTCACTCTTTAGTTAAGTTTAGACACTAGAACTCGTTTGTTTTGTAAGAACCAATAAACTCGCAATTTTGAATAATTATGAGTTTTTTCATTGACATTTTAGAGCAGACCTACACTTGCCTTGACTAAAAAAATGCATATTGTGCGGAAAACTAATATCTATGCCAAGATACACCCTACCTAGACGACAATCCTGCATCACACTTACTTGCAGCCTCTCAGAGTCGATCGATCGTAGTCTAACAATATTGAGGTAGATCGCCAGCAGTTCAAGTTTGAGCACCCCCTGACCTAGAGGGACTTAGGGGGGCATAATTAACAAAGTGATACTATTATCTGCCACTCTTCGATAAAGTCGCATTTTGGTCGTCAGCTCCCGGACTAATATATGCATCGTACTGATCGGACTTTCTTTTAAAAGACACTAGAATAAATGTGTACCTCGCACGGGCATTTATTTAGTTATAAATACTGATATATTTTTAATAAATCATTCAAGGTATCGTTTTAATTAAACATAAAGTTTATTGTTTTATTGGGTTATTGTAAATAACCCGTGATTGCGTGCGGCGAGAAGCAAGTGAGAAGCTACGTTGCCACATTCATCATACTTTGAAAACCAAATTATTTCGCGTCTTTCTCTGACATAATTCTCTCTGTCTTCTCGTGAGAAATACCTTAATAGCTACGCCTATGATTGTAGTAAATAGATACATCAAAAACAATTTAATCGTTTTTAACATTCATTTGGACTGTTGTAACGGTGCCGTGCTTAAAATCGATAATTTACTTTCCTGAGCGTTAACGGATTTTACCTACAAAAGTTTTAAAAACGGTAAAAAAATACAATGTAACTCAAGTGCAGTTTTTAAACAGCAGCAATACCATACCCTAACTAGCCAAAGCTGAAATTTTTCAAAGACACCAATAATCGCTATATCTTAATCATTGTACCCTTAACTACACCACAAAATTACCTTTTGAGTACATAAAAGTTCATTATGTGTCGCATTTACATGTTTTACTCGAATTTCGCGAGCGTGATTTCTCATACGTTGCCAACAGTTTTTTGCAGACATTCTTGATATATTGATAACGGCATTTAGATTATTTTCAAGTTAAAAATTAAGTTACAATTCGGATGCTCTGTTAAGTATTCTTGAAATAGTATATTATGCTCCAAATAACGATGTTCAATGTGTTAGATAAACCAATACATTCTTGAGAAGATAATGATGTGCTTGTATAAAAATCTCAGGCACTGAGCATGAGGGTATTAGATTTAATTTTAGTTTTAGATGAATTTGAGTTTCCAGAAATTCAATGTTACAATGAATCAATTTGTTTCTGCCCTCGAGATTATATTTACTCAAAAACGAACAAAACTTGTATGATCATATTTAATGAAAATAGGACAGTAATTAAAACTAAAGGACCTAGCAATGTTAAATGTAAGAATAAAGTTGTCCTTTTTTTAAGAGGAGATAACTGTCATAAGTATTAACCTTTTTATGATTCATGTTCTTTCTAGACCGAGATGAGAGTAATTTGAGGATATTGCTGCAGCTAAATCAAATGAGGAAAATTAATTAAGGCTATTAAGTTAAATGTTTTAACCAATGAGATTTTTTAACTTTAAAATTTTAGGCAATAACACTGATTTGCTTTAGTTGCGATTCTTGCAGTTTACTTTAACAATCGTTTAGTTTCTTTAAGTCAATCGGGATATAGCTATTTAAAATGTATTTTATTCTCAAGTTATTTTGATTTTTGTGTAACTTTAAAACACATGATCTTTCCGTTTATTTTAGATGACTGTAGAATATTCAATAATTGCGACTATAATGCGCGATGTGTTCCAAGCGAAGAACTACAAAGTTACGTGTGTCTTTGTAATGAAGGTTACGAAGGTAAGAACAAATTCATTTATATTATCTAATATACATGGATGCTTAATGTTGTCACTTCTGTATCTATACGACATGTATAACCACCACACCATGTATGCACTGGACGCGTGATTCGCAAAACCATGATAGTATCACCAGAAGCGATGATTGACTAAATCCAAGATTACAAATTAAACTATTTATACTAAGATATGTGGCCTCGGTTTCAGCGATAACCTTTTCATTTGAGCCAAATCTCTTTCCCGCGAGCGAGGTCTGCGAATAAATAATAATCGCTGGGGGCCAAATCTGAAGAATACGGTGGATGAGGAAGCAATTCGGACTTTAATTCATGCAATTTTGTCATCGTAACCATTGTCTTGTGACACTGCGCAATATCTTGATGAATGAGCACTTTTTTCATGTTCATTTGGGGCTGTTTTTTTTTAAAATTCTGCCTTCACACGCACCAATAACTTTATATAATATTCGCTATTGATGGTTTTTCCCCTTCGCAGCATAGTTATTGAAAATTATCCCATGCGCCAAAATACAGAGGCCAAAACCTTACCAGCCGACTGTAAGTGTATCTTTGTTCGCTTCGGGCGGCTTTCACCGGCTGCTATCCACTCAGCTGATTGCCGATTTGATTCCAGTATGTAGTGGTGGGTCCATGTTTCATCCATTGTCACATATCGCATGAAAAAATTATTTTTATGGCGCTTGAACAGGTCCAAACAGTGCTCAGAGTCATCAACACGTTTTTGTTTTTGGTCTACTGTAAACAACACGTTCTTTTAATAACTTTAAGTTGTCAGCTATCTCACGCAATTTCACTTTACGGTCATCCAAAACAATTTTGTGGATTTTTTTATGTTTTCTGGTGGAACCACCTCATTTGGGTGTCCAAAACGTTCAGCATCACTTGTATCTGTACGACCGCGTTTCGATTCAGCTTATCAGTAAATGATGAGTGATTTTCCCCGGGCAGAGTCGATTTTTTCCGTTATTTTGAAAATATCAAAAGTAACGTCACTAAAATCACTGTAACTGGTAAACTAATCGTCGAAATGTCATAGAATTTTGACGCATATCATTTAAAGCTTGAAACGTCCTAAAAATCATATGGATTTCTTGAAAAAGGCGACATCTATGTGTCAGACCAAAAACTATTCACTACGTGTTAAGTAATTTTGTCTGTGTTTAATAATCTCCTATCAGAGTCATTTTTTATTAACCTTAAATTATTTAATGTTACTATATGATCATATTCAAGGCCAAGTTGAACAATGCTGCATTTCTCTCATCCACCATATTTCAAATGGGCAAAATATTCTGGTTTAATTCGCCTTCTAGTTAACCACTACTTTAGGATTTTGGGAATCTGACACAATTGTACTCGTATTACACAAGAGTTATGACTCCTACACCAAACACTTTATTTTTTAACTCGAGGCGCATTTCGCTAACCATAGTAGCATCATCAGGAGCGATGATTAACAGGCAATGCGCGTCAAATACAAACATAAAGTTTTTGGTGTAACACAGAAAACTACTGGCTCGTTTGCCAATTCTTGCGACGATCATTCCAACTTATCACGTACATTTATATATATTTTTTGACCGTTCCTGAATATGGTCGTTCAGACTGCCTAAGATATATTTTCCAAGTTTTCTGATAACTTCTAACGTAAGATCTACCTTATTAAATACGTTAAAAGGTATTAAAACATATTTAACATATAATTATAGGAATAGTTATTTTTTTTATGGGTCTAAGCATACGTGCTACAGGGAAGTCCCTAAAGCGCTACAGGAGCGACACGTATGCGGAAAAAGCGATTCACGTTCTTCTTGAATCGCTGTAAATTGTACTCGTTGGGGAACACCAAAGGGATGATGTTCTCCATATAAAAGATTGCTTGAAAAGCGTTGTACGAGGAGTAACAAGCTGAACCTCATACGGATGTGAAGTATTAGCGTGACGTATATTTCTAACATGTACCGCTCTGGGAGAAATTAAGCGGGCTACATCCTTCGAACACTTTCCATAAAAATACTTGTAGAATAGGTTCAAGTCGCCAACCGTTCTTCGATGTTCCAGTGAATCAAGGCCACAGGTCAGTTCCGGGTCTCTAATCAGACGAATAGCTTTAAAATTCGCCGCGAAGAACTGCCTAAAATAGTATTTTCCCTCTTTAATCTGCGCTTACAAAATATTATATTTTCGATAAAAAAGAACCATTATAATAACGATTCATAATCCTGAAAACTTTAGATCAAATAGCCTACTCTCCCCACAGTGTGTCGACTAGTACAAGTTAGCTGGACAAAATTATTTTTTCACTTATTTCAATTGTTTATGTATATTCTAGGCATATTAAGTTATTTTAAGAAAAAATTCATCGCGTTGGTTTTTTTATGGGCGTGGCTATTTTTTTCCCCTAAATTAGTCAGCTACGCAGACATATTTAACGATAACTCGGGAACAACTTGTCAGATTTTTATAAATAAAACATTAAAAAATGCGTAACAAAATTTTATTAAAGTTGATTGAATATTATTTTATTCTATCTTTTATCATTTTGAAGTTATTTAGAAATTAATGGAGAGAAAAAAATTTTTTTCGTGTAAAATTTATTATTTTTTTCGGTAAAAAAGCGCAATAACAAAAGAAAAACAAAATATTATACATTTTTCTGACAGCTGCGTATTTGGAAAATAAAATAAGGTATTAATCATGAAAATCGGTTAATAAAAGTGGGTTTTATTCACAATTTACCGCAGGTACTCAATATCGATAAAATTTGTGTAATACAGCCACCCTTGCATATCGCGGTAGGATTGCATCAGCTTAGCAGGTAGATAACGGAACTAAAGGGCAAGGGTATTTTGTATGGTTATTAGAATTAAAAATTATAATACAGTGCCTTTCATTTAGCTGCATTTCGCTTATCTGTATTTTTTGTCCAGCTGCACAAAACATTGTATAACAAAAACAAAATATTCTGCGTATGTGCACGAATTTTTCTACAAACCTGAATGTGCAACTAAATGAAAGACACCGTATTATTATTTTTAATAATAACCAGATGAAAAATCATTTATTGCATTTGTCAATTAAAAATAAAACAATTAATCCATATTACTTAACTAAGTTGGGAATGTGGAATCTTGGCACAATGATACTACTCAGTATATATCACCACTACACCAAACACTTGTGTGTGGTGTAGTGGTGATATATACTGAGTACCATATTACTTAGTTTTATTGACACAAAAAGGATAAACTGAAATAATACCTGCCTTTCAGGTAGGTAACTTGTGCATTATACATACATAAGTAGTTGGTATTTTAAAATGTTTTTGATTTTTTTAAGGTACATATTTCTTGCTGTTCGGTTCAAAAAAAAAATTGTTTTTGAAAATTCCAGTCAAAAATTGTTTTTGTTTAATTTTAAAATAAATGTTATAAATGCTCTGTAATAAATTTAGCATAATGACACTGACTGTAATTATATGTAAAATAAAAATACTCATTTATTGATAAAGAAAATTTTACAAGTCAAGGTTTACATGCTTAGTACAAGCACTACATAACTAAAAATAGTAGCTGAACCTAATAATCATCATCAGAATCTTCTGATGAGTCGTTTACTGTATAATCGTCATCATTTTGTGGCATTGTGCGACAATATGATGACGATTCCAATCTTGACTCTTCTATGCTAGGGCTTACAATTAACTTTAATACATCTGTACATATTTTTTTCCGGCTTTTTTTTTGGGAATCTCTCGAAGGCTATTGATCAAAGGATCAGATGTTATAATTAACATGCACAGTAAGTGTCTATTCGTGGCAACACGCGAGCACTTGCGGGTGTTGTACTCCCTAAATCTGCGGCAATCTTTGTTCCGTGCTTCTTGAGCCTCTTCGGAAAGCTGCCCAATTGGAAGCAATGCCGCTTTGATGACTTCTGTGCTGTGAATTAATATTTTATGCACAGTAGCAGGCATACAGTACCACGAATAGAGACTAAGATAATGTTTTCTGGTTTCAAGACAAAATTTTTTGAATTCAACTAAGTTTATCTCGAATCCAGAAGACAATGTTCTCAAAATAACATCAAACTTTTTTATAATTGTAACATCCAACCCTGTGATCTGAGCACTCATCTCAGCATTCTTAAAAAAAGCGACGGGCTGTATTTCCATCATTTGAAGAACCAGATCCTGGCTTTGGTTTATCTACAATGAGTCCCATCTCGTTCTTAAATTTCAATTTGATTTCCTCGGAAACGAACCTTGATATCTGCTTTGTCTTCGTTGCTTCTAGCCTGCCATTTCTTAATATTCAACTTGTAACTGATATGTAAAAGACATTCGAAGCAACGAATCCAAGCATGAAGTGTAGATAAACCAAAGCCAAAATGTTTTTGAGTGCTGTTAAACATCGCGGGGTCATCGTTCATCGTCTTGGGGGTGGCGCCACAGATGAAACACTTTTGGGATGAACTAGTTTCCGTTAAGGCGTTACACACCTTTCCGTCTGTCACTGTGAGCAAAAGTTCGTGTTTTACAGAGATTTGAGAATCACCAAAGTTGATAAGTGTTGGAAGAAGAGCATTAACTTCTTCCCACAATCTATTTGTCTCCACTAACGTGAAGTCGTTCGTTTCTTTGGCAAATATAAATTTGATTGGGCGACAATACAAAGTTGATGAAGGCCGAGGATTTTGCCAAATAATTTTGGACCCATCATATAACTTAAGGGGAACTAAAGAAAATGCGAAAAGAAACTCGTCCGTATATTCAGTGTTCTCAAATCTCTGTTATGCCCCGCCTTCATGGACCACTTCCTAGTTTGTTTGTAAGAATGCGTTGTTGACTTAGAATCTATATAGTAAGCTAAGGCTTCGTCACTACTTAATTGCCTAGGATTAACGGAACTGGTATTTTTAGACTTAATAATATTATCTGGGCTCTCACTAATGTCTCTAATCACATTGGCAATTTTCCTTTGCCCTGCTGAACGCACAGCAATTTCGGCAGCAGTCACCAATTCACTGACACTTCGGGATTCTACGAGATCCACGACGCGACGTTTCTTCGTCTTAAACGACGATTCCTCGAAATCTTTGCGAGGTCTTCCTGCAGGAGTCACATTCTCACTTGATGTTGAAGGTTGTGGCGCAAAGAACTCGCAGTAAAACTGTATGTCTGCTTCATCCAACCAATTCTTATTTTAATTAAAAAACGCTCCTTCGACTTTCCTGAAGCCAACCATTTGGCACCAAACTTTTCTGTTTAATATCTAAAAACTAGCCCGGATAGAGGTGAATGTCTGTATATTCTGAACTTTCAAAGTTTTTTTTTTAAACACGCTAAAATATATAGGCTATTTAAAAAAAATACTAAAAATTCAAATTAATAGATTCTGATTAAAAAAATATATTAAAAAATAGTACTT
>CM032449.1:186942835-186946211 GCA_019049505.1 Pachyrhynchus sulphureomaculatus
TGTGGGAGCTGATGAAAAGAGAAGTGGCTAAAGATGTGATTACCAACAAAACCCAGCTCCTAGAAAAGATTATTTATGTGTGGAATCATCATCCTCAAATGCAGGAGACAGTACAATCTTGCATTGATAGCATGCCGCGCAGAATTAAAGCTTTGATAGCGGCTAAAGGTGGCTCAACTAAATATTGACTTTTACTAACATTAATTTCACTTTTCTTTTAAAACTTAATAAACTTATGCTTTTCTAAATTAATGCTGTTTTATTTATGTCAAATAAAATAGGTAATTGATTGGATAATATAAAAATAAAAAAACAAATCAATTTAAAAATTATTTAATAAAAAACGGTACAATATCACTCGGTAATTAATATTTTACATGAAATCTTGCAGTGGGTCTAATAATTTGGCCAGGGGACTGTATATATATATATATATATATATATATATATATATATATATATATATATATATATATATATACGAGGCATGTTTTTTAAGTAAGTACCGTTTTGGAATTAAAAAAAGACGTGCAAAGATATCGCTATAATTTTATTTTTACATGAAAGCCTGTACCTTAATCTACTTTTCTACATAATTTCCGTGAATATTGAGGCACTTGTCATAACGTGGCACCAGTTTTTGAATACCCTCCTCATAAAATTCTGCCGCCTGCCGCGATACAAAACACTACGAGAATATTGAGGAAAGCAGTCGCACAATGATGAAATTGTAAAGCGTCTGTTTTCTCTCACCTTTTCGTCCACTTTCTGCACCAAATCTTCATTAACGACCGAAGGACGCCCACTTCGTTCTTCATCATGTACATTTGTGCGGCCATCTTTAAATGCTCTCACCCATTTCCTTACCATTCCATCACTCATAATGTTTTGTCCGTAAACTTCACAGATCTCACGATGAATATCGATCGGTTTTACGCCTTTAGCACTAAGAAATCGTATAACAGCCCGTACTTCACAAATCGGCGGGACTCACGATTGTCGGAGGCATCTTAAAACACTCAGTAAACAACGTATACAATGAAGAATCAGACTGTAATGGCGTCAGTGCGTAGACATGAGATGTAGGTTACCAGCGCGCATGCGCGGAACGACGACCGTATCGCTGCGGCGGCGGAATCGCAAAACGGTACTTACTTAAAAAAACATGCCTCGTATATATATATATATATATATATAATATATATATATATATATATATATATACATATATATATATATATATATATATATATATATATTATATATATAGATATATAGATATAGATATATATATATATATATATACATTATATATATAATATATATATATATATATATATATATATATTATATATATATATCTATATATATATATAGATATATATATTATATATATATATATATATATATATATATATATATATATATATATATATATATACATATATATATATTGTATATATATATATATATATATATATATATATATTATATATATATATATATATATGTATATATATATATAAAAATCTCGCTATTCCGTTGGGGAAACAAGTGGCTTCCACAAAACTTCTCCACCTGACTCTGTTTCTAGCGAGGTTTTTTATTTCGCCCCCGACTTGCCGGCTTGCTTGGCTTCTTCCAAAATTATGCGGGTCTCCATGTCTGTCTCGGTCTGCCCCTGCCACGACTGCCCTGTGGGTTCCAATCGAGAGCTTGTTTTGCAATATCGCCTGCGGGTTTGCGGAGAGTATGGCCCAGCCACCCCCACTTTCTGCGTTTGATATTGTTCTCTATCGGTGTTTGCTTCGCTCGCTCCCATAACTCGGTGTTTGGTATCTGGTCCGGCCAGTATATTCGTAAGATTTTCCGTAAGCACTTGTTTGTAAAACACTTGTAGTTGATTGGAAATACTTTTAGTCACTTTCCAGGTTTCACAGCCGTACAGAAGCACCGATTTGATATTTGTGTTGAAGAGGCGTATTTTTATGTTTGGCGATAGTATGCGGGACCTCCAGATATTGTTGAGACTACCGAATGTTTGCTGTGCTTTGAGTATTCTTTGTTTGACGTTCAGCCTCTGTCCCTCCGTTCATATTTATCACACTGCCAAGATACGTGAACCTTTGTACCCTTTCGATTGGGCGATTATTTAGAGTTAAGGTTGTATTTTCATTGCTCATTATTCTCATCTCTTTTGTTTTGGAGTGGTTAATCCGCAGCCCCACTTTTTCTGCCTCTTCTGCTATTGAGTCAGTTTGGCTTTTGCGTCCTTTAATGAGTGAGATTAGAAGGCAGATATCGTCCACATAGTGTAGGTCTTCCAGACGTGACGTCAGGCCCCATCTTATGCCTCTTTGAGTGTTGTTAGTTTTAGTCATGACTTCGTCTAGAACGATATTAAATAAAAGTCATGTTACTATGTATCACTTTACAGCTACTTCTCTGATAAAGTGCTTTAATAATCCTTATTATTTTTTCCGGCACACCTCGTTCCTTAAAGCTGCCCATATAGCCGTGTGCTTCAAGGTATCAAATGCTCTTTCAAAATCCACGAAGATCAGGTAGAGAGGTGATCTAAACTCATGAGATTGTTCGATGTCTATTCGCAGAGCATTTAAGTGGTCTATGCATGACCTCTGGGGGCGGAAACCGGCTTGCTTGCTCGTAGAGTTAGTATATACACATTTTTATATTTTTGCTATTCTTTATTAGGTTTAGGTTAGTTAATCGCCCCTCGCTGGATCCGCCCTGTTGCAAATAAAGTATTAGGTAAATCGCTTAAACAATTTTTTTTAAATAGGTGATGGATATGGTTGCCTGCAAGACGAAGAATCCTGTACAAAGGTGGATATTTGCGACAATCATGCTACCTGTACGTACGGACGAAAACATTGGCAAATCAAAGTGTATCTGTAACCCTGGATACGTAGGGGAATGGTTACACTTGCGCAGTTGTCGGTAGGTGAAACAAAAATTAGCGATATTGAGAATTCCATCTGATCGATTTATTTATTTATTTTAGGTGGCTGTACATCAAGCAGGGATTGTACACAAAACTGAAGACTGTGTGTACCAAAACAAACAGATACGAATGTGCCTGTAGGGAAGGTTACAGTAGAGATTCGCAACACATTTGTGTTCCTAATACTGCTTCTTGTGGAGGTAAAATGAGTCATCCCCATTTCCCACGTCCCCTCTTAGTGCATCTTAATTCATAATTTTTATTTTTATAATATTATATTATGGTATATTAATTGTGGTAATATTTTTTATTACATGTATTAGATTTGGTTTTTCTTCTTCTTGTTCTTCTTTTCAATCTGCTCTCATCCACTCCTGGATGTAGGTTTCTTCCAAATCTTTCCATCTTTCC
>CM032449.1:186946311-187157917 GCA_019049505.1 Pachyrhynchus sulphureomaculatus
TGCCCATATGGCCAGTCCGAAAATTTTTGAAACCACTTATAAACTGTTCTAATCGAAGGTGCAGAGTCACCATAATGTTTATCAAGCTTCTCCTTTAATCTCCTGAGGTGTTTTACCTTTCATAAAGTAATGTTTAAATCACCACACAAAATTCTTTTTTCGTCCATTTCTTGAAAATCACTCGACTTCCTTGATTCACAACGAATGCCAAACACAAAGAAATAGACCAATATGGCTGAAACTTGGTGTGCGTTTCATTCAAGAGATGCTACTAAGTAAACCAGCCTCGTAAATCATGTCAGCCAATCCAACACAAACTAGCTGCCTTTTATAGCATGATCCATAAATTACTATCATTTCCATTAAATGAAAAAGATTTTCTTAAAGAACTAAATATAATAAAACAAATTGTAGCAAATAACGGATATAATTTAGATATAGTAAATACAATTTTAAAAAAGAAAAAATATAAAAAAACATTAGAACTAATTTTTCCTAGCACACAAAAAACGAATCAAGAACGTAATAGTGTTATTACATGAGACTAGCAATAAAATTAGAAGTGTCTTAACAAAAAAAACTAAATATTAATGTAGCATTTAAAATAGATAACACCCTAAACAAATATGTAAAAAAACCGGTCAAGTGCAAGTTGAACTTGCACAATTAGTGTTCCGTACGTTGATGTTTTTAAAATAAAAATTTTTGTTAGGGTGGTATAAAATGATCAGTGACTTCACAAAACACACCCCAAATGAGTTTTCAACAAAGTTTTGTTTCCAATCTTTACTGAAAACTGGTGACCTTGAAATTTTGTTTTTTTTTTTATATACCAAATAAATTATTGGTAATGCACTCGTGATAATTTTTTGTTCAATCTATACCCCGTGGAGAATATTCCAGAATTTTTCAAAATTTTTGATCAGTACTTTTCGAGATAAGGTAGGGGACAGCGATTTTTTAAAAGTAATACGAAGAAAAGTGTGCGCAAGTATTACATTACATATATATTTTTTTTACTCGTGTTTTCACAAGCTTTCATTTGACACCACACTACTCGATGACCTAGTAAAAAAAAAATTTTTTCACTTCCGATTTCACCCCTCAAAACGAACCCCTTAAGTCAAAAATTATGTTACGGTGGTATAAAATGATCAGTGACTTCACAAAAAACACACCCCAAATGAGTTTTCAACAAAGTTTGTTTCCAATCTTTACTGAAATCTGATGACCTTGAATTTTTTTGTTTTTTTTTTTATATACCATATAAATTATTAAAGGTAATGCACGCGTGATATTTTTCGTTCAATCTGCACCCCATGGAGAATATTCCAGAATTTTTTCGAAATTTTTTGATAAGTACTTTTCGAGATAAGGCCCGGGACAGCGATTTTTCGCGAATTTTAAAAAATAATACAAAGAAAAGTGCGCGCAAGCATAATATTATATATATATTTTTTACTCGTGTTTTCACAAGCTTTCATTTGACACCACACTCGATGACCTAGTAAAAAATTTTTTTTTTTTCACATTCCGACTTCACCCCCCAAAACTAACCCCTTAAGTCAAAATTTAATTCTCAAAACTACATGGCTCTGATGAGGCCATCAATTCCTGTATTATTACCAAATTTAACCTTTCTATGTCAAATAGTTTCGGAGAAAATCGGGTGTGACTGACAGACAGACAGACAGACACCGAAGTGATCTTATAAGTGTTCCGTACGGAACACTAAAAATAATAAATCAAAAACAAACAGGCGGTTTATAAACTTAACTGCGAAAATTGCGATATACTGGTCAAATAAGAAAAAATTTTAAAAAAAGAATAAAAGAACATTTTACCTCTTTTACAACTAGTAAATCAGACTCAAATTACGCTAACCATTTAATAGAATCAGAACATCAGTTAATAAAAACTTTTACGTGTTAAAAATAAAAGGTATAAATTAAATTTGCTTGAACCTCTGGAAATCAATAGACTTAAAAATACTAATTATTTGTTAAATGACCAATTAGAATTAAATAATTCACCCCTTTTAAATATATTTCAATAGTACTAATACTACTAATAATTTGTTAGTTATTATATAAAGTTTTATAACAGTATAATTTAGGAATCCCAAAATTATTGTATTTTACCTGCAGGGATCTTATATAAATAGTAAAAATTTTTCCGTCTTACTCATTTACAGTAATAGCGAAACATGTTGAAATATTAAAATAAATGTGGAGTTTATCACTAAATGAAAAAATTGTTTGTTTTACTGTTCACTTAACTTAAAAAAAAGCATTTGAAATTGCACAGTCTGGATACAGCAATATTATGATTTTATCTTTTCCGGGGTATCACCAAAAGTATTGTCCAGAGTTTTGGGCTTCGAAAAACTTGGGCTCTTTTTTTTATAAACAATTTAAGTTTTTAAAATACTTTTTTAGAGCTTATAAATATATAATATATAACTCCGGTTACTGAACCGATAGACACAAAACTTTCAGAAAGTATGCCTTTTGTTGTACCCAAAATACTCTGAAATTTTGATACAAAAATATTAAATCAAATCGGCACAATTAAATTTTGTTATTTCAAAATTTGAATTGCCTGTCAAATTTTGAAAAAATAAAAGATCCATTTTGGACCCAGATGGCATAAAATGGCGGCAATTCGAATTTTAAAAAACGTATTCAATTCTACCTACTGGGTTTAATATTTTTGTACAAAAATTTCAGGGTATCTTTAATATAACAAAAGACATTTTTTCTGAAAATTTCAAGCCGATCGGTTCACTTAGTCGTCCTGCATAATAAAATGAAAAAAAAAGTTTTTTGTTAGTTTTTTAAATTTTGTAGGTTATGTACTTTAGCGACTTAGAACTAACGGTGGTTTGTTGGAAATTTCAATTTTTTTTTGTCTCGATTCGACTTATATAACCGGAGTTAGTCACATTTTAAGCTCAAAAAACGCGTTTTGAAAATTTCTATTTGTAAAGAAAAGAGCACAGGTCAAAACTCAGGACAATACTCCTGTGATACCCAGAGAGGATAAAATCATAACATTGCTATATCTAGACTGTACAATTTCAAATCCTTTTTTTACTGCACTAATTCTCATCAGATGTGTTATGCTGATTCTTAAATAGATTAACATATTTTCATGAATTAATATGAATTTTATTATTCAATTTTATTGTTTTTCTATCTAATGAAGCAATAAAATAACTAATACAAAATAGATAAACTAGAGGTTAATAACCCACTTACTTAGCCTAATTTTGCCACACTGATTTGTTACAATAACCTCTGACATTTTCTATATTTAAATTTTTTTTTTTTCGATAAAATGATACACATTATGTCAAAAGTATTAACAATTAAGTCATTGCTATTTAAAATTATAATTGTATTTAAATTTACACATTTTTTTCTAGGTCAACTCTAATGGTTTCCTATCTTTTCAAACAGAAATTCCCCACTTTATTAACATAGAATTTTCCCCTGGATTACCCCATCATCGCACCCTTTTATTCCAACGTTGATACCAGAAAAGTGGGAGCTATTTCTTATTATGAAACTGAGGATCCCAATTTGATACAAAGAGCTACCGAGAATGTTCACGAAAATTTTATTGACGCTGCAGACTTTCAAGCACAAAGTTTGTTCATTGTTACGTGGAATGGTAAGTATATTTTTAATATTAAATATTTACACATTCTTTTCCTAATAATAAACTGAATATTATTTTTTCCAAGGAAACAGGAATATTATTTACTGTAAATTCCATCCATTTATTGCTTTTTCATAAATAATGGATTTGAGAATCACTTGTTGCTTCTGTTGATCTATTTTGTTGTGATAGAACATTTCGTGTTCCCTTAGCTGTAACGGCGTTAATTTATTTGCTTTAAGCCTTCGCAAATATGTGCATAGGTTCATTATATGTTGGTTTAGCTGATTACTTATATCTAACAGTTCTCTGACTCAATCCGATGGAACTTTGTTCCTTCAGTCGTACTCCGGGTGTGGTGTTTCTGTGCCTTGGTGAGTAAAAGTGTCGTAGTTGGTCTTGTTCTACTTCACAATTCCAAATGAGTAGCTGATTGCGGAGCATGTGTCTTGAATATTTTTTGTTCAGCCTTAATTATTAGGTTGTCAGTTTGCGTTGCTTGTTTTAAACCTAGTCATTATTCTTCTTCATCTCAATCCATGTTTGTCTATTTCTGGACGTAGGTCTCTTCTAATCTCTTTCATGCTTCTCTGGCTCTTGCCATCTTTAACCACCGCTTGTCCGCTACTACTCTTATATCATCAATTCATTGTTTCTGTGGACATCCCACTACTCTTTCTATTTCTCTGGATCTCCATTCTGTGATCTTGTATACTCCTCTGTCTCTGGATGTTCTAGATCGACTTTGGTCGATCCGTTATGAATTCTATACCTAAGGGAGATACCAAGCTTACTCTTCATAGCTGTCTGTGAAATTCTTTAGTGAGGAAACATCGTTTCCAGTCTATAGGTGCTGACGAGTAAGGTACAGCTATTGTAGATTTTAATTTTTAGATTTATGGGTATTGCAGTAAATTTTAAGATATGCTCTAGTTTCTCAAAAGCCGCCCGTGCCAGCTCTATTTACCTGGCAATTTCTACATGCCGGTTCTTCTTTCCGATCTTAATAGTGTGACCTAAGTAGGTCGTCTACGCGTTCTAAGGAGTTAGTTTTTCATTTTAAGACCTACCCTTGCTGAGACAACATTTAGCTGATTCAACATTTTCTGTAGCTCATTGGTGTTGTTAGCTATCACGACTATATCGTCTGCAAACCTAAGGTGACTTAGTCTGGTGCCGTCGATGTTGATGCCCTTCTCATCCCAATTTACCTCTTTAAAGACGTCTTCAAGGGCTATCGTAAACAATTTAGATGAGATAGTATCTCCTTGTCACATTCCTCTTTTTTAATTGTATGATGTTAGTGACAGTTATCTTGTCAATTTTAATATGGATGCTTCTTGCTAGATGTTTTCTATTATTTTTATATATCTGGAATATATTCTTTGGCTAAAGATTTTAAAACTGACCAGTTTTTCAACAGGATCGAATGCTTTATGAAGATCAATGAAGGACGAATGTATTGGTACTTTATATTCCGTACATTTCTCTGTTATAGTATGTATGGTGTAGAGATGGTGAATGGTGCTAAATCTCTTTTTGAACCCCGCCGCGCCGGTTGATAGAAATCTAGTTTTGCTGTTAAGCGATTTTAGTAAAGAGCTTCTATAAGTACGACAGAGGAGTATTATCCAGTCAAAATAGACATTTAATTTTGCATAAATTCGCATAGAGCTGAAATTGGTGTAGGTCTTAAATACACTATTACAAATAAAATATCAAAAGTCCCCACTGATCCTACGTCTGCTAAAAATTTTATTCAAGGTCGAAGGCCCAAAATATCGGTTTTTTTCGCATTTTTCTCGTAAATCGTAAGTGTTATCGTAAAAATAGGTCAGACAAAAATTGTAGATCGTGCAATTATCTGCAAAAAGTGTTCTTATACTTTTTTCCTACGAATCACCATTCTGAGATATCGCGATTCCAAAAGTTGGAGAAGTCGTATAATATGTGCATAATATGCACACATTTCCCGCAGCACCTATGAGATAGTTTACTTGGCGCATTTTTTTTTAACGTGGTTTCGGGAAAATTTTAGTCTGATTGATAATCTTCAAATGCTACTTCAACAGTTATGTCTTCATGTTAGCTTTCTTCTTCCTCTTCTTGCTGGATTTCTATAGATTGTTCTAAGAAGAAAGATGTATCAGTTGTCTCCTCATTGATACCATAAGAATCCTCAGCTGTTTTATTTGATTCAACATTGTAGCAAAACTGGCCTAGACAATTGGTATATACTGGTGAACAATATAATCCGACTTTTTTTACAGCCACAATTTTTACTACAACCCTTCTTGCAAGTACAAAAAATTGTGTTAAGAAGTTTTTCTGGAGCAGGTAGGAGTAAAGTTTGAATTGGCTCCAAACTGTTATCTAATTATTTCCAACCCCAATCTTCTGGGTCCGGTTGATTGCTTAACCATACTTGAACTTGATTGTCTACACGATGTAAGTGTTGATTGAGGAAGACAAAATAGTTGTACTATTTTATTGTTCCCTGTATTTTTTTTTTTTTTTTACAAATCTTTAGTATCTGTACTTGTCTGTACAATCAATTTTTTTGGAACTCGATAGCAAGAAAAAAGCGAATTCCATTTGTGATGATGACTTGTGGAAGAGTCAATCTATTTAAATACTTCTACACAATTAATTAAATCATTATTATTACTTTTTTTCTAACAATTTAAATACTGTTGATTACTCTTTTGAAAATTGATGATCTAGTATCGCAGCTAGTTATAGCAATGTAAAAATAAAATATAAGCTTGATATTTTGGATATACAGATAAACTTTCCGATGAATATATTTTTGTTTGTACTCGAGCTTTCCCAGGTTTTAAAAAGTAAATAACCTTATTAATTGGAGTTCGTGCCGTCAGTAGTATTAACAAATCAACATCTTCACCAACAACGATAGTTGTATTTGTTCTATTGAATTGTTCTATTGCTGTTTCAATTATGAGCAGCTTGTTTCATTAAAATGTTTGCAGCTGTAAATTTTTTACATAACATTGTTCCATCTCGTGCTGTCTTTTAGCTGCAGCAATACTACTCTTCCGAGTGTACATTTTACCACACTTCACAGATTGCTTGTCTTTCAGGTATTCAAGAGACTCATCATTTCCTTTAACTCTTCAATCAATCAAAGTCTTCATTCCACGATCAAGAACAACAATTTCACTTTCAGTCAAAGGTTTACTACAAATAAAGCAAAAATGCGACATTTTTTAAAAATTATTTAACGGCACAAATTGAAATCAAAAATATTATCAATAAGCACGTCTGTTCACTACAAAGAAACGTTCAATACTAAAAGTAGTTATTTCATTTACGTCCTTCAAAAAAGGGCAGGTATACGACCGTTAAATTTTGACTTAAGGGGTTAGTTTTGGGGAGTGAACCTGAAGTGAAAAAAAAAAATTTTACTAGGTAATCGAGTGTGGTGTCAAATGAAAGCTTGTGGAAACACGAGTAAAAAATATATATAGATAATGTAATACTTGCGCGCACTTTTCTTTGTATTATTTTTTAAAAAAAATCGCGAAAAATCGCTGTCCACCCGCCTTATCTCGGAAAGTACTTATCATTTTAAAAAAAATTTTGAAAAAATTCTGGAATATTCTCCACGGGGTGTAGATTGAACGAAATTATCACGAGTGCATTACCTGTAATAATTTTATCTGGTATATAAAAAAAAGACAGAAATTTCAAGGTCATCAATTTTCAGTAAAGTTTGGAAATAAACTTTGCTGAAAACTTATTTGGGGTGTGTTTTGTGAAGTCACTGATCATTTTATATCACCGTAACATAAATTTTGACTTAAGGGATTTCGTTTTGAGGGGTGAAATCGGAAGTGAAACAAAAATTTTTTTACTAGGGCATCGAGTGTGGTGTCAAATGAAAGCTTGTGAAAACACGAGTAAAAAATATATATATATTATATATATATATAATATATAATATATATATATATATAATGTAATACTTGCGCACACTTTTCTTCGTATTACTTTTAAAAAATCGTGAAAAATCGCTGTCCCCTACCTTATCTCGAAAAGTACTGATCAAAAAATTTTGAAAAAAATCCTAGAATATTCTCCACGAGGTATAGATTGAACGAAAATTATCATTACCTTTAATAATTTATCTGGTATATAGAAAAACCAAAATTTCAAGGTCACCAGTTTTTCAGTAAAGATTGGAAACAAACTTTGTTGAAAACTCATTCGGGGTGTGTTTTGTGAAGTCACTGATCATTTTATACCTCCCTAACAAATTTTTTATTTTAAAAACAATCAACGTACGGAACACTAATTGTGCAAGTTCAACTTGCACTTGACCGGTTTTTTTTATCTACGTCAGTGCAACTTGTATTTCCTTCCTCCTTTGTGACAACAGGGAGTTCTTCAAATCCTATGTTCATAATTAGAGACCGGATTATATGCAACATAAAAATCTTGAAATATGCATGCAAATATGCATGAAAAATGCTTAAAATATGCATGAAAAGGGTCAAAATATGCAATATTAAATAATAATAAAAGTAGTAATTTTTAGTTTTTTATTTCAAAATCAGCATAAAATTAACAAGTTATCGACGATGTTAAATTTGATTAACAATTATTTAACATTTTTTTAAATATTTAACATTTGTATTCTTGAACACGTAAACAATAAGGTATTATTGTTCCAAATGTTTGGTAGTAAGATTGTGTCTTCGATCACTTAAAATATTTTTATAAGTGGAAAAAGACCGTTGCACATCCACTGAGGTAACTGAGCAGTATTTGAACTTATCATTTCTGGCAAAAGTTCTTCGGTTCCATTAATAAAACTTTCAATTTGACACAAAGGTTCAAAGCCTGGGTTATTGTACGAAATGTTTTCAAACTTTTCTTTAACTCTACGAGGGAATACATCTGGCAATGTGGAGTTTATTTGACGGATTTTATTCATTAACTGAATTGATTCGGTCAACGCCAAACCTCCAGTTTTTTCGTCGAAATTTTGGGTATTCCCTTGGCACTATAACCTAATCGATGTTTTAGACTATTGCAGGTAATGTCCGGGCGATAAGATCGGTTCCAGACGGCGACATTAACAATACCCTGAGCAATTCAATTGTCTAGTAATACCGAAAAATATTGTAAATATAGGGAAAATATCCATCATTACTAGATTTTGGGTAAAATATGCAATAATCGGTGAGAATGGTCTAAATATGCAAATGCATATGAAAATATGCAAATGCATATAATCCGGTCTCTATTCATAATGTTTATGTTATCTTGTCGTCTATTTGACCGGATTGAGGATAATGTTGTGTAGAAGACTTCAACAGCTCCAATTATATCCTTCTTATTATGTGCTATTATATTGTTTTTATCTCATAGTTTCGTAATTTTTGTTTTTCCCTTAGATACTCATGATCATAATACTTTAATTTTACAATTTTTTTGATTTCCTCTATAATATATGTATTCTAGCTTCTTTTATCTGTTCGGATCCCCTTCTTCACTAGTTTATTTAATTAATAATTATAGGTTTCTTTAACATCCATTGCCTTAATATTCTCATAATCTGTCATCTCAAATGATCACTGTTGAGCTTGCCCCAAAATTATATTTAGGGTTTGTAAAGTCCGAACCATATTGCTATTAATAGGTTGGAATTTTAGAATTCACCACCAGTAACCACTAAAATTTTATTTTCGTATTTGACGTGCCTCTCGCTAACCACGTTAGCATTATCAGAAGCTATTACAACCTAAAATTAAAAATCGAACTGTTTGTACCAAAATTGTTCTACCGGAACTGACCAATTGCATGCGGCGATTTAGTTCCGGTGAAGTAACCGGTATAGAGAACTGTAAAGAAAGTATTAAAAATATTAAAATGTAAAAATAGTTTAAACAAAAATATTGTACTGTACGAGGCTGGTTTGAAAAGTCCGTGCAAAGTCCGAAAGATGGTACCACCGGCGCGTATCGAGGTCATGTTTAGTTAGTAGCATCTCTTGAATGAACGCACACCAAGTTTCAGCCATATTGGTCTATTTCTTTGTGTTTGGCATTCGTGTGAATCAAGGAAGTCGAGTGATTTTCAAGAAATGGACGAAAAAGAATTTCGTGTGGTGATTAAACATTACTTTATGAAAGGCAAAACGCCTCAGGAGACTAAAGAGAAGCTTGATAAACATTATGGTGACTCTGCACCTTCGATTAGAACAGTTTATAAGTGGTTTCAAAATTTTCGGACTGGCCATATGGGCACAAGTGACGCTGAACGTTCTGGACGGCCTGTGGAGGTTACGACTCCAGAAATCATTGATCAAATCCATGATATGGTGATGGATGACAGAAGAGTTAAGCTGCGTGAGATTGCTAGTGCTGTGGGCATCTCGACTGAACGGGTACATAATATTTTGCATAAACATTTGGACATGAGAAAGCTATCCGCAAGATGGGTGCCGCGATTGCTCACGCTTGACCAAAAACGGAATCGTGTGAAGTGTTGCAAGGATGGTTTGCAGCTGTTCCAGAAGAAGCCGGAGGACTTTAAGCGTCGTTTCGTCACTGTGGATGAAACATGGATACATTACTATACTCCTGAGACCAAACAATAATCTAAACAATGGGTTACCAAGGGGGAATCTGCACCAAAAAAGGCGAAGACCGTTCCTTCGGCCGGAAAGGTTGTAACATTCATTTTTTCCTAGATTTTAAGACCATGTAATGTTACTGATTTTTCCATTTCAAATTGTACTTATTTTCATTTTTGTATCGAACGGTATATTAAACAGAAGTTCCAAGACGTTCGGTATATACGGTGTTGTGCGGGTTCCTGACCGAACCTCTCGCTACGCCGCGATTGGTAAAATGTTTGATCCGCAGTTTTACAAAATAGCGCTGTCAACGCGGGGCTTTTGGAATTTTATTTTTTAAAGGGTTCAGTGTACTAGCTTTCGAACAAAGTAAAAGCTCTAACTTTGCAGATATTTTTATTTCATAATACTTATTAAACGAAACTACACTATAGCAGTAAGACAAAAGCAGGAAATTTGTAGAATTTTTTTATTTCAATTTATCTGATATAGATATTTGAATTTAGTTGTTGACTCTAAGATAAGAGATTCCTACTTTTTTCTTAAAAGCTACCTTTATAGTTCAGATTAGCAGATGTGCTGGTTTACTTTAATTTTTACAGTGTTAAATTTATTTTGCGGTGAACCGAGTACAAAAAACAGTACGTTTTTTCTCACCTATATTTTGCATGAATATTAAAAATACTTTGCTGATACGAAACGGTATTTGGAGATTTTTTGTTGAAAATTCTTAAGATATCTTAGTAAAGGAATTTTAATACAAGGCGATACTTAGAAATTTTTTTGAAATTGTCGAAGATTTTTTTTAATGTTTGGTAAAGAAGTTTACATATTTTAAGTGCCTTTACATATTTTTTTATTTTGACTATTGGGAGCACAGGAGAAATATTATTACGACTTTTTAAAACAATTCTTTTAAATTTTATAATCTAAATTATCATGGAAGCCTTCAATTTTAAAAGTCAATCACCTACTGGAATATGAATTAGACTATGAACTGAAAATCCGTCGTACTTTCTCAGAACGTCCGGTCGCGGATAAAAGAAAGATTCTAACGAGGATCTTAAGTAAAGAAATTAATGAGCCGGGAAAAAAATGATAAAAATAGGGGATGACACTCTGGATAATACAGAAGAAACGGCTGGTATCGAAAAGAGTTTAAATTCTATCCAAAACTTAATCGATAGTTATGACGGCGATCCAAATGATTCACTTGTACACCGGGTTAAATCACGTTTATCGCATGTAGCGGGTCGCGTACAAAGAATTCACATGCCGGATGACGAAGAGGAAGCGTCGAAGCTTTCCAAATATGTTCAGGAAACAATAGCTACGTGTGTGCTCATGGAAGCAAATCTTGCAGAAAAGATAGCTCCTGGTCATGAGTTACCACAGTTGCCTATTACAACCCCAGTCATAAACGTACCAGCCCCAATCGTGAATTGCGCAGCCAGAAATATTCCTGTCAACGAATGGCAATTGAAATTTAATGGAGACTCAAAGAGGCTCTATCCTTTTTTGGAGAGGCTGACTGAAATAGCACAAGCTAGGAAAATATCGGAAGATGAACTTTTTCAGCTCTGCTGTAGAATTTTTTCACTGGCGATGCTTTCATTTGGTATAGAAGCATAAAATCAAGTGTCAACGACTGGCATTCCTTGGTAGATAGGCTAAAGAAGGACTTCTTGCACTGTGATGATGATGAAGAATTGTGGTCGGACATAAAGAGGAGGCGACAAAAGAAGAATGAGTCCACTGTGATTTTGAGGTTATCCACCAAGCCTCCGGAAAGTACCAAGGTTAAATTTATACGGAGGAATATTTTGCCTGGTTTCGTCAATCGGTTAGCTCTACTAGATATTAATTCGGTAGCCGAACTCGCCGGGCTATGTAGAAAACTTGAAGAGTCCGATTATTTGTTGGAAAAGAGCAGACCAAAAAGCGAAACTAATGTGCATCAAGTAAAGTATAATCCAAATGGCCGAAGTGGAGTCTCGACAAATGAAGTTGGGAATTTAAATCGGAACCCTAGGAGTAACCAGAAAACGTGCAAAGGAAAAGGTAATGACTCTAAAATTAGCGACACTGCAGCTAAAGTGAACGACAAGCCGGTTTCACCTAAGGCAATTTTCACGTGTTGGAATTGCACAGGCCCGAATCACACTTACCAAAATTGTACAGCACCAAAGAGGGTATTTTGTTTCAAATGCGGAACAACAGGTGTGAGACTAACATCATGCCCCAAATGTACACAAAAAACGAGTAAGGACGGTATATTACCGAGGCGGATATCCTAAGTCCAACAAAAAAGCCTCTAATCATTCGGCTAAGTCACAAGCTCATGTTCGCAGTAAAGCCCCTAATCCAAACGTTCTAGCAACACAGACGAACAAAAATATTCCAGTAGATCAGATTGGACTAAATGGTTACAAAAAGTTTCTGATTTTTTAAAGTCTAATAAAAATTCTCCTTCTCAAGTTAAAACTCCTGCTTCTCCAAATGGTCACATATCTCCTCTATTCGTGCATAAATATTTAGATAACAGACCGCATATCAAAATAAATCTATTTGGTGCCCATTTCTCGGCTTTATTTGACTCTGGTGCAAATGCCTCCGTTATAGGTCATAATGGTATTAAAATTTTAAGTCGTTTAAGTATAAAAATATGCCATGTCAAAAATAGAAGTGTTACCACTGCAGATGGCAGCCGTCTAAAAGTTTTAGATACGGTTGAGTTGCCGCTAGTCTGCAATGGTCATTGTTTAGTAATCTCTGCTCTAGTAGTACCTTCTCTATCACATACTTTGGTTTTAGGATGTGATTTTCGCACAAAAATTCGGAATTTTAGTAAATTTTAAAGAAAATTCGTGGTATCCACAGTCCCTAGAAGTCAATTCTCATACAAGTTTTAAAGATTGTTATTCAGAAAGTTCTTTAGAAAGCCTTTTCTCGCGTCTATGTACCCTAGATGATCTCTCGCGGACGGAACGCTTAAACGCAGAAAACGTAATAAGCTCTTTCAAAGAAATAAGTAGTAAAGATAGGTTAGGCCGAACGAATAAGATCACCATGTCTATAGATACGGCTGATGCCAGTCCTGTAAAGACAAGGCCCATCGCCATGTCTCCGTATATGTCAAAAGTATTAAATAAGGGGTTAGACGAAATGTTGAAACTCGGAGTGACATCGTCTAAGCTATGACGGAAGAAAGCTCAACGAGGTCAGCAAATTTGATAACTATCCATTACCGAACATCGACAGAATTTTGACATCACTCAGAAATGCTAAGTATGTATCCTCGATAGACCTTAGAAAGGCTTGCTGGCAAATTCCTTTAGACAAATCCTCTAAGGAAAAGACCGCTTTTGCAGTAGTAGGCCGAGGTCTATTTCAGTTCGTCACTATGCCGTTTGGTCTAAAGAACGCTGCTCAAACTCAGCAACGTTTAGTGGACGCTATATTTGGTCCGAAATATGAGCCACATATTTTCACCTATCTCGATGATATTTTAGTAACATCGGAAGACTTCGAATCGCATATTCGCTTACTTAAGAAAGTAAAAAATAAATTGAAAGAGGCCGGACTGACGATAAATTTGAGCAAATGTGATTTTTTTTCAAAACTTCTCTAAAGTTTTTAGGCTATATTGTAGGCTCAAATTCCTTGCGTACCGATCCGGATAAAGTAGCAAGCATGGTTAATTATGCGAGACCTACTAATACTACGGAAGTTAAGCGCTTCGTAGGAATGTGTTCATGGTATAGACGTTTTATCGAGAATTTTTCTACCTTGTTGTCGCCTATTAATGATCTTTTGAAAGGACGAAAAAAAAGGACAATCGATAGATTGGACAAAGGCAGCCGAAGAATCTTTTATAAAGATTAAAGAGCTATTGGTTTCAGCTCCAATTTTATCCCAACCAGATTTTTCCCAACAGTTTCGTTTTATATTTCTAGCGATGCTTCTAATACCGGTTTAGGGGGGGCGTCCTAACACAGAAAATCAATGGTGAGGAAAGAGTGATAGCGTATGCCAGTAGAAACTTTATCAAAGGCTGAACGTAACTATTCGGTTGTTGAAAAAGAAAGAATGTTTAGCAGTACTCTTTAACATCGAAAAGTTTCGACCTTACATAGAAGGTGTTCCTTTCACGGTCATAACAGATCATTATAGTTTATTGTGGCTTAATTCTATTAAAAACCCTAGTGGCAAACTAGCGCGTTGGGGCGATTAGGCTGAGACAACATACGTTTAATTTAATTCATAGAAAAGGAGTCCACAATGTTATTCGTGACGCTTTCTCAAGAATCCCAGATCATACAGTGGACGAAAACAGTCTTAATGCACAGATTGGCGTAAGAAATTGATACAGTTGATATAGATCGTATAGATGGCCAAAAAATGCGTTTTGATATCTTAAAGTTTGTGAGGACTTGTGAAGTATGTGGAGCGCAGAAATCTCCAAATGCACTACCTATGGGACTGATGGGAAAGAGAGAAAACGGTTAATTACCCTTTCCAAGTCATAGCAGCTGATCTAGTAGGCCCATTTCCACGTTCAAAAAAAGGAAATAAATGACTTTTCGTAATTTCTTGCTGGTTAACAAAGTATACCGTGTTATTTCCTTTGAAAAGCTCTAAAGCCGAATGCTTTTTGAAAAAATTTTAGAAAACGATATTTTTCTAATCCACGGAGTTTCATCGCTTTCGATATGCGATAACGGTACTCAGTTTACTTCTGAGTGTCTTGAGAGCTTAAGTGAGACATATAGTTTTAACATACGTTCCAATCCCGTGTGCCCTCTACAATATAATTTCGTTCAAAATAATATTCGTTGATTCACGTGATAATTCGGGATAAAGGAATTTCAAAGATTCAAACACGAAGTAACCGGGTTTACACCGTCTTTCTTAGTTTACGGCAGACAGATACCTCTATCTGGATCGTATTATAAAAATTTAGATTTGGATGTCAATGTTGACAGCGAAATAATTCCAAGTAACAGGGGTGCGTACGCCGAAAATTTAAAGGGTTTAAAAGATATTTTCACCGACGTGCGTAGTAGGATACATAAGGCTTATGAACGGAACAGTAAGTCTTACAACCTTAGGAAAAGGGATTTTGCCTTTAATATAGGTGATCACGTTTGGCGAAAAAAATAAAATTCTTTCCAGTGCAGCAGATAAATTCACATCTAAGTTGGTACCTAAGTATGTGCATTGCGTGATTAGAGAAAAGATTTCAGATTTAGTTTATGGTTTAGTTAATTTAGATGGGACTAAAATAGGACGATGGCATATTAAAGACTTAAAACCATTCAACGGACCTAACCCTAGTGAAAGTTTGTCAGAAGAAGAATAATTTATATTTACATTATCTTAATTGCTTAAATTTTTTGATGTTGCTCTGTAGAGGTGACAACCTCGTATTTTTTTTTTTGACTGTTATAAAAGTTGAGCAGAGAATAGCTTACTTTTATTGTTTAATGCTAAGGTTTTGGGTATTGGCCATATCCCAAACTTAGGTTGATTGTGGGTGATGTTTAGCATCGACTCAGCTGTTGCGAGCTTGCGAAAGAGTCACACTCAGGATATATCATAAGACTGGTATGTCGGTGGTCGCGGGATCTGATTTGCTTATGACCCCAAATAATATCCAGTTCTTGACACTTGGAAGCGAAATTTTGATTAGAGGTAAATCCAAGGTGATCTTGAGTTAGGACAAGCGCAAGATGTAGCTCGTGTAGTGTGATGTAGAGTCAAAATTTTTAAGAGCAATTTCAAAGTTTGTTACCCGAGTGGGTGTATTTTTATTACCTTAATGGTATATTTTGGGTGCAATTAAGAGTAAATTGATTTTGGTTTATCCAGTAAGCCTAAGACTTGGATTATTTTGGTTTAGATCTTCTTCTGAATTGACAAACTGAGGGTATTTTCTATTTTTTTTCAGAGCCGTTTAAACGTTACCTTTGAGTCACTAATTTTTTTTAAAAATTTTTTTTTTTGCATAGACTCATAGGCGTCTGTTGAGTTTCGGTTTACTATCAGATTGATAGAAAATTGAAGTTCTGCAGGAGAACTAAAGGCTGATCATTTACAGGGGATGAGAGCAGAGTAAGACAGTCGTTTCACAAAGAAATGATCAAAATCTGATACCGAGATGAGAACCTTGTCAAGAGAGGCTAAGCGCAGTGAAGGAAGATTCCTAACCGAATTTTTTAGATTTCCAAGAGGTAATCTAGAAGTTTGGGCTGACAGAAAACGGTTATGCCTGATACCTGTAGCAGTTTCTTTTAGAGGCTATTGTCTAGGGAGACGATTAACACCATGATCGAATATTTTAGCTGTCAACGATGTTTTCTTCTTGTTTCTGATTAAGCTGGAAAAGCTCTTGTCGTCTTCAAAAGTTTTGTTGCGTTGCCACCAAAAATTTGAGAAATTTTTGCCTCATGTAGCTTTTTAAGCTCATTTTCGTTTTTTTTAAATTTCGTTAGAAGCTTGGTTAAGTCAACCTTGTAAACCTTTTAGGTTGTATCCCATGAGTTATCTGTTTTTACAGGCTGTGATGCACCGGGTGCTAACAGATGCCGTTACGACGTTTGGCAGGGAGTTAGTCTTCCTGAGGAACAGACTGATTGGAAGGGTAGTCTATGGGGGGTGAACGTTTGACCTTTGGGACCTTAAGGGGTTTTGTTTACCCAATGGTTGTTTCTATTTTGAACCAAAGGAGAGCCTAACTACTGTAGTCGACCTCAGCTCCAATTAGCCTATTAGTGGTGACAGGCTGTTGGCAGTAGTGTGTTTCGGAACACCCTATTGATTAAATTTTTTTTGACTTATGGTGGTGTGGTAGACACCGTTTCAGTTTAGTGGATGCTATAATCTACTCCCTTTTGTTGGTGGACACCAGGGTCACCATTTCCGTATTTTATTGTCTCCACCATTCAGTATATCATGATGAGGTGTTTGTCTCCTGTTATGTGGGGAAGGATTGAATGTTTTTTTTCGTTGTTGTTCTAGTGCGAGACCAGTACACGAGGGTTCTTCATGCAACTTGAGGAAGCGCAATGCTGGTTAAGTTTTATATCTCTATGTAGCCACCCTGAAGAATGACGGAGGGCGTTTCTTCTGGCTCATGTTTCTAGGCAGATTAGTCGCTTTGGTGCGATGTGCTGAAGATTTGATTAGCTTTTGCTAAGAGCTTTCACCAAGCTCAGTATGGAGTTATCGTAACCAAGAGTTTGGGATTTGAACTCCTGTTTGTACTTCTGTATATATTTCTGTATATATTTCTGTATATATTTCGGTGTATGTTGGTTGCCTGAGGGCATGTGCTCAAAATGCGAGATTTTGAGTCGTTTTGCTTATGGACTCCCATATATAGGATTATGACTTTAGGGAGGTCCTATTTAGAGGCTAGCTGTCTCATATAGTTATGTTGGGAATGTTTCCTTGAATGTTAGTTGCGCGCAGACTAATCATTCTGTTCTTTGTGAACATTGCTTTTTGAAGCAGGATCATTCAGTTTAGTGAATTTTAGCTTTTATAGCTATTCACTGTGCCTATAGTGATTTTGTTAGCTTTTATAGCTGCTCACTATGTTAATGGCGAGTTTGTTCTTTTAGAACGCAGACTTTGTGTAGTCGAGGACTATTTACAGAGTGTTTTCTTGGCGAGGAGCCGAGGTTTTTCCTGGCGATATACCAGAGTGTTTTCTTGGCGAGGAGCCGAGTTTTTTTCTGGCGATATACCAGAGCGTTTTGTTGGCGATAAGCTGACGTGTTTTCTGGCGATTAACCAGAGCGTTTTCCCTGGCGATTTTAGCATGTCTAGATGTCTTAGGACGTCGACATTGCGCGATAGAGTGCGATTATTTTCCGAGTGCGACTAGTAGTGATACTAGATTTAGAATGTTCTCTTAGTGATGAGCTAGAGCATTGAGGGCGATTTTTCCCGAGCGTTTGTCTGGATATTTATCCAGATATTATTTTTTTTTGGCCTTGTGCTAAATGGTCTGACAAGACTTTTTTCCTTTTAGTGTTGGTGATTGCACTAGAATCATTTTTTTATTTTTCTTTATTTAAGAATTTTTGTAAATTTCTTTTGCTGAAATAAAAAATTTTTCAGACAATCCTTAAAATATTTTAAGGGGGGTGTTCATATTTTATTTCAGTTCACTTTTTTTGATTTAGACAAGAGTCTAGACAAAGTTATATTTTTTTTTTTTGTTTTGGTAACAATAACAGAGCTGATTCTTTTATATAAGAAGACCGCGATTGTTATTTTGGAAAGGTATTTCCTATGTTCATGCAAGGATTTTTATTTACTTTTTGATGTACTCAACCTTAGTGCTTAATTAAGTTAAGTCTAGTTATAAGATTTTTGTGTACATGCAAAGATTTTCATTTGGTTTTCATTGTACTTAATATTAGTGCTTAATTGAATTAAGTCTAGTAGTAAGGTCCGAGTTTGTAATTTTGTTTTAAGTTCTGACTTTAGTATTAAGTGATAGTGTACCACTTTGTACCTTTTCATAAGTAGCCTTAGTTTAATAGACTAGTGTAGTCTATTTCTTTTTGGAAGGGGGTAAATGTAACATTCATTTTTTCCTAGATTTTAAGACCATGTAATGTTACTGATTTTTCCATTTCAAATTGTACTTATTTTCATTTTTGTATCGAACGGTATATTAAACAGAAGTTCCAAGACGTTCGGTATATACGGTGTTGTGCGGGTTCCTGACCGAACCTCTCGCTACGCCGCGATTGGTAAAATGTTTGATCCGCAGTTTTGATTGGAGCGTCGTGATATTACAGGCAAAAGTCGCACGATTATTTAAGGCTCCGCAGAGCTTGAATCGAGGCTGGTTTTCCATCGAGCCGCAGCCGGGTTGTTTTCCATCTAGCCGCAGCCAGGCTATTTACCATCTACCCGACAGGCTAAATTTTCATGAGAGTCGCCAAGTAGGCTTCCTTCGACTGAGCTAAAGAAAATCAAAGCTCAGAACAACCATCATGTGAGCTAAGTACCAGTTTCTTAAATAAAAGCCGTAAGTGTTTGCTAAGAGAAAGTGTGAAATCGGCGTAGTCCATCAAAACAGGAATAAGAACAGTAAGTCAACAAAACTTCCTTCAATAGACTTATCCCGGAGTAGTACTTTAACTACAATTTAAAACAGACTAATAAGTGAAGTGTAAAGCACGACTTTTCGTCTTCGGGGGTTATAATAGTTTAAAATTTTAAATGTAACAACAACTAGTTAGGCTAGAATTTTTTGGTAAAACTGCAAACGTTAGAACTTTTTAATTTAAAAAAAATACATGAATAAATTCTCTTTTTTTTGGTTGATTGAAGCTAGTGTCTCACTGAATACCTATCCTACTTTTCAGGGCAAGAACGGCTGTACCAAACTGATTTTTTTTTTTGTTTACCAACAATACTTTCCTTCAGCATTTTTCCATTTTTTTAGCTGAAGTTAGATCCTTTCTATTTTAAAATGGATGGTGCCCAAAAATTTGGTACAGCTAAAGCCTTTTAAAAAAAATAGAAATTAATTCCAAAAAGACGTAAGAAAATTATCTCTTACCCATATCTCTCTACCAAGGAAAACTGAGCTAGTGTGTGTTTAATTTCTTTAGTTCTTTTAAAATCAGGGTTCACTCAATTCAGTATCAGAAATTAAAGCGGGTAAGTTCAAACGGTACAAAATTACGCCCAAGCTTGGGGCAACATTAGTTCACACCTTACAAGGTTATGGCGACTGTCTTTTGGGATTCGCAAGGGATAATCCTCATCGACTATCTGGAAAAGGGTAAAACTATTACAGGTGAATATTATTCATCGTTATTGGACCGTTTGAAAACCGAGCTGCAAGAAAAACGCCCGCGATTGGCCCACAAGAAAGCCCTTTTCCATCACGACAACGCACCAGCACACACCTCAGCAGTCGTCGTGCTCGCAAAATTAATGGAAATAGGATTCCAACTCACTTTTCACTTCGGTCTACTACTTCGGACTACTATTTGTTCCCCAATTTGAAGAAATGGCTGGCGGGACAAAGATTTTATTCAAACGAGGAGGTGATTGCAGACACTAATGGATATTTTGTAGACTTGGACAAATCCTATTATTCGGAAGGGATCAACAAACTAGAACATCGTTGGACGAAGTGTATAAGCCTAAAAGGAGACTATGTCGAAAAATAAAAAAGGTTTACCCCAAACACATAAGTAGTTTTTATTTTTGCACGGACTTTTCAAACCAGCCTCGTATTGCTTGATTATCCAGAACTAAACTGGCCTCTGAAATTGGTCGATTCGACTCAAATAAATCACAGTTTTAGTATATGGTAAACGATCTAGTTTTTAATTTTAAGTTCAGTCAATTATCGCTCCTGATGATGCTCACATGGTTGACGAGATGCGCATCGAGGGTAACAATAACGTACTTGGTCTAATAGTGATCACTTTTTTATATTGCTGTAACTATAGAGAACGCCGCCCGCCATTTTAGGGGCATACTCCAGCTCGTTTTTTTAGTGTTCCGTACGGAACACTTATAAGATCACTTCGGTGTCTGTCTGTCTGTCTGTCTGTCTGTCTGTCTGTCTGTCTGTCTGTCTGTCTGTCTGTCTGTCTGTCTGTCACACCCGATTTTCTCCGAAACTGTTTGACATAGAAAGGTGAAATTTGGTAATAATATAGGAATTGATGGCCTCATCAGAGCCATGTAGTTTTGAGAATTAAATTTTGACTTAAGGGGTTAGTTTTGGGGGGTGAAGTCGGAAGCGAAAAAAAAATTTTTTTACTAGGTCATCGAGTGTGGTGTCAAATGAAAGCTTGTGAAAACACGAGTAAAAAATATATATATAATATTATACTTGCGCGCACTTTTCGTTGTGTTTATTTTAAAAATTCGCGAAATATCGCTGTCCCGGGCCTTATCTCGAAAAGTACTTATCAAAAAATTTCGAAAAAAATTCTGGAATATTCTCCACGGGGTGTAGATTGAACGAAAATTATCACGAGTGCATTACCTTTAATAATTTATATGGTATATAAAAAAAACAAAAATTTCAAGGTCATCAGATTTCAGTAAAGATTGGAAACAAACTTTGTTGAAAACTCATTTAGGGTGTGTTTTGTGAAGTCACTGATCATTTTATACCACCGTAACATAAATTTTGACTTAAGGGGTTCATTTTGAGGGGTGAAATCGGAAGTGAAAAAAATTTTTTTTTACTAGGTCATCGAGTGTGGTGTCAAATGAAAGCTTGTGAAAACACGAGTAAAAATATGTATATATATATATATAATATATATATATATATATATATATATATATATATATATATATATATATATATATATATATATATATATATATATATATATATATTTATATATATATATATAACTCGTATATAATGTAATACTTGCGCACACTTTTCTTCGTATTACTTTTAAAAAATCGCTGTCCCCTACCTTATCTCGAAAAGTACTAATCAAAAAAATTTTGAAAAAATTCTGGAATATTCTCCACGGGGTATAGATTGAACGAAAATTATCACGAGTGCATTACCTTTAATAATTTATTTGGTATATAAAAAAAAAACAGAAATTCAAGGTCACCAGTTTTCAGTAAAGATTGGAAACAAACTTTATTGAAAACTCATTTGGGGTGTGTTTTGTGAAGTCACTGATCATTTTATACCACCCTAACAAAAATTTTTATTTTGAAAACAATCAACGTACGGAACACTAATTGTGCAAGTTCAACTTGCACTTGACCGGTTTTTTATTTATTTATAGCCCTACCTAGGAAGCATGGACGGAATACATAGAGAATAAACTATTTTTTTTCGATAAAAAAAGCATGTAATTATTTGCTTCTACAAACAGATTTTTTTTCTCTAAATATTCAATCATTTGCAGGTGTTGGATATTATAACCTTGGAGCAGATAAACAAAATACGTACCAAGTTGTTCTAATAACTGATGGACGTCAAAGTTACGTAGAATTTTTATATCCCGAAAATGGAATTCAGTGGATTCAGGTAAAATGACTCCTTCGACTAAAATTTTATTAGTTTTAGCTAAACGTAGCTCGTTAAACTTTCCATTTTTTAGAATGTTAGGGTGTTCAAAACATTGGATGAAAAGTGTATGATAGAAATTATTTTCTCGACCGAATAGGTCGAAAAAATGGAGTGTAACTTTTTAGATTTTTTAAGTGTAAAAACTTTTTGAATTGATGTAATTTGGACTTTTTTAGTGTTCCATATGGAATATTTATAAGATCACTTCGGTATCTGTCTGTCTGTCACACCCAAAATATAATTTTTTAAGTAGTAGTAGCGCCATTTCTGGCTAATGCCAGGTACTTATCATACAACCCTAGTATATACTACTATTTCCTAGTCACGCCTAATACGCTTTAGTAACCATACGCTTTATCGACAAAATGTCTAAATAAAGAAATAGGATTGCGGTAAAAAATTAAATTGATATTCCTCTTCTTTTAAATCTTAAGGGTACCGGCGATGACTCTGGTCTTCCAGATGCAAGAGCTCAGGTTGGTCTATTATCAGCTGACGGAAAAATGCACACCCTACCAGGAAGTGGTACTGAGCAAGTTCAAAATCTTGACAAGTGAGTTGATCTACCATTTACAGTGAAATCTCCCTTGGGCGGACACAAACAGGATCGACAGAAAGTGTCCGTTCAAGAGGGGTGCCCGCTTAAAAGAAATACAAAAAAATATCGTTTTTTTTAATGAAAACTGTAATTAAAAGAATTTGGGACATTTAAAAAGTGTACTTATGTATGTACATATTTTTAAAATAAACAAAAAAAACCTAAAACTTACGGAAAAAAGAAAGATTTGTTACCTTTAGATACATATAAAATATAATAGGATACGGTTATAATATGAAATGAAAGGTTACTTTAATGAAGCAAAAATTCATATATTGTTGTTTGTCTCCTCTTTTTCTTTAAAATGGTGTCTACAAATCGTATTTCTAATTTGGAAAGAAGCTCTAAAGCCTCTGTATCTCCGTAATCTTCGGCAAAACTTCTAAGCTGCTTGGTTAGGGTAATAGCTTCACCATAATTTGGGATAGCATCTGTTGGTACTGGAGCCTCGTCGACATCAGAATCTTCGGAAAGTCCTTGTATTTCAACTGCATTAAGATTTTCGTTATCAGTCAACTCCAACAAATTCTTATTTTTGAGGATATCTGCAAGTACGTTAAGTGGTAAGTCATCTTCTGGATCAGATGTAACAGCCTCAGTTAACTGGTATTCACTTTGCATATTTTCATGCTTAAATTCCGTTTTAAGGAAGCAATTTTTAACTGTTTTCCTTGGTTACTTGTTCTCAAGCGGTTTTTGCAAAGTAAACTACATCAAATGGCATAATTTTCTTAATTAACTCTAAAACTGTACCAGCAGTTTCAATCTTTACTATCAGGTGTTTTAGTATTAGACCTTAGAGCCCTAAAATACAGGCCTGTGTCATCGGCATTATAAATGTCTCTCGATGAATATCCCTTAATTAAAGAAGGGCATTTTTCCCAGAATGATGAAACATCTTCCTCAATAACCGAAGCTCCTTCTCCTGAAATCTCTTATGTTGTGACGGATTCTAAATTTATTAAGCCAACCAGAAGAAGCACTGAATGTAGAATGTCCCGGGGACGTTGCATCGTATTAGCGAACCTAAAAAAAACATTAACAATAAGTTTTTGTCACGACAAGCCTACTGATACTCTTACCCCTTTTATCCATTCTTTGAATTGATATGAAAAGAAAATCAACGCACTAATTCCAGAAAACCTTATCTAAAAACAATAATTCATGTGCATTCCTATCAAAGGAATCCCCTTATAGCGAGCTGCTATAAACCAGTTATAACACAACTTGTCAATTTTGGCACCATCACCAGTCAAAAGTTTCTTTTTTTTCATTCAAATTGCTATTCGACATCCACTTGTTTAGAAGAATTTCTTTATGTTTAATTATATCAGCAGCTTGTGTTTTTCCGATATTAAAACGCTTGGATAAGTCCCTTACACTTAACTTTTCCTTATTGTGAACTTCAACAATCTCAATTTTTTGTTTAAGCGCGAGAATTTTTCTATTTGGAGCTATTTCTACAATGAATGTGTCGCCCACTTTGTCTCTTTTTTGCATAGACTAATATTAAATCCTCGCGTGTACCGAAAAATTGAGATCGGTAAATCCCCGGTTTACTCGTGGAAGTCCCTCAGTGAAGGCAGGCAGCGAGGTTGGCGCGCGGCGCGATTGGGAAACGCAATAGCGATGCTCGCCCCAGAAAAATAAGACAATTCGTTTATTTCGTTTTTTGTCCGATTAAGAGAACATTTTTTTGTGTCTTCGTCCGTTCAAGAGAATGTCCGTCCAAGAGGGAGTTAACACAATGCAAATTATATCAGAGTCTTTCGGGACCATGAGAAACTGTCCGTTCAAGGGAGGTGTCCGTGTAAGAAGGGTGTCCGCGAAGGGGAATTTCACTGTATTTGTTATCTTACATTATTGTATCACAGACTATATTTTCTTATAAGCCAATATTGCATAATAAATAAAATAAAACCTTTGTCAACAACGCATTTTAGTAAAAGTATCAGTGGATTCCGAACTTTCGTCGAAATCACGTAAAATCGAAAATAAGTCACTTGCTTGCGCGTTGGTTCGAGGCATCCAAAGGGGCCTAAGATGACACATTCACACGACCGCTAAATATATTAAAACGTCGATATCGTTTGTGAAGAACTGGGTAAATCATTTTAACGAGACGAACAATGTCAACGACTTACCAAAAACGTGGCTCGGTAGGCAAGGTCAAGGTCAAAGTCGAAAAACGAATCGTGTCTTGGTTTTCATGAGACCCGAAATTGATTATGTGTCAAGACGCGGTAAAATTAAGAAAATCAAGTTTGAATGTGTCTCATGAGACCATTTGACAACATCTTCGTGCTCATGATATCAAATTCCGAAGAACGTTGACGATAACCTTTGCTGGGCGAAAATCACGTTGCGATGCGGCTTGCTTGGACCCACGGTAAGATACTAGAGTGGCCATCACAATCATTGGAAACCAACCCTATTGAAAACCTTTGGTCCCTTGTAAAGAGAAAGCTCAGAGGAAAGACCTTGAGGACTTTGACTCAGTTGTCTCGCGAGATTCGAAATATTTCCAGAATATGCAGAATATCTCTCCTACAGCATGCTTGGAAGATGTCAGGCGATTATGGATGCAGGAGGCAATTGGACAACTTACTAAGGTAATTACGTCGTTGTTAGCACACCAAGGAATACATTGATTAAAGAATGCGAGCGGTCACATTTTTACTTGACAGACTGTATTAATGGTTAAACAGACAGTTATCGTTTTTTTTTATGTTTCAGGTGGTCAAATATGGGTTTAATTGGACAATTTATTTATAGAATTGATGGCCAGGAAATAATTGAGCCAGATACGATTGGTCAAAGTAAGTTTTATTAAAATTTGTTACTCTATTTTCAGATCTTTTGGCTACTTTAGTATCAATATTCCCTCAGCTCTCGTTTCTTACAACCTTATAGAACCTAGCCTATGTTCACCCTAAAAGTCCATGCTACATACCAGTCAAATTTTTTTTTAAATCCGATTGGTAGTTTCAGAGATTACCTCGAACAAACATATAAACTTGACTTCTTTATTATATTATTATACTTTCACCATGTCCCGCGAATCTCCACATGTTGGGAGGTGCCATGGTGACAGTTGGAGACCATATCTGGGGTAGAGGTTCAGAGGGTCGACCCACAATGCACTGAACAGATGACATCATGACATCAAGCGATCCGCGGGACTATCATGGCTGCAGGAGGTGCAGTACCGACAAAACTGGAAACGAGAAAAAGTATATATATACATATATATATATATATATATATATATATATATATATATATATATATATATATTATATATATATATATATATATATATTATATATATATATATATATATATATATATATATATATATATATATAAACATGTAGACTGAAAAGTTCTTGGTCTGACACAACGGAAAAAATCGAATTTCGTGTCTCGATGGACAAGCCACTGGCGAATATCCAAAAGCAATCTAAATTATATTTTATTTTCTTTCAAAGGTTAATCAGCATAAGATGCAATGTTAAAATAAATATTCAGTCAAATTCGGAACATGGAATTCTGGTGAGAAGTCAAGCAAGTTTGTTGCTTTCGTAGTGTGTGGAGTCTTGCAAGTTTGCGAATCTGACTACAACAATACCGCAATCGTATCGAAAATTGATTCTTTCTCGAGCAATGCTGAAACCCTATTTTTTAACAAAAATATGGTTCGGAGAGCGATAATTTTCAGATGAATGAACAAAAACATTTTTTTTAGGAAGTGACACCGAATTTTCCCAAACTTGTGCTGACTTGCCCACTGCTTGTCACAGTCAAGCCAGATGTATTGATTATAAAGAAGGGTTGTGTTGTGAATGTAACACAGGATATTTTGGAAATGGAAAATATTGCGTTAAAAACGGTGAGTTTACGTCAGTACATACTAGGTGTGGCTAGAAAATAACTGGACTGATCTAGGGAAGGGGTAAAAGTCACGCGTTCATCGTTTACACAGCACAAAAACTAGTTCGAATATTTCCTAGACACTCATGTTTTGTAAGGACAAAATATTTATTTCAAACATATTAACGTATTTTTATAGATTTACCTTTAAGAGTGACCGGTAAAGTCAACGGAAGATTAAACGGCGAAAGACTGGAAAATTTGGATCTCCAATCGTATATAGTAACCGCTGATGGAAGAGCATATACGGCTATATCCAAGGTTCCAGAATCCATTGGTGCAGATATACAGACTTTACAAATTTTAGGCGGAGTAATCGGATATTTGTTTGCCAAGCCCGTTAGAGGAGCACAAAATGGGTAAAGTTGATCAAAACTAGAAACTTTGAAACAAATTCTGTAATTCATTACAATTTCTAGAGATGTAATGGGTACCCAGTCTACCCGGACAAAACCGGGTACCCGGCTGATTTGGCCGGGTACCCAGTTTGAGCGGATACTTTATTATCCGGCCAGATACCCTGCCAACTCTTTTGAGCAAAAAAAAAACAAATTAAAAGTAACATTTATTTCAAAACATGCTTAAGAGTCATTCTTTTAGAAACCATACAGTTTCATATTTTCAACTTGAAGCCTGAAAAATTTGTTATAGCTTTTATACATGAAATTAGTCGACAGGTGTAACGGAATTTTTTTTCAAATGTTTATTTTGCAAAATATGGATGTGATAAATTATCGTAGCCCACTAAACGGAGGCACATTAAAAAAGCAATATCTCCGGTTTTATTTATCGTATAAATTTTATTCTTCCGCCATTTCATTACTCTTTATGTTGGCTTTCGCAAAGTATAACCATGGAATTTTTTAATTGTTTATTTATAAAAAATAATAACAATGAAATCGTTTAAATAATTCTTTCATGCTTGCATTTTTTTTAGGTTTGTGAATAGATAATAGTCGCTGGGGGACAAATCTGGAGAATATGGTGGATGAGGAAGCAATTCGAACTTCAACAAATGCAATTTTGTCATCGTACCCATTGACTTGTAACACGCTGCGTTGTCTTGATGAAAGAGCACTTTTTTCTTGTTCACTTGGGACCGTTCCTTTGCGACTTCTGCCTGCAAACGCACTAATAATTTTATATAATATTCTCTATTGATGGTTTTTCCCTTTTCAGCATAGGCGATGGAAATTATACCATGCGCGTCCCAAAACATAGAGGCCAAAACCTTCCCAGCCGACTATTGTGTCTTTGGTCGCTTCGGGCGGCTTTCACCAGCTGCTGTCCACTCAGTTGGCTGTCGATTTGATTCCGGTGTGTAGTAGTGTTTCATCCATTGTCACATATTGCATGAAAAAATGCGCTTAAGCAGGTCTAACCAGAGCTCAGAATCATCAACACATTGTTGTTTTTGGTCCACTGTGAGCAAATGCGGAGCATTTCGAGCAGAGCTTTCTCATACCGAAATATTCATGCAAAATATAACCATCACGTTCTTTTGATATCTTTAGGGTGTCAGCTATTTCACTTTACGGTCATCCAAAACAATTTTGTGGATTTTTTTGATGTTTTCCGGTGTAACCACCTCATTAGGGCGCCCAGAGCGTTCAGCATCATTTGTATGTATATCGCCGCGTTTAAATTTAGCATACCAGTATGTGATGAGTAATTTTCCAAGGGCAGCGTCCCCGTAAACCATATCAAGCTCTTGCTTTGCTTGAACGGTATTTTTTCCCCTCAAAAAACACTTAATGTGGGGTGGGTTTAATCAACCCACGAAATTGGATTATTTCCATTGTTTTGAAAATATCAAAAGTAGCTCTAAAACCTCTGTAACTTGTAAACTAATCGCCAAAATGTCATGATATTTTCGCACGTATCGTTTGGAGATCGGGGATTTTTTGAAAAGGGCGACATCTGTGTGTTAGACCAAAAACTTTTCGACCTACGTGTTAGTCTAATAATAAGGATCACTTTCTACTTGTTCGTTTTTTGGATAATGTATATATATCATTTTCATATAGAAGTACTGATATAAGAGGATGACCTTTCAAAAGCAAAAAATGAGCACAAACTTGAACGAGATACCGTTAGAACTCTAAGCGCGGCGCGCGCCACCTGATGCTCGCCCAAAATTATTTAATATGTTCCGACCTCATAGGGAGCCCACATTTCAAAAATATGGGTTTTTTAGATTAAAACATAGCGAATATATAAGTTATGGGAGCAAGTATAAAAAAATATTTGAATAATTTTATTGTTATTATTTCTTATAAATAAACAATTAAAAAAATCCACGGTTATACTTTGCGAAAGCCCACATAAAGAGCAATAAAATGGCGGAAGAACGAAGGAAAAAAAATCTCGATATATGCGTCGATTAATTTCACGTATAGCCATAAGAAATTTTTCAGGAAAATGAAAAATGTGAAATCAAAATAGGTGTACAGTTTGTAAAAGAATGACCCATAGAGAATCATTTTAAACATAACAACAACACACCTATGCTATGTATCAGTACAAAACTTACACATAGAATATTTTAATATTTAAAATCGAGGAAAGGTAAACTGTGATGTAGGTATGTTTATATTTAACCATTTTCAAGCGACGATCTGATCCCTCTATATACTTCCATCCTCAGAAAACAGCCTCTCACTAAATATTGAAGAAGTTGATGCTGAAAGAAACTTAAGAGCAAGTTCTCCTAATCTAGAAAAATTTGTGAAAGTAATCTGCTACCATAAAAACAGACTCGTTTGACAGTCTATCAATGTCAAACTTAATAAGAACTAAACTCTGTTTCTACCTCTTCTATTACATGGGAAACCTTTTCATTTTTATCTCTAGTTTGACCAATATTAGAGAATGCATCTCAAAATGTCTGCTTCCGTTTCTAACGTTTTTTTTTTATATACTGTTAAGTTTTTGGAAATACTATGAGGGATATCGTCCGAGGAGTCTGATTTATATACTGATACCATATATTCATCGGGTTCAATATTTACTTTTAACAATATTGCTTATTTGATGCATTTTAAAATATTTGTATTACCCTGGTTTTTGTCAGTAAATTGAACATATTTAAATGTTGGATCCAGGAACCAAACTTACAAGTAAATTATGCCAGTTAGATTCCAAACCAAGAACCTCAATTTCCATTAAATATTTATTTAATGAACAAATTGTTGGAATCACGTCTGATATTTTACAATGTTTGGTAATTTGTGCAAATAGTTGTATAATAATAATATTTTAATTCCCACTGATTTGGGGATTGGAGGCGAATAACATTCAGCAACAAGCAAGCTCTTCTTTGTTCAAAAATCCTTTCCAATAGATAATATGTGGGATTCCAGCATGTAGATACATGCTGTACCATTTTTTTACCCCAATGTTAAAATCTTTCTGGATTTGTTCCAATTTTATTCTGGAAGGACATAAATGGTTTAGATAACACTTGAATTAATTCAGGCGATACCGAAGTTTGCAAGAAGTAAAACACTACTTAAATTTCCACTAAATTTTTTATTTTTAACACCATGACATGTTTTGCTGTACGACAGCTTCTTTAGATGGTTTGTTACAAAATGAGGATAAAATTACTATAATAAATGGTTGGTTTACAATTTTATAGTAGGTAATAAAATAATTTAATTAAAATAGATTTAGTAATGGTGAATTAATTAAGTCTAATTGTTCATTTATTAAGAAATCTGAACTTTTCAATTTGTTTATTTCTAAACATTCTAGGTAATTCAGTTTCAGGTCCTTTGTGCAAGTATGCTGCTTTTGTAAATATTATATCTGCTGATTTATTTCTAATGTCTTTTTTTTAATGGAATATCTTGTCTTGGAGTATTTTGGCGTAAAACAACAACTAGTTGAAAACATCAAACATTTAAAGTTACCTGACAATTCAAAATTAATCTCTTTCGATGTTCAAAATATTTTTCCAAACATACCAAGTAGGAAAACTATATCACTGATTGAAAAGCTTCTTTCTGAAATTAATGTCAATCCAATAATAAAACAAGACATCATAAATTGCTTAAAGGATTGCCTAGAACAAAACTATTTTGAATTTAATAACGACCTATACAGCAGCCTAGACGGTCTCATAATGGGCAATCCACTTAATCCTCTTTTGGCGGAAATATTTATGAATAACATAGAAAAACAAATAAGCAAACACTCACTGTTTAAAAAATTTGTATACTGGCATAGATATGTTGAAGATATTTTATGTTGTTTTACAGGAAGTGATAGACAATTTGTCACATTTCAAAATTTTTTGAATAATATACACAAAAATATAAAATTCACCAGTGAAGTTGAAATCAATAATAGCTTAAACTTCCCTGACCTAACAATAAAAAGACCTAATAACAAACACAGTTTTTCTATTTACCATAAACTGTCACATACTGACATATTTATCCATAATACCTCATATCATCTATCAAGTCACAAACTTGTAGTTTTCCATAATATGATTCATAGACTAATAAATATTCCTCTAACGCAAGACGATTTTCAAAAAGAACTTAATATTATGAAACAATTAGCAGTAAATAGTGACTATTCACCATCCATAACAGATAATATTCTGAAGAAAAAACTTTGCAAAAAAGCTATTAGTACAGTTTCTTCTAATAATAAAGAACCCTATAAAAACGTAAAGTCAATAACGTACTTTGGTAGATGCACCACTAAATTAAATAATTTCTTGAGAAAATTAAATATTAACACAGCATTTAAAACATCCAACACACTTGGCAAATGTATAAAAAATAACAAAACTAAAACAGATAGAGACAATAGATCCGGAGTTTACAAATTAAAATGTGGAAATTGCTCAAAATCATATATAGGTCAAACAGGTAGAAGTTTTTCAAAAAGAATAAAAGAACATGCTTCATCATACATCAATAGAAAAAATAACTCAAATTACGCAAATCATTTAATTAAAAATAACCACCAATTCAACCCAAACTTTGAAATATTACATACTTGCACAAAGGTCCTGAAACTTAATTACTGAGAATCTTTAGAAATAAACAAATTGAAAAATTCAGATTCCTTAATAAATGAACAATTAGACTTAAATAATTCACCATTACTAATTCTGTTTTAATTAAATTATTTTATTACCTACCATAAAATTGTGAACCAACCATTTACATATTATAATAATTTTATCCTGATTTTGTAACAAACCATCTGAAGAAGCTGTCGTATACCGAAACATGTCATGATGTTAAAAATAAAAAATTTAGTGGAAATTTAATTGGTGTTTTACTTCTTGCAAACTTCTGGTTTAAATAAGTAACGCCCTTCTTTCGATGCTTGTAACATACAATACAGATCACTAAATACGATTCATTACACAGCCCGACAAAAAAAAAAGTGGGGTATACTTTTGATGCGTTATATCAGATCCGTAGTATTTTTGCCCGCTGATCACGAATCTGACGTCAGAATATCGCCATCACATCTCAATTTTTTTCTAATCTCAAAAAATAGGTAAAAATTAGTAAAAAATTAAGAAAAATATACTCCTAAAAAATTGATTCAAGCTTTTTCATGAATCCAAAGATGTATTAATATGTATTCGGACACGCTAAGCTAATATTCATCGGTAGGATTAAGCCATACAGTTCTGTTTTCTTTCTAACCTCAATAAATCAGACAGATATAGTGCTAAACGAATTCAAATTAAAATTCAACCGATTCTTACCAAATTTGGTACACGGGGGTTTTTTGGGTTGCTGATCATGAATCTGAGGTCGGATTTGCAAAATTCAAAATGGCGGATCCAAGATGGCGGACAAAATTTTTGAAAACCAACCGATTCCTACCAAATTTGGTATACAGTTGGGGAATCCTCAAACCTGATACTGTTAAACCCTAAACCCTGAAACCTTAGACTCCCACATCCTGTAACCTCAAAAAATAGACCTCAATAACCCTGTAACTTTAAAAATGAGACCCAATAAACTCAAAACCAGGACTTTTAAACCATATACTCTCAAATAGTAGACCCTTAAGCCCTAGAATTGCGAAGGTTAGACCCGCGCCTAACTTTCCATTTTTTTGGCTGTATCTCTTCTTTTTTCCGCGAATGTTCTATTCAAAGGCTTTCTGCCCAAACGCTTTTGAGGACTTGTTTCTCTTTTTAGCGACCAGCAATAGTCCGCTAGCATATGGTCATCCCATCGTCCTTGATACCGATTTTCTATGATTTTCAGATCTTGGTGAAAACGTTCCCCTTGCTCCTCCCTGTCGTCACCAAGATTATCTGGGAAATTATCGATGTGGGAGTCCAGGAAATGTAATTTTGGATTCCTTAAGCAACCTAATGTTTGAAATTTTTTTACCATTTTCTCGGCTATTTCTTTGTACTTAGGACTTTTATTATTTCCCAAAAAGTTTGTTGCGACTTCTTTAAAACTAAGCCAAGCAGCTTTTTCAACTTTATTCATTTTAGTAACAAATAATGAATTTTGAAACAATTTTCTTATTTGTGGCCCGTCAAATACGCCTGCCTTAATTTTAGCTTCAGAAAATTTCGGAAATTTTTATGCAAATATTTGAAACATGGGCCGTTTGTATCTAATGCTCTCGTGAATTGCTTCATAAGTCCAAGCTTAATGTGAAGCGGGGGAATAAGAACTTTTCCTGGATCTACCAATGGTGGAAACAATACATTATTTTCACCAGGAGTGAACGATTCTCTTGTTGGCCAAATTTTTTTCTTATAATGACGTTCCCTGTCTCTGCTATTCCACAGACATTTATAACAGGGATAAAGTGTAAACCCTGACTGTTGGCCAAGCAATATTGTTACAATTTTCAGATCTCCACAAATTTTCCAGTTATGATCAGCATATTTTATTTTTATCAAAAGCTGCTTCATTTTTTCATATTGCTCTTCCATAACTGTAGAATGAGCAATCGGAATGGGAGCGTAAACGTTGGTATTATGCAGCAAAACTGCCTTAATGCTCCGTTTAGAAGAATCAATGAACAGTCTCCATTCTTCAGGATCGTATGAGTTATTTTGAAATTCATCCATTAGACCTTTTACATCGGTACAATATGAAAGTGACAATTCCTCGTCCATTGTGAAATATTTTCGAAATTCTTCATCTCTGTTTCTATAATAAGAAATCGTAGCTTCTGGCTTAAGTAAATGTCTTTTCTTTAAAAAGGAAGTAAGATGCTCTGAACCATCTTTGGATAAGCCTAAATCTCTGACTAGATCACTAAGTTCTGACTGTGATACGAGTATTGGTTCTGGTTTACGGTTGTATGGTAGAAATTCTTTATCTGTGTCACTAGTATATGATAGGTTGTCACTAGAACATTCATTAGTAACAGTATTTGAATCTTTTTCGACAGTCTCAATGTTTTCGGCATGAACTGATAAGGTGAAATCATTTGTTTCCATAACATCAGCATCAAGTGGTTCAGGAGGCGGAATTAGTTTAGTTGGTCTTGTTACTGTCGAAACATCGTTATAAGTAATAGTGCTTTTATTTTTTCGGTTATGCCTAGATACAACATTCATACAAAAGTAGCAATCATTTTCACTGTATGGTCTATTCCATATTGCTGGTCTGGAATATTTAATCGCCTTCTTATTGATGCACAACATTATTTTGCAAGAACTGCAAATGATGTGGGGAACTCAATCTGTATCCTGGTGCTGTATTTCAATGTTAAAACAATCCTTATATAAGGTTTTAATCTTATCCGTTATCGGTGACCCCATTTTTACTCAATACGTGTTGACAGCATATATAACAAAATGAATCACTGTTTTTATCGCACTTATGAAAAGTCCTTGTACCGTAAGACCGTTTTCTTGTAGCATTATACTCTACATGAGCCAAGTCACCCACACATGAAGAGCTACGGTCGCTGGATGACGACGGCTGCGGGCCCGCTTTCCCACCCTGACCAACCGCCGATACTGGGTTTCCGAGTCCCTACATCGTAATTCTCTTTCTTCTACCTGCCATGACGGCATCTAAGCCGTTATCCAGGGACTCTGCCGGCTAGTGGAGTAACACCGTTGCCCACCGTCACCACGTGGAGGTGCCCTGGATGCAGGTAGAAGAATAAGAATCGACTGATAAATTTTCTCGGCGTTCAAAATGGCGCGAAAACATCTGCCATCTTGAATTTTGCAAATCCAACCTCAGATTCGTGATCAGCGACCCAAAAAATCTCCGTGTACCAAATTTGGTAAGGATCGGTTGAATTTTAATTTGAATTCGTTTTTGCATTCGAGAAGCACTATATCTGTCTGATTTATTGAGGTTAGAAAGAAAACAGAACTGTATGGCTCAATCTAACCGATGAATATTAGCTTAGCGTGTCCGAATACATATTAATACATCTTTGGATTCATGAAAAAGCTTGAATCAATTTTTTAGGAGTATATTTTTCTTAATTTTTACTAATTTTTACCTATTTTTTGAGGTTAGAAAAAAATTGAGATGTGATGGCGATATTCTGACGTCAGATTCGTGATCAGGGGGCAAAAATACTACGGATCTGATATATCGCATCAAAAGTATACTCCACTTTTTTTTTGTGGGGCTGTGTTATTTACTGCTAAGTCTCTTGCACCTTTTTAGTGTTCTGTATGGAACACTTATAAGATTACTTCGGTGTCTATCCGTCAATCTGTTCGTCTGTGTGTCTGTCTGCCTGTCTGTCTGTCATAACCGATTTTCTCCGAAACTAAATGAATGAAATTTGGCATTAATATACGAATTGATGACCTCATCAGTGCCGTGTAGTTTTGGGGAGTGAAATCGAATAAGAAAAATAAATTTTTTACCGGGCCATTCAATGGGATATCAAATGAAAGCGTGTAAAAACGCAACCTCAAAAATATATATATTATTGCACACACTTTTCTTTGTATTATTTTTAAAAAATTGCGAAAAATCGCTGTCCCCCTCTTATCTCGAAAAGTTCTGATCAAAAAAATTTTGAAAAAATTCCAAAATATTCTCCATAGGATGTAGATTATACGAAAATTATTACCTTTAATAATTTATTTGGCATATAAAAAACAAGAATTTCAAGGTCATCAGTTTTCATTAAAGACCGGGAAAAAAACTGAGTTGAAAATTCATTTGGGGTGTGTTTTGTGAAGTCACTGATCATTTTATATATCCGTAACACAAAATTTTTATTTTAAAAGTAATCAAAGTACGGAACACTAATTGCGTAAGTCCAACTTGCACTTGGCCGGTTTTTTTTTTTATTAGCTCTTTTGTCTCTAATAAAAAGGCGGTCTCTTGTGTTGTTTATACTGTTTTCTTCAAGAATCTGGTTTAAGGTATTCTTGATGTTTTCGCTGGGCGGACTGAAATAGTCTAGTCTATGATTGCATTTTCAGAAAAATAATAGTTAACTTGTCGTTTGTATTAAGCAAATTTATACCTGCAGTAAATTTTATTACAGTGTGCGTGTAATCAAAAGGCTAGACTAAAAATCGACTTACAAAATATTTTTTTATAAGGCACTTAAGCAATAAATAATCTTGCTCAAAAAATCTTAACTACCTTTTTTCAGTTTTCAAATAACTGGAGGACTTCTCAACCATTCTGCCACAGTAACCTTTTTAAATACAAGTCAAGTAGTTCACGTCAACCAAAAATTTTTGGGTTTGGATGTTTTTGATCAATTGAGAGTTGAAATTGATGTACAAGGTGAAATTCCTACGCTACCACCGGATGCAAGGGTAATATGAACAACTTAGATGATTCTTTTCAAGTCAGAATTAAATATACATGTATGACAGTACGCTTACGCTTACTTTTTCATTCTCCTTGTACGGTTGAACATCGGCAAATATCCGCGAACAGCAAAAAGTCGTTCAACTTAACAAAGATTTGGAAGAAATTGTATCTTGCGGTGACAGCAATTAAGTAACCCACTGAATTCCTCCTAGAACGGTGCATGGTAGAAATACATGTCGCCCTAATACTTCAGATCTCTATGAGGTTCAGCTTGTTACTTTTAGCACAACCCTTTTCAAGCAGTTTTTTTTATATGACGAACCTCATCTCTTTGGAATATTTTACCCGGGGCTATGTTTCCCACCGAGCACAATTTACAGCGATTCCAGACCAACATGAATCGCTTTTTCCGCACACGCGTCGCTCCTATAGCGCTTTAGGAATTTTCCTGCAGCACGCTTGGTGTGCCTATTAAATAAACCGGCAACGTCTCAAGGCGTCGCACATTCAAATGAGGTACTACTAACTTGGGTAAAATTCTTTCTGCCCTTTAATTTTCATCATTTTGTAATATATTTTTTTTTGGAATACTTATCACGAATAGTACTTTAAAATGTACTTGCAGGTTTTTTGATTTTTTTTTTTTTTTTAATAGAAACCGATTTTTTATTAAAATATTATAAATTTACCGTAAAATAGATATTTGGATAGTTGCGGATATACATTTACTTGGACTGCAAATTTTCTAACGTTGTGATAGGTTTTTAGAGTCGCCGATTACGATAAAAGTAACCTTTTTTTTTAATGTGTAGGGTTTACTACTTTTGGCCATTTTTCGCCTTTTTCAAGATTGTTTAGTGAATATGAGATGTTTGACAATTATTTAAAGTTTAAATTCGCCAACTCTACCATAAACTTAAAATGGTCGAACCTGAAAAAATTGACCAAATTTGGACATTTGTCAACATTTTTCGAGTTTTTCTAGTGAATATTTGAATATACCCTACTTTTTAGCTATTCCCATATCATTTTAAAAACGTAAACCAAAAACGTAACAAAAACGTTAACCCAAAATAGTCTAATTTGAAAAATCAAGCCAATTTCGGCCATTTCTCACCTTTTTCTACTGCTATGTTATAGTCATGCAAATTTCGCATTATTTTTGTGATATTTAAAAATTGTTTAAATTTAAAATTATGACATGAAGAACTCAGTTCAGTTACCCCCGACCTAACATAACTTAATGGAGGAACTCTGCACCAAAAACTTTGAATCTAATATGACCTAATCCTAAAAACTTTCCATAAAGATCTCTAAACCTATCATAACCTAATCCTAAGAACTTTACATCAAGAACTCTAAACCTAACGCTAAGGACTTTACACCAAGAATTCGAATTTATTATATACACTTCTCCGAAGATCAAACTCAACATTAGTTGAAAGTATTTTAATTTTTTTTATTATTAATTTTATTAAAGTTTTAGGGACTTTCCATTAATAATATGTATTTTTGAAATACGTAATAGTAGAAATAGTAGTTTTCTTGGAAAATTTGAATAACTCTGCATGCTGCCCTTTTTCAGCCGATTTTACGTAGGTTTTAGTATTTTTATTATTAAGTTTGTGGTTTCTTTCTCCATTAAGCTTGTGTTAAAAATACGTAATCTTTAAATTTATGTTAAATGATTTCATATTAGAATTGGAGTTCTTGGAGCAAAGTTCCTCCATTAGGTTATGTTAAATTTAAATAATTTTCCAATATCACAAAAGTAATGTGAAATTTGCATGTATTGACTAGAACATAGCAGTAGAAAAAGATGAGAAATTGCCGAAATTGGCCTGATTTTTTAAATTAGAAAACTTCATGTTTACGTTGTCGTTACATTTTTGGTTAACATTCTTCAAACGTAAAAATTTGGTCGACTTTTCAGGCCCATTTTGAGTTTGCGTTTATGATCAAGTTGGTGATTTTTAAACTCTAAATAATTGTCAAACATGTCAAATATGATGTATATTTTCGTATTCACTAAACAATCTCGAAAAAGGAGAAAAATGAACAAAATTGGTAAATATTTTTAAAATCTTATACATTTAAAAAAAAAACGGTTATTTTTATCACAATCTGCGATCCCAAAATCCTATTATAACATTGGAAAATTGCATATCCACATAAATAGATAGAATCCGTAACTATCCAAATATCTATTTTACAGAAAATTTATAATTTTTTCATAAAAAATCGGTTTATATTAAAAAATGATGAAAAGTAAAAGGCAGACAAAATTTAGGCTCTATGATAACTTTTAAAGGAAAAAAAAAGATTTCTCTTAATTCATGAAGAATTCCTAAAAACTCTTCGAGAAAACGGAATTTTAAAAATTCTCATAAAAAGCCTCAAATTTGATAGAAATCAAGTTTTGATTTTTTTTCTTTGAAGAAATTCTACAAAAACTCAGTTTTAAAGCGGGAGGTGGTAAAGTCATCTTATCATTATCGCTTCATCTCTATTACTGTTCGCAAAGAATGTTAACTCACTACTAGTACTGAGTAAATGATTAACAATTTTTTTTATTATTTTAGATTATTATAGACGAATATCAAGAACAATACACTCAAACTGGTTACGATCTAATTCAGATATCTTCCGAGAGGCCGTACATTTTTAGCTCAGTTAATGGAACGGAGCTGTATAATCTACTCAAAATTGAACAAACATTTAGATTTAACTACTGTCCGTACCAAAATAGCACTTTAGGACAAAGTTTTACTTTAAAAGTGGGTAGGAATTTCATCAGTTATGAAGGCAGAGAGCAAATTATTCGATTTGGACTGAGCAATAAGATTACGCCAATTGGAGGTAAGATATCAAACCTTATAAGTTTAAATGGTAGCACTCTAATAGATTATTGAATATATGGGGTAGATTTATTAAATAATTTTACCGTTTTGAGTCAAGAGAAACAACTAGAAACTCTTTACCGCTGCACAGTGTGTCGCGTAGAACATGCTAGGTGGACAAAATTCATGTTATGATTTCCAGGAAATCTTATTTGCAAAACGTAAACAACACCACCAAACCCCGAATTCCGAGAAAAGGTTGTTTATCAAATTTGCAAGTGGCGAGTCATAAGCGTCAGGTAATGAGTTTAATGCAGCTCTTTCAATCAATCAGTTGCAATTTAGCGACACTTTCGTGCACATCTTATAGTGACATATTGTAATATTGTGAAAGTTTTTGTGATGAATATTAATTCTGAGGGTAAGTACTATTTTTTAATGTATTTTTTTAATCAGAATCTATTAATTTAAATTTTTAGTATTTTTTTTAAATAGCCTATATATTTTAGCGTGTTTTTTTAAAAAAAAAAACTTTGAAAGTTCAGAATATACAGACATTCACCTCTATCCGGGCTAGTTTTTAGATATTACACAGAAATAACTTTATTCTTCGTAAAAATACACATATTGTTTAGCACACTTCAGTACAACATGTTTTTTTTTCTTTCTTTCCAGAACACGTTTACTCTATTTCAAGGGTAGCCTTTTTTGAGGAGTGGTTGAAACACACGAAGAATGAAAAAAACTCGCGTGTATATGACTTTCTTTCTTCAAAATTTCACTTTGGTGACATTACTGAAAGCAGCCAAAAAGAAATAAAGTTGAAGATATCCAACTTGTCTAATAAGTTTGGTGCCAAATGGTTGGCTTCAGGAAAATTGAAGGAGCGTTTTTTAATTAAAAATAAGAATTGGTTGGATGAAGCAGACATACAGTTTACTGCGAGTTCTTTTGCTCCACAACCTTCAACATCAAGTGAGAATGTGACTCCTGCAGGAAGACCTCGCAAAGATTTCGAGGAATCGTCGTTTAAGACGAAGAAACGTCGCGTCGTGGATCTCGTAGAATCCCGAAGTGTCCGTGAATTGGTGACTGCTGCCGAAATTGCTGTGCGTTCAGCAGGGCAAAGGAAAATTGCCAATGTGATTAGAGACATTAGTGAGAGCCCAGATAATATTATTAAGTCTAAAAATACCAGTTCCGTTAATCCTAGGCAATTAAGTAGTGACGAAGCCTTAGCTTACTATATAGATTCTAAGTCAACAACGCATTCTTACGAACAAACTAGGAAGTGGTCCATGAAGGCGGGGCATAATGTGTTTCCGTCATATTTTAGTTTAAAAAAGTCCAAACAGGCCTGTTACCCTGCAGAGGAGCACATTGCTATAACAGAAAGTCGTGCTGAAATAAATTTGCAAGCCTTATTAAATAAAACATAAACATAAAACATAAACAAAAACAAAAATAATATTTTGTTTTTCTTTTGTTATTGCGCTTTTTTACCGAAAAAAATAATGAATTTTACACGAAAATTTTTTTCTCTCCATTAATTTCTAAATAACTCCAAAACGATAAAAGATAGAATAAAATAATATTCAATCAACTTTAATAAAATTTTGTTAAAAAAAACCAACGCGATGAATTTTTTCTTAAAATAACTTAATATGCCTAGAATATACATAAACAATTGAAATAAGTGAAAAAATAATTTTGTCCAGCTAACTTGTACTAGTCGACACACTGTGCGCTGGACGTAAATGTTAATGCATTATTAATAACAAACGCACTAACGCATTAAGTAAAGCACCTGAGAAAACTTCTCCTGTGTTAAAACCTTTTTTTAACTTTACTGTAGTCTAATCAATGATACATCGAGACATGCCATCAAAATACACTATTCCGCGTAGCAACACGCAATATATTTTGTTAGTGGAGAACACATTTTAGCTCAAAGTACAATTGAGGACTTCTCCAAATCTTAAAAAGAAATAACTATACATTAAAAATGAATGTAAAACTAGTATATCAACAAAAAAAACTGACTAATTAGAGTCAAGTATCTTATACTTCATAATAGAAAAAAATATATTTTTGTATTGTTCTTATAATACGAGGGTGGACTGATAACTCTGGTAAGTTTCTACGAAATAACGGGAAATTTTGTTAAGCACCATGACTGTTGATAATCGTGACTCTTGAAACGTTTGGACTCAAAGTTTCAAACAGATTCAACACGCAACTGCTTATTGACAGCTATTGTAAATGATCGCTGATGCACGTTTCGCAGAAATGGATAATAAAACATTTTTGTTTAAAAAAGGAAACTGATGCCCAGATAGAAACTGAACTGATGGAAGTTAATGAGAACTCTGCATCAGCTCTCAAGATCATTTATTACTGGATAAATGAATTTAAACGTGGCTGTAGGACCTCTGCAGATGCTGCACATTCAGGACGCCCGTTTGAGTTTTCTTCTGAATAAATGACCTATAAAATTCATGGTATCAAGATGAAAGATAGTCTGATTAAGCTTCGTCAGATTGCTGAGATGGTAGGCCTCTCATATGAGTGTGTTCATAATATCCTGCATGAAATTCTAACAATGAAAAGGACAAGTATGCGATGGGTGCCGCGTTGGTTAACTCCAGTGCAAAAAAGTACGGGGAAAAACATTTCAGAATTGTATTCGGAAAAGTTACAGCGTAATTCGAAGGACTTCTGGAGCCACTTTATAACTGTAGACGAAAAGTAAATCTACCATCACACTCTCAAGACAATACGGCAGTCAAACAGTGGGTTGGCAAAGGCGAAAGCGCGCTGAAAAAAGTAAAAACACTTTTATTGGCGGGAAAAGTAATGGCAACGATTTTTTTGGGACTCACAGGGTATCACCATGAAGGGCTATTTGAAAAAGAGTAAAAAAATGACTGGCTCTTATTACGCAACATTACTGGACCGTTTGCATAATGAATTAGAGCAGATGCGATCAAAATTAGTGCTCTTTCACCAGGACAATGCCCCTTCGTAGAAGTCGGCAGTTGCAGTGGCAAAAGTGCACGCCTTGAGCTTCGAAATAGTTCCTCACACATCCTATTTCCAAAATTTAGCCACGAGTGATTTTTTCCTAACCCCCAAAATTGACCTGGAGGAATAAAATTTTCATCGAATGCAAAGTTTATCTCTGCTGTGAACGAGTTTTATGCACAATTTGAAACATTTTTTTTTCTGAGAGAATAAGACAAATGAAATCTCACAGAATAGTAAGACTAGCTCTGGAAGAAAAACCACCCCGACGACATCCGCCGAGAAGACCTACCAAAAGGTAGATGGATAACTGACATTCTAGATCCCAAGGGACTCCATAAGGCCCTGAAAGTTAAACAGACCAATAGTCTATATCAAGGATGAAGAAAAAGAAGAAGAAGAATCTCGCTGAACCAAATTAATGAGGTCAATAAAAATTATATTCAGAAATAAATTTTTGTTTTTGCAAAAAAATGTTATTTACCTATTCTACAAAACTTTTCAATCGACACTTATAATAATTATTATAGAAGCTTGAACCCGCCTTTGAATATAGTTTTAGATTTCGCCAAGCCTTTTTCGGACACCCGAAGGGATTTCGTGAAGACCTGCCGCAGGAGAAAGATATTCTAGAACTCAATTAACCGAAGTTCTCTCCTATTAAAACACAAATATGATAACACTACTCAAAACTGTCAGAAAACGATTCAACTAAATCCAAAAATTGGACAGATTTCAAAAAGTAACTTTACGACTGTAACTGCTTTTATCTACCCTTTGGCCAATCTATGAAAATGGATCAATAGGATTTCAGTACAGCGTCTTCTTAAGGCAGGATTTTATGGCGAACAATCTAATAGCATCTGATTTGGCATGTATCGAAAATAACATAAGTCATTTTTTAAAATCTTTCTAAATTTAAAAAAAAATGTTTAAATTTACTTGATATGACAGAATTCTAAAATTTATCTAAAACCTTAATTTTTTTTAGATTAAATGGAAAAAATGCTTTTCGATACTTTTGTGACTTAACCATTTGAACAGAGCGGAAGGAAAAACCTAAAATTCAAAAATCTTACGTATAGATATCATTGAATTATGAATTAAAAATTTAAATTGATTTTTTATCATTATTCGTTATAGATTATTTCAGTTTCACACACACATATTTGTAATGTACTTGTTACCTAACGTAAAAAAATATCTGCCATTATTTTCCCTTATGTCCCATTATTTCTCCTTATCTCGCATTATCTCTACATAGTTTCCATTATCTAAGCTTATCTCTGTTTATCTACCATTATTTCTCCTTATCTCCCATTCTTTCTCCTTATCTCCCATTATCTCACCTTATCTCCCATTATCTAGGTTTACCTCGACTTATCTCGCAATATTTCTCCTTATCTCCCATTATTTCTCCTTATCTTCCATTATTTCACCATAACTCCCATTACCTAGACTTATCTCTGCTTATCTCCCATTATTTTTCCTTGTCTCTTATTATTTATACTTATCTCCCATTATCTCACCTTATCTCCCATTATTTAGGCATATCTCGACTTATCTCGTAATATTTTTCTTTATCTCCCATTATTTCTCCTTATCTCCCATTATATCACCTTATCTTCCATTATCTAGGCTTATCTCGACTTATCTCGCAATATTTCTCCTTATCTCCCATTATTTCTCCTTATCTCGCATTATCTCACCGTAACTCCCATTACCTAGCCTTATCTCTGCTTATCTCCCATTATTTATACTTATCTCCCATTATCTCACCATAACTTAGACTTATTTCTACTTATCTCCCATTATTTCTCCTTATCTCCCATTATCTCACCTTATCTCCCATTATCTAGGTTTATATCGAATTATATAGAACATATCATATGTATAAATTTATAAAAAAAACACGTAAATCGGATAAGCGGTTCTCAAGTGATAAGCGTACTAACAGAAAGACAGACAGACAGACAGAGAGACGTTGCATTTTATGTATATTATATCCTTTGCAACATGATATTGTTCCATATTTAATGGTTTAGGCAGTATATTGCAAGAGAACGCGCTAACGGTAGCCCTTTTTCCGACTTGATTCACTATTATCGTCACTGCTTATTCTTTATGTTACCTAACGCAATAAAATATATCCTATAACCTGGCCAGAGAACATATGTAGGTTTTAAAAAAAAAAGTACGTAACGCACTAAAGGGCAGACAGACAGAGAGACGTTGCATTTTATATATATTATAGATAGATAACCTGGCCAGAGAACATATGTATGTTTAAAAAAAACGCACGTAAATCGGATAAGTGGTTCTACAGTGATAAGCGCACTAACGGGCAGACAGACAGACAGACAGAGAGACGCTGCATTTTATATATATTATAGATATAGATTATTATTATTATACAACCTGGCCAAAGAATATATGTATGAATTTAAAATAAAAACACGTAATTTGGTTAGGGGGTCTCGCGTGATAAACGCACTAATGGACAGATAAACAGACAGAGAGCCATTGCATTTTATATATATTATAGATTATAGATATTCTCTGCTACATAATACTGTTCCATATTTAATGGTTTAGGCTGTGTATTGCAAGGGAAAGCACTACCGGCAAACTTTTTCGACTTCATTTACTATTATCGTCACTGCTCATTCCTTATGCGACCTATCGTAATAAAATATAGCCTATAACCTGGCCAGAGAACATATCTGTTTAAAAAAAAAAGTACGTAAATCGGATAATTGGTTCTCCAGTGATAAGCGCACTAACGGACAGACAGAGAGACGTTGCATTTTATATATATTATAGAAGACATTCAACCGAGTTGGACACAAGGGATTGTTGGTTAAGTATTTCTAAAAAGTTGTATTTGTGGTTCTGTGTTTCCTCAGAAAGGGTTCTTAACAAGTGGCAGTCGACGAATTTCTTTGCAACATTTTTACTATCAGCGCCGGTATGTCCCAAGGCTCTTACTCTCCTTCTCGTTTACATTAACGATCTGCTGGAAAGGACCAGAAAGTCAATCTACAGCTTTGCAGATGACAGTACGCTTATTTCTTCATTCACTCGAGCTCAGCTACTCATGCAAATATCCGCAGATAGCAGTAACCAAGTAGAATTTATCGCTACAAAAGCCCTGGAAGCATTTTTTTTCTAAAAAAAGTTAACGTTGCTGAACCCGACATAGTTATGTCGGACCACTCCATTCCTCTAGCATCGTTACTTAATTTACTGAGCGTTAATTTGAGAGAAAATATGAACTAACCTGAACATATTACAAGCATTGCAAAGAGAACTTCTCAAAAGCTGGGAAAATTCACTCCACAACTGTTAATTCTGTACAAAGCTCAAATTCGACCAAAGATGAAATACTGCTCCCATTTTTGGGGCTCTGCTCCCAAACGTACACTGCACTTGTTGGATTCCATTCAGGAGAGAGCTGTTCGCTTGACTGGAGATCCAGAACTTGATTCCTTGGAACATCCCTTTGACTTGAGTGTATTCTACAAGTATTTTTATGGGAAGTGTTCGATGGATGCAGCTCGCTTCATCCCTCCGAAAGCGGTGAATGCTAGAAATACATATCTTGCTTCACATCTGTAGGAAATTGACTTTGTCACTCCTCGTACAAGCAGTCTTTTATATGGAAAACCCACCGAGTAAAATTTACAATTCAAGAACAACGTTATGGATTTCCCTGAAGCACCTGTGCTATGCCATAAAAAAAATGAGTCACAACTAACTAGCTATACCTGTATAGTTACAAATGGAGCACATAAAAACATATATATAATTACCTAATAAACTTCCCAGCATAAAATTACTATATATTGCTATAAGTAAAGTCACGAATAGAGATTAAAAAATCTGTAAAATGGTTTCGAATTTAATGCATTACTGAGAACTGATATGGAAATTATTAATTACAGAATTTGACCCTTGTGAGGAAGGCAGGCTACGTTGCGGACCAAACAGTGCCTGCGTCGTAGAGGGAAACTCCTACGAATGTGCTTGTAACCCTGGCTATCAAAGGATCTATTCTGGAAATGAACAATTATGCGTTGATGTTAACGAGTGTCAAACTTATCATGAATGCGATTACAATGCACAATGTGCCAACACAGTAGGTAAGACGATATCTTTATATCTATACTTTGTCTGGTTGTTGTCAACCTGTAATTTTTAATGAAATATTTCTTTTTACAGTTCGTACTTATTTAATTACACTCACAAAGTTTCAATCGGTATGTTGCTTTGATTGCTTTCCAGTGATGCTAAGCTTGAGATTATTATATTGATCTTCATGCTGATCCTGTTTAAAATGTCATCAATATTAATATTAAAGAAACTTTTTAAAATTTTTTCTGCTACTGGATTGCTGATTTTGATCTCCACACCCGAAGTTATGGTATCTAGGTCAATCACGTTCTGCTCAACCTCATTATTTAGTTTTGCCTATTCTAAAATATTTTTGGTTTTAATCCGAATACAAAATGGAAGGTTAGGTTAAGTGAAGAGTAAAACAATAATTCTTTTCGTTTACTGGTAAACTCCACATTTATTTTAATATATCAACATGTTTCGCTAACACTGTAGCTTTATCAAGATTAAATGAACAAGACGGAAAATTTGTTATATATATATATATATATATATATATATATATATATATATATATATATATATATATATATATATATATATATATATATATATATATATAAAATCCCTACAGATAAAATACAATAATGTTGGAAATCCCTAATTATACTATTATAAAGAGTTTATATTATAGGTAACAGATTAATTATGTACAGTATTATTGAAATTTATTTAAAAGAGGTGAATCATTTAATTCTAATTGGTCGTTTAACAAATAACTAGTATTGATTTCCAGAGATTCAAGCAAATTTAATTTATACCCTTTATTTTCAACAGGTAAAATTTCAAAGTCTTTATTAAACTGATGTTCTGGTTCTATTAAATGGTTAGCGTAATTTGAGTCTGATTTGCTAGTTATAAAAGATGTACAATCTTCTTTTATTCTTTTTTTAAAATTTCCTCCTGTTTGACCAATATAAGTACAATCGCAATTTTTAGAATTAAGTTTATAAACACCTAATTTTTTCCTTGCTGGTTAACCATATTAATAGAAAAAGGCTTTAAATTTAACCTAAAAGAAAACAGTTCTCTCAATAAATTAGAAATATTATGTGTAGAAACTAAATTTCCTCTTAAAAAATATCCCCAACAATAGTTATATAAAACACGAAGCAATTAATATCATTAAAAAAGATTTTCTAGAAGAAAAATACCAAACACAAGATAACCATACTATTAAAATAATAAAACAAAAATCAAAACAAAATCACATTATCTTCACTAAAGCAGATAAAGGCAATACAGTAGTAGCCATTGATGAATCACAATATATTCAAAAAACTTTAAATTTCCTCAACAATAGTAATTATGAGAAGTTAAATAATAACCCAACAAAAAAATATCAAAAGATTGTTAAATCTGTTATTAGTGATTGTAAAAGTTTATTTGATGATAAAGATTTAAGCAAATTAACTTCGATGAACCCACAAACATCAAAACTATATTCTTTAATAAAATTGCATAAAAAAGATTATCCAATAAGACCAGTAGTCTCTTTTACTTCAGCATCATCTTATTAAGTTATCAAAGAAATTAATAGAAATAATTAGTGAGAATACTAATACAAAACGAAACTCATCTTTTTTAACGTAACCAATTTATTCCCGAATATACCACCTCATGATACTATAACACTAGTTGAACAGCTCTTAAACTCAAACCACATTAATTATATTAAAAAACAAGAAATACTCATTACACTTAAGATTTGTTTAACACAAAACTATTTTAAATTTAATAACACTATATACACTAATAATAAAGGCCTCATAATGGGTAACCCCTTAGTCCCTTACTAGCAGAAATGTTCATGAATTCTATAGAATCCAAAATCAGTGAACATCCGTTTTTTTTAAAAAATTCGTTTATTGGTATAGATATGTCGATGATATTTTAGCCTGCTTCACAGGAACAGATAGACAACTCAAAATATTTTGTGATTATATAAATAATTTACATGCTAACATAAAATTCATTACCCCAGAAGAAATTAATAATAGCATAAACTTCTTAGACTTAACTATGACAAAAAATAATAATGAACATACGTTCTCTTTTTACCACAAACCATCGCATACTGACAACAATACATAATAAATCATGTCACCCAATCCAACACAAACTAGCTGCCTTTCATAGCATGATCCATAGACTACTATCTATTCCATTAAATGAAAAAGATTTTCTTAAAGAACTAAACTTAATAAAACAAATTGCAGTAAACAACGGTTACAATGTAGATATAATAATATAAAAATTTTAAAAAAGAAAAAATATATAAAAGCCTTAGAACTAATTTTTTCTAGGCAAAAAATGAATCAAGAACGCTCTAGTGTTATTACATACATAGGCGAGACTAGCAATAAATTTAGAAACGTCTTAACAAAAAAACTAAATATTAATGTAGCATTTAAAACAAATAATACCCTAAGCAAATATATAAAAAATAATAAATCAAAAACAGACAAAGACCAAAAATCAGGTGTTTATAAACTTAATTGTGAAAATTGCGACTGTACTTATATTGGTTAAACAGAAGAAATTTTAAAAAAAGAATAAAAGGACATTTTACATCTTTTATAACTAACAAATCAGACTCAAATTAGGCTAACCATTTAATAGAATCAGAACATCAGTTTAACCCATTTATGCCCAGAATTATTTTTTCTTTAAATCTTTATAAATCTCACTTATTTTAGTTAAATGACATATAAATAGACTAAGTAACTGTAAAATAATAAGTTTGAATCAGGAGATTTGATGTTTTGATGTGGGTCGTTTTTGACCCACTTGGGCAAATAGGGTACTATGATTAAATGTATAGTGAAAAACATAAATACTTGTAGGGTGTTGTTATTTTTATCTCCATAAGCCTTTAAATAATAACAAATTTGGTTATAATATTCAAATAGTTTTTTTTTTATGAAAATCTACAAAACATTTGTCATGTAAAGCAACTTCACACTGGTCAGCTTTAGTGGTTTTGTTCTTGCAATGAGCACACCTTCGTCGTGTCTGACTACTCAAAATCAGATGCTGGCCATGTCTACGAGCGGCCGGAATAACAAGTGTAAGCTTTGGGCCAGTAGCTAAGGGGGGTTTTCCATATTTTTGAAGTACTGATAATACAACTAATCTGCGAAATTCCAAATTGTCAATTTTTTTTCCAAATTTTCGAGCCAGTATCCAAGCATTATTCATACATACATCAAACTCCAAAACAAAATAGGAATATACCATTTCTTTCCACGAAAGCCTATTCGATAGTTTGCCACATTGTTGTCCATTTGGTCAACACCACCCATGAACTTGTTGTAACAATGTATCACGTTTGGCTGGGGGATTTCAACTTTTTTTTTCTCTTTTGCAGAATATCTAGCAGCTTGGCGGATAGGTTCTACGCCAAATTCATTTGATAAAATTGTGACCACACTGTTATCCTTCCAACGGACACAAACAATATTATTTTCTTTGTCAATGGCATTATCAAATACGCCCCTTTCCCTTTTTTTCATTTGGAAAGATTGTTGAAGTGGACATTTATCGGTACGGTTTTCTCGCACTGTACCCGTTGCACCAAAACCCATTTCTCCCAACTTACTGATAAGAGTAGTGCTTGTAAAGAAATTGTCGAAGAATAATGAACACTCAAAATCAGGAAAATTAGTTTGTAATAATTTCGCAAAATTCGTTACTACAGATTCGCCTAGTCCAAGTTTTTCGTCAGTCTGTTGAGATTTTCGTCCTTGATACACGTCGAAATTGACACAATAGCCTGACGGAGTTGCTAAAACCCATGCTTTGTAACCGAAACGGATTGGCTTTCCTCTGATAAACTGTTTACGTTTCGGCCAAAATACGGAATCATGGATTCGTCGATAGACACACAAGAAGTTAGAGGGGTATATCTGATGAAATTTTCGTTCATTTTTTCAATCAAAGGTCATAGCTTTGCCCTTTTATCATTCTGTGCTAAGTTGTTGTTATCAGCTGCGTGCAAAAATCTAAATATTTCTTCAAACCGATTTCTTCTCATAGAGTTATAAACCAAAACATTTCGGGCGTCATCTCGTCCTTCCCAAAACATGCGACGTCTGGGAACGGGAACGTATCCACTCACATAAAGAATAGCAATAAAAACGAGCATGTCGTCATTGCCAATTTCTAATCTACAATTTTTACTGCCAGCATATAAGACGGTATGTTTTACAAGAAGTTCCAATATTTCCGGATTCAGGAAGAGCTTTATAAAATCCAGAGGTTCGCATTCATCGCCTAATGTCAACACAGGTAAAAGTTCGATATTTGACTGTTTTGTTTTACCTCTATTCAAATCACCTATTACCCATTGTCGATTCTTCCGTGACTTGTTTTGCCTTCCAGCAGATTCTGTTATGTTACTGTCATCATCGTAATGGCTGGCTTCTTCTGTATTGGTTTCGGCTGGCGCTTGAAGCTGCTTCGAGTTTAATCTGTTGGGATCATTACAGTCTTCATCCCCTGAGTCTTCATTACTTTCAAACCCATTATCATCTGGGGGAGTTATATAGATTGCGTCTGGAATAGGATCATCATCGGTTAGTTTTTCTATTTCGTCTAACAACTCAGCCGTCGTCAATGGTTTCGTCCTAAAAATAAGAATATGTATAGAACATAATATCTGCCCAACGGGTCAAAAACGACCCAAGCAACTTTTCATGCATTTATTTTACAAATAAAAAAACCTAACCTCCAAAGAAATATTACTTCGCATAATCTGAAATCAGTACAATAACTAATTTGAAAAACAACACAATAAGTAGTCAAATAAGCCACTTACCAGTACGATTTTCTTTCCATGTCACGCTGCAATAATTTATCATTTATTTTTTTCACGAATACTAAAAAAACGAATTCTTAGCACGTTCTGCAATATAGTGCTAATGATGTTTATTCTTTCAACAACTGAATGCCACGATAGGTAACACTTTACACATGCACGTGTATAGGTAGTTGTATAATTAAAGTAGTGGGTCGTTTTTGACCCGTTGGGCATAAATGGGTTAATAAAAACTTTGAAATTTTACACGTTGAAAATAAAGGGTATAAATTAAATTTGCTTGAATCTCTGGAAATCAATAAACTTATTAATACTAATTATTTGTTAAACGACCAATTAGAATTAAATAATTCACCTCTTTTAAATATATTTCAATAATACCGTACTTAATTAATTTGTTACCTATAATATAAAGTCTTTATAATAGTGTAATTAGGGATTTCCAACATTATTGTATTTTATCTGTAGAGATCTTATATATATATATAACAAATTTGCCATATTGTTCATTTAATCTTGATAAAGCTACAGTGATAGCGAAACATGTTGATATATTAAAATAAATGTGGAGTTTACCCGTAAACGAAAAAAATTACTGTTCATTTAACTTAAGCTTAATGGATCTAAACCAAGTATCGGCCAAAACAATCCAGTTACTAAATGGAAGGGTTCATTCGAAATTACGAATTGTTGAGATTATTTAATATGCGTACGATACGTATACTATTTCTATATTTATACTTATTATATATATTTGGAACATTCCGAACGTATACCAGACCCTTAATCTTCTGTAAGGTATAAACAAACTTTACATACTAAGTTGGGAATGTGGAATCTTGGCACAATGATACTACTCAGTATATATCACCACTACGCCAAACACTTTATTTTTGCACTCGACGCGCGTTTCGCTAACCATGTTAGCTTCATCAGGAGCGATGATTGACTAAAGCTAAACTACAAATCTACCTATTTATACTTAGCCTAACCCTTGAATTACTCAAGCGGAACTAATGAGATAGGCAAGGCCGTCAGTTCCGGTCAAGTAACCAGTAGAGGGACTATAAGGAATAGGCCCTCTGTCTTTATTTAAACTACTTTTACATTTTATGATTTTCATACTTTCGTATGCGTTCAACAATCTCCTATCAGATACATCCTTTATTAATCTTAGATTATCTAATGTTATAGTATGATTAGCTTCAAGGGCATGTTCGGCAATGCTAGACTTTTCTGTTCTATTGTATTTTAAGTGTGCTAAGTGTTCCTTAAATCTTGTTTTAATTTACCTTTTAGTTTGCACAACATACTTTTTGTCACAATCATTACAACTAATTTCATAAATTCTACTTTTCTCACAATTAGGAATCTTATCTTTGGGATTTCCTAAGATATTCCTCAGATTGTCTGATGACTTCTAGACTAAGGTGAGGCCTACCTTATTAAATACCGTATTGAGTCCTTTGCTATATTTCGGATTATATGGTATGGAGACATATTTTCTTCGCGTGTAAAAAAGGTGGAATTCTGAATATTAAACCTAAACTTATGTCTATTTATTAGCTTATGTACTAAGTCATCGTCATAACCATTAACTCTAGTTATATTTCTAATACGATTCCTTTCTTTATTAAAGTTTACTCTATTCTATTAAAATACAATAGAACAGAAAAGTCTAGCATTGCCGAACATGCCCTTGAAGCTAATCATACTGTAACATTAGATAATCTAAGATTAATAAAGGATGTATCTGATAGGAGATTGTTGAACGCATACGAAAGTATGGAAATCATAAAATGTAAAAGTAGTTTAAATAAAGACAGAGGGCCTATTCCTTATAGTCCCCTCTACTGGTTACTTGACCGGAACTGACGGCCTTGCCTATCTCATTAGTTCCGCTTGAGTAATTCAAGGGTTAGGCTAAGTATAAATAGGTAGATTTGTAGTTTAGCTTTAGTCAATCATCGCTCCTGATGAAGTTAACATGGTTAGCGAAACGCGCGTCGAGTGCAAAAATAAAGTGTTTGGTGTAGTGGTGATATATACTGAGTAGTATAAATTTTACATATTAATTTCGTCATTAGGAAACTCAAATGACAGTTTTTAGAATACAGCAATTAGTTAAACTACTACTCTATATTTTCTGAGACATTCCTAAAGAAAATTCTTCTAGCTCTTTATGTCAGAATTATGAAGTTTCTTAAGTAAAATTATTCGGTAATTTGGTGTATTATTTGAGACGCCCATTTTATGCATGTGTTACAAGCCGACACAGCAACTCCATATTTTCATCATATCCCGCTTCCCTTTCCATAACTTGATCAAAATATTCTTGGATAATGACATCATTAGTTAAAATCTCATAGCATAATTAACAAGCTTTCCTCTCTAGTAAAATAAATATCTGAAGTCGGCATGGGATAGATTAACGACACGTTGTTGGTCGAAGACGACTTGAAGCAGAAAATACTGACGATAAGTATGCTTCTCGTTTTTGAGAGGAATACATATCTGAAGTCGGAGTAGATGGATCTAATGTCATCAACGAAAATATACTTTGTCTCCTTTTTTTTCATATAAAAAATTACTATTTTCTTCGCGTTTTAGGCAGTTACCAGTGTACTTGCAATCCAGGTTTCGAAGGAGATGGTCATGTGTGTGTCCCAACCAATTCTTGTGCAAATATATCCTGTAATGAGAATGCTGCATGTTTTGAGAGTGGGGATGTAGCTGCTTGCAGATGCTTACCAGGATTTAGAGGTGAGTTATATTCACTGCAATCTTATCCTCGATGCGCACAGGCAACGTTGTTATTTACTTACCTATTTAGCTTACTTTCTAATTATTAAACTTCTACTAATTGTTATGTAATTCAATGTATGTAAAAATGTATGTAAATCTTGTATCAAACCGTGTTTTACGATAATGAAAATGCACCTTATTTTAAGATTAATACCTTTAATAAACACAAAGGGCCATATTTCAAATGTAGTTAATCCAGTTTGTTGAATTTTTTTGGAGAACAAGAATAAATTTTATTAGTCTTTGTGTGTAGGTGATGGAAATGTATGTCATCCGGTTACTAGCCAGAGTTGTGACGTTAACAATAACTGTTCCCCTTACGGAATATGTAGCATTAATCCAAAAGACGATCAGTATAGCTGCAGTTGCCTTCCTGGTTACTATGGAAATGGTTACGATTGCTATCCCAATCCTACTGAAACTAGCACTACCGAAGTTACTACATCCTATTATGAGGACGAAACATGTAAGTAACCACAAAGAGTTTGACTTAGAAATGGGTTTATACATGAAACTTAACACTGCCTGGACTACATCTTCTGATGAGTTCTAGTATATTGAAACTGGTCCTAGATAGGTGCTGCTTAGTAGGTTAGCTAGGTCTAACAATTATCATCTTTTTAAATTTAATTTGTTCCGCTCGGTACTTTGTACTGCTGGCTCTCCTGTATCTTACTATTTACAGTATGTGTAATTATTCTTGTAGTAATTGTTTAGTTAGTTCTTCAGTCCCTGATGCCTCTCGATGCCCTTTTTATCAACCTAATCACTTGAATGAGGGCTTGTAAATCAGCGTCCAAGAACATTAATTCTTGTCGAGTAAAGGAAAAAAAAAATCAACATGAAAGAGTGCTAAGTAATCTCTAACCAAACGAAAGTTTTACAGTATGAAATCCCAAAATTTAGATCGCACTGACAAATGGTGATATTATTTCCGTATTCGACGCCAATTCATATTCTAAAAGTTTAATGATGACATTTTGTAAATTTTTAGCAAATTCAACAAAAAAAGAAGTTCAAAGATGTTTGCTTGGTGTTTGTTGGTGTCCCGAAGGTTACACAATTGAATCTGGTACTCAGTACTGCTTACCACCTTCTGAAGATACTGGAAAAGAACAAGGCCCTGAACATTCTGAAGCAGGTAAATAACTAAGTTATCCATTGTAGATTAGTGAATGATGCTTCAATATGACGAAAATCGGGCGTCGTTTTCTTTATCACTAACAAACAAATAATTTAAAATCTATCGAAATTAAATAAATGAACTTTTAAAGGGGATTTCATATGTATGAGGTTTTGTGGAAAATATTTAATCTATTTCAAGAGGTAAATCTTTGTATCAAGAATCATCGAGAAAAAGACGATGGCGCTTTGCTGTAACTAATAAAAAAAATCTACTATAAAAATTTCTTACGAGTAACTGTTAAAAGTAGTTTTGCCTGAAATTTTGAAATTTCAATATAAAGTTGATTTACCACGACGTTTTGCTATAATTAATTGTAAAAGTTTCAGATTTTTAACACGTATAAGATAGGAATCCATACTTTTTCCTCGATCAAAAGCATGCATTTTTTACAATTTCTGGTGTTGTGTTATATACATAAAAAAATTACTTTGGTATCGTTTGTTAAAATATGAAGGCAGTTTACCACCTAGTTGTTGGAAAAATATTAGATAAATATTACTTTTTATTGAATTTTGTCAGGTGAATTTTCGCTGTGGCAACGTAGCTTGAATAAGACTGCTCGCGCAGACGAGGGCGTTCTTTCAAATTTTGAATTAACCTCAGATTTTGGACTTATCGAACAGGGGTAGATAAATATATCACATATTAAATGTGACAAACTGAACCAAAAAATACAACTTATAGATTCAAATTTCGGTTCCTGCCGTGGTTATGGAGAGGGGAAATTGCGAAAAATTGAGGGTAGGTCGCACGGCAGTTTTATATATTGTGAGAATACTATAGCTTTAATATCTGCCACGGAGACCAGTTCCTGTGAGAGTAAACCTTTTTTTTGAAAAAAAGGTGCTCAGAAAATGAACTCATCGCTGAGTGGCAGCTATTCGAGATATAGTTAGTTTCAGACCCAAAAAGAAATGAAAAAATATTATTTGCCATAGATCCTAGTTCTTTGAATCTCTATGTATTTTTGAACCTGTGGAGTTTTTGGACCCACTTGAACTCCTTCGAGGGCGGCACATAAATGAACCAGTGCTCGAATACTATAATACAAGGTTAAATCCCGAATATGAGCCATGAAGTCCAGTCCCTGCTTTTATCAGCAGAATTTTTATATTTTTAATGCAAAGCTTAAGTTATAAACAAATTGATTTTTCCTATTCGCATTATTACCTAGCTATGATGCATGAGTTCATATGTTATTTGAGACGTTAAAGTCGAATTTCTAATTCATTTTTGCTAAATATTTATTAATTTTTGTTACAAATAAATATTTTTTTTCTATAATAATTTAATATAATATTATTTAACTCGCTAAATTTAAATTCTCTATTCATATTTCAAAAACTCAATTATTTTATTATTACTGACAATTTATTAGAATTATATTAATTTTTCTTTGCGAATTTAACACAAAATATTTTTATTTAATTGTATATAAATAAATTGATTAGCTCTTAATATTAATAAATGGGAAAAATGGATTAGAACTTCAGGCAGCAGGTCAAAATTCATATAAAAAACTTGGGTAGAACTAGTAAAAAGCTTAAATTTTGCTCTTATGGAGATAAATTCTATGAAATTCTGTTTATTAGCATAATTGTTTGTAATAAATTGATTATAACAATAAAAAGATTAAATTTTCACAAAAATAGACTTTGAATTTGCATTCAGTGGGTCGAAATACGTCTAAAAAATTTGGGTAGAGCGCTTAATAAATTTATATTTCGCTAATATAAAAATAAATTATATCAAATTCCTTTTTTTAGATAATTGCTTAAAAAATTGTTATTATTTTCAAAAAACTAATTGCAGATCGGATTCTGCCACCTAAAAAAACGTAAAGTACACTAGAGTGGAGCTGCAACGCTCAAAGTTTAAAAAGAACACAATGAAATCTAGCGCGGCTGATGAAGTATTCAGTCATTGTTGTATTGGCATTAACCGAATGTGGCAGAAATTATTGTACGTCGTAAATGTTTTTAAATTTTAATTCTTGAGGTTTTTTGGCTCACTCTTATTGTCTGTTATGCAAAAAAATCAAAAATTTCAAATGTACTATCCAATATAGCTACCAGTTTTCGTAATTACATATTAAAAGAGGTTTTGGGGCGTTTGAATATAAATTTTAATTAATAAATATAAACAAAATTTAAAGGTTGAATATAAAAAAATATGGAGCGAAATTGCACTGCAAATTAAATAAATATATTAATCTGCTTGTAACTGTTTCATTAGTGATTTGAGCATCTCTCGAGTCACTGGCTCATATACATAGTATTTAAGCGAAAAACTAATTACAAGACGAGAGCGCACGTTTTAAAACAGACCCGCGCATTTCAAAAATACTTATTCATTATTGCAGCAAAAAATTTAATTTATTTTAATAAAGCAACAGAATCCATGGCAGATAATGTTATTTTTAGTATCTAGAAATCTCAACGAACATATTAAAACTCCTCCTCCTCTATGGGTTCAGGGTGGTCAAGTTTTCTGCAACTGCAACCGTTATAACTTTGGATTGACCCAATATCTATGGCAGATATTCATTTTTCAGCTATATTTCACAGAAATGAAGTTATATCCAGAATATCTGCCACTCAGAGATGGGTTCGTCCTCCAACTTTTTCTTACGGCTTTAAAGCGCATTTCCAGGAACAGAAATCAGACTTGAGACTTCAAACTACCTAGAGCAGGGTACTCAAACGGTCGATCGCTTTTTGAGTCGATCTCGAGAAAAAAATTCCGATATAGAACTATTCACAGATTTTGTTTTAGGTAACTAAAACAAAATGTAATGAATAAACCACTAAAATTTATTCGATCCACAATTAGGCCAGAATAACCCCCTCATCACTTTCTTTTATCGTAATAACCCCCTGCTAGCGGCAAAAGGCGGCTTTATCAAAGGAACGCGCGGTACTTGTCAAAGAAAAGCCGCGTTTTTGATTCCCGCCGATTTTTCTAGAAACTTCGGGCGGCGTGTTTGACGGGAACATTCGAGACTTCGTTCGCGCCGATATAAATGTTGCGCCTGCAGGAATAGGAGTCAGTGAGTTGTAACTTGAAGGCGATACATCGCTACAAAGTTTATTAATAAATAGTCCAAAATGAGTGCGTCGAAGAAAAGTAAAACTTATCATTTTAATAACGATTGGGAGGAAGAATTTTTCTTTTCCATTTGATGATGGATTGGTTGTGAAGGAAGCATTTATTGAAGCGGGTGAGACTTTATTTAGAGATTTTAAAAATAAAACAGAGATTATGTCTGCTATTAGAGAACTTCAGTTATCTCGTTCGACTGTCACAAGGCGTGTTGAAGTTATGAGTCAGGACATGGCAGATAAACTAAAACATGATATCATGGAATGTACATACTTTTCTTTACAGTTCGACGAATCCACCGATATGACAGACACTGCCCAGCTGTGTATTTTTATTCGAATGGTATTCAATGACATGTCGGCTAAGGAAGAGTTTTTGACAATGATTCCTCTGAAAGGAAAGACCCATGGTGAAGATATATATGACGTTTTCTTCAATTTTGTAACAAACTACAAGCTACCAAGATATAAACTAGTGTGCATTACAACCGATGGAGCACCAGCAATGACTGGAAACAAAAACGGTTTTGTGGCATTGTGTCGAGCTAATGATGATTTCCCTTCATTTTTCTCCTTCCATTGCATTATACATCAACAAGTTTTGTGTTCAAAAGTTCTAAACATGGAGGAGATTATGGGCATTGCAATAAAAATTGTGAATTCTATCCGTGCACGTCGCTTGCAACGACGGCTCTTTAAATTGCACTTGGAAGATAGTGAGTCAGCTGAACGCACTGATTTAGTTCTTCACACGGACGTCAGGTGGTTGAGTCGCGGAAAATTCCAAGAAAGTTTTCAAGAATTATTGCCCGAAATAACAGCTTTTTCGGACGAAAGAGGTGATGACACTCAGATGCTGAAAAACTGAAAATGGCTGACTGATTTGGCATTTTTGACGGACATCACAATGCATTTAAACACCATTAATTTGGAGCTTCAAGGTAAAGGAAAAACTATTATTGAGATGATTAGCGCAATAAACGCATTCAAAAGTAAATTGCAACTTATGATAGATCAACTGAAAAGAAAGGATCTGAAAAATTTTCCGTCTTTGAAAGCAAGGATTCCTCAGTTGAATTATGTTATTTATGAGGCAGAATTATCAAACATTTTGGGCCAATTCGAAATACTTTTTTATGATTTCAGTAAATTGGCAAATATCGCATCATTTATGAGTTATCCTTTTTCGTGTAAAAACATTGAGGAATTAGCTACTGAAATAGCAAGTCAGTTTAACATGGACTCATGTTCTGTTGAAAATGAGTTAGTGCAGATTATATCAGATATACATCTCAAAGCCACAGCATCTGATACAAAATTCTGGTGTTTTATATCTGAAGATAATTATCCGTATCTAAGGCAAATCGCCCTTCAACTGACGGCAATGTTTGGGTCAACTCACTTGTGCGAGTCTGCATTTTCTGAAATAATGATAATTAAGTCAAAATATCGCAATCGACTAACTGACGAACATATGTCATCATGCTTGCGATTAGCACTCGGTAATTATGTACCATCTCATGAACAGTTTGCCGAGGACATGCAGTGCCACGCTTCAACATCCAAAGTCACTCTTTAGTTAAGTTTAGACACTAGAACTCGTTTGTTTTGTAAGAACCAATAAACTCGCAATTTTGAATAATTATGAGTTTTTTCATTGACATTTTAGAGCAGACCTACACTTACCTTGACTAAAAAAATGCATATTGTGCGGAAAACTAATATCTATGCCACGATACACCCTACCTAGACGACAATCCTGCATCACACTTACTTGCAGCCTCTCAGAGTCGATCGATCGTAGTCTAACAATATTGAGGTAGATCGCCAGCAGTTCAAACTTGAGCACCCCTGACCTAGAAGGACTTAGGGGGGCATAATTAACAAAGTGATACTATTATCTGCCACTCTTCGATAAAGTCGCATTTTGGTCGTCAGCTCCCGGACTAATATATGCATCGTACTGATCGGACTTTCTTTTAAAAGACACTAGAATAAATGCGTACCTCGCACATTTATTTAGTTATAAATACTTAATAACTGATATATTTTTAATAAATAATTCAAAGTATCGTTTTAATTAAACATAATGTTTATTGTTTTATTGGGTTATTGTAAATAACCCGTGATTGCGTGCGGCGAGAAGCAAGTGAGAAGCTACTTTGCCACATTCATTATACTTTGAAAACCAAATTATTTCGCGTCTTTCTCTAACATAATTCTCTCTGTCTTCTCGTGAGAAATACCTTAATAGCTACGCCTATGATTGTAGTAAATAGATACATCAAAAACAATTTAATCGTTTTTAACATTAATTTGGACTGTTGTAACGGTGCCGTGCTTAAAATCGATAATTTATTTTCCTGAGCGTTAACGGATTTTACCTACAAAAGTTTTAAAAAGGGTAAAAAAATACAATGTAACTCAAGTACAGTTTTTAAACAGCAGCAATACCATACCCTAACTAGCCAAAGCTGAAATTTTTCAAAGACACCAATAATCGCTATATCTTAATCATTGTACCCTTAACTACACCACAAAATTACCGTTTGAGTACATAAAAGTTTATTATGTGTCGCATTTACATGTTTTACTCGAATTTCGCGAGCGTGATTTCTCATACGTTGCCAATCGTTTTTTGCAGACATTCTTGATATATTGATAACGGCATTTAGATTATTTTCAAGTTAAAAATTAATTTACAATTCGGATGCTCTGTTAAGTATTCTTGAAATAGTATATTATGCTCCAAATAACGATGTTCAATGTGTTAGATATACCAATACATTCTTGAGAAGATAATGGTGTGCTTGTATAAAAATCTCAGGCACTGAGCATGAGGGTATTAGATTTAATTTTAGTTTTAGATGAATTTGAGTTTCCAGAAATTCAATGTTACAATGAATCAATTTGTTTCTGCCCTCGAGATTATATTTTCTCAAAAACGAACAAAACTTGTATGATCATATTTAATGAAAATAGGACAGTAATTAAAACTAAAGGACCTAGCAATGTTAAATGTAAGAATAAAGTTGTCCTTTTTTTTAAGAGGAGATAACTGTCATAAGTATTAACCTTTTTATGATTCATGTTCTTTCTAGACCGAGATGAGAGTAATTTGAGGATATTGCTGCAGCTAAATCAAATGAGGAAAATTAATTAAGGCTATTAAGTTAAATGTTTTAACCAATGAGATTTTTTAACTTTAAAATTTTAGGCAATAACACTGATTTGCTTTAGTTGCGATTCTTGCAGTTTACTTTAACAATCGTTTAGTTTCTTTAAGTCAATCGGGATATAGCTATTTAAAATGTATTTTATTCTCAAGTTATTTTGATTTTTGTGTAACTTTAAAACACATGATCTTTCCGTTTATTTTAGATGACTGTAGAATATTAAATAATTGCGACTATAATGCGCGATGTGTTCCAAACGAAGAACTTCAAAGTTACGTGTGTCTTTGTAATGAAGGTTACGAAGGTAAGAACAAATTCATTTATATTATTTAATATACATGGATGCTTAATGTTGTCACTTCTGTATCTATACGAAATATATAACCTCCACACCATGTATGCACTAGACGCATGATTCGCAAAACCATGATAGTATCACCAGAAGCGATGATTGACTAAATCCAAGATTAAAAATTAAACTATTTATACTAAGATATGTGGCCTCGGTTTCAGCGATAACTTTTTCATTTGAGCCAAATCTCTTTCCCGCGAGCGAGGTCTGCGAATAAATAATAATCGCTGGGGGCCAAATCTGAAGAATACAGTGGATGAGGAAGCAATTCGGACTTTAATTCATGCAATTTTGTCATCGTAACCATTATCTTGTGACACTGCGCAATATCTTGATGAATGAGCACTATTTTCATGTTCATTTGGGGCTGTTTTTTTTGCAAATTCTGCCTTCACACGCACCAATAACTTTATATAATATTCGCTATTGATGGTTTTTCCCTTCGCAGCATAGTTGTTGAAAATTATTCCATGCACATCCCAAAATACAGAGGCCAAAACCTTCCCAGCCGACTGCGAGTGTATCTTTGTTCGCTTCGGGAGGCTTTCACCGTCTGCTATCCACTCAGCTGATTGCCGATTTGATTCCAGTATGTAGTGGTGGGTCCATGTTTCATCCATTGTCACATATCGCATGAAAAAATTATTTTTATTGCGCTTGAACAGGTCCAAACAGTGCTCAGAGTCATCAACACGTTTTTGTTTTTGGTCTATTGTAAACAACACGTTCTTTTAATAACTTTAAGTTGTCAGCTATCTCACGCAATTTCACTTTACGGTCATCCAAAACAATTTTGTGGATTTTTTTATGTTTTCTGGTGGAACCACCTCATTTGGGTGTCTAAAGCGTTCAGCATCACTGGTATCTGTACGACCGCGTTTCGATTCAGCTTATCAGTAAATGATGAGTGATTTTCCCCGGGCAGAGTCGATTTTTTCCGTTATTTTGAAAATATCAAAAGTAACGTCACTAAAATTACTGTAACTGGTAAACTAATCGTCGAAATGTCATAGAATTTTGACGCATATCATTTAAAGCTTGAAACGTCCTAAAAATCACATGGATTTCTTGAAAAAGGTGACATCTATGTGTCAGACCAAAAACTATTCAGCCTACGTGTTAAGTAATTTCGTCTGTGTTTAATAATCTCCTGTCAGAGTCATTTTTTATTAACCTTAAATTATTTAATGTTACTATATGATCATATTCAAGGCCAAGTTCAACAATGCTGCATTTCTCTGATCCACCATATTTCAAATGGGCAAAAAATTCTGGTTTAATTCGCCGTCTAGTTAACCACTACTTTAGGATTTTGGGAATCTGACACAATTGTACTCGTATTACACAAGAGTTATGACTCCTACACCAAACACTTTATTTTTTAATTCGAGGCGCATTTCGCTAACTATAGTAGCATCATCAGGAGCGATGATTAACAGGCAATGCGCGTCAAATACAAACATAAAGTTTTTGGTGTAACACTAAAAACTACTGGCTCGTGTTGCTCTAGTTTGCCAATTCTTGCAACGATCATTCCAACTTATCACGTACATTTATATATATTTTTTGACCGTTCCTGAATATGGTCGTTCAGACTTCCTAAAATATTTTCCTAGTTTTCTGATAACTTCTAACGTAAGATCTACCTTATTAAATACGTTAAAAGGTATTAAAACATATTTAACATATAATAATAGGAACAGTTTATTTTTTTTTATGGGTCTAGCACACGTGCTGCAGGGAAGTCCCTAAAGCGCTACAGGAGCGACACGTGTGCGGAAAAAGCGATTCATTCTTGAATCGCTGTAAATTGTACTCGTTGGGGAACACAGTCCTGGGCAAACCATTCCAAAGGGATGATGTTCTCCACATAAAAGACTGCTTGAAAATCGTTATACGAGGAGTAACAAGCTGAACCTCATACGGATGTGAAGTATTAGCGTGACGTGTACTTCTAACATGCACCGCTCTGGGAGAAATTAAGCGGGCTACATCCTTCGAACACTTTCCATGAAAATACTTGTAGAATAGGCTCAAGTCGCCAACCGTTCTTCGATGTTCCAGTGAATCAAAGCCGCCGGTCAGTTCCGGGTCTCTAATCAGACGAATAGCTTTAAAATTCGCCGCGAAGAACTGCCTAAAATAGTACTTTCCCTCTTTAATCTGCGCTTACGAAATATTATATTTTCGATAAAAAAGAACTATTATAATAACGATTCATAATCCTGAAAACTTTAGATCAAATAGCCTACTCTCCCGTCTCTAAGATTGGATAAAACGACACATATATAACACGTAGGCCGAAAAGTTTTTGGTCTGACACACAGACGTTGCCCTTTTTAAAAAATCCATATGATTTTTAAGATGTATCAACCTTCAAACGATACTTGTCAAAGTTTCATGATATTTCGACAATTAGTTTACAAGTTATAGTGGTTTTAGTGACGCTTCTTTTGATATGTATATGTTCAAAACAATGGAAAAAATCGAATTTCGTGTGTTAATTAAACACTGTTTTTTGATGGGAAAAAATACCGTTCAAGCAAAGCAATTGCTTGATAAGTGTTACGGAAACTCTGCCCCTGAAAAATCACTCATCGTTTACTGGTATGCTGAATTTAAACGCTGTCGTATAGACACAAATGATGCTGAACGCTCTGGACGCCCAAATGAGGTAGTTACACGGAAAAACATCAAAAAAATCCACAAGATTGTTTTGGATGACCGTAAAATGAAATTGCGTGAGATAGCTAAGACCTCAGATATTAAAAGAACGTGTTGGTCATATTTTGCATGAACATTTGGGCATGAGAAAGCTCTGCTCGAAATGGGTACCGCGTTTGCTCACAGTGGACTAAAAACGACAATGTGTTGATGATTCTAAGCGCTGTTTGGACCTGTTTAAACACAATAAAAAGGATTTTTTTTTTTCATACGATATGTGACAATGGATGTAACATAAATCCACCACTACACGCCGAAATCAAATCGGCAGTCAGCTGAGTGAACAGCAGCCGGTGAAAGCCGCCCGAAGCGACCAACGATACAACAGTCGGCTGGGAAGGTTTAGCCCTCTGTATTTTGGGATGCGCATGGAATAATTTTTATTAACTATGCTGAAAAGGGAAAAACCAACAATAGCGAATATTATATGAAGTTATTGTTGCGTTTGAAAGCAGAAATCGCAAAGAAACGGCCCCAAATGAACATGAAAAAATGCTCCTTCATCAGGACAATGCACCGTGTGATTGATGAATTGAAGTTCGAATTGCTTCTTCCACCGTATTCTCCAGATTTGGCTCTAGCGACTATTATCTATTGGCAGACCTTAAAAAAGGAAAGAAATTAAATACGAAATTGAAGAAAAACGGAAAAGCTATCACAAATACTTAAGTTCAAAGAGCACAAACGACAAAGTAAAATACAAAGAATCCCAAGCTAGAGTACGCAAAATGATTAGTGACAAAAAGAACAACCAATGGGAAAAGACATGCTCAAGACTCAACACTTACATAGGAGGAACAAAAAGCACAGAAAGCTGGAGACTTCTTAAAAATATGAGAATAGAACGGAAAAGAGAAATCTTCTCACCAATAACACCAGAAAAATGGAACCAATATTTTACAAATATGCTAACAGAAGATAGACCAGAGTTCAAAAGTACCCAACATGGAAACCCAAATATAGTTATACGAGGATCCCCAATAAGGATAACAACGTCAGAAGTTAAAGAAGTATGTAAAACGCTAAAAAATGGTAGAGCTCCAGGACCAGGAAACATCCCAGGAGAGATAATAAAATACGGAACTGAAAAGCTATTTAGCGCTTTGAGGAACTTATTCCAAAGATGCATTAACACATCAGAAGTACCTGAGGAATGGAAAATATCATACATATCAACAATTCATAAGAAAGGAGACAAAAATAGAATAGAAACGGAATACGCGGACGTAGAAGCTGAAGAACAGGCAGGCTTTAGAGCAGGAAGATCCACAATAGACCATCTCTTCTCACTGACACAAATCCTAGAAAAGAAAACCGCATTTGATCAGGAAGTCCATGTCTTGTTTGTTGATCTAAAAAGGGCCTACGACAGCGTGCCCCTAATGAGATTGTGGGAAACACTACAACAGAGTAATGTAAGCACCGAAATAATTAAAGCCGTAAAATCCTTATACCAAGACGCAAGAAGTAGTGTGAAAACCAAGTATGGTATAACAACAGGGTTCCCGGTCACAAAGGGTCTCAAACAGGGCTGCTGTATATCCCCAACGCTATTTAAAATCTATTTGGAGAGTGCACTGAAGAACTGGAAAAGGAAATGCAGCAGTATGGGATTACCACTGGATGACGATACTACATTGTACACGCTATCATTCGCAGATGACCAGGTAGTAGTCGCTCAGGACATCGATGATATGGAATACATGACACGAAAACTTATGGATGAATATAAAAAATGGGGCCTAGAAGTCAATATTAAAAAGACCGAGTACATGTGCGTCGGAGGACAACAGCAGAACTTGAAACTGGCCACAGGACACACCATCAAACACTGTGCCAGTTATAAGTATTTGGGAACGAGAATATCTAGGGACGGAACACTGGAAGAAGCAATATTCGAGAGGAATATCCAAGGAAGAAAAGCGATTGCAATGCTTAATAGTATACTATGGGACAAAAACATAACTATTGAAAATAAGAAGAGAATTTACAACTCAATAGTGAAAAGTATAATAACTTAAGCTCCCAGGTGTGGTCATTAAAGGTAAGAACAGAAAAAATACTAAAAGCTACAGAAATGGATTTCTGGAGACGAGCAGCCAGAAAATCCAGAAAAGGCCGCATACCAAATGACACGATAAAGCGAGCTTTAGAAATAAAGCACGATATAGTGGACGAAATCAGAACCCAACAGTTGGTATGGTACGGACATGTACAGAGAATGTCACAAGACCGACTACCTAAAAAGATTTTAAATTGGAACCCTCATGGAAAAAGAAAGCGAGGAAGACCACGCCAAAGCTAGAGAGAAATCAACAAGGAAGTACTAGAGAGAGATCTGGAGGAGGAGGGATGGAGAAACCGGGGGAGGAGTGGAATTTAGGCATCGGAAGACGGAAGACATTATAAAACCGATTGATATATATATATATATATATATATATATATATATATATATATATATATATATATATATAGACCTTAAAAAATATTCGCGGGAAAGAGATTTGGTTCCAGTGAAGAAGTTATCGCCGAAACTGAGGCCTATTTTGAAGGCAAAGACAAACCTTTCTACAAGAAAGGTATAGAAATGTTAGAAAACCGTTGGACACTGTTTATAGTGCTCTTGAAGGGGACTATGTTGATAAATAAAGTCGAATTTTGCAAAAAAAAAAAATGTGTTTTAAGTAGCTAGACCAAGAACTTTTCAGTCTACGTGTTATATAAAGCCGGGTTTTCTCCAAACGGACAGTTTAAAAAAACAGTTCTGTTTTCAATAAACAGAACAAAACATGTTTTGTTTTTTCAAACAGTTCCTGTAGACTGTTCCAAAAGTTTTGTTGCTAGTGTTTGTTCTCTTTTTCCCATTTTGTTTAGTCCCGCAAGAATGTCTTTCTCCGACGACGATTTTATGATTAGCTGTGGTTCGTGTTTAGTTAAGGCCAAAACAGAAAAAAAAACAAGGTATTAGGTCGGTTCTCTATTAAAAAGGAGAGTTAATTACGACATAGAAGAATTATTGGCTGATTTAAGCACTGACAATGTTGGGTTAAATGGAGAATTGAGATCTTCCTGCCATAATTTTACCAGAATGTCAAGTACCGATTTTGAATTTTTAATTAACTTGTTAGAACCTAAAATCTCCAAGAAAAATACAAATTACCGGGAGACAATATCCGTGAAGGATCGCCTGGCAGTAACTCTGAGGTACTTAGCCACTGGGGACAGTTTTCAATCATTAAAATATTTATTCAAAATTTCAAATTCTTCTGTATCACAAATCATACCGGATGTATGTGAGGGCCTGGATGGCGCTCTTCAACATTATATCAATTCCTCGGTTTATTCTTGTCACACAAAAAACTCATGGCATCATATCCAAACCATTTTGAAACAAACGGGTGTCCAGCTCCAGACTTCTTCATGCTTTTATACTTCCTTCTTTCCCTGTTGTACTGACTGAACAAGTTTTTGATTTTTCGCTCGATTTCATCACTGTTTGTGTGTTTCAAAAGTATTGCCAATTTCCTTGAGTGAATCTTATTTTTTATTTTTATTTTTATAATCTATACTTTTTGAGTCCCACAAGTTAATATGTTGACGGTACATTTCAATTAAATTGCTGCACTGATTTTTAGTCCACTGCTTTTTGGAATCCACAGCCTAAAAATGAATTAAAACTACAGTTTTGATAAATCTGTTTTGTAGTAAACTCTTTTAATAGTAGAAACATTGTAACTAAATGCATATATATATATATATATATATATATATATATATATATATATATATATATATATATATATATATATATACATATATATATATATATATATATATATATATATATATATATATATATATATATATATATATATAAAATTATTTAACAAAATAAATACGAAAACTATATATATATATATATATATATATATATATATATATATATATATATATATATATATATATATTTATGTATATATATATATATATATATATATATATATATATATATATACATATATAAAATTATTTAACAAAATAAATACGAAAACTGGTACTTACTTTAAGTATTGACAAACTCTTCATAAATCGCATACAGTTGATAAAAACTTGATAACTGGTTGAAAGAGTAAAGTACAAATGTCGCAGAGAACAAAACTACAACATTCAGGTGTTCCAACCAAACTGACTAAAAAACACGAACCAATTTGTTTTCTTTTGATGTACCGACTCAAGATGGGAAAGTGTTTTGTTTACTAAAAACACTGTTCTCCAATAAACATGATTTCGGAACTGTTCATTTTTTACAAAACATGGCTATTTTTGTTGAGAAAAACAGTTTTTGTTTGTGTTTCATGCTATGTCCGTTTGGTGGAAACCCAACTTAAGAGATTATATATATTATGTTAACTTTATAAAGTTATTTGGTTTAGAAATCAGTTTTTAAACCCTTTCAACATTAAGTTAGGTTTATACTTTATAGAGTTGTTAGAGTTAGTATATATATATATATATATATATATATATATATATATATATATATATATATATATATATATATATATATCTGTATATATATATATATATATATATATATATATATATATATATGTGTATATATATATATATACAGTCCCTGGCCAAATTATTAGACGCACTGTATTTTTTTTAGTAATTTTATGTTTCTTAAGAGTTTTTATGCAATAATGGTATATTTAAACTACAATATTATTGATTTTTATTTAAAAGAATTGTTGTAGACTACATATTTGTATTTATTTTTAACATATGGCAACACTGTGTTCACAAAGTGATACATGAACGTAAACAAGTACAAACCTGTATCAGTCGCGCTCGGAATCGAGACAGGTACGGACGTGTTTTCTGTGGCTTTATGGACTGTGATTGTTTGTTTAACAGTTTTATACTACTCAGTTATTAGTTTATTTTGTATGCACTGGTCGAAGAAAATTGAAAGAATTAGATTTTAAGGCCTGTCGCCCCCGCCAGGAAGCCCAAGTTAACAGCTGCAATGAAAGCAAAGCGCCTGAAGTGGGCCAAACAATGGCAAGACAAAGATGTGGACTTCTGGAGATCGGTAAGATACAGCAATTTAATCAATAATTGATACATTATTATCATTTTCAGTTAAATAAAGCAAATAAACATGGAAGTTTATATATTTTTCCTATTTTTGACAGGTCTGCTTCAGTGACGAAAGCACATTCGAAATTTTGCAGAATAAAGCTCAGTATGTGCGTCGTCGTCATGGAGAAAAGTTTCATCCTGATTGTGTCGTCCCGACGGTTAAACATCCCACCAAAGTGATGATTTGGTCAGTCATCAGCGGCAAGGGCACTGGACGTCTGTACGTCGTCAAAGGAATAATGAGGCAAGATCAGTACAAAGAAGTATTACAAAATCGGTTGATTCCGCAGCTCAGAGAATGGTTTCCAAATGGGGAACCATTCACTTTCATGCAAGATGGAGCTCCCTGCCACACTGCTCGGTCTGTTAAAGCTTTTTTGGCAGAAAAAAATATCCCTCTGTTGGATTGACCGGGTAACAGCCCTGATATGAACCCCATTGAAAATGTGTGGGAGCTGATGAAAAGAGAAGTGGCTAAAGATGTGATTACCAACAAAACCCAGCTCCTAGAAAAGATTATTTATGTGTGGAATCATCAACCTCAAATGCAGGAGACAGTACAATCTTGCATTGATAGCATGCCGCGCAGAATTAAAGCTTTGATAGCGGCTAAAGGTGGCTCAACTAAATATTGACTTTTACTAACATTAATTTCACTTTTCTTTAAAACTTAATAAACTTATGCTTTTCTAAATTAATGCTGTTTTATTTATGTCAAATAAATAGGTAATTGATTGGATAATATAAAAATAAAAAACAAATCAATTTAAAATAATAAAACGGTACAATATCACTCGGTAATTAATATTTTACATGAAATCTTGCAGTGCGTCTAATAATTTGGCCAGGGACTGTATATATATATATATATATATATATATATATATATATATATATATATATATATATATATATATATATATATATATATATATAGATATATATATATACATATATATATATATATATATATATATATATATATATATATATATATATACATATATATATATATATATATATATATATATATATATATATATATACATATATATATATATATATATATATATATATATATATATATATATATATATATATATAGATATATAGATATATATATATACATATATATATATATATATATATATATATATATATATATATATATATATATATATATATATATGTATATATACATATATATATATATGTATATATACATATATATATATATATATATATATATAGAGATATATATATATATACATATATAGATATATATATACATACATATATATATATATATATATATATATATATATATATATATATATATATATATATATATATATATATATATATATATATATATATATATATATATATATATATATATATATATATAAAAAAATCTCGCTATTCCGTTGGGGAACAAAGGGCTTCCACAAAACTTCTCCACCTGACTCTGTTTCTAGCGAGGTTTTTTATTTCGCCCCATGACTTGCCGGCTTGCTTGGCTTCTTCCAAAATTATGCGTCTCCATGTCTGTCTCGGTCTGCCCCTGCCACGACTGCCCTGTGGGTTCCAATCGAGAGCTTGTTTTGCAATATCGCCTGCGGGTTTGCGGAGAGTATGGCCCAGCCACCCCCACTTTCTGCGTTTGATATTGTTCTCTATCGGTGTTTGCTTCGCTCGCTCCCATAACTCGGTGTTTGGTATCTGGTCCGGCCAGTATATTCGTAAGATTTTCCGTAAGCACTTGTTTGTAAACACTTGTAGTTGATTGGAAATACTTTTAGTCACTTTCCAGGTTTCACAGCCGTACAGAAGCACCGATTTGATATTTGTGTTGAAGAGGCGTATTTTTATGTTTGGCGATAGTATGCGGGACCTCCAGATATTGTTGAGACTACCGAATTTTTGCTGTGCTTTGAGTATTCTTTGTTTGACGTCAGCCTCTGTCCCTCCGTTCATATTTATCACACTGCCAAGGTACGTGAACCTTTGTACCCTTTCGATTGGGCGATTATTTAGAGTTAAGGTTGTATTTTCATTGCTCATTATTCTCATCTCTTTTGTTTTGGAGTGGTTAATCCGCAGCCCCACTTTTTCTGCCTCTTCTGCTAATTGAGTCAGTTTGGCTTTTGCGTCCTTTAATGAGTGAGATAGAAGGCAGATATCGTCCACATAGTGTAGGTCTTCCAGACGTGACGTCAGGCCCCATCTTATGCCTCTTTGAGTGTTGTTAGTTTTAGTCATGACTTCGTCTAGAACGATATTAAATAAAAGCGGGGATAGTATGCATCCTTGCTTAACTCCGTTTCTGACAGGTATTGCCTTGCTAGTCATGTTACTGTGTATCACTTTACAGCTACTTCCATGATAAAGTGCTTTAATAATCCTTATTATTTTTTCCGGCACACCTCGTTCCTTTAAAGCTGCCCATATAGCCGTGTGCTTCAAGGTATCAAATGCTCTTTCAAAATCCACGAAGATCAGGTAAAGAGGTGATCTAAACTCATGAGATTGTTCGATGTCTATTCGCAGAGCATTTATCTGGTCTATGCATGACCTCTGGGGGCGGAAACCGGCTTGCTCTGCTCGTAGAGTTAGTATATACACATTTTTATATTTTTGCTATTCTTTATTAGGTTAGGTTAGTTAATCGCCCCTCGCTGGATCCGTCCCTGTTGCAAATAAAGTATTAGGTAAATCGCTTAACAAATTTTTTTAAATAGGTGATGGATATGGTTGCCTGCAAGAAGAAGAATCCTGTACAAAGGTGGATATTTGCGACAATCATGCTACCTGTACGTACGACGAAAACATTGGCAAATCAAAGTGTATCTGTAACCCTGGATACGTAGGGAATGGTTACACTTGCGCAGTTGTCGGTAGGTGAAACAAAAAATTAGCGATATTGAGAATTCCATCTGATCGATTTATTTATTTATTTTAGGTGGCTGTACATCAAGCAGGGATTGTACACAAACTGAAGACTGTGTGTACCAAAACAACAGATACGAATGTGCCTGTAGGGAAGGTTACAGTAGAGATTCGCAACACATTTGTGTTCCTAATACTGCTTCTTGTGGAGGTAAAATGAGTCATCCATTTCCCACGTCCCCTCTTAAGTGCATCTTAATTCATAATTTTATTTTTATAATAATATATTATGGTATATTAATTGTGGCAATATTTTATATTACATGTATTAGATTTGGTTTTTCTTCTTCTTGTTCTTCTTTTCAAGCTGCTCTCATCCACTCCTGGATGTAGGTTTCTTCCAAATCTTTCCATCTTTCCCTGTACATTCTGTTTCAATTTTTTCCTGCGATATTCTGGATATCGTCTCACCACCTTCTTTGAGGTCTTCCTACATTCCTCTTACTCTCCTCGGGCGCCATACTGTAAGCTTGTAGGTCCATCTGCCGTTGTTCTCTCGCTACTCAGCCAGCCCATCTCCACTTTAGTTGAGCCGCTCTCTCCAAAGCATCGGTCAGCCGTGTTCTTCTCTGAATTTCCTCATTTAAGATTCTATCTCTCAAACTCACTCCAAGCATAGCCCTCTCCATTGGACACTGCGCCACTCAAAGTCTGTTCATCGACTTAACGTATTAGCAGCACCGTTTCAAGACCATACGTGAGAAATGGCAGTACACACAATTCGTACGTTTTCTTTTTGAGGTTACTCCTGTTCTGAAAATGAACCCGAGTTTACCAAAAGTTCTCCTTTCCTAGTACTATTTTTTGTCCGAAGTATATATATTCTGATATGTTATCCAATGGCGGATTTTCGATGGTAATCGTTATTTGTTTTGGGCTCACTATCCTTGTCTTGCTCAAATTCATTTTCAGTCCGACTCGTGATGATGCATGATGCAGTTCTTCCATTTCATTAATTCATTGGGTGTAGGTTTGGTTAGCTAGCTTCTGTTGTAGGAAATTTTGGAGATAAATACTAATTTTAATGCGTTTTTAATGTTTTTTTGAGACTTTAAAACAGAATAAGTCATATTTCTTTTTTAGCACTTGAAGGTTTCGTAAAAGGGAAACTCAATAAAAAAAAACGACCAATTGCAAGTCGGCGTTACGCAATTAGTGTTCCGTACGGTGCTTTTAAAATAAAAATTTTTGTTACTGAGGAAAAAAATAATCAGTGACTTCACTTCAATTCACCAAATGAGTTTTCAACAAGGTTTGTTTTCGATCTTTGTTGTTATATACCAGATAAATTATCAAAGATCTCAAGAATTTTTTAGAAATTTTTTATTTAGTACTCTTAGAGGGTGGGAGACCACGGTTTTTGGCATTTTTTTCAAATAATATGAACAAAAGTATAAAGTATTTTTGAACTGGTGTTCAGAAGATTTCATTTGACATCCCATTCGATGACCATGAAATTTTTTTTACACTTCACATTTCTTCCCCTAAAACTAACTCCTTAAGTCAAAATTTAACTTTCAAAACTGCATGGCTCTGAGTGGGCTATAAATTCCTATATATGTGACAAATTTCAACTTCATATGTCAAATACTTACGGCGAAAATCGAATGTGAAAGACAGACATACACTAAAAATGACTAAACTCATTGAATTTAGATATAACAAGTAATAATGATCAATTTAAAATTATTTTTAAGGTGGAACGTGTGTAGAAAACGCAGAATGTTTGTTTGATAGTGACTATCAAACTCACTATTGTACTTGTAAATCCGGATATGTCGGAGACGGTAAGCACTAATATACACATTTGTTCTAATCTGTATGCTTTTCAACTTGCAACCTAACTATGCAATATATTTTTACTAATCAGTATCGCAGCCACAGAAATAAGTGAAAGTCAGATAACGTTGCTGACTAATAAAACATATATTTTAGAAAAAAATAAGCTTTAAAAAATTTATAACAGAAATCACCAAATTGCAGACAGTGGTTTATTGTTTTCATAAAAATTACTTTAAAAATAGTTATTACTATATATACTATATATAACACATGGGCTGAAAAGTCCCGGACCTAACAAAGAAAACACGGATTTTTTTTTGGTTCAAAATTAGCTTTATTCATCAACGTAATCTCCATCAAGAGCAATGCAATCATTCCAGCGCCGCTCTAACAATGGCCAAACACTGCTCAGAATCATCAACACGTTCTTGTTTTTGATAAACAGTGAGCAAACGCGGCACCCACTTTGAACAGAGCTTTCTCATAGTCAAATGCTCATGCAATATAAAGCCAACACGTTCTTTTGATATCTTTACGATGTCAGCTAACTCACGCAACTTCACTTTTCGATCATTCAAAACGATTTTATGGATTTTTTTGATGTTTTCTGGTGTTACCGCCTCATTTGGACGTCCACTGCGTTCTGCATCATCGGTGTCTCTACGACCACGTTTGAAGTCAGCAAACCAACGTTTTATTGTTGTTTCTGATGGAGCGGAGTCCTCATAATACTTTTCAAGCCATTGCTTCGCTTGAACGGTATTTTTTCCCATCAAGAAGCAGTGTAAAATTAAAACACGAAATTGTTTTTGATCCATTGTTTTGAAAATAACAAAAGTAGCGTCACTCTTAGCACAATAACTCACAAACTAATGAATAGAATATCATGAAATTTTAACAGCTGTCTTTTGAAGGTTAGTATTAACTGAAAAAAAGGTGACTGCAATAAAACTAGCGCCATCTATGTGTTAGGCCCGGGACTTTTCAGCCCATGTGTTTAGGGCCAAATAGAAAACTCCTGTCAACCTCCTTTATTTATTCAAAAACTAATAACTACATTAGAGATGAAACGGGTACTCGATCTACCCTATTAAAACCGAGTACCCGGCTGAATTGGCAGGGTCCCTGTTTAGCGGAATACTTTATTACCCGGCGGGGACCCTGCCAAATTTTATGAGCAAAATAAAACCAATGGAAACTAACATTTATATTAAAATATGCATACTAAACATGACAACTAAACCACAGTAAACCAAATACAGTAGCGAAAATCAGGTCTCAGTTTTCAAGAGGTCACTTAACTGTCTGCCATATTAAAAAGGGGACCAGCGGGAGATTTTAAATAGAAATAATGCTACTGTGCAAAGTTTTATCATTCAAAATCATAGATATTATACAAATGTTTGAACATTTTGGATTTAATAAAATGTCAAGTTAATGCAGCATAAGCAATATAAAAAAAAAACAAAAAAAATGCTTTATTAGAAAAGAAATGAATACAAGTGAAAAACTTGACAGGAAGTCATTTTCAGAAAAAAATGTTGCAGACAAAAGTTTTAGCATTTTCTCCATATTTGAATTCTGCAAGGATTGGGCCTCACTGTAACTATATTACAATAAAATCCGGTTATTATAAGGATCTTTACCTGTGTTATTATTTCAATTGGACAATTAATGACGCGTTTGGTTGCTGCAAGCCAAATCTTTGCATTACAACAAGAAAAAAATCATAAGAGAAATAGCTCATTCAGTTTATCCGCGCACGATTTCTTACGCAATTAATATTTTTTAATTAAATCATTTACTTTTCAACATCTGTGGAGAAGAATAAGAAACTCACTCCCGGCGTACTTTTTGAATTATTTTTACAATTGTCAGTGGCACAACAATAACCTCCTTTTCCCATGATTATGTAAATTGTTTGTGAACCTTTTCGATTCTCTTTACTTACAAACGTTTTTAATTCTCTTTTTATACAAACTCCCTCTTTCTTCTGTCTTTAAATTCATATAAACTGCAGTCACATCAAGAAACGATCGACAACACATTTCAAAAAAACACATTCCGAGATCAGCTGTAAAGATTGAGCGGCCATTTTGAAAGCAGGTCCCATCGAGGCACGCGCCGTCAAAATCTCGTCACCAACTTGAAGCTCGCTTTCGCTACTGTATTGGGTTTACTGGGCCTAAACTATTTGTATTAGTAAAAAACTTACACATAGAATATTTTAATATTTAAATTCTAGCAATGTTAAATTAGGATGTAGGTATGCTAGTGTTTCGTCATTTTCAGACTACAATCTGTTCCTTTTTTTTCTTATATATATATTTCCAGCCTCAGAAAAAAAAGACTCTCAGTAAATATTGAAGAAGCTGGTGCTGAAAGAAACTTAAAAGCAAGTTCTCCTAACTTGAAATTAATCAGCCACCATAAAAACGGACTTCGTTTTACGATCTATCAATGGCAAACTTAGATAAGAACTGTTTCTACCTATTCCATTCCTTTTTATTTTTATCTGTGGTGTCATATTAGAGAATAAGGTTTTTTTTAAAACCTACGAGCAGTTATTATATTCAAGCAACAGAAAAATGGTTGAGGATAAATCTAGGTCGTCAAGTAACACAATATCAAGTTGCAAATTTATTTGCAGAAGCTTGCCAAAGAGCTGCTACCATTGGCACAATTGTGAATGGATTTCAAGCGGCTGGAATTTGGCCCATGGACAATAACATTTTTCCCGAACAATTGTTAAAGCGGCTAAAAATATAAATGCCCTCTCTTTTAAAGAAATTCAAGTAATAAAAGCACATCAATCTTACAAGACGCTTCTATTATTATCAGTAATGAAAACAAGCAAATTGCTCAGCAACCTGATGTATTCTAATAGATTGCCGCACTTAAATTTTTAAAATACTAAGTGGATATACCTAGCATCACTACTCTGAGGCCTTAATTCGTATTGAATGATCTAGCTAGCTGATGTAGTATGTCATACTAAAATACTGTTACACTGTCTTAATTTATCACTTAGAGAATATACTTTAATCCTGGGGGTTTCGGCCCTCTACCTTGCCCTTGATTAGGCCACTAAATATTATTATGAACTACTAGAATAGAAAAAGTGTTGTTAATTAATTATTTCATTCATTTTTAAAGGTATAACCGAATGTAGGCTTAAACCAATTGGTTGTGACACACTCAATAACTGTGGATTACACGCAACTTGCCAGTACGAAGAACAAGAGTTAACTTACGTTTGTAGCTGTAACCCCGGCTTCTTTGGCGATGGAATCAATTGTTACGTTGAAAGAAACTGCCATGTGGATCCTTCTATGTGCGATAGAAACGCCCAATGTTATGCAGGTAAGTTAGTTTTTGCGTGTATTTCTGACAAGCCGGTGTTTTTTTTTTCACAACACACCATTTATATTGCAATGAAACTGACTGATGGTGGTAGCAAGTATAAGATGGGCAAATGAACTTTTTTTTATGGATCTAGCACACGTGCTGCAGGGAAGTCCCTAAAGCGCTCCAGGAGCGGCATGCGTGCGCAAAAAGCGATTCACGTTGTTCTTGTGTTGCTATTTGTGATTAGTTCAAGTTTATTTTACTTTATTGAATTAAATAACTAAATTTAATTTTTTTATAATTCTTTATTCTTATAATTCACTAGATTCTAGGACTACATTTATGAAGTCATCATAGCATTTTATCACCTTTCTTCAGCTCATCTTCGGCTATCTACGCAATTTGAGTCAGTAGAACTACATATATAGTATGAACTCGGACTTTCGTGGTCTTTGGATTCAACCATTGCCGATAGGAACACTTTATTGGCAGTTAGTGTATCACTTGCTTTTATCGTAGACTTTCTTTCTCGATTTATTTAAGGTAGTTTTCACGGTAACATTCATCTCCAACTAATGTAACCTTGTTTCCATTCTTTTGAACTACAATATATTCCTCATCTTCAAATATGAAAGTTGGTTTATAAAAAGTAATTATACTTTACTAGTACTCGTCCACTTTAATGGGACTGTCTTTTAAACGCCTTGTATTATTTTTTGTTTCTTTACTTTTGCGTTGGTTTAAAATATCGTTGTTTTCCTAATTAGTTTCTTCTCCTACTATAACTATGAAGAAGTGTGAAGATAGAGGCTGGTACGAAAAGAAAGTTAGATCTTCAGAAGAAACTATGATGTTGTTCTTTAAAAAATTGAATATCCTTTATACCGAGAACAATAAACTGTTAACTCCAACATATTTAGTAGCAGGTCAGGTAATAAGTTTTGAAAGCGACACCTATGGAGCTTTATTTGAATCAAATATTGAACACCATTTTGAAGCCTCACCTGTCATATAAGCACAACCTAAATTTCAAGTCGATCTGTAAAGTCATTCATTGTTTATCAACTGGCTTGAATATTTTTTAAAAATGGAAAAAATAGAATATCGTGCACTGATAAAATTCTTTGTTTTGGAACGTTTATCGGCAACTGAAATCCATGCAAAGCTAGTAAAAGTGTGTGAAGGAGTCTGCTCCTTCATTTCCAGCTGTTCATAGATGGACTTTATAGTTTAAACGTGGTCGTACAAGCGTCAATAATAATCCACGTTCAGGACGTCCAAACTGAAAAAAATGTACAAGATGTTTTAACGGAAGACCATATATTAACCATGGATGATTTAGCTGAGGCTATAGAAATCTCACAAAGATCAGTAGATGAAATCTTAACTAATATTTTTGGAATGAGAAAGCTATTCACAAGATGGGTGCCACATTTGCTAACATAGGAACAAAGACGCACTCAAAAGAAACATTTGGCTCGTTCAACAAAGAATAAAACTGATTTTGTGCGTCGATTTGTAACTATGGATGGGAATTGGGTATACCAGTAAGATCCTGAACTGCGACAACCAACCACACAGTGGACTGAGCCCCGTTGTTTAGCTCCAAAGCGGCCAAAGTGGTCAAAATCGTCCAAAAAAATAATGGCATCAGTTTTCTGAGATGCAAAAGGAATTTTGTTAATTGATTACCTTCAAACAATCACAGGAGAGTATTATTGCAACCTTATGGACAAGCTGGATGAGAAAATTCGAGAGAAAAAGCCCGGTTTAAAGAAAAAAAAAATCTTTCATCATGACAATGCACCTGCTCACAGAGGTGCTTTGCCAACGGCAAAACTGGTCGGATTAAAGTACGAATTGTTGGAACGTGTATTTCGACATTTTTTTTTATGGGTCTAGCACACGTGCTGCAGGGAAGTCCCTAAAGCGCTACAGGAGCGACACGTGTGCGGAAAAAGCGATTCATTTTGTTCTTGAATCGCTGTAAATTGTACTCGGCGGGAAACACAGTCTTGGGTAAGCCATTCCAAAGGGATGATGTTCTCCATATAAAAGACTGCTTGAAAAGCGTTGTACGAGGAGTAACAAGCTGAACCTCATACGGATGTGAAGTATCAGCGCGACGTGTACTTCGAACATTCTCCATGAAAATTCCTGTAGAATAGACTCAAGTCACCAATAGTTCTTCGATGTTCCAGCGAATCAAGGCCGCCAGTCAGTTCTGCGTCTCCAGTCAGACGAACAGCCCTTCTCTGAGCAGAGCCCCAAACATGGAAGCACTATTCCATAGTTGGTCGAATTTGAGCTTTGTAAAGAATTAACAGTTGTTGTGGAGTGTAAAGCTTTCTGGTTCGAAATAATATTCCCAACTTTTGAGAAGCTCTCCTTGCTATGCCTACAACATGTTCATGCCAAGACATATTTGCTCCTAAATTAACGCTCAACAAATTGAATGACGATGCTAGGGGAATGGAGTGCCCCGACATAACTACGTCGGGTTCAGCAACGTTAACTTTCTTAGAAAAAAAAAACTGCCGCCTGGGTTTTTGTAGCGTTAAATTCCACTTGGTTACTGTCACCCCAAGATAGAATTTCTTCTAGGTCTTTGTTAAGTTGAATGACTTCCTGCTGTCTGCGGATATTCGCCTGAGCAGCTGATGTCCGAGCGTTCAAAGTGAATGAAGAGATAAGCGTACTGTCATCTGTAAAGCTGTAGATTGGATTCCCGGTCTTTTCCAGCAGATCGTTAATGTAAATGAGAAAGAGAGTAGGAGACAATATGGAGCCTTGGGGCACACCGGCTTTAACAGTAAAGGTGTTAGAGAGAAATCCGTCGACTGCGACTCGAGGAAACATGAGAGCCACACACATGAGAGCCACAAACAGAACTGTTCAGACATACCATAAGAGCGTAGCTGAGCCAACCGTCCATCGTGCCAAATACGGTCGAATGCCTTGGATATGTCAAGAGAAACCGCTCGAGATTCTCCAAAGTGTTCAATTGTGTTGTTCCAAACATGTGTTACATAAGTTAGCAGATCTCCTGTTGATCTATGTTTATGAAAGCCATATTGGTGATCGCTAATAATGTTGAATCCTTCAAGGTATTTTAGAAGCTGCTGATTGACAGCCTTTTCCATGAATTTCGATATTATTTCCAGCAGGAAGGAAATATTCCCTTTCTGTAGAATAGGTTGAAAAGTCTACAGAAAACTGGTGTTAGTTCCCTTGCACAGTTTTTAAAACTGTGGCAGGTATTCCGTCAGCGCCAGAAGCTTTTTTGGTGTATAGCTTCATTAAAATACGTTTTATGATACGCTGTCTGAAGACAATATCGGGCATCCTTGACTACACTATGGGAATAGTAGGTCGTGTTTTTCCTTGGAAATCGGCAGTAGAATGTGAAGCAAACAGTTCGGCCAACAAGTTTGCTTTCTCAACAGGTGTCGTTGCAATAGAACTATCTGGCCGTGTGAGTGGTGGTATAGTGGATTTGGTGAAATTTTGACTAACTGTCTTAGCGACTGACCAAGAGGACCTGGAATTGTTGGGACTCATTAATTCATCTTGTTTCATTTCCGCTTTCAAAATTTATTGACTGTCCTTATGTTACCCAGGATTATCTACTAGTACTTCTTTGATTTAAAAAGCATATAACGTACCTAAAAAAAAACTACCAGAAATGTCAATTTTAATAAAGTTTGCAGTTAGAATTCCATAAACAAACTAGGCATGTTATGTTTATAAGTTGTCCTGTTATAGGTCTTTTTACGGAGTTCTTTCAGTCAAAGAAACGAAACATTGCAATTTCTTTTCATTATTTTCATTGTTATTTGTGTCTAAGGTAATAATTATGAGCTAAATGAATCATTTAATAACTATTTTAGATGCAAACAGACAATTTATCTGTCAGTGCAATCCAAATTATATAGGAAATGGTACCGTGTGCAAAGAAATCTCCAGAAGCGAAGGGAACTTTTTACTGCTTAATCAAGGTGAGTAAATTTGTATCTAAAATAACCAAGCAAGAGCAAGTTGAACTTACACTATTAGTGTTCCGTACGTTAATTGCTTTTAAAATAAAAAATTTTGTTACGGTGGTATAAAATGATCAGTGACCCCAAATGAGTTTTCAAAAAAGTTTGTTTCCAATCTTTACTGAAAACTGATGAGCTTGAAATTTTTGTTTTTTTATATACCAGATGAATTATTAAAGGTAATGCACTCGTGATAATTTTCGTTCAATCTATACCCCGTGGAGAATATTCCAGAATTTTTTCAAAATTTTTTGATCAGTACTTTTCGAGATAAGGTAGGGGGACAGAGATTTTTTGCGATTTTTTAAAAATAATACAAAGAAAAATGTGCACAAGTATTACATTATATACATATTTTTTACTCGTGTTTTCACAAGCTTTCATTTGACACCACACTCGGTGACCTAGTAAAAAAATTTTTTTTCACTTCCGATTTCACCCCTCAGAACTAACCCCTTAAGTCAAAATTTAACTTTCAAAACTACACGGCTCTGATGAGGCCATCAATAGTACCAAATTTCAACTTTCTATGTCTAATAGTTTCGGAGAAAATCGGGTGTGACAGACAGACAAACAGACAGACACCGAAGTGATCTTATAAGTGTTCCGTACGGAACACTAAAAATCAATACATATAACTCAAAATATCGATTATTTACGATCTGAAAAGTAGTTGTTCAATTATCTGTTAATCTCTATTTTTTTAAGGAATGGCAACTTTAAAAATTCCTCTTGAGCCAACTACAAGAAATGCAGGAAAACCAATTCAAATCAAATTATATCAAACAGCTGTTGGGCTCGACATCGATTGCATGGAAGGCAAAGTATATTGGTCCGATATTAGTGGAAGAGCTATAAGAAGTTCTTTGTACAACGGCAGCGATAAAACTGATTTTATTTCTAACCGTATGTATTATTTCTTATTTATTTATTTACTAGCCGCGCCCTCGGCTCCGCTCGCGTGGACTTGATTCACTACTATCGTCACTGCTAATTCCTTATGTTACCTAACGTAATAAAATATCTCCCATTATTTCTCCTTTCCCATTATCTCACCTTATCTCTCATTAGCTAGGCTTATCTCGACTTATCTCGCAATATTTCTCCTTATCTCCCATTATTTCTCCTTATCTCCCATTATCTCACCATAACTCCCATTATCTAGACTTATCTCCCATTATTGCTCCTTATCTCCCATTATTTATACTTATCTCCCATTATCTCACCTTATCTTCCATTATCTAGGCTTATCTCGCAATATTTCTCCTTATCTCCCATTATCTTACCTTATCTCCCATTATCTAGGCTTATCTCGACTTATCTCGAAATATTTCACCTTATCTCCCATTATCTAGGCTTATATCGACGAATATATGTATAAATTTATAAAAACACGTAAATCGGATAAGTGGTTCTTGAGTACTAAGCGCACTAACGGACAGACAGACGGATAAACGTTACGTTTTATATATATTATAGATTTTTTTTTCTGATAATTAAAAGTTAAAAAAAAAAAAAACACGTAAATCGGATAAGTGGTTCTCAAATGATAAGCACACTAACAGACAGACGGACAAACAGAGAGAGACGTTCCATTTATATATATATATATATATATATATATATATATATATATATATATATATATATATATATATATATATATATATATATATATATATATATATATATATATATATATATATATATATATATATATATATATATATATATATATATATATATATATATATATATATATATATATATATATTGTATTCTTTGTTACATGACATTGTCCCATATTTAGGCAGCGAATTGCAAGAGAGTGCGCTAGCGACAAACTTGTTACCGTCACTGCAATATTTCTCCTTATCTCCCATTATCTTACCTTATCTCCCATTATCTAGGCTTATCTCGACTTATCTCGAAACATTTCACCTTATCTCCCATTATCTAGGCTTATATCGACGAATATATGTATAAATTTATAAAAACACGTAAATCGGATAAGTGGTTCTCAAATGATAAGCACACTAACAGATAGACGGACAAACAGAGAGACGTTCCATTATATATATATATATATATATATATATATATATATATATATATATATATATATATATATATATATATATATATATATATATATATATATATATATATATATATATATATATATACGAGGCATGTTTTTTAAGTAAGTACCGTTTTGCGATTCCGCCGCCGCAGCGATACGGTCGGCGTTCCGCGCATGCGCGCTGGTAACCTACATCTCATGTCTACGCACTGACGCCATTACAGTCTGATTCTTCATTGTATACGTTGTTTACTGAGTGTTTAAGATGCCTCCGACAATCGTGAGTCCCGCCGATTGTGAAGTACGGGCTGTTATACGATTTCTTAGTGCTAAAGGCGTAAAACCGATCGATATTCATCGTGAGATCTGTGAAGTTTACGGACAAAACATTATGAGTGATGGAATGGTAAGGAAATGGGTGAGAGCATTTAAAGATGGCCGCACAAATGTGCATGATGAAGAACGGAGTGGGCGTCCTTCGGTCGTTAATGAAGATTTGGTGCAGAAAGTGGACGAAAAGGTGAGAGAAAACAGACTACCATTTGTTCCTGCACTTGAAGAAGCACCTGGGTGGTCAGCGTCTTCAAGACGATAACGAAGTCAAAACATTTGTGATACAGTGGTTAACAAGTCAGGCGGCAGAATTTTATGAGGAGGGTATTCAAAAACTGGTGCCACGTTATGACAAGTGCCTCAATATTCACGGAAATTATGTAGAAAAGTAGATTAAGGTACAGGCTTTCATGTAAAAATAAAATTATAGCGATATCTTTGCACGTCTTTTTTTAATTCCAAAACGGTACTTACTTAAAAAACATGCCTCGTATATATATATATATATATATATATATATATATATATATATATATATATATATTGTATTCTTTGTTACATGACATTGTCCCATATTTAGGCAGCGCATTGCAAGAGAGTGCGCTAGCGACAAACTTTTTTCCGACTTAATTCATTGTTACCGTCACTGCTTATTTCTTATATGACCTAACGTAATAAAATATATCCTAAAATTTGGCCAGAGAACATATGTGTAAATTTGGAAAAAAAAACGTAAATCGGATAAGTTATAAGCACACTAACAGACAGACAGAGAGACGTTGCATTTTATATATATTATATCCTTTGCTACATGATATTGTTCCATATTTAATGGTTTAGGCAGTGTATTGCAAGAGAACGCTCTAACGGTAACCTTTTTTCCGACTTGATTCACTATTATCGTCACTGCTTATTCCTTATGTTACCTAACGTAATAAAATATATCCTATAACCTGGCCAGAGGACATATGTATGTTTAAAAAAAAAGTAGATCGGATAAGTGGTTCTCCAGTGATAAGCGCACTAACAGACAGACAGACAGACATATTATAGATATTATTTGCTACATGAAATTGTCCCATATTTAATGGTTTAACATGTTTAAAAAAAAGCATTTAAATCGGATAAGTGATTCTTCAGTGATAAGCGCACAAACGGACAGACAGACAGAGAGACGTTGCATTTTATATATATTATCTCGACTTATCTCGAAATAGTTCTCCTAATCTCCCATTATTTCTCCTTATCTCCCATTATTTCTTTTAGAAATTGGTTCTCCAGAAGGACTAGCGGTGGATTGGGTGTCAAGGAACATTTACTGGACAGATTCCACATTTCGTACAATTGAAGTGGCTAATTTAGATTCGAAAAGACGAAGGCGACTCTTTAGCACTGGTTTAGTTAACCCCAGAGGTAGGTTTACTTAAAAAATAATACAAATGAAAAGAAGAAATTATTTACACATGGAATCATAAATTACTATCGCTTGGGTAGTTCATACATGTATATAGAAATTAAATATTCTTAAGTTATTACTATAAAATATCCTCTTGCACCTGCATATAGGTCAATCAAAATGATTTTGAAATAGCTAGTCGAAAAATGAACAAATAATGTCTTAAAATTCCAGTTTTTAATACAGAGTATGCCGATTGAAATGTATTTGTTCTTTGTACGTATATTTATTGGTTCAATTATTTTTAATTATTGGTTCAATTATTTTTTATTTTTACTGATCACATCTATATCTATAGTTAAACCGACATTTTATTAATACCTGGTATTACTCCTTAATATTATATCGCTTTTTCATTGTATTTACTTATAGGACAGCGATGTATTCTCTTTTAGAGCTATGTACTTTTATTTCCTCGATTTTACTTTTTTTGTTCTTTCTAGGTTAATTGAATTTAGGTTTAGGGGGGAAGTCATTGGGCAGAGCTTGGGATGATGGTTGCGCTGTACAATGGGGGATGATTATATAAATGGGCAGGTGGATGACCATATCAGCAATGATTGACTTGTTTTACTGACCAATCACAGACGGAGGATTAGTTCCTGTCGAGTGACCTGTACAGAGAAATGTGAGAACTAGGTCCTCAGTTGTTATTTAGACTATTCTTTCTTCTCCTTCTTCCACTTTTGTGAGGCCTGTAAATTCTGGTTTCTTTCTATTCTTGTGATGTTGATTGCCAACTGTCTCTGGGAGGATATTACCGGTAGTCTGCTACCCTCTGATTTTCCTTTACGCGCTAATTTCGCCATCCTAGTGTCCGCTTTCGAGTCACATGTTCATTTAAATCTTGCCTTCTGGCTCAACCTTGTATTTCTCTCTTACGTGGGTGTTTCTTTGTCTATCCTACATTGTGTATCCTACGATTGTTTTGTTATTCTCATTTGCCTTTTTGTCACAATATTGTCTGCTCTAGCCTCAACTCCATAAGATATCACCGATCTAATGCAGGTTTTGTATATTCTGGATTTACAATCGTTAGTTAGATGTTTGTTTCTCCAGATTATTTGTTTTAAATGTCCCGAAATAGTGGCTGCCTTCTTGATTTGCTGTCTAGCTTCATGTTTAAAGGTTCCACTGCTCGATATTCTTATGTCAAAATAATCAAACTCGATCACTTGTTCAATTGACGTGTTATTCACTACGAATTTGCAACATAATGGTTCTCTCGAGATTGTCATTGCTTTAATTTTGTTGTGAAAATTTTCACTGTGTTCTTAAATGTATGAAGTAGTCGTTGCAGGTCTTCAGATTCGGCCATCAGGACTGCACCATCCACGTAACACAAGTAAATAGTAATGAGCTGAAACTATCTCCTTGGTATATGCTTATGCGTCCAATAATTTTATATCACATATATTCTTAATTGCATTATCTAATATTATTGTATGATTATGTCCAAGAGCATATTCAACAATACTTTTTTATGATCTATCCTACCTTAAATGTTCTTTAAATCTTGTTTAAATCATTACAACTTATCACATAAATTCCACCGCTATCATGTTTTTGGGTATTATCCTTCCTCCTTCCTAAGAGATTTTTTAAGTTGTCTGTTGACTTATAATCTAACTTGAGGCCCACGTTATTAAGTCCTCTGGCATATTTTGGATTATATAATATTCAAGCATATTTCGTCTCATTTTGCTCACTCTAATCTTAATACGATTCCTTTCATTTGTTAATCTGACTTCATTTAACTAGAAAATAACTAAACAATTAACCAAAATATAATGAGAAGTTTATTTTGTTTATGATGAAATGAATCGTTAGGAATATATTTATCTCTTACGATATTTTCCTGATAGATGTCGGATTTTAATTTTTTATTATTTTTAAAAACTAAAATATCCAGGAATGGTAATTATTCGTTGTTCTCAATTTCACAAATAAGTTTAATAAAGTCATATCGTCTATTTACTTTAGAAACAAGATCTTAGCATTTGATTTTATGTATAGAAAATCGCGAATGTAACATCCACCTACCTACATCATAGTTTCGGAGAGTACTAAAATTGTTTAGTTAATCATGGCCCCTGATGATGCTAACATGGTAAATACAATGCGTGTCGAGAACAAAAATAAAGATGTACTAGAAAACTAGTAATAACTGCTACCAAAGATTCCAAAATCCCAACGTTGTAATCTGCATTCCCTGAAGATGTGCTAAGGTCAACACGAAGATGATAACCACACCATTAAATAAAAAAAATTGGGAAATAATACCACTGTTTCATTCGATTTCTACAGAAAAAAGTTAATTATTAATTTTTTTAGGTATTGCGATTCATCCACAAAGAGGTAAAATATTTTGGTCAGATTGGGATAGAGCTCATCCGAAAATTGAGTGGGCTAATGCCGATGGAACTGACAGACGAATATTTTTGGAAGGTATGCAATTTAAGTCCACTAGTATCGCCCACTCTTTTTAAGTTTTTACAAACGACCACTAGATAGCGCTATTGAGATGTGACATTACCATTGTAAAATTTTACATTCGTTAAAACAGTGGCAGCTCAGAAATTGGCCGAGTAGTTTGTTTACAGTGAGTGTTTAAAAAAAAAACAGTCGTGTGAACAAATGGAAATTTGATGTGAAGGTTTTTGTTGAATGATTTTTTACGATTTAAGTAAAGGCGTAACTCATCACAATGCCTCGCATCGCTTCATTCAACTTTTGGTAATGAATCACCGTCAGCAAAGACTGTTTACAAATGGTTTGCAGAATTTCGTCGTGGTCGTGCTTCCATCAGCAATGAATTTCGTGAAGGTCGACCAAAATCGGTTGTTGTTCCAAAAAATATTAATAATGTGCGCAGCATGCTTGCAGAGAATCGGCATGTGACTTACCGTGAGATAGAGGCATCCTTAATCATATCGAAGACTGCAGTACATTCGATTTTACATGAACATTTAGCTGTGAAAAAGATCTGTTCCCCTTACTTACCGCAAAAATGTCTACCAAGGACATACAAAATCCATATACAACATCTTAACAGGAGACGAAACTTGGATATATTCTTACGAGCCGAAAACTAAGCAACAATCAATTGTTTGGGTGTTCCAAGATGACCCGAATCCAACAAAAGTGGTTCATTCGCTTCCCAGAAAATGATTGCTTATTTCTTTGGTTATACGGCCCATGTTGCAACCATTGCTTTAGAAGAAGTTAATGCTAAATGGTATACAACCATTTGTTTGCCAGAAGTCATCGATAAAATCATGGTAAACAACCGAAAACTTAGCATCGTTCGTCATGCATCATTCTTCATCATGACAATGCCAGCTCTCACACAGCACGTCAAACAATTGATTATTTGACGGAGAAAAACATCGAATTAATCTCTCATTGTTGATTTATCACCTAACGACTTCTTTTTGTTCTTAAATGTCAAAAAAAAAAATGCGTAGACAGCGATTTTCATCACCTCAAGAAGCTCTTAAATCCTTCCAAAACCATGTGTTTGAGGTACCAACCTCAGAGTGGAAAATGTTTCGAGAATTGGTTCGAACGCGTTCAACAGTATATCAATCTTAAAGGCGATTATTTAGAGAAACAATAAAACAAAAACTTTTTTTTGTTTCACTGTTTTTGTAAAAACTTAAAAGGTGTCCTTCGTACTAACACGTCTTGAAATTTACTTAATTATTTGATCAATGGCTTTTACTTTCCTTGCTAAAGAAAATAATTGTATTCGTGAAAAAATTATTTGTGCTTATCTTCTCGGTTTAGGGTCACTCATTTGCGTTGGTTTGTATGTCTGTGTATCGGTCTGTAGGTCTATTGGCACGATAACTCTCGAATGAAATGAAATACTATTTTTAAACTTGGTGCATAGATATTATCTAATGAGGAGATGAAACCTGTGGGGGTGGGGGTCGATAAATTTTGTTTATTTTAATAGTAATGTAGTTACTTTTTGTGTTGAAATAGTAAAAGACGTAAGGGCTGAAAGGGGTGAGGGAGGAGATTAGAGAGGTTAATTCGTATGCCCTTTTTAGGGTTTTTGTTGTCGGGAAATCCAGAAGTTAAGTTGTTTCTCATGGTTTTCAATTTTAGGAGGTTATTTAAAACTGTATCGTTTAAACAGCATTTTGATATATTTATAGGACAAATTCTAAGCATGTTATTTATAGTAAAATATAAGTAGGTAAAGGGGTAGGGTAGGGAGTGAAAAGGGTTGCTTCTTATATATGGCGTTATAGATCTTTTTCAGGGTTTTTGGAGTCGAAGAATCTGGGAAATTAAGTTATTTTTATATCATTTTCCATTTTAATGAGGGGAAGGGTGTGAAAGAGGTGGAGTGATAAATGTGGGATAGTTTTAGTAACGTTATAGGAATTTTTCCAGATTTCTGGTGGCCGTAATAAACAAATTTTAAACATAATTATTTATTTACTATATATACGAGAATGGTTTAATAAGTACCAGTTTTGCCATTTTTTTAGCCCGTCCAAATTGTCCAACTCCCCAAAATACGCTTCTGTCTAGGCGATGACCTCCTCATTCGAGCCGAATTTTTTTTCCTGCGAGCCATTTCTTCATGTTTGGGAACAAGAAGAAATCGCAGGGAGCCAGGTCGGGCGAATACGGGGGGCGAGGTAGCAATTTATAACGCAATTCATGCAGTTTGGCGGTACTTTCTTCTTCGCTAAATAGGGCCGTGTTTCCTTCCTGTTTCTTGTCGAAGCGGTCCAATAACTCACCATAGTATAGTCCAGCGATCGTTCTTCCTTTTTCTAAGAAGTTAATGAGTCAAAAAATCGTCGCCTATAACTTTTTCAGCCGATGGGAACATCTTCGCCTTCTTTGGAACAGATTCACCGAATACAACACATTGTTTTGATTGTTGCTTGGTTTCGGGTGTATAATGATGAATCCAGGTCTCATCAAAGGGGACAACTCGACGCAAATTGTCCTTCGAATTTCATTTCGCTTAAATCGCTCTTTTTCATAGCCAACCTATCATATACAATATTAACTACCGTTCCCGTCGACACACTCATTGTCTCTGCTAATTCGCGCACTTTCGTTCTACAATCAGCGAGAATCATGTCGTGGTAACCTGGTCCGAATTTGTTTAAACAAATTTTTTTTTAAACAAAGTCCAAAAATTGAAATTTTCGCCCCGGAACAAGTTTTTTTAGGTAAATTGGACCATTTTGAACAAAAAATGTCTCTTGTGAATTTTCTCTAAAATGCGCCGTTTTCGAGATATCGGCGATTTTAGGTGCGAGAAAACGCGAAAATGGCCACTTTCACCTCCCAATATTGGGGTCAAAAATTAAAATTTTCAATGTTGCCAAGTGTCCAAATTAAAGTTTGAGATCTCTTCTACAAATTACCGTAGGAAATATTGCAATATCTTTATTTTTAAACATTGTTTTTTAACAGTTAACAAATTGCGTTCGAGCGCCCGCGGCCGCATCGAAACTGTATACATAGATATATACGCAACGCCCGTACGTAGGCGCGAATATATTTATTCAAAACTGTGATACAAAAATTCCAAAAAATATTAAAACTTTAATGATGAATACAAATAATAAGTTTCAATTGGTTCAATATTTATCTAATAATGCTGTAAATTACGTTGCATTAAGTCACACTCAACAATTAATAATATCAGGTGGATTCTATAACATTGAAAAGTGCTATTGTATACAGGGAAATAATATACATGAAATTATTGAGTTAGAAAACAATCACTTAGAGGCTGATACAAGGATATTTTGTCATGCTCGATATATGTTACCTTATAATTCTGAAATAATAATTCATTCCGTTGATACCGACGTTTTTATATTAGCAATTCATTATTGGAGCTTTTTCAAATTAATTGGTTGTACAGGATTGTATTTTAAAGTAGTTGGTCAGAAGCCAAGATTATTGTCTTGTAATGTAGCTGCTGAATATTTAACTAGTCAAGTTTGTCAAGTTTTGCCTGCTTTACATGCGTTTACAGGCTGTGATACTACTAGTAAAGTAGGTACTAAAAATAAAGCTTTAGATTTAGTCTTTGATTTAGATACTCAAAATGCATTAACCCCACTTGGTACTGGCTTACAATTAAATGCCATGGAATTCAATGCATTAGAAAAATTGTATTTGAAAATTTTGAATAAAGCTGGAGAAACAGCAGATAATGCTAGACAAATAATTTTAGAACGTTCTTGTGGGATGGGTATTAATTTTGGAAAAATTCCATGTACATCCGATGCTTTAAAATTGCACATTTCACGAGCTTCACTACAAACGTACATATGGAAAATGTCATTGTATTCTCGGTATCGACATTTAGATGCAACAGAATTTGGTTACACTATAGAAACAGGTGAATTGTTACCCAAATTCATGTTAAAGAATTCGATACCAGATTCGTTAATTAGGCAATGTAAATGTACAAAAAATTGTAAAACTAACGCATGTAATTGCAAAAGCAACAACGTAAGTTGTATACTCATGTGTGGGTGTAATTTAAATATTTGCGAAAATTCTATTAAATATATATAAGTTATATTTCATAAAATTGTTTTAATTCTTCTACCATCCTAATCGAATATTGAATTTTTATTGATATTCATTTGTTATAATAATTAAATTTGATATAACAATTACTCTTTAATAAATAAATATTTTTTACATACTTTTCAAATATATTAATTTTAATAAGAAATCAAGAAACAAAGCTTTATAGAGCATCGCAGTGCGTATACAGTTCCGTGCGCCTACGTACGGGCGTTGCGTATATATCTATGTATACAGTTTCGATGCAGCCGCGGGCGCTCGAACGCAATTTGTTAACTGTTAAAAAACAATATTTAAAAATGGAGATATTGCAATATTTCCTACGGTAATTTGTAGAGGAGATCTCAAACTTTAATTTGGACACTTGGCAACATTGAAAATTTTAATTTTTGACCCCGATATTGGGAGGTGAAAGTGGCCATTTTCGCGTTTTCTCGCACCTAAAATCGCCGATATCTCGAAAACGGCGCATTTTAGAGAAAATTCACAAGAGACATTTTTTGTTCAAAATGGTCCAATTTACCTAAAAAAACTTGTTCCGGGGCGAAAATTTCAATTTTTGGACTTTGTTTAAAAAAAATTGTTTTAAACAAATTCGGACCAGGTTACCGCCCGGCAACATGTTGATCCTCTTTCAGGGGCATCTCCTGGAGAAGGTTATGAAAAAAAATTCAATTAGAAAATTTTTTCCAACGATGGCGCCGATTTCGCCTTGTCTATAACGGATGTTCGACCACGTTTAAATTTGTTGAGCTAATATCTGACTGTTGTCATGGATGGCGAAACAGCATCCAATTTCGCTTTTATCTCCTCACACGTTTTCCCATCCAAAAAGCGAATCATTGAACGGTATTGCACTTGTCCATCCTAGGGATAAACACGTTACACTAGTTGCGGAAATGGCTGCCAAATGCAAACTAACTTATGAATCAGTATTAAATCACATCACACGATGGTAACATCAACTTGCCTTAGGAACGTCCTCTGTTTTTAAACACGGGTACTTATTGAACCACCCTCGTAATTATATATCGTTTCAGTGATGGCGAAAGAAGTAGATAATTTCGTGTTTATTGTGTTATGGGTCTTTTTTAGGGTTTTTTGAGTCAAGTGGTCAAAAAATTACATTATTTTTTCGCTATTTGTAATGTTAACAAGGGAAGAGAGTGAAAGAAGTGGGGATTAATAAATATTGTATAGTTTCCATATTATTATAAGAATTTTTAATGCTTATTTATAACAAAATATATGAGGTAAAGGCAATGAGGTGGGGGGTAGAAGGATGGTTGCCTATATATCACATTAAACCTCTATTTTGGTGTGCTTTTTCATTAATTCCAATTTTAACAAAAATAGTACGTAAACGCGATTGAGAACTGATTACGGAGTGACCTAAAAAAATACTAAGTTGTTTATAGAACATGTTTTAGAAATACAAACAGTTAACTTAGCCGAGACCTACTTACCTCTGACACAGTATGTAAATGATTGTGTTTGCTTGCTAAAGGAAAGTATTGTATTTGTGGAAAAATACCCTGCGCGAGTTTTACTTTTCTTTACGGTTCTTAGATCACGAAAAACATATTTTCCCAATTTTCCGCCAATGTGTCTGTCTAATTGTCGGCCTGTAGTATTATAATACTCAAAATAGAAATAAAACATTTTTTAAGCGATACCATTTTAAGGGAAGGCGTTGAAAGGGGTGGCTGTTGATATGGTTTTAATTGTATGATAAAAATTTATTTTCCCTTCACTTGACAAAGTCAAGTGCGTAATGATTATTAAATCTTTAGGTCCAGCTGTATCTTTGCCGAACTCACTTGCCATTGACTATGATACAGAAAAACTCTGTTATACTGACGCAGGAACTAAAAAAATCGAATGTGTCCAAATTGACAATAGACAAATACAAACTATTGCCGGAAATTGCACTTACCCATTTGGAATTGCTATTACTGATAAGACAGTGTACTGGTCAGATTGGATATCGTAAGTATTACTAGCTTATCATCTGCACAAATTTTATATCTAACGCTGTATCCTACGTGAGCAATGCGATTCGAGTGTCATGCGTACAAGATCAAAAGGTGACCAAGGCAGCGATCGCAAAATTTACAAGCTTGAATATACTTAGTCAAAAAATTTTTATTAGAGGGTTTATCTTTAAAACATGAGCAACTCTATAAAAAGAAAAAATAAATAAAATCATTTTGACAAGAAACATGTCGTCCGTGATTTTTCGACTATTGGCAGCATAGTTTTTAAGCAAGCCTTAAAAAAACGTTTTTTATTGTCGTTTTTTTTATGGGTATAGCACACGTGCTACAGGGAAGTCCCTAAAACACTACAGGAGCGGCACGTGTGCAGAGAAAGCGATTCACGTTGTTCTTAAATCGCTGTAAATTGTACTCGGTGGGAAAACACAGTCCCGGGCAAATTATTCCAAAGGAATGATGTTCTCCATATAAAAGACTGCTTGAAAAGCGTTGTACGAGGAGTAACAAGCTGAACCTCATACGGATGTGAAGTATTAGCGCGACGTGTATTTCTAACATGCACCGCTCTGGGAGGAATTAAGCGGGCCACATCCTTCGAGCACTTTTCATGAAAATACTTGTAGAATAGGCTCAAGTCGCCAACCGTTCTTCGATGTTCCAGCGAATTAAGGCCGCCGGTCAGTTCCGGGTCTCCAATCAGACGAACAGCTCTTCTCTGAATAGAATCCAACACATGCAGTGTATGTTTGGGAGCGGAGCTCCAGACATGGGAGCAGTATTCCATAATTGGTCGAATTTGAGCTTTGTAAAGAATTAACAGTTGTTGTGGAGTGTAAAACTTTCTGGTTCGAAATAATATTCCCAACTGTTTAGAAGCTCTCCTTGCTAGGCCTGCAACATGTTCATGCCAGGTTATATTTGCTCCCAAATTAACGCCCAACAAGTTGAGTGACGATGTTAGAGGAATGAAGTGCCCCGACTTAACTATGTAGGGTTCAGCAACGTTAAATGTTTTAAAAAAAAATGCCGCTTGGGTTTTTGTAGCGTTAAATTCCACTTGGTTACTGTCACCCCAAGATAGAATCTCTTCCAGGTCTTTGTTAAGCTGAATGACTTCCTGCTGTCTGCGGATATTCGTCTGAGTAGCCGATGTCCGAGCGTTCAAAGTGAATGAAGAGATAAGTGTACTGTCATCTGCAAAGCTGTAGATTGGATTCTCGGTCTTTTCCAGCAGATCATTTATATAAATGAGAAAGATAGTAAGAGACAATATGGAGCCTTGGGGTACACCGGCGTTGATAGTGAAGGTGTTAGAAAGAAATCCGTCGACTGCCACTCGTAAAGAACGCTCTCTGAGGAAACATGAGAGCCACAAACAGAACTTTTCAGACATACCATAAGAACGTAGCTTAGCCAACAGCCCATCGTGCCAAACACGGTCGAATGCCTTGGATATGTCAAGAGCAACCACTCGAGATTCTCCAAAGTATTCATTTGCGTTGTTCCAAACATGTGTTACATAAGCCAGAAGTTCTCCTGTTGATCTATTTTTACGAAAGCCATATTGGTGATCGCTATTAATGTTGAATCCTTCAAGGTATTTTAAAAGGTGCTGATTTATAGCCTTTTCCATGACTTTCGATATTATTGAAAGTAGTGCGACTGGTCGATAGTTATTTGGCAAGGTCTTCCTGCCTTTTTTAGCACACTTCCAGCAGGAAAGAAATATTCCCTTTCTGTAGGATAGGATAGAAAGTCTACAGAAAACTAGTGTTAGTTCCCTCGCACAGTTTTTGAGAACTAGGTGACTATGGTCTTAAGAAAGGCTGTACAAACAATAGAAAAGTGTTATAATAATAAATTATGAATAATGTTCTTTTTTATGTAACATATTAATAGAGTGTTAATATGCGTAATAAATAAGAATATATTTTTTTGGATTGTCAATGCCGATTTAAAGTAATTTAGTCATCATGATAACGATGACATGGGTATGTATCAGATATCTTAACAACATAATAATTAGAGATTTTAAAATAAGCATACACGTAACACTAATCTGGAAAAGTTGTAATCTTCTTAATTCTCCCAAATCTGGAGCCATTCTTTATCAATTTGTAAACAACTAAAAACTAATCGATCGAGTCGTAACAGCCAGTAAAAGATTTGGATTAACTATAAAAATAAGAAAAACCAAGTTCATGGTAATAACAAAGAAAAATCTACCACCAGAATCCCTTTAAATCAAAGACAACATCGTAAAACAGGTCCACACATTTAAATATTTGGAAACTAATATAAATGAAAATAGCCCTCTCGCCAGGGATTTTGAGCTATCATTAACACAGGTAGTTTTTGAACGTAGAATACGATAAAAAAAAGTTTGCTAAAGTTTAATATACGCTAAGGCCACAAAATCCAAAGTAAAATCAAAAATTCGGTTTTTCGGTAATTTCTCAATACAAAGGATATCGAAAAACTAATAGCACCACGTGAAAGAGCGGGAAATTTTACAAAAAAATAGTATATAGGTTTTTTCCAGATTTTTTCTATTAGTGTGAGAATTTATTAAAAATCTGGATAGATAAGTCAAAAAGTCTAGCGCGCCAAACAGATTAATTTGAAAGTTTACGCGCACCGCTCGAAGGTTAATCGATATTACTTGTTTTCAGACTGTAAAAAAAAATTAAAAGACAGCTTTTGAAAAAGAGACTTTCAGCTTTCCGATGATGCTAATATTTTTTATTTTTGTTGCTTTATAATTTGTAAAACTTAAAACAAAATTTCTGTTTGCATAATTTTAACGGGCATAGAGTAAATTACAAATATTTAATAAAACATAGTATTTAAAAAAAAATCCTTGTGCATATATCTGCAAGTCGAGCAGAAAACACAACCGTACCATCCTTTTCTCGAAGCCACTCACGGCACTTTCGACCCCCCTGTAACTTCGTTGTGGATAAAGCTAGAAGCCTGAATTTTCAGTGACCAAGAGGAAATACTATACTAGCTATATTTCTAAATTACCTACTATTTATACTTATAGTTTACGAACTATCGCCAGTCGAAGTTCTTTAATTTTGTCACTGACACACTCACCAATTATCAAAATTCTAAGGTACTTCTAGCAGACACACAAACTTCAAATTTTGAATTTAGTTAGTGTTTAGCCTAAAAAAAGGAAGGAAAAACTGAAACATCCCGAAATTTCAGTCCCGTTTTCTAAATTGTACAGTCACTTAAGCTAAAAAAAAAGGGTGAACCTCGGAATGAGAGATAATAAGCTGTAAATTTATATAAATCTTTATTTTGGCATTCTAAAAGTTATCTCAAAAGTCTCATAAAACCTCGTGTCCTCGTCTTAAGATATTCAAGGTCAAAGGTCACAAAAATCGGTTTTTCGCAAATATCTCGCTTCCTATGGTTTCAATGATATTTGCATCTATTATAAAAAATTGTAGAGCATAAAATCCTCTACAAATTTTGTTGTAAATATTTTTTATACGCTTAACCGTTTTTGAGATAGCGCGTAGAGAGCGCGCAGCGCTCAGCCATACATAGCTTAATGCAAGGTCAACCGTGAGTCCCGGTAAATAATACGTCGTATAAAGTTAATTAATCACTAAAAAATCCATAATTATGAATAATTTGTGTTATTTTTTAATTAATAGATTATATTTAATAATATTTTTCATTTATCAAATATATTCGTTTAATAATACTTACCTACTTCGTGTAATTAAAAAATTGTTAAGTGAAATACTTTAAGTATATTTTAATTTTAAAAAAGTATGAAGATGGTGCTTCCATGACAGCAGGGCTAGAAGAGAATATAGTTATTAAAATAGGAGCAAAAGTCATGTTAAGACGAAATATTGTCGTGAGTCTTGGCTTAGTCAACGGTTCTATCGGTATAGTACAATGACTAAAGGTTGATCCTGAAAATACAAATAAAATAAAAAAAATACATATTACATTTAATAATGAACATCTTTACGGGCTTGATCCAGTCAAAACTAAATTTGAAATTATTATAGCCTATGCTATTACCATACACAAAAGTCAGGGGCTAAGTCTAAACAGTGCACTGATGGACATCGGTTCTTCAGTGTTCACACGCAGTCAAGCATACGTGGCACTTTCGAGAGTGACAAGTCTGGGCGGATTACATCTAATTAATGTCGACTTCGGTAGTATCAAAGCTCAGGAGTCCGCAATCGTTGAATATAATCGACTTAAAAGCACTTATCGTCCAGACTTGTCAAAAATTGTTACATCATAGCCTTTGAGAAAAACCAGTAGAGACAGGGAGTGGGCTTTAAGAAAATCCATAGCTGACGTACAAGAAAGTACTCGAGAAGAAAAAAAATAGGACTACCTATAAAAAGAAATGAAATCCCATCAAAAACATAAAATGTGAAAAAAGCCAAGTCTCGTAAGGCAGTCCTTCCATCACAAAAAGTTGTGAGATTTCATGTAAAACCAAGTCAGTTATTTTACTTAGTATTTATGGAAGCACCTATTCAACAACTTTGTCATAAATTGTTATCTATTTAGTTACCTACCAACATTTATAGTGACCGTATCAATATTAGGCATCTTTATTTCTATAATAAATATAATGACTTGGCAATCGCATGGCAACATAATCACATAAGAATAATCTACTATTTAAAATACTTTATTCTTAAGTGCACTGTTTAGACTTACTTAGCATTCGAAATAGTAGATTATTCTTATGTGATTATGTTGCCGTGCGATTACCAAGTCATTATATTTATTATAGAAATAAAGATATCTAATATTGATACAGTCACAATAAATCTTGGTAGGTAACTAAATAGACAACAATTTATAACAAAGTTGTTGAATAGGTGCTTCCATAGATACTAATTAAAATAACTGACTTGGTTTTACATGAGATCTCACAACTTTTTGTGGTGGAAGGACTGCCTTGCGAGACTTTTTTACATTTTATGATTTGATGGGATCATTATTATACCTTAAATTTCAATATAAGAATAACACTGGCATACACACTTTTGGTGCCTAAGATTTAGACCTGATTTTAACTATGTCTGATAAGGTGATGTCAAAAATGTTACTGGTTTTTTTTGTATCAGCTCTAGTTAATGAGATAGAAAAAATGCATTTTTACAAAAATATGGGTTTATTTTAACATTCTACCTGAAGAAACTGTTTTTTAAGTGATTTTTTAGAGTGAAATTATCTTGGGCAATCTCGCATAAGTCCCCAGCAATAGTCTGCCATCATATAAACGTCCCATCTGCCTTGATACCTGTTCTCCATTGTTTTTGTATCTTGGTGGAAACGTTCGCCTTGTTCTTCGCTCAAATATCCTAGGTAATGTTAGAAATTATCTATATGACTATAAAGGTAGTGTATTTTTATGCTCATATGACTGCCTAAATTTTTTAAAGTGATGAAGCATTTCATCAACTAACTGTACATAGTTTTCAGCCTTGTAATTTCCGAGGAAATTTTGTACAACCGCTACAAAAGATTTCCACGCAAGTCGTTCAACTTCAGTCATAGATGTCTCAAAATTATTAGAATCTTTAATTAATTGACGTATTTGGAGCCCATCAAAAATGCCTGCTTTTAGTTTTTCAGTACTTAATCCAGGAAATTTTTGAAAAATAAACATTGACCATTTTTGTCCAGAGCTTTGACATACTGCTTCATTAGCCCTAATTTTATGTGCAAGGGTGGAACAATGATTTTTTTCTCGCGGAACCAAAGGCTCATTTATCACATTTCTTTCACCAATGACCAAAGCATCTCTCACAGGCCAATTTTTTTTGTATCCAGTGTCTTGATTTGACTCTACTGTCTCACAAACCTGGATGGATATTTTGTATAGTCACTTTGTTGTCCTAACAAAAACTTAACCATCTTCAAGTCGACACATTACCCATTTTTGTTCAACATATTTTATTTTCTGTAAAATTACTAAAATCACTTCATATTCTTCTTTCATATAAGTAGAGGAGGAATAGAAGCATGTTTATTGTCATTATGTAAAAGTACAGCTTTTAGACTTCGTTTACTGTTGTCAATAAAGAGACGCCAATCACTTGCCTGATTGATCTCCAAGCCCATGAAAGTGAGTAAGCCGCTCACCTGACTACAATATACTAATTTTCTGAATAGGATGTTGGTCTTCTTGCTGAAGAAATATTGGGATATTTCCATTTATGACGCTTGGTTTTATTGATGCCCACTATATTTGTCATACAGAAGTAACAGTCGTCGTGATGATTTTTATGTTCTTTCCAAATCATGGGTGCTCCAATTTTCAGAGATTTACATGTACCTTTCTCCCATTGTCGCAGGTGTTCAATGCACATTTTACATACACTATGAAGCACCCACGCTTTATCTTGATTGCGAATTTCTATACTGAAGTAAGCAAAATACAATCGGGTCACAGTATCTGTTACCAATTTTCGTTGATCTTTCAAAATATATTCACTACAAATGTAACAAAACTTATCAGGATCGTTAACACAACGTCTTAACTTACTAGCCATTATAAAATAATAAGATTAATTTTATCAGTGTTATTGTAAAACTTGCTGTTTTCGAATAAGACGGCTAAAAATAAAAAATAACCGGTCAAGTGCAAGTTGAACTTGCGCAATTAGTGTTCCGTACGTTGATTGCTTTTAAAATAACAAATTTTGTTACGGTGGTATAAAATGATCAGTGACTTCACAAAACACACCCTAAATGTATTTTCAACAAAGTTTGTTTCCAACCTTTACTGAAAACTGATGAGCTTGATTTTTTATTTTTTTTTTCTAAATACTAGATAAATTATTAAGGGTAATACACTCCTGATAATTTTCGTTCAATCTACATCCCGTGAGGAATATTCCAGAGTTTTTTCAAAATTTTTTGATCAGTACTTTTCGAGATTTTCGCCATTTTTCAAAGAAAAGTGTGCGCAAGTATTACATTAAATATATATATTTTTTACTCGCGTGCCCCCCTTAAGTCAAAATTTAACTTTCAAAACTACATGGCTCTGATGAGGCCATCAATTCCTATATTATTACCAAATTTCAACTTTCTATAATAAATAGTTTCAGAGAAAATCGGGTGTGACAGAAAGACAGACAGACAGACAGACCGGCCGACAGACACCAAAGTCATTTTATAAGTGTTCCGTACGGAACGCTAAAAATGAGGTTAGATAGTGAACTAAAGCTGACAGGGTAAAGTAAATTTTTTCGATGTATAGTATATTACTTTCCTTATCAACGATAGATAAAAACAGAGCTCCACCAAAACAACATATTTTTTTGTAAATTTGTGTAAATACCCACATCGCCTGTGTTATTTAAAAATTGGGTTTTAAAATATGAAAATTTGCCTGCTGTAGTGTGCCGCCGGCAATTATACGTTCAAAGCAGTACGAAATGGTCAAAAAAAAAAGTCGGGACAATTTTTTTTATTTTCTTTAGTTACAGTTAAAAGTGTACTTGATATTAGATAGTCATTAAAAACTTTAAAAAAACACCTGCTCTTTTTTTGTAATTTTGCTCTTAAAAAAGTGTTCATGATAAATTTATTTTTTGCTTATTATTAATTATACAACTTAAACTTAAAATAAAAAAAATATCTAAAAGTCGAAAATGAAAGTCTAAGCTTTAAGTATAAAGTATTTATACTTCCTTTAAACATCCAGGTACAAAGAAAATAGTTATTGAAAAAACAAAAATTCTAAATTACTCGAATGAATTATGTACTATCTGGCCGTCATATTGGATCCACCATTCTGAATTTTTCAAATCTGTCATCGGATTCTTAATCAGCACCTCGAGAAATCCCTTAAAAGCTCATTTCAAAATATTTAGCGGTATACAGAAACGTTAATTTAATTATAAATGAGATTGGTAGCATGATTCCCACTACAACTGAAGGGGTTAAACCAATAAAGTAATCTATATACTATTTCTTGTTAAATTTCCGGTTGTTTCACGTGATGCTATTCGTTTTTCGATATAGTTTTTATTTTTCGAGATATTTGCGAAGAACCGAATTTTTCATTTTATTTTCGATTTTGTAGGCTTCGCGTATACTTTAGAGCAGCAAACTTTTTTTTCGTATTCTACATCCGAAAAACTACCTGTATGCCAAATTGCAGCCTGTTTACATTTAATGAGAGCTTATCGTCAAAATGGGCTAAAAGTAAAGTCGAAGAAAGGAAAGATATTCCCTAATTGAACAGAATCAAGTGTCATACATGAATATGAACAAATTTTTTCATCGAACAGTCTCAGTTTTGAACTCTGAATGAGAATGGTGAGAGTGTAAGTATTCTCTGTGCTATTGTATAGATGCTGGACCCTTGATCCTCGCTCAAAGAAACTACTGCATTCTTTTGAAAAGTACATTTATAGACGCTTTCTTCCCATCTCCTGGGTACAGAAAATAAGAAACATAAAAGTACTAGAAACAATGAACAAAGCGAAAGAATTACTAACAAGTATTAAAAACGTTTAATTATTGAAAGCAAAATAAAAGGCAAATGATCGATAGGATGAAGACAAAATTCTGGACTGAAGGACATTCAACGGTGCGTTTAGATGTGCTTCGGGTGATACTGATGTTTTTCTAAAGTGCGTTTAGCTATATGGATCGCCAACCTTCTTGAGGAGGCGACGTCGTAAGAAGAAAAAATAAATATAATAGTTTTTTTTCATCATATTCCACAAACTACAACAAATTTTTCTGCGCCTCTGACGCAAATTGAGCTGTTACCTCAAAAAATTTGGCAGCTGCAGATACTTCAAAAATTCTTCGTATTTCGCTAGATGCATGTTCTCACTACGGACGACACCTCTATACAAATGTTTTGTTTCGATTTTGTCGCTCTAGCCATTCCGCCCCCATCGCTCAAGAAAAAATGCCCACTTAGAACCCAACGTAAAATGTTTCCATTTTAGAGCTTCTTTTTAAATATTGTGTCATAATATTCGCTCTTTTTTAGCAAAAAAATTGAACGTGTAGACAAATACACCCTTAATCGCCTACCATCTCTAAACGTACCAGTTGGTGGATCCGGCAATAAACTATTCGGGCTTGTGGCAGTACCAATCAGCTGTCCATCGCTAACCAACATCTGTCAATATACCAGATGTCAAGAAGAGCATATTTGCTTGCCAGATGGTAAGGGAAGCAAGAGCTGCTTATGTGCCAGAAGGTCAGATTCAGATGAGGAGCCAAATTGTAATATTTAAGTGTCTTTTGAAAGCAGAAAAAAAAGGATAGATAAAAAATATGTAATTACTTTTTCAAACAAGATTTTTTTTTTTATTTTTACATCAATATTCAATAAAAAAAAGTGAACTTTTAACTTTGTCATTTTCTTCTCAAATTAATTTTTAAAATTTAAATAGTTAGGTTACTCCAGATAAAAATATATAACGTTCATTTTATAAATGAGAATCTGCCTTTATTTTCAAGAATCACCGAGTTTAACGAAACGTAAACAACTAATATACGAGGGGACCCAAAAGCCACGGGAATTTATTTTTAAAAGGGTTTAATTAAATTTTTCTACAAAACTATTAGTCTCCTTCAAAATACTCTCCATTGGAGCTAATACACTTATCCAATCTTTTATTTCATTGTTCAAACCATTTTTTTAAGTTCGTCTGATTTTATGCCCTTCAGAGTCTGCGTCGTTTTTTGTTCCACCCCTTCTATGTCAGTAAAACGTCCTCCTTTCAGGTTCCTTTTCATCCTAGTAGGGTGGGCGGGGCAAAGGGGTTATGTCCTTTTTTGTTGAAATTTGGCTGCCACTCCTCTCATTTCTAAATATTTTTATAAAATTCGCTGAATCGAGCTCCACGTCAACTTGGATAACTCCACTAGTTCGTCAATAATCCTACGTAGATCTTCAAAAATTAATTTCGGAATTCTATTGCCATTTTCGTCAGTTCGATGATTTCAAAGACGCCCGGAACGTGGCCTTTCTCGAAGCGGTTAAACCACTCGTAGACTCGAGTTTTACTCATAGCATCCTCTTCGTAAGCAGTTTTTAACATAACAGAAAATTCAGCGGCACTTTTTTCAAGTGGAAAACAAAATTTCACAGCCACGCGTTGTTCCCGAGAATCGGTCATTTTAAAAAACGTCGAGTACCCAAAACAACTTTTACAAAAAATATTTTAGGAGCCTCTCACAACCTTCCGTACCGATGCCGCTTGCCAGACTGCCTTGGGAGGAGTATAGCTACATCACCTTAGCGGGCAAACCGTATACTACAAGTACCAACCTAACTACAACACAATTCCCGTTACTTTTGATTCAGCCCTCGATTTTTTGTTGGTATTCATTATACTGATGTTTTCTTTTTTAGTAAAAATATAACCTTGACAAATGTTTGTAATATAGATACATTGGGTTTATACGAATTGTAAAAATATTATATAAAAATTATTTAAAATAGTTATTCTTCTTTTAGTCACTTAATATTTTGTTATATAGATAAGTAAATCTTTTGAATTAAATTTTTTTTAATTACTATTAAAATTTATTTACTACAATTGTCCATCGATCATAAACTTACAACCAGGACAGTAGGAACAAATTATTAGAATGAATTTAGAACTCTATGGCGGTTATTGACAGAGCCGAGGGAGGGAGATGTGATAAAAAAACCGGCCAAGTGCAAGTCGGACTTGCGCAATTAGTGCTCCATACGGTCATTACTTTTAAAATAAAAAGTTTCGTTATCATAAATGAGTCTTCAATAAAGTTTGTTTCCGATCATTGTTGAAATTTTTGTTTTTAGTGTTCCATACGAAACGCTTATAAGATGACTTCGGTGTCTGTCTGTGTGTCCGTCCGTCCGTCTGTCTGTCTGGCCATCTCTCAGTTCGTACAAACGCTTAAGATCTGTAGGAATTCACCAATAGATTTGCAAAATAAATTATCTAAGTTAGTAACAGCCCACCCACATAATCATAACAAGCCCTGCATCATTTAGCTTTCTTTGAAATAAAGATATAATTAAAACAAAAAGTTTTTTTGAACCCTAATTTTCGTTAGATATCTAAACCAAACTACAAAGAAGTATGTTATCGCTGGCGAAGTCACACACACATGCTGGTTGTCAATAATCGCATAGTTTACAAGATTTTTTTATTAAAGTAGGTTAGTTATATGTAGATGTATATTGTATTACTAATTTTTTAAATTTCTATATAAATTTAGGAACCATAGTGACGAACAAATAAATAAATTTAATTAAGTTTTTAAATAAATTATTTAGAAACAATTCAAAGCGGCCCTTAAAAAAAATTTTTAGGTTATATGGCTAAATATTAAGAAGCAAAGAACTGACGCAGAGCAGACTTTGTAAAAAGAAAGCAAATTGAAATTCTCTTATTATCAAAAAATACAAAAGCAAGAGCCAACTTACAGTTGAATTAATATTGGAAAAGCCAATTTCTCCGTTTTCCTCGATTTAATTGACGTTGTCTGTTGTTAAAAGGAACCGAGAAAAAGACTTATGCCTCCTTTTTGGTACTTAAAATGGACGGGTAGCTGTTTTTCCCGATTTGCTTTTCATTTTTGCAATTTGTTTAATATTGCTTTTCTAGTTTTTCATTTTAAATTTTAAAATACAGCGACGAGCTTGAAGATATTCTCCGAAACTATTTGTCATACAAAGTTGAAATTTGGTAATAAAATAGGAATTGATGGCCTCATCAGAGCCGTGTAGTTTTGAAGGTTAAATTTTGACTTAAGGGGTTAGTTTTGGGGGTGAAATCGGAATCGGAAAAAAAGAGTAAAAAAGATATATATGTAATGTAATACTTGCGCACACTTTTCTTTGTATTATTTTTAAAAAATCGCGGTCCCCCCCACCTTATCTCAAAAAGTACTGATCAAAAAATTTTGAAAAAATTCTGGAATATTCTCCACGGGGTGTAGATTGAGTGAAAATTATCACTTTTTAATTTAATTAATAATTTATCTGCTATATAGAAAAAACAAAAATTTCAAGGTCATCAAACAAACTTTGTTGAAAACTCATTTGGGGTGTGTTTTGTAAAGTCACTGATCGTTTTATACCATCGTCACAATTTTTTTTTTTTTTGAAAAACAACGTACGGAACACTAATTGTGCAAGTTCAACTTGTACTTGACCGGTTATTTTTATATTCCAGATAAATTATCAGAGGTAATGCATTCGTAATAATTTTCGTTTAATCTACACTGTGTGGAGGATATTCCAGAATTTTTTCAAAATTTTTTTGTCCGTACTTTTAAAGATAGATGGGGAGATAGCGATTTTTTAAAAATAATACAAAGAAAAGTGTGCGCAAATATTACATCATATAATTTTTTACAAGCTTTCATTTGATACCCCACTCGATGACCTGGTAAAAAATAAATTTTACTTTCAATTTCACACCCCAAAATCCAAAATCTGTTAAGTCAAAATTTAACTTTCAAAACTACACGGCTCTGATGGGGCCATCAATTCCTACCAGGCGTACAAGTATGAAACGCGGATTTTTTTTCTAAAAAAAAACATGTTAAATTCGGAAGAATGATAAAAAGTGCTTTATTCAAAGTATGCTCCATCGCTTGTTATACATTTTTCCCATCTTTCGGGCAATTTGTGAATACCATGCCGGTAAAAATCTTCCCTTTTGCTGCGAACCATTTATCGAGCCATTTTTTCACATCTTCGTACGCCCCAAAGCGCTGCTCAGCAAGTGCGTGACCCATCGATGCAAACAAGTGGTAATCGGAAGGAGCCAAGTTTGGTGAGTAAGCTGCATGGAGTAGAACTTCCCAGCTGAGTGCTTCCAACGTGTCGCCAACTGGTTTTGCCGTATCTGATGGAGCATTGTCATGAAGAAAAACGACGTTGTGTTGCCACTTTCGGTATTCTAGCGAACGGTTCAAATCGGTCAATTGTTGTTGGTAACGTTTAGTATTAACCGTTTCCCCAGGTTTTAACAGCTCATAATAGACCACGCCCCTCTGGTCCCACCAAACACAGAGCATCGTCTTTCTGCCAAAACGATGCGGTCTTGCGGTCGATGTGGATGGTGCGCCTGGGTAAACCCATGATTTTTTGCGCTTGGGATTCCCAAAATAAATCCACTTTTCATCCCGTGTAACTATACGATGCAAAAACGACTTCCTTTTGTGCCGAGCGAGCAAAATGTCACACGTATTTTTGCGCTTTTCCATTTTCCTGTCGTTCAACTCATGTGGTACCCATCTACCGGTCTTCTGAATCTTTCCCATTTCTCATAGACGATTGGAAACAGCTTGTTAATTAACGCCCAATTGCTCGGCGAGTTGTTTTTGTGTTTGCGAATCATCTTCGTCCAACAATGCTTACAATTCCACATCTTCGTATTTTTTTGGCGGTTTTCCACGTTCCTTGTCTGCAACATCGAATCATCACTTTTGAAACCCGAAACCATTGTTCACACGTATCTTGAGATGGAGCATGTTCACCATAAGCTTCTCGAAGTAATCGGTATGATTCAACAGCAGTTTTCTTCAAATGAAAACAAAAAATTAATGCTGTCCGCGATTTCTCTTTGTTCGGTATAAATTTCGACATATTGAGCACAACAACACAACACTATGCACACACTTTTCCAATTTATCACTCGTGCGCGTCTGACACTTGTTGATGACACAACAAAATGGCGCAGTGTCAAATCTTTATAGCACAAAGTGCATTGGTGCACCATCTGTTGTCTGAAATCCGCATTTCATACTTGTACACCTGGTATATTAGTGCCAAATTTCAACTCTCTATGTTAAATAGTTTCGAAGAAAATCTAGTGTAACAGACGGATAGACAGACAGACGGGCAGACAGACAGACGGGCAGACAGACGGACATACACCTAAGTGATTTTATAAGTGTTCCGTACGGAACACTAAAAAGCACCGCCTCATCTACAAATTACTCCGCAATTATCATTTTATTCTCCTTAAAAAGCGCTCTGGCTAACCTGAGCTCACCATCTGACTTGAGTAAAATAGTATTCAGTCCCAAACTTTTTGAAAATTTTCTTTTAAACTCCTGCGAAAACTTTTTATAGGTTACGGGTTTTCTTCAATTTTTACGCCCTTTCACTTCAAACAGGGAAAAGTATTAAAATGCTGAGAACACTTTTATCAATTTTTAAACCTCAATGAAGAATTTTTATAACCCCTTTGAAAAAATAATAATTTAATAATCGTGCTACTGCAATTCCTTTTGAATTTATTAACATTGAATAAACTTCCAACAGCCTCAAACATACATTTCGTCTTTTCCAGTATTCATTTTTTAATTTCAAAAAAAATTCTTACTTCATATTCACGATTATGTGGCAGTCCGCGGTATAGTTGCATCTAACTGTGCGTTGTGTACCAGATTCGATATTCGCCACATACCACGTCTTACTGCCGCAGAGTAAGCAAAGTCTCACAACAAATATTGTAGTAAAGGGAGGTTGTTGGTGGGAGACCACTCAGAATGAAAAATTTTGCTGAGAGAGAAGATAAATCTAGAAGCGCCTCAAGGAACAACTACGAATGAGGGTCTTAAAGGGGTAAAAGAAGTCGATGAAATTTTTTCCAACTTTTAAAACGTATTAAAATTGTAAGTAAGTGATTAGAAATAGCTTAAGAACTAACGTATAATCAGAAACTAAACTCACATACACAATCGATTTTTGCTCACTTCTCAGTTTACATTTCAACGGCTAAACTGCAAATATGACAATATTTTACCTAAATATAGGAATAACCTGTCAAGTGCAAGTTGAACTTGCGCAATTAGTGTTCCGTACGTTGATTGCTTTTAAAATAAAAGATTTTGTTACGGAGATATAAAATGATCAGTGAATTCACAAAACACTCCCCAAATGAATTTTCAACAAAGTTTGTTTCCAATCTTTACTGAAACCTGATGTTTTTTTTTATATACCAGATAAACTATTAAAGGTAATGCACTCCTGATAATTTTCGTTCAATCTACACCCCGTGGAGAATATTCCAGAATTTTTTCAAATTTTTTGATCAGTACTTTTCAAGAAAAGGGCGGGGGACAGCGATTTTTCGCTATTTTTTTAAAAATAATACGAAGAAAAGTGTGGGCAAGTATTACATTATATATATATATATATATATATATATATATATATATATATATATATATATATATATATCTTTATATATATATATATATATATATATATATATATATATATATATATATATATATATATATATATATATCTTTATATATACATATATATATATATATATATATATATATATATATATATATATATATATTACTCGTGTTTTTACAAGCTTTCATTTGGCACCACACTCGATGACCTAGTAAAAAATTTTTTGTTTCACTTCCGATTTCACCCCTCAAAACTAACCCTTAAGTCAAAATTTAACTTTCAAAACTGCACAGCTCTGATGAGGCCATCAATTCTATATTATTACCAAATTTCAACTTTCTATGACAAATAGTTTCGAAGAAAATCGGGTGTGACAGACAGACGGACAGACGGACAGACGGACAGACGGACAGACAAACAAACACCGAAGTCATCTTATAAGTGTTCCGTACGAAACACTAAAAATGACAGAAAGGATGACAGTAGGCAGTAGATGGCTCCGTCTTGTACGGGATAGAGACAACTGGAAGAAACTTGAAGAGGCCTCTCTCCTCTCTCCTCTTCCGCAGTGGAAAAGCTGTGGCTTATAAAGAAGATAGGAAAAATAGCAAACAATGCGCAATAATTCTTTTATAGTTTTATTAAAGACATTTTCAGCTAAACACAGGAGATAAAATACTTATTGACTAAACTAAACTCTACAACAAATATTTTATCATTATTAATTTAAAAAATTAACAAAGCAAAGGTACAAAATATAAAAAGTTTAACAATAATATAAACCTTAACAATAGTAATACTTGAAATTATTTTTGCATATTTTGTTAAAATTTACAACTTAAAAATATATAGTCATTTGTACAGTCTTTAAAATGGCAGGTTTCTTTTGATATATATTTTTTTACTTTTGTACAGAGTATTTTCCAAGTTGGGAAATGTATTCCAGATTGTAAATCCCACTAAAATATTTAATTTTTAGCAAAAAAATTACATGAAATATTGAAAAAGCAAGAAAATATAGGGTTTTGAAATTATTAAAAATTTTACCAGTAAGAACTGGTTTTTGTGGCAATCAATAAATTTTAAAATATGAAAGAAGTTTTTACCTCGATCTGGATTCGAACCTGGACCTTCGGGTTTCTAGACTGATGTTATTTGCGCTGGTGAGTTAGATGCAGCCAATCATTGACACCATAGACTAATGAGGAAATTATCCTTTAGTCTATGATAATAATTTTCTTCAATTTTTACATTAGTATGTACCAGCCGGCTGTTGTCAGCAATTACAAACCGGCCAAGAGTTTTTCCCAGAGAACGGAGAGAATCGCTTTCACGATTATTAATCTTAATACTAACTTATCTTTCATCATAATTACGCTAAGAGGAACTTTTTAAAATTCCAATAAGCCAACTACTTTAACAGATTACTGAATTCTAAAATTCTCGATACCCTGAGCAAGCTAAGCGTTGCGGTTTGTTTAAATTTCTTTTTTCAATGAAAATTCTTGACAGTACGGTATTCGACTGTCATCTTTTAGACTTATACGGATCGATTACTCTCTTGCTCAAATATCAACCTCCGAACGACAAAGACAAAATAATATTTTATGATCACACAGTGATTTCAGTCGATCCGATTTTTGGCAATCGAATACGTTGGCTTAGATATTAATACATAAAAGAGTTATATTTTTAAATAGTAATCACTGCTGCTGCAAAGGCACAATTCGCTTCGTCGATTGATCATGTTAAGGCCTACAATCAGCGTAAAACATCGTAAGGAAAAGGAGATGGACATATTTGGAGCAGTAATTTATTTTAAAAAATAAACAAATAGAGAAGAACAACAGGGGTTCCGGAAAAGTAGATCTACCACCGACGCTATATTTATCATGAAGCAAAAAAAATAAAAAGCAATAGAGTACAATACACCAGCGTACGTCTGCTTCATAGATTTAACTAAAGCCTTCGATAAAGTCAGACTCGATGACGTAATACAGACGCTGATGCAGAACAGGAACGTGAAATTTATAAAGAACTTGAACATGAACAATAAAACAAGAAGATAGACTGAGTTCGTTTTTATTCAATCTTTTAATGGACAAAATAATTGAAGACGTAGGATCATAACGAATGGGATACTGAATGGGTAATAAAAAAATTAGTCTAGTTCGTTACGTAGACGCTGATTGCCGAAAGTGAAGACGACCTACAGAGACAATTTTCTAAATTGTATCGAGCTTATCGACAGTTTAATACGAGCATATCTACTGAAAAGACTAAAAGCAACACTATTGCCAAAGATGGAACAGTTAACCGAGTTCAATTACCTGTCAGAGGCCTTAGAAGACCAATTAATCAAGCAGCAGTTCTTTCAGAGATGTTGTATGGACGAACCAATACATGCGAACAGACAGCAAGGTTAAAATATACAAGACTCGCATTAGACCCATAAGGACCTACTCTATAGAATCACTAGAAGCTATCAACAAAGCAAAAAGTATGCTACGTACCGCTAAAATGAAAACCCAAAGAGCAATATTTTTTTTTTTTTTATGGATCTAGCACACGTGCTACAGAGAAGTCCCTAAAGCGCTACAGGAGCGACACGTGTGCGGAGAAAGCGATTCACGTTGTTCTTGAATCGTTGTAAATTGTACTCGGTGGGAAACACAGTCCTGGGCAAATTATTCCAAAGAGATGATATTCTCCATAAAAATTACTGCTTGAAAAGTGTTGTACGAGGAGTAACAAGCTGAACCTCATACGGATGTGAAGTATTAGCGCGACGTGTACTTCTAACATGCACCGCTCTGGGAGGAATTAAGCGGGCCACATCCTTCGAACACTTTCCATAAAAATACTTGTAGAATAGGCTCAAGTCGCCAACCGTTCTTCGATGTTCCAGCGAATCAAGTCCGCCTGTCAGTTCCATGTCTCCAATCAGACGAACAGCTCTTCTCTGAATAGAATCCAACAAATGCAGTGTATGTTTGGGAGCGAAGCCCTAAACATGGGAGCAATATTCCATAGTTGGTCGAATTTGTGCTTTGTAAAGAATTAACAGTTGTTGTGGAGTGTAAAGCTTTCTGGTTCGAAATAATATTCCCAACTTTTGAGAAGCTCTCCTTGCTATGCCTGCAACATGTTCATGCCAGGACATATTTGCTTCTAAATTAACGCCCAACAAATTGAGTGACGATGTTAGAGGAATAGAGTGCCCCAACATAACTATGTCGGGTTCAGCAACGTTAACTTTTTTAGAAAAAACTGCCGCCTGGGTTTTTGTAGCGTTAAATTCCACTTGGTTACTGTCGCCCTAAGATAGAACTTCTTCCAGGTCTTTGTTAAGGTGAATGACTTCTTGCTGTCTGGAGATATTCGTCTGAGAACCCGATGTCCGAGCGTTCAAAGTGAATGAAGAGATAAGTGTACTGTCATCTGCAAAGCTGTATACTGGATTCCCGGTCTTTTCCAGCAGATCGTTAATATAAATGAGGAAGAGAGTAGGAGACAGTATGGAGCCTTGGGGTACACGGGCGTTGATAGTGAAGGTGTTAGAAAGAAATCCGTCGACTGCCACTCGTAAAGAACGCTCTCTGAGGAAACCTGAGAGCCACAAACAGAACCTTTCAGACATACCATAAGAACGTAGCTTAGCGAACAGCCCATCGTGCCAAACACGGTCGAATGCCTTGGATATGTCAAGAGCAACCGCTCTAGATTCTCCAAAGTGTTCAATTGCGTTGTTCCAAACATGTGTTACATAAGTCAGAAGATATCCTGTTAATCTATTTTTACGAAAGCCATATTGGTGATCGCTAATAATGTTGAATCCTACAAGATATTTTAGAAGATGCTGATTGATAGCCTTTTCTATGACTTTCGATATTATTGAAAGCAGTGCGATTGGTCGGTAGTTATTTGACAAGGTCTTCTTGCCTTTTTTAGGTATCGGCGGAACTGTCGCACATTTCCAGCAGGAAGGAAATATTCCCTTTCTGTAGGATAGGTTGAAAAGTCTACAGAAAACTGATGTTAGTTCCCTCGCACAGTTTTTGAAAATCATGGCAGGTATTCCGTCAGCGCCAGAAGCCTTTTTGGTGTCTAGCTTCATCAAAATACGTTTTATTATACGCTGTCTGAAGACAATATCGGGCATCCTTGACTACACCATGGGAATAGTAGGTGGTGTGTTTTTCCTTGGAAATCGACAGTAGAATGTCGTTGCAATAGAATTATCTGGCCGCGTGAGTAGTGGTATGGTGGATTTGGTGAAATTTTGACTAACTGCCTTAGCGACTGACCAAAAGAACATGGATTTGTTGGGGCAAGCGAGAAGTTTGTTTCTAATCCGTTGATTGTGTGCCTCCTTGGTTTCGGCGATAATCTCTTTGCATCTGTTCCTGATACGAACAAAGGTGTTACGATTTATGGTGTTAGGATTTTCACGCCATTGTCGGTATGCAAGATGTTTAGAAGCAACAGCTTCTTTGCCGTTGGAAGGGCATTTCTTCGAAAAAGAGATGTAAGCCTCCATATCGGCCAAAATAACATCGGAAACCTCCCTGGCGCAGTCAGATGGGTCGTCGGATCGAAAACAAAGCTCTAACCAAGGGAAAGTTAGAAAATATTCCATGAGATCCAATAGTAAAATAAGAAGGGATAAGATACGAAAGACTGACATCAGGAAACAATATAGCGTGCGAGACGTGGTAAGATGAGGTAGACAAAGAAGAAGACAGTGGCATAACTACTTAAGAATGGAGAAGCATAGACTACCAGGACCTTTCTGAAAGGAAAACCAGCAGAGAAGCGTCCACCAGAGAGACCACCAAAAAAATGGAAAGATAGCTAGCAATCTAAAGAAGAAGAAGATTTATTTTAATACTATAACCTAATGCCGAGTTTCACGGCACATTTCGTAGAGTTAACATATCCTTGCAGTGTCAAGATCCAAAAGGTGGGATCGGGGCTGTTGATTGGTTTTGGTTTTTTGTAAAGTGAAACTCTGCAAAATGGATTGGGAACTCAGTGTAAATACTCAACGCAATAAGAGGGGATGTACATTACATGGATATATGTAGTCCGTGTTTCTGTGGATGTTAGGTTGAAGAATCATCGGTCTAATAAAAACTAATTATACTAGGCTTCCCACAACTAATGAAGTTCTGTCTCCGCCGATTAGAGGCCGAGTGAACCCAGAAGTTACCGATAATTTAATTAGATAAATGGACAATGCAAACTAACGCGAATCTCTTTTCTATGGATAAACACATCTTGACAACGAGCACCACAACATAAAATAGCTCACCTATAACCTAATAAAAAAGATGTTTAAACTTAAGAAGCACCCCAGGAGAAATATTTTCTTGAATTAATATATTTGTAGCTCTTACAAATCGTAATATAATTTAGATTTTTAATTTTTTAATTTAAGAAATGTTTTATTCCTTAATATACAATATATTAGCACATCATTTTTGTGCAATATTTTCTTAATTACTAACTCATTTTACTAAATGTTAACTTTAAACTCAAAAACAATTTTTACATATCAAAATAGATAATACTGTGCAAGTTGGCCGATTCGCATTGAAAGTTACTTTCTAATCCAAATTAGCTGAATTGCATAGGCTAAACAATATGGTCACTTTATCACTCAAACATGGCCTCAGTTCAACGTAACTGTACGAAAGTAACCAGCAGAACCATGTTTGGGAAAGGGATGCGACGGGAGCGACGTCTCGCATGCCACAAGAACTGAGGGTGATTCTTTAAAAACAATAAGTTTTGCATTCAAACAGCTCAACAAATTCTAGTTTTTTTCTCCAACTGGCCTTAAATAAACTGGATAAGATCGTTTCTGCACTGTATTACCAGCTACATCTGGTGCTTTCGTCGTTTTTTTCAAATCGCCTTGCAGCAAATTCTCGTAATGCCCTCAAAGCTGGACGGGAGTTTTGGATTAGATTATTTACTGCCGTCAATGTTTTTATAGGAATCTAAAATACAAAGGGAACGAAAATTCAATTAGTCATTGAGTACTAATATTAGGTGCGTTTTTAAGTTATCTACCTTGCAAAAAAAAATAATGTACAAAAATATCGTTGTCACATTAGTGTCGTTATTCTTTTATATCTATTATTTATGTTTTGCAAGGAATTTGGAACAACAGATCATATCCAGACGCTCTGCCTTTTAATGATTATAAGAAGGCTTTCGACTGCCTGGAAGATTGAGCAATTATACAGTCCTTAGCTCATGCCAGAATAACACGTAGGTTGAAAATCCATATAATTTTTAGAAAGTACCAACCTTCAAACGATACGTGTCAAAATTGTATGACATTTCGACAATTAGTTTACAAGTTACAGTGGTTTTAGTGACCCTACTTTTGATGTTTTCACAACAATGGGAAAAATTGAATTTCGTGTGTTTTTTGATGGGAAAAAATACCGTTCAAGCAAAACAATGGCTCGCTAAGTGTTACGGGGACTCTGCCCCTGGAAAATCACTCATCATTTACTGGTATGCTAAGTTTAAACGCGGTCGTACAGATGCTGTACGCTCTGGACGCCCAAATGAGGTGATTACCTTGGAAAACTTAAAAAAAAATCCATAAAATTGTTTTGGACGACCGTAAAGTGAAATTGCGTGAGATAGCTGACACCCTATAGATATCAAAAGAACGTGTTGGGGCATAAGAAAGCTCTGTTCGAAATGGGTACCGCGTTTGCTCACTGTGGACCAAAAACAACAACGTGTTGATGATTCTGAGCGCTGTTTGGACCTGTTTAAGCACAATAAAAAGGATTTTTCATGCGATATGTGACCATAAATGAAACATGGATCCACCACTACACACTGGAATCAAATCGGCAGTCAGCTGAGTGGACAGCAGCCGGTGAAAGCCTTTCGAAGCGACGAAAGACACAACAGTCGGCTGGGAAGGTTTTGGCCTCTGTATTTTGGGTTGCGCATGGAATAATTTTCATCGACTATACTGAGAAGAGAAAAACCATCAATAGCAAATATTATATAAGGTTATTCGTGCGTTTGAAGGGAGAAATCGCAAAGACGCGGCCTCAAATGAACAAGAAAAAAGAGTTCTTTCATCAAGACAACGCACCGTGTTACAAGTCAATGGTTACGATGGCAAAATTGAATGAATTGAATTTCGAATTGCTTCCTCATCTACCGTATTCTCTAGATTTGGCCCCCGGCGACTATTATCTATTCGCAGACCGACCAGCTGAAACTGAGGCCTATTTTGAAGGCAAAGACAAATCCTTCTACAAGAAAGATATAGAAATGTTAGAAAAGCGTTGGACTGATTGTATCAGTCTTGAAGGAGACTATATTAATAAATAAAATGGAATTTTACAAAAAAAAACGTGTTTTAAGTAGCTAGATCAAAAACTTTTCAGCCTACGTGTTAGACTCAAGATATACTGAACTGCTAAAATTCAAATATGAAACTGCAATATTAACGGTTAAATTAGATGAGGATCGAAAAACAGAACGCATAAAGATCAAGAAAGGTGTTAGGCAGGGCGACACAAGTTCACCAAAATTGTTTACGCTGGCCTTAAAGGATGTATTTAAAAGCCTTGAGTGGGAAGAGAGGGAAATTAAAATCGATGGTATATATTTAAATCATTTACGATTCACAGATGATGTAATACTAATTAGCGAAAATCTAGAACTCAAAATCATGATAGAATAATTTAATCAAGCTTGACAAAAACATCAAGAAAACAAATCTTTTAAGCACACAAAACAGAAAAATTAGGATCGGTACGGAAGAGATCAAGAAAGTGGAAGAGTATATTTACTTGGGACATAAAATTATACAGTCCTTAGCTCATGCCAGAATAACACGTAGGTTGAAAAGTTTTTGGTCTGACACATAGATGTCGCTCTTTCAAAAAATCCAAGAGTATATTTACTTGGGACATAAAATTAGATCTGATAAGGACAATTAAACATACCAAGGCGACTTGGTCTCAACCGGACTGTCTTTTAAAAACTGGGATTCATTCTAAAAAACATACATATCCCCATGACCTTAAGAAGAAAAGTGTACGAGAGCTGCGTACTTCCCTCAAGTATCTGGGCTGAAAACCATGACCCTTACCAGAAATAGTCTTTGGAGACTCCAACGTACTCAAAGGGCCATGGAAAGACAGATGTTAGGTGTTAGTTTTCGAGAACACATTAAAAGCGAGAATATTAGACGAACAACAAGAATTACAGATATCAGTGAAGGAATGGCAAAATTAAAGTTGCGATAGGAAGGGCATGTTGCCAGAGCGAATTATGGTAGATGGACAACAAAATTACTTAAATGGAGACCTTGGGAGAGCAGACGAAGTGTCGGAAGACCAGTGAAAAGATGGACTGGAGGATACAGGCAATAGGAAGAAACTTGAAGAGGCTTATCTCTTGCAGTGGATAAGCAGTGGCTTATAAAGAAAAGAAGAAAGAAAGATTTGTCTTTTGAAGTTTTCAAGATTTTTTTCTCTCGAAAAATAGGTAGTAGTAGTAATTAGAAGCATTTGCACATTGATAACATTTTTTGCTTAAAAAAGAAAATTTACTAAAAGTTGTCCTAGTTGTACGGCAATGACGGTCCATCTTATATTCACGTATAATTTTGCTCTAAACAATTTCAATACGGCCGAGACGTAATTCAAGTGGTCCTCAGAGCAGAAAGATTGGTTGAAACAAGAGCTGAGGATGCCTTCCGGTATGTTAAAAATCTGCTGCTGGCAGATCTACTATTGAAGATCCCAGTGCTCACTAAAGAAGCTAGAGTATCTCAGTTTTCAAGACTGTGCACGAAGATTGAACAATGAATTAATGCGGGACAGATTTCCAACTCGTAGGGATAATAGGGAGGAAAGAAGTTTACACATTTGGCTGCTTTAGAGAACGATAAGAATATTTTTTTTTAAATTTTCCCAGATAACGGGAGTCGAGAGTTCGGTTGTGATCCTCCGACGTCCAAGGCATGCGAAAACTCAATCATCTTACAGAAAATTGATGCCACCGTTTTTTCGGACTTTTGAGATCCATATTTACATGAATAAAAGTTTCTTCTTGGACGTCTTTTTGGTTTAGTTAATTTTACTCACTCGTCCATTATTCCAAGTAAATTCATAATTTTAGTATACCAGGTGTACGAGTATGAAATGCGGATTTCAGACAACAGATGGTGCACCAATGCAGTTTGTGCTATAAAGATTTGACACCGCACCATTTTGTTGTGCCAACAACAAGTGTCAGACGCGCACGAGTGATAAATTGGAAAAGTGTGTGCATAGTGTTGTGTTATTGTGTTCAATATGTCGAAATTTATACCGAACAAAGAGCATTCGCAGACAGCATTCATTTTTTGTTTTCATTTGAAGAAAACTGCTGTTGAATCATACCGATTACTTCGAGAAACTTATGGTGAACATGCTCCATCTCAAGATACATGTGAGCGATGGTTTCGGCGTTTCAAAAGTGGTAACTTCGATGTTGCAGACAAGGAACGTGGAAAACCGTAAAAAAATACGAAGATGTGGAATTGCAAGCATTGTTGGACGAAGATGATTCGCAAACACAAAAACAACTCGCCGAGCAATTGGGCGTTAGTTAACAAGCTGTTTCCAATCGGCTACGAGAAATGGGAAAGATTCAGAAGACCGGTAGATGGGTACCACATAATTTGAACGTCAGGCAAATGGAAAAGCGCAAAAACACGTGTGACATTTTGCTCGCTCGGTACAAAAGGAAGTCGTTTTTGCATCGTATAGTTACAGGGGATGAAAAGTGGATTTATTTTCAGAATTCCAAGCGCAAAAAATCATGGGTAGACCCAGGCGCACCATCCACATTGACCGCAAGACCGAATTGCTTTGGCAGAAAGAGGATGCTCTGTGTTAGGTGGGAGCAGAGGGGCGTGGTCTATTATGAGCTGTTAAAACCTGGGGAAACGGTTAATACTAAACGTTACGAATAACAATTGACCGATTTGAACCGTTCGCAGCTTGAAAAAAGGCCAGAATACCCAAAGAGGACACAAAGTCATTTTTCTTCAAGACAATGCTCCATCACATACGGCAAAACTAGTTCGCGACACGTTGGAAGCACTCAGCTGGGAAGTTCTATCCCATGCGGCTTACTCACCAGACTTGGATCCTTCCGATTACCACCTGTTTGCATCGATGAGTCACGCACTTGCTGAACAGCGTTTTGGTTCGTACGAAGATGTGAAAAAATTGCTCGATAAATGGTTCACAGCAAAAGGGGAAGATTTTTACTGGCGGAAAAATGTATAACAAGCGATGGAGCATACTTTGAATAAAGCACTTTTTATCATTCTTCCGAATTTAACATGTTTTTTAGAAAAAAAAAATCGCATTTCATACTTGTACACCTGGTATTTACTTGAAGGGAACTAAAATTGCATATTGATCGATACATCATGAACAAAATTAAGTTAAAATCCAAAAAGAAACTTGTATTGATGTTGCGACATAGCCTAGAACCATATTTGTATTATTGCGAAGAACTAAAAGTATTATCACAACGAAAATGGCCTCTACCATCTATCGTCATAGAGAATTGCCACATAACACGTAGAAAAAAACATTCCACAAAACGAAGGCGGCTGGCTACCGCCAAATTATTAAAATATAGTACCGCTTCTACTTGGGCGATATCTCTGAGAAACTCGACGAGGCACGTTATAATGTCCTCGCAGTAGTCAGCCGGCTTCGGCTTGCGGCGACGTTTTATTCTATATGTTTGTTTTTCTGTATCGATAGTTATATTTTCAGTGCTATCATGTTGTTTCTTTTAACCTTTTGAGGTTAAAAGAAACTATCAAAAATTTTGTCTATGTTGAATGCTTAACTTCTACATACCAAAGAACGTTTAGTTCACCATCTTTCAACAGCTATAGCCTTTCGGTGCTTTAATCAGTTGCCAATTACGGTGAAATTTTCCCCTTAACATACCTCCTATCTCTGTCAGAATCTTTATACTTACGTTGAATAGTGTATCAATGAATTTGGATCTTTCGTTTGTAGCCGAAGTTGCTCTTTTTATTCTAAAATCATTATCTTGAATCAGATCTATGCTGTTCACTGAACTCTAAAAACAAACGTTTATTTATTAGAAACAGATATTCTTGTATTATTGTATTTCGTGTCATATTTTCGAAAAATACGAAAGAAAAATTTAAAAATGGTCGGAAGTAATAGCTGAAAGACCTTTGCTAAAGGACCCCGCACATTTCTTAGGGGAAGTGGCCCTTGGAGAATTTGTCTCAAATCAATATATGTTATTCTTCTCGAGCTCCTGATCAAAAGTTCCCATGGGCACAAAGTCGGAAAATGAACAGTTTTTCAGATATCGGCAAGCTACAACAGCGTTGATCCATGAGGTTGTTTATGCGCCGTTCTTCACAGTATACGGGGGTTCTTTTCGGTCGCTGATTTTAAATCTAGTGTCAAAGATGACATTTGACAGTTGGTAGCTGCCAAAAAACTGTCAACTCGCCTTATTTCTAATAAAATGCCAATCAGAATATATATACATCGGGATCTGTTTACGGCCGCTGATTCCAGTTCCGGTGTCAAAAATGACATTTGAAACTTGGCAGTTACCAACAAAATGTCAACTCACCTCACTTGTAACAAAATGTTCATCAGGATATATATCAGATGGTTTTTGTGCACACGTGGCTAGCATTCTTTGATACCTTGGATATGCCCGCCACTAAACTAACATGAAGTGGCCACAATCAAATCTTCTAAATACCACCATGAATGCGGCAAATCGCCCGCCGGAATGAGGATAAATATTGCAAAGAACCCTACAATGAGTGGCAAGGAGACTCGCGTTAATCAACCAGCCCAATCGTAAGAGGCGCGGCACAGTGGGGAAAAACGAAAAATCGTGTTTCAAAATTGTCTAGAGCCTTCAATTTTGGTTAGATTTGGACGATTTTTTTTTTAAATTGAAGCTTATTAAATTCCGAACAAAGTTGTCGGAGCCGATTTTTCAATTAAACTTTTGTTTCAAAATGGCGGACGTTGGTTTCTGATTATATAGCGACTGAGACACAGAAAACGCTTACAGTTTAAAACCAAGTTGTGCTAAAATGCTTGTATGTATGTTTTTTTATGTCGCAGATAATATATCTAATATCACTGTTACAAGATTAATAATAATGAACCCAAAATGGCTGCCATGAACAATAAAAGTATTATAAATATGAATAAACGTACCATTATTATTTTATATCCATTTGCATAAATAATTTCTTTAAGGTTGTTAATTATAAATATGTTTCAATAATTGACTTAAAATGACAAATCAAATATGGCGGATGCCAAAATTGAATCGAGCAAGAAAGTTTCTCTGTGACATTTAGACTGTGGCAGTCAGATCATTCAGGTTATTCAAGTTTAGTTGCGGGATTTAAATTTTCATGCAGTTATTGCTAGAATTCAATTTTGGCATCCGCCATACTTAATTTGTCATTTTAAGTCAATTGTTGAAACATATTTATAATTAACAACCTTAAAGAAATTATTGATGCAAATGTTATGGATATAAAATAATAATGGTACGTTTATTTATATTTATAATACTTTTATTGTTCATGGCAGCCATTTTGGGTTCATTATTATTAATCTTGTAACTGTGATATTAGATATATTATCTGTGACATAAAAAAACATACATACAGGCATTTTAGCACAACTTGGTTTGAAACTGTAAGCGTTTTCTGTGTCTCAGTCGCTATATAATCAGAAACCGCCATTTTGAAACAAAAGTTTAATTGCAAAATCGGCTCCGACAACTTTGTTCGGAATTTAATAAGCTTCAATTAAAAAAAAAATCGTCCAAATCGAACCAAAATTGAAGGCTCTAGACAATTTTGAAACACGAATTTTCGTTTTTTCCCCACTGTGCGCGGGGAGTCACCCTTGTCAAGCATCCCAATCGTGAGAGGCACGGGGCCTCACCCTAATCAAGCACCCCAATAGTGAGAGGTACTGGGACTAACCCTAATCAAACACCCCAATCGTGAAAGGCACTGAGACTCACTCTAATCAAATCCCTAATCGGGAGAGGCACGGGGACTCACAGTAAACAAGCACCCCAAAGGGAACAGAAATCTACTACGTCTACGTAGTTGTTCCCGGGTAATGTTAAAAGTAGATAAAAAAAACCATCTGAGATATATTCTGATGAACATTTTGTTACAAGTAAGGTGAGTTGACAATTTGTTGGTAGCTACCAAGCTTCAAATGTCATTTTTAACACCCGAATTGGAAGAAAAAATCAACATAGAGACCCAACGACAAAAGCACTGTATCAGACTCGACTAACACAAAAAAAATCGAAACAAACAACATTAAAGAACATGACGACACAGAGAACTGCTGGGAAAAAATAAAGACAAATATTACTGATGCAGCTGTTGAGGCGTTGGGCCTAAGAAAAGTAGGAGTAAATAAAAACCCTGGAAACAAAATGGTATACACCGGAAGTGAAGGTACTGGCTAAGGAGAAACGGGAGGCATTCTTGAGATACAGGAACAACAAAGCACTAGAAGAAAAGAACCATTACACCCAAACAAGAAACAGAGTCAACGCAGAAATTAGAGAAATAAAACGAAACTTTTGGGAAGGATTCACCTCCGAAATGGAACATGACCTATACGAAGCACGAAAGAAAGTGTGGAGAACGATAAGAAGAAAGAAACTCGAAGTCGTGGAGTACACACACAAATCGATGAGACCCGCTGGAAAATCTACTTTGAGCAATTGTACGCAGATACACCTAAAAGAGAAGACAAGGATGAGGAGAAAGATGAGAACATCGAAGAACCCTTAGAGATACCGGGTGAAATGACGATAGAACACGCAAAAAAGATTAAAAACAGGAAAGCATCCGGGCTAGATAACATACCGAACGAGCTAATGAAATATGGAGGGCAACAATTAATGGCAGAACTTACAAAGCTATTCAATAGAATATTATCAACCAAAGAAGTCCCTAATGAATCGAGAAAAAGCATAACCAATCCTATATTAAAGAAAGGAGACAAGAAATTACCATACTATAGAGGTATAACTCTGTTAAGCTCAAGCATGAAGCTCTTTACAAAGACCATAGAAACAATAATAAGTGAGCATGTAATCATATCGGAAGAACAACAAGGCTTCAGAAAAAATAAGTCAACCGTAGATGCCATCTTCAGAGTCAGACAAGTAGTAAAGAAGGCCATAGAATACGGAAAACCCGCATTTATGTGCTTTATAGACCTCACTAAAGCATTTGACAGAGTAAGACTAAAACACGTAGTTGATATTCTAAAATGAAAACATGTGCCAAAAAACATAATAGACATTATAAAACAACTAAACCACAATACAGGCACTTACATCTTAGTTAATCAAAAACTGACAGAGGAAATACAAACGCAAACCGGAATCCGACAGGGGGACTCTTTAAGCCCGCAGCTGTTCAACTTAATAATGGACGAGATAATAACACATATCAACGGGTAAAATCAACATTGTCTGTTATGCAGACGACGCTGTGATCGTGGCAGAGAACGAAGACGACTTACAGCGGCTTCTGCACTCATTCTACACAAAAGCTAAAGTCCTCAACATGCAGGTATCCAACACAAAATCCAAAACCCTCGTTATATCTAAAGAGCCAATAAGATGTAAACTTGCTCTGGAAAATAAAATAATAGAACAAGTCATGTCATTTAACTACCTAGGCATACAATCACCTTATGCCAAAATAGAACAAATGAAGTGAAGGACCAAGCAAACAAAGCCAGCCGAATATCAGGCGCACTTCGGAACATCATGCTTTTATGAATAAAAAGGCAAAAGTAAGGATATACAAAACATGTGCCAGACCCGCACTAACATACGCTATGGAAACAAGAGCAGACAATAAAAGAACAAAAAGCATTCTTCGAACAACAGAGATGAAAATACTTAGAAACATTTCAGGATACACACTAAGACATAGGAAAAGAAACACAGACAAAAGACATGAATGCGAAGTGGAAGACATAATCAGATGGGGACGTAAACGTAGAAGAGCTTGGAAAGATCACGTGGAGAGAATGACTGAGGAGAGACTAGAGAGAATCGCGCGAGATGGTAAACCACGGACGCGACGACCCCTGGGAAGACCTCCAAAGAGATGGCTCGAATCATGGACATCAACATCTCAAGAAAACTAATCAGTTGGAAACTACAAGCCTGAGGCCTACAGTACTTGGAAGAAGAAGAAGAAGAATTGGAATCAGCGAGCGTAAAAATGTCCCGATGTATATTCTGATGGGCATTTTATTAGAAATAAGGCGAGTTAACGGTTTTTTGATAGCTACCAACTGTCAAATGTCATTTTTGACAACAGATTTTGAATCAGCAACCGAAAAAAAAACCACATACCCCGAAGAACGGCGCATAAACAACTACGCGGGTCTACGCTGTTGTCGACAAGATCTTCGAAAACCGTCTTTCTACCCCCGATATCTGAAGAACTGTCCATTTTCCAACTTTGTGCTCATGGGAACTTCTCATCAGAAGCTCAAGAGGAATAACATATATAGATTTCAAACAATTTCACCGAGAGCCACTTCCCATAAGAAATGTGCGGGGTCGTTTCACCGTCATCGAACAACACAATGACATCACAACTGTGCAAGCATTAAGTTGCTAAGTGTTGATCCGAAAATACATTCGTCCATTTGTTATTTAGTATTTTCAATACTGACTTATTGAAATTAAGAGGCTTACTGCCGGGTCTTTGATATCTGCAACGGAGGTATGGCCTTTATCGTCGCGTTTTCCATGTATTATGTCTCACTGATATTAGCAACATAATGGTTTCATAACTGTGGTTTCATCAAGTAACTGATGGGGGTAAAATTTTGCAGTAGTCTAGAAAGGGTTTAATTTTTTTAAAAGCCACTTACATGTTGAAAAGCTAGTTCTCCGGCACTTTTTGGTGTATCAACAATACCTGCTATCTGCAGAGCTTGTGTGGTTATGATGATGATCATTAGAAGACATACTGTTTTGTCCAATAGGTAGACTACTATCTGTAATAAAAAACAGAGGAAGTTATTTTACAAAATAACGCAGGCTAGGTGTCCAAAATTTGAGACGAAAATCTGTAAGCTTACGTTTTTCATACTTTTTCTTTGTCCGATATCGACAAACGTATAACCTTGAAACAACTATTTAAAAAAACCGGTCAAGTGCAAGTTGAACTTGCGCAATTAGTGTTCCGTACGTTGATTGCTTTTAAACTAAAAATTTTTGTTACACAGGTATAAAATGATCAATGACTTCTCAAAACACACCCCAAATGAGTTTTCAACAAAGTTTGTTTCCAATCTATACTGAAATCTGATGACCTTGAATTTTTTGTTTCTTTTTATATGCCAGATAAATTATTAAAGGTAATGCACTCGTGACCATTTTCGTTCAATCTACATCCCGTGGAGAATATTCCAGAATTTTTTCAAAATTTTTTGATAAGTATTTTTCGAGATAAGGCGCGGGGGACAGCGATTTTTTAAAAATAACACAAAGAAAAGTGCGCGCAAGTATTACATTATGTATACATTTTTTACTCGTGTTTTCACAAGCTTTCATTTGACACCACACTCGATGACCTAGTAAAAATTTTTTTTTTTCACTTCCGATCTCATCCCCCAAAATTAACCCCTTAAGTCAAAATTTAACTTTCAAAACTACACGGCTGTGATGAAGCCATTAATTTACACATTAGTACCAAATTTCAACTTTCTATGTTAAATAGTTTCGGAGAAAATCGGGTGTGACAGACAGACAGACAGACACCGAAGTGATCTTATAAGTGTTCCGTACGGAACACTAAAAAAAACACATTACTAATCTCTAGTAACTTTTAAATAGAGACAGGTTGCCTGCGGCTGAACTAATTCAATAAATTTGGTCTTTACTAAGACTTTCTGAGAATTTTTAATATCATTATGATAATTTTTCTTCGTTTTTTGTTGAGATAATGAACATTTTAAGCATAATTATTTGTAGTTAAACATACAAGAAGTTAAAAGGATGGGGGATGATGTTAGGGGAGTTGGTTTATATATTATGTATTCTTTTCAGCATTCTTGAAGTGTAGGAAGAAATTCGCAAATTGGAATATGTTTTCATTATTTCTAATTATTTATGGCAAGATATCATGGGCTTAGCCAGGGGGGCAGGAGAAGGCAGCTGCCCTCCTTCTCAAGGGCCTAAAAAAAATTATAAATACAATTTTAAGACGCTGTCCCTCCCTAGCTCAAAGGCTAACTACGGCCATTTTAAATATATATATATATATATATATATATATATATATATATATATATATATATATATATATATATATATATATATATACAGTCCCCTGGCCAAATTATTAGACGCACTGTATTTTTTTTAGTAATTTTATGTTTCTTAAGAGTTTTTATGCAATAATGGTATATTTAAACTACAATATTATTGATTTTTATTTAAAAGAATTGTTGTAGACTACATATTTGTATTTATTTTTAACATATGGCAACACTGTGTTGACAAAGTGATACATGAACGTAAATAAGTACAAACCTGTATCAGTCGCGATCGGAATCGAGTCAGGTACGGACGTGTTTCTGTGGCTTTATGGACTGTGATTGTTTGTTTAACAGTTTTATACTACTCAGTTATTAGTTTATTTTGTATGCAGCGTTTTAAAAAAGTAATTGGACTATTTTCATTATCATATTCAGAAAAGGCGATCTTTCACCACGTAAAAAAGCTGAAGTGAAGGCCCTTGTGATTGCGAAAACATTTAAAAACCGAGAAATATCACGAAGATTGGAGGTTTCTGAAGCTAGTGTACGACGCATAAAAAAGAAAATTGAGTCAGGGAAGGAATTAAGCCCGAAAAGAAAGAAAAGATGCGGTAGAAAACCAATTTTCACTCCACGGTCAGAGAGATGTTTGAAGAAAATTTGTGTAGAAAACAGATTTGCTATCACAAAGGTAATAAAATCACAACTCCAGGATGCTAGCGTAAATGCTTCTGAGCGCACTGTTGGAAGAAAATTGAAAGAATTAGATTTTAAGGCCTGTCGCCCCGCCAGGAAGCCCAAGTTAACAGTTGCAATGAAAGCAAAGCGCCTGAAGTGGGCCAAACAATGGCAAGACAAAGATGTGGACTTCTGGAGATCGGTAAGATAGAGCAATTTAATCAATAATTGATACATTATTATCATTTTCAGTTAAATAAAGCAAATAAACATGGAAGTTTATATATTTTTCCTATTTTTGACAGGTCTGCTTCAGTGACGAAAGCACATTCGAAACTTTGCAGAATAAAGCTCAGTATGTGCGTCGTCGTCATGGAGAAAAGTTTCATCCTGATTGTGTCGTCCCGACGGTTAAACATCCCACCAAAGTGATGATTTGGTCAGTCATCAGCGGCAAGGGCACTGGACGTCTGTACGTCGTCAAAGGAATAATGAGGCAAGATCAGTACAAAGAAGTATTACAAAATCGGTTGATTTCGCAGCTCAGAGAATGATTTCCAAATGGGGAACCATTCACTTTCATGCATGATGGAGCTCCCTGCCACATTGCTCGGTCTGTTAAAGCTTTTTTGGCAGAAAAAAATATCTCTCTGTTGGATTGGCCCTGATATGAACCCCATTGAAAATGTGTGGGAGCTGATGAAAAGAGAAGTGGCTAAAGATGTGATTACCAACAAAACCCAGCTCCTAGAAAAGATTATTCATGTGTGGAATCGTCATCCTCAAATGCAGGAGACAGTACAATCTTGCATTTATAGCATGCCGCGCAGAATTAAAGCTTTGATAGCGGCTAAAGGTGGCTCAACTAAATATTGACTTTTACTAACATTAATTTCACTTTTCTTTAAAACTTAATAAACTTATGCTTTTCTAAATTAATGCTGTTTTATTTATGTCAAATAAATAGGTAATTGATTGGATAATATAAAAATAAAAAACAAATCAATTTAAAATAATAAAACGGTACAATATCACTCGGTAATTAATATTTTACATGAAATCTTGCAGTGCGCCTAATAATTTGGCCAGGGACTGTATATATATATATATATATATATATATATATATATATATATATATAATATATATATATATATATATATATATATATATATGTATGTATGTATATATATATATATATATATATATATATATATATATGTATATATATATATATATATATATATATATATATATATATATATACATATACATATATATATATATATATATATATATATATATATATATATATATATATATATATAGTGGCGAACAAAAGTATGGAAACATTTTCTTAAACAAAAATATAAAATACTATCCTTTAGGAATAAAAAAACTAGTCTAATAGATAAGGTTTTTAAGAAACGCGTTTTGTCCTTATCGAAAGCATTGAAATAATTTTATCATTCTGCTTTAAGAGTACGTTATTGTTGATACGAAGTAATTTAGTAACATTGTTTAAGAGTGCGGTTTTTGCCAAAATGCCAAAGTGCAAATATTACAGTTCAGATCCGAAACATAAAATTAATTCTCTGTATCAAAGTGGAAAGAAGCAAATTGACATAGCAAAATCTTTAAACATGCATAGGGGCACTGTCAGCAAAATTGTTAAGAAGTTCTCGAGAAGGAGCACTGTTGATCTGGCATTTAAAAGTGGTAGACCTCGAAAAACAAGTAAGAGAGTAGACAAAATTATAATTCGAAAAGCGAAAAATGATCCCAAGAAAACTGCTGTTGATATTAATAAAGAACTAAGGCAGGAAAATCAGGGTGTATTGGTGTCAGACATGACTATTAGGCGTAGTCTGTTATCTGAAAATCTTCATGGTACTTCTTACAAAGCGTCACAGAAAGGAGAAATTGAAATTTGCTAAGGAACATAAAGACTGGACTCAATATCCGTGGTCTGTAGTAATCTTTAGTGACGAAAGTAGGTTCAATCTCTTTGGAAGTGATTCTACTGGTTATATAAGAAGACCAGTTGGTCTAAGATATGACCTAAAGTACCTTGTACCTACTGTCAAACGTGGCGGTGGAAATATCATGGTATGCTCAAATGTAGCTTGAGATATTGGAAAATAATTTGATTCCTTACGAAGAAGATTTGCCACTGTCATGGATTTTTCAACAAGACAATGATCCAAAACACACATCTTGCTTGGCCAAGAATTGGTTTTCTGAACAAAGGATTCGGGTGATGCGCTGGCCTTTACAATCACCTGATTTGAACCCGATAGAGAATCTCTGGCACTATCTGGATAAACAAATTAGAAAAAGAAATCTTAGAAACCGGGACGTACTTTGGATCGCATTAAAACAAGACTCTATGGTCAGAAGATGTCAAGCAGTGATTGACGCAAAAGGATATCCCACTAAATATTAAATATTTTCGACATCTTAGACGACTTGGTGGAATTTTTATTTTATAACAAAAATGTTCCCATACTTTTGTTTGTGCATAATTTTGTTACGTTAAAAACTAAGCACATTTCTAATAAACAATAACTGTTTTAGTCTTCAAAATGTTTGTTAGCATGTACACGATTAATATATAAATATTGTAATTGTAAACCGTTTGAATGTTAAGACTAGAGATGGGAATTTAAATGTTTCCATACTTTTGTTCGCCACAAATATATATATATATATATATATATATATATATATATATATATATATATATATATATATATATATATTTCAACCGCTTTGACATAACAACCACATTAATTTAAAATTTACTTCTGCATTAGTGGCAAGCCTATGATGTAGGACATTGTATCAGCTATCTACAGAACTATATTCTTTAAAGATATTCAAGGGCCTTGCCACTGTCGAATGATAAACATTTTTAACAGGATGCCTTTCGTTAAATATTCTGGCATCCTTCGAAACCCAACTTTATGAAAAGCTAAAGTAAAATTACATTATGTGATTTACGGCAAGTATGTAATAGGTTATTGGGAAAAAATATGCACCATTTTACGTTCATTTAGTTCTTTGAATTTCGAGACCTAAAAAGAATTTAAATTTTTAAATATTTTGAATAGGTTTTATATTTTGTGTAATTGTATACATATCATGTACGTGAATACAAATTTGTATTATCAGGAATATCGCGAAAACATTCGAAGTATTAAAATAAATTTATCATTCGCTAATAAATATTAATGTACTTATTTTCGTCTATGCTTTAAAATAAATTATGACTCTAGAATGTCCTTGAGAAACAAAAACCTCAAACTGCAAATAATAAAAATATTCGATAGTTGTCCGTGCGACTGTTGCGGTTTTACGAAAATTTGAATTTTTTAATTAGTGATGCAATTGATGTAAAATTAGTAAAGCATAAATTGAAATCAAAAAATAAATGTTTTAATTATTTCAAATAAAAAAAATTAAATTTCCTTGGGATCATAATTTTATTCGTCAAAAACTAACAAAATACGATTTTTGTCTAATCTATCTAAAATTTCGCATATTACCATAAAATGAATTTCCAAATACTTTTTCGTGAAAGAAAGATATTTTAACAAACAAAGTGACTTTTGGACTTTAAACATTATAAAATTCAAGTTTTCGCATCAAACTACAGATGACAATCGACACTGCCAAATCATTTTTTGGGTTTCAAGTGATGTAGAATCCACTTGTATGCTTCCGTGTTTTAATTTTTTTTTTAAAGTAGTATCAAAAGAAAAATATCACATTTTAATTATCCTAATTAGAAAACCTGACACCCCTCCTCACGAGGCTAGCAATTATCGGCAAATTAGCCTACTTCCTTGCCTAGGCAAAGTGGCCGAGAAAGTTATCCTCAAAATCATCTAAGCCAAAACCTCAAAACTCTGAGTCATCCCAAACGAACATTTTGGGTTTCGACCCTCTCACGGTTCATCATACCACAGCTCTCTCTCAACGCATCGTCAATAGCTTCAATCGCAAACACCACTTTGGAACTGTCTTCCTCGACTTTTCTAAGGTCTTCGACCGAGTCTGGCACGAAGGATTCATCCTCAAGTTCGTCCGTCTTGGCTATCTTACAAACATCATGCGAATGATCCTCTTCTTCCTCTCTGATCGAACATTCCAGGTTCGAGTCGAACAGACCACTTCCGAATTCAAGCCAATTCGAGCCGAAGTCCCCCAATGCTCCGTCCTCTCACTCCACTTATTTAACATCTATACGGCTGACATACCACACTACTCTTTTCATGTGCGTCGATGACACCGCCATTACAGCCACCACCAAGTCGACCAGGCTCATCACCAGCCGCCTCCAATGAATCTAGCTCAACCCAGCGAAAACCAAAGTCATCATGTTTTCAAAGGCCCGCTACTCACGACCGGAAAGCCTCACCCTCCAAGAAACCCGACTCCGATGGTCAGACAGCATCAAGTACCTGGGCGCCCACTACGACAAACGGCTAGTATGGTAAGAGGTTACCGCCTCCACCAGGAAAACCAACCAACTCATAACAAGTTGACAATTTACAAGATAATCATCCGAGCCGAAATGACCTACTCCAGCCCAGCATTGTGCCAGATGTCACGCACCCACAGATCCACCCTCCAGATCATCCAGAACAAGGCCCTCCGCATCGTCGCCAAAGCCCCATGGTTCGTCCGCAACACTCAGCTCCATAGAACCCTCCAGATGCCCACAATCCAGGAGTTCATCAGCAACGCCCAGCTCAAATTCTTGGACAAAGCCACCCACCACCCCAACCCCACAGTCAGGACCGCCTACGGCCCCCAAGCTAAGCCCACCACCGTCTGCCAAGATCCAGCGACCTCCTGCCCCCTGATTAGCTTAAGTTAATCTTAATTAATATTCAGTTTAATTTTGAAATTATGTTCATGAAATATCTTAAGTTTTCTCAATAGATTTATATAAATTTCATACCTAAGCTAAGTTAGTTAGGTTCCTATCATGTATATATCTTAAGATCAAAATGTTAATTATATTCTAATAAAATCAGTGTATAATAGTTATACCGTAGAAACTAGCCAGTAGTAAATAAAAGTAATGAGTAATGACATTTTAATTGTTAATGTTGTTAATATCTCAGGCCCTTAATCTGCTAAATATATTATAATTCTAATAGTGTCTTAAATAAAGTAACTTTATTTTAAATATCGACTTGTAATATTTGGATTAAATTATCCTTTAGTATTAAAAAGTCAAAGTTAGTTCAGGTTAGAACTGCGCGCTTGCTTGGGATGTACTGTGTGAATCCCTTTTCCGATTTTCTTTCATTTACAAATTGGTTTTCTTTCTATAAATATTTGAAAATAAACTTTTTTATGCCACACCTTATTTTAAAATAAAGATAATTGACCAATAAGCATAAGAAAACTTTATCTGTAATATGAAAAATTGTGACAATCTGTAATAAGAGCCCAATAAACGTATTTTGGTAGATAGCCAGGTGATTAAATTACGGCTGTCGGTAATGTTATTTGTTTCCTTAAAAAAAAAAAATGAAATTCAGTGAAATTTAAATATGTGACTTACCCTGCTCATTATAAATAATACTGATCGTGATTAATAAATCCAAAAATATCACGTCTTTTTTCTTTCACAAATTAACTTGGCGGTGCCCCCCAAAAATTGTGTTCTTATGTTCATATACAATAAAATAGCACTAGGGTATAATCGATTTTATGCGAACACGAACAAATGCACTCGAGTGAAAATTTCAGTGAAATGCCCGTTTCTATATTATAAGAGTACCACCAAAGATTTTTTTTTAAACGCTTCCTATATATCCGTTGACTTTATATAGTCTCAGAGGCGCACGTTAATTCGGTTAAGATATAACGATTCTGAATAAATTTCCTAGTTCATACAATTTACTATGCAAAAAAGCCTATTTTTTTGGCTTGTTTTTTAATATTTATACAGAACGTGGTATAAATTCAAAGCCAACATTTTTTCACAGAATAAATTATCTATTAATTAATGTATTCTGACACAATTGTACTGTATGATAAGTAGTTCTCGATAATTTCGGAGGGTTCACATAAATAACACGAACGAATTTGCGGGGTTTATAGTACATCTTTTCCTTCACACAAATTTTCATTAGGAAATTTTTTAGTAAGATATCATCATCAGTCCGGTTTTTTTTTATAGCGTTTTTCGCCTTTCGGTTCCCAGTTTCTATCCTCTTCGATCTTCCCAATCTCCAGGTCTTAGATTTCTCTCTGGCGTTGCTCTCTGAATACCCTCAAACCATGTCGTTCTTGGTCTCCCTCTTCTCCTTCTTTCGCTTGGTACTCACTTTAGAACTATCTTTGATATTCGGTGTTCTTCCATTCTTTCCACGTGTTCGTACCATATAAGTTGCCGCTGTTGAATTTTCTCAGTAATCGTGGTTTTTACTTTCATTACATCCCTTATTCTTTCATTTCTAATTCTATCCATTCTTGACACTCCAGCTAATCTTCGCCAGTAGTCCATTTCGAGTGCCATTAGTTTCTATTCCAATTGTTTCAGTTGCTAAGTTTCACAACCGTATAACACGATGTTCTTAAATACTGCATTATAAATGGAGTGCTTTCTCTGTGATGTTATATTCTTCGACCACAGAACAAAGTTTAGGTGTCTTATAACCGCCTTTCCTTTATTTATTCTATTATCCACTTCTTTTTCCGTCCTACCGTCTTTACTTATGTTAGTTCCGAGATATATATACATTTTATTTATTTAAAGTAAGGCTTCCCTGTTTTCCTCCTACACACAAATATTTAGTTTTCTTGCAGTTAACTGTTAAACCCCAGTTTTTATAATCTTCAAACAGTTTTCTTGTCATAAATTTAAGATCTTCCTTATCCTGAGCAATAACCACCTGATAGTCGGCAAAATGTAGAGTGTACAATGTTGTTCCGTCGGTCAGCTGTATCCCCATTCCTCCACATGCTCCTCGCCATCTGTCTAATGCCTCATTCATATAAATTTTGATTAATGTAGGAGACAGACAGCAACCCTGTCTGACATCCTGTGATGTAGAAAAATTTTCGGAGAGAATGTTTCGCAACTTTATTAGGGAGCGTAACTGATCACAGCTGTTTTATTGCGGCGATTACTGTACTGTATATGGTTGATCGTTCTAATATTTGCTATAATTTTTTCACTGGGACGGAATCATATGCCTTGGTTAGGTCTACAAACAGTAGATGGAGCTCTATGTTCGTCAATGTTTTTTTTTGTTTAAGTGAATTATACTAAATATATTGTCCTTACACGATCTACCAGCTCTAAAACCAGATTGTTGTGCAATCTCGTGGACACTATATTCATCATCATATTCTATCTTAGTAAGATATAACGAAACCATTTGCAAAAGTGCATCTGAACCTACTCTTTATAAAAATACATCTTAGTTATGATTACTTACAGTTACATGAAAAATTAACGTAGAGAAAGTGGTTATTAGGTAAATGATGACATCACCTCTGAGCAAATTTTAGCACATTGTGCCTACGGTTTATGGAACATAATTGATAGCTGATAATACTAACAGCTATCCCGTTAGGATGCGGTAGAGACTACACCACCAGTACGTTCTGCCTATTGTAGAAGGCGACTAAAAGAACAAACCTGATTATAGACGTCCAGATCTCATTAGACATCGCCCGATGTGATATCATCCCATCGGCTTAGGCTGCGTGAAATTACTTTTTTTTGTGGCTGAGCCGACGTCTCCGAACTTCGCGATGGGAGCAAATTAACGTGATGAAGCTCCCAGGAAAAATTTCGAAAATAAAAGAGTTTCAGGTCCAGACAGTAACCAAGTGGAATTTAACGCTACAAAAACCCAGGCGGCAGTTTTTTCTAAAAAAGTTAACGTTGCTGAACCCGACCGGGGCACTCCATTCCCCTAACATCGTCACTCAATTTGTTGGGCGTTATTTTGGGAGAAAATATGTCCTGGCATGAAAATGTTGCAGCCATAGCAAGGAGAGCTTCTCAAAAGTTGGGAATATTATTTCGAACCAGAAAGCTTTACACTCCACAACTGTTAATTCTTTACAAAGCTCAAATTCGACCAACTATGGAATACTACTCCCATGTTTGGGGCTCCGCCCCCAAACATACACTGCATTTGTTAAATTCTATTCAGAGAAGAGCGGTTCGTCTGATTGGAGACCCGACCCCCGACCTTAATTCGCCGGAACATCGAACAACGGTTGGCGACTTGAGTTTGTTCTACAAGTATTTTCATGGAAAGTGTTCGAAGGATGTAGCCCGCTTAATTCCTCCCAGCGCGGTGCATGTTAGAAATACACGTCGTGCTAATACTTCACATCTGTATGAAATTCAGCTTGTTACTCCGCGTACAAGGTTTTTCAAGCAGTCCTTTATATGGAGAACATCATCCCTTTAGAATAACTTTCCCAGGGCTGTGTTTCCCACCGAGTACAATTTACAGCGATTCAAGAACAACGTGAATCGCTTTTTCCGCACACATGCCGCTCCTGGAGCGCTTTAAGGACTTCCCTGCAGCACGTGTGCTAGACCCATAAAAAAAAGAACTCCGAGTGAGGACTGATCTTCTCCAGGGCATCTGTTGTTCTTTATTTAGTTCAATACAGCTTGCATTTCCTCCTCTGTGATATCTAGGAGTTCTTCAGATCCTACATTCGTAATCTTCATGTTTTCTTGTCGTATATCTGACTGGTATGAGTATAATCTTGTGTAGAAAACTTCAACAGCTCTAATTATATCATTCTTATTATCTACTATTCTATTGTTTTCATCTCGTAGTTTTGTAATTTTTGTTTTCCCACTAGACAGTCGTGAACGTAATATTTTCATTTTTACAGTTATCTTTTATAATTTTCTCTATGATGTTTGAATTGTAGTTTCTTTTATCTTTTCGGATCTCCTTAACTAGTTTATTTAATCCTTTCTTAAAGATTAATCATCAAAATTGCTATCCTAGGCCACTTTAATGTCCACAACATCCACTGGCTGAAATATTCAAATACCACTGACGAATAAGGCCGTGAACATGAAACTTTCGCAATCAGTTGTGGATTTATTCAGCTTATCGTTGAATCAACGCGGATATCTGACCGTAATGGAGAGTTTGTTAGTCTTCTTGACTCATTTTAACCACTAATCATGATTACACTGCAATACAATAAAATATATAAAACTTGTGTATAGTAATCAAAATTTCACCAAATCCACCATACCACAACTCACACGGCCAGATAATTCTATTGCAACGACACCTGTTGAAAAAGCGAATCTGTTGACTGAACTCTTTGTTTCACATTCTACTGTCGATTTCCAAGAAAAACACCACACACTATTCCCATAGTGTAGTCAAGGATGCCCGATATTATCTTCAGGCAGCGTATCATTAAACGTGTTTTACTGAAGCTAGACACCGGAAAAGCTTCTAGCGCTGACGGAATACCTGTCATAGTTCTCAAAAACTGTGCAAGGGAACTAACACCAGTTTTCTCTAGACTTTTCAACCTATCCTACAGAAAGGGAATATTTCCTTCATGCTGGAAATGTGCCACAGTTCAGCCGATACCTAAAAAAGGCAAGAAGACCTTGCAAAATAACTACCGACCAGTCGCACTGCTTTCAATAATATCGAAAGTCATGGAAAAGGCTCTCAATCAGCATCTTCTAAAATATCTTGAAGGATTCAACATTATTAGCGATCACCAATATGGCTTTCGTAAACATAGATCAACAGGCGATCTTCTGACTTATGCAACACATGTTTGGAACAACGTAATTGAACACTCTCGAGCGGTTGCTCTTGACATATCCAAGGCATTCGACCGTGTTTGGCACGATGGACTGTTGGCTAAGCTACGCTCTTATGGTATATCTGAAAAGTTCTGTTTGTGGCTCTCATGTTTCCTCAGAAAGCGTTCTTTACAAGTGGCAGTCGACGGATTTCTTTCTAATACCTTCACTATCAACGCAGGTGTGCTTCACGGCTCCATACTATCTCCTACTCTCTTTCTCATTTACAATAACGATCTGCTGGAAAAGACCGGAAACCCATTTTACAGCTTTGCAGATGACAGTACGCTCATCTCTTCATTCTCTTTCAACGCTCGGATATCGACTACTCAGATAGCGGGAAGTTGTTCAACTTAACAAAGACCTGGAAGAAATTCTATCTTGGGGTGACAGTAACCAAGTGGAAATGTAACCCTACAAAGACTCAGGTGGCAGTTTTTTCCAAAAAAGTTAACGTTGCTGAACCCGACATGGTTATGGCGGGGCACTCTATTCCTCTAACATCGTCGCTCAATTGGTTGGGCGTTAGTTTGGAAGCAAATATGTCCTGGCATGAACATGTCGCAGGTATAGCAAGGAGAACTTCTCAAAAGTCGGGAATATTATTTTGAACCAGAAAGCTTTACACTCCACAACAACTGGTTATTCTATACAAAGCTCAAATCCGACCAACTATAGAATACTGCTCCCATGTTTGGGGCTCCGCTCCCAAATATATATTGCATTTGTTGGATTCTATTCAAACAAGAGCTGTTCATCTGATTGGAGACCTGGAACTAACCGGCGGCCTTGATTCGCTGGAACATCGAAGAACGGTTGGCGACTTGAGCCTATTCTAATGGGTGTTTTTTTATAGAGGTATAGAACTTTGAAATGGAATAAAACAAAGATGAAATTTTTTAAATTGACATGAAATTTACTTTATTCGAAAGATAATCTTCTGGCATTATAATTTAAATATGACTTCTGGCATATGACCGCCACGACTGGCTCGGACGTAGTCTAATCTGGAGGTCCAATTTTCGATGACTTTTTCCAACATTTGTGGCCGTATATCGGCAATAACGCGGCGAATGTTGTCCTCCAAGTGGTCAATCGTTTCGGGCTTATCGGCGTAGACTAGCGACTTCACATATCCCCACAGAAAATAGTCTAGCGGGTTAAATCGCACGATCTTGGAGGCCAATTCACGGGTCCGAAACGTGAAACTCTGCGGTTACCAAACGTTTCCTTCAATAAATCAATTGTGGCACGAGCTGTGTGACATGTTGCGCCGTCTTGTTGAAACCACAGCTCCTGCACATCATGGTTGTTCAATTGATGAACGAAAAAGTCAGTAATCATGGCTCTATAGCGGTCACCATTGACTGTAACGTTTTGACCAGCATCGTTTTTAAAGAAGTACGGACCAATGATTTCACCAGCCCATAAAGCACACCAAACAGTCAGTTTTTTCTGGATGTAACGGTGTCTCAACATACACTTGAGGATTATCATCACTCCAAATACGGCAGTTTTGTTTATTGACGTATCCATTCAAACAAAAGTGAGCTTCATCGCTAAACAAAATTCGCTTATGAAAATCGGGATCAACGGCAATCTTGTTTTGGGCCCATTCACCGAATCTACGCCTTGCTAGGTGATCGTGTGGCTTCAATTGTTGCACGAGTTGGATTTTGTAAGCACGCAAACCAAGATCTTTCCGCAAAATCTTCCATAAAGTGGATGGACACATATCCAGTTCCTGTGCACGATGGCGGATAGACTGATTCGGGTCTTCCTCTACGCTACGCTCTACAGCAGCAATGACTTCTTCTGTACGCACTGTACGACGTCTCTGTGGATGCGTATTATCATTTAGAGTAAACGTGGTGCGAAAACGTTTCATAGTTAATCGAATTAATTGCTCTGATGGACCATTATGTTGACCGTAAAATGGACGTAGTACGCGATACGTATTTCGAACAAAACCATGATTTTTAAAATAAATTTGCACAATTTGGAAGCGTTGTTCAGGTGTCAGTCTATTCATGTTGAAATGCCAAACTAAACTAAACATAAATCACTTGACAGCTGACAAAATGGCGGCCAGTTAAAAAAATGTTGCCAACTTAAAGTTTTATACCTCTATAAAAAACACCCTTTACAAGTATTTTCATGGAAAGTGTTCGAGGGATCTAGCCCGCTTAATTCCTCCCAGAGCGGTGCATGTTAGAAATACACGTCACGCTAATACTTCACATCCGTATGAGGTTCAGCTTGTTACTCCTCGAACAACGCTTTTCAAGCAGTCTTATATGGAGAGCATCATCCCTATGGAATAATTTGTCCAGGACTGTGTTTCCCACCGAGTACAATTTACAGCTATTCAAGAACAACGTAAATCGCTCCTGTAGCGCTTTAGAGACTTCCTTGAAGCACGTGTGCTAGATCCATAAAAAAAAATTATAAAGGCGACTGACTCATGATACGCCACTGAAAATACATCGTTTCATATTTCTTTCCTCGGTTCTTGAATAAGAAACTTTCACATTTCTTTTGCGAGATAAAATATTTATTATTGCTATATACGTGTTATTGACATTATTCTAGGAAAATAACTTACATAATACGTACGGCAACTATGCGTAAACTTTAAAAAATACGTATGCGGGTAAGTATATCGCCCATTCTGAACCAGAAATTAACGGTACAGCTGCTAGCATTCTTCCGTATCGAGTATATACTACTCTTAGTAGAGTACTAGCAAAACAACCCAAATAGCTAGACGTATATTATATATTTCAGTAAGTACGAGAATGTTGTTATTACATTACTGTATAATTAAGAATGATGATCCTCAAATCACAAGGCAAATAGTTGCGCAAATCGAAAGCAGGTTCTAAAAGATCACACTATGCATAACGTCTATTAGTACAGTCACTTAAGCCAAAAAAGAGGGTCAACCACGGAATGAGAGATAATAAGCTGTAAACTTGTATAAACCTTTATTTTGGCATTCTAAAAGTTGTCTGAAAAGTCTCATAAAATCTCGTGTCCGCGTCTTAAGATATTCAAGGTCAAAGGTCACAAAAATCGGTTTTTCGCAAATATCTCGTTTCCTATGGTTTCAGTGATATTTGCATTTATTATAAAAATTGTAGAATATAAAATTCTCTACAAATTTTGTTTTAAACATTTTTTTATACGCTTAACCGTTTTTGAGATAGAGCGCGGAGAGCGCGCAGCGCTCAGCCATACACAGCATAATGCAAGGTCAACCGTGAGTCCCGATAAATAATAGGTCGTATAAAGTTAATTAACCACTAAAAAATCCATAAACATGAATAATTTGCATGATTTATTAATTAATACATTATATTTAATAATATTTTTCATTTATCAAATATATTCATTTAATAATACTCACCTACTTCGTTGCCCAAGGCTCTCTCTCTGATCTCCTCGTCTACTCCTTCCCTCCAGCTTCTCCTAGGTTTCCTCTTCTCCTTTTTCCGGGGGGACTCCAATCTATAACCAGTTTCGGTATGCGGCCGTCATCCATTCTTTTTACGTGTCCATAGCATCTTAATTGGTTGATTTTTATGTCTTCTATGATGGTATGCTTTACCCTCCTTATCTCTCTTATCCGTTCATTTCTCACTCTCTCCAACCTTAATCTTCCTGCTGATCTTCGCCAGAAATCCATCTCAGTTGTCTCCAATGTTCTTTGTGTCTTTCCCGTGATTAGCCATATTTCACTACTATATGTGATAATGCCTTTAACTATTCCGTTGTAGATTCGATGTTTATTTTGCTTGGATATTTGTCTATCCCATATTGCTCTTCTACCCTGATTGTTCCTGTCTTTTATTGCTTCCTCCAATCTTCCATCATTAGTTATGTACATTCCCAAGTATTTATATCTTTCACTTCCTTTTATTTGCTTCCGGCAATCCTCCAGACGCATCTCCTGTTATTTTAAAAAAATGGCGCCCTCTCCACTCACCCTATCTTGGAAAGTACTGCTCAAAAAATTTTGGAGAAATTCTGGAATATGTTCCATAAAGTGTAGATTGAATGAAAACTATTACGAGTATATTACCTTTGATAATTTTCTGGTGTATAAAAAAAAACTAAAATTTCAAGGTCATCAGTTTTCAACAAAAATCGCAAACAAACTTTGGGGAAAACTCATTTGGGGTGTGATCTGTGAAGTTGTTGATCATTTAATACCACGGTTACAAAAATTTTTATTTTAAAAACACCGTACGGAGCACTAATTGTCTCTGCTTCGATCGGCCTCTGAGAAACTTGTGTGAAAGTTTCCCCTATTATAAGCAAAATTTTATCTGAATAGTCTTTATAGCGATTTCTGTAAACAGTGGGTCTTTATCTGGGCTATAATAAATTATTTTTATTGTATTGGATAGAGCTCTTCGTAGAAATCATTAGCATATTATTATATTAAAGAAGAAGGGTACTACGAGTACATACAGTAGAAAGAAAGAATCGCATACAATCAATCAATTAATTTCTCCCAATGACATTCCCGTTATGGCACAGTTAACAATTGATTGTAAAAAGCCGTGCTATAAAACGAGCATATTAAAAAGATCTACGACTACAGATTCTTTAAAATAATTATTGAAAGAGATTCGTAAATCAAAAGGAACTCGGTATCGACGATAAACGTATCGATACCGTTGACGTACGAAAATTCAGATATCGATTCTTCCATAATCAAGTGTAAAGAAATCTACTAAACAATTGTGATAAATAATTATGGGGTATGAAAGAAAGGTCGATAATTAAATCGAGGTATCGATACGTAATAACGAATAGAAAAATTCTTGATATCGTTATGAATATCTAGATACCAGCTAAAACCCTAAAACGACTCTGGTGAGTTACGCATTTAAGGTAAAAGAGTCGATGTTTGTAATATCAAAATAAAGTAATGTTTTTTTTAATTGATTTTTTATATTTCAAGAACAGTAATAAAAAATTTAAAAACAAAAAAAATAGTTGCGCCCGAGCAGGGACTTGAACCCTGGACCCTTGGATTAAAAGTCCAATGCTCTACCGACTGAGCTACCCGGGCAGTTGTAACATTGTGTCCAGAATTATAATATTAAGATTTACAGGAAATTAATATTTAAAATGGATAATTAAACAAAAAGAAATTTGTAATTTTTATTTCATAAATATATATATATATATATATATATATATATATATATATATATATATATATATATATATATATTATATATATATATATATATATATATATATATATATATATATATATATATATATATATATATATATATATATATATATATATATATATATATATATATATATTATATATATAATAATATAAAACAATTAAATTCAAACAGGGTTAACTGTTTTATAAAATTTTAATAAAAAATTAATAATTTCTATTTATAGCCCATTACTGTAATCCATTGAAACATTGTAAGGCTCCAATCATTTTACGACATTCTAGTATTATTTTCATCTCTTTCTACTAGATTTCTTTTCTTAAATATTCACGTCTGCACAAAAGCGTAAAGTGACCCTATCGATGTATTTTATATCAATCAGGTACATAGAGATATTAGACTAGAGGAGGTAAGTTCTTGCGAAAAGAGTGGTGCTCCTAGAAAGAAAAAGAAATAATATGAGAGTAATTCTGTCTCTGCTCTCCCTTACTGGACGCATGCCCCGTGCGAGAATGTCATTCGTATTCGTCCGGAGCCAACGAAGGACAAAGAAAAGTAAGAAAGATAGAATTGTCTCATATTATTTCCTTCTCTTTTTAACGATTATGCTCTTTCGTTTACAGCAGGCTTTTTTCACTTTCTCTCCTCTATTCTAATATCTCTATGATCAGGTATGATTGATGTTTAGTATAGTGTAATTGGAATGCTCCAGTAGCAACGTAAGTTTGTTGCTACAGTTGGATTGAAAACACTGATAGATTTTTAGGTTATTTCAACGTATGAAATGTTAATGGTGTTTTTTGTAGTTTTAACATTACTTTATATTTTAAATAAGTTTTTAATTAGTAAAAAAAGAACAAGAAGTAAAGAAAAGTCGTTTTTAGTTTAAAAAAAGCGTTTTTTAACTAGTAAAGTAATATGGCCACATCCAAAACTACCAATACCTACAACAGACAGAACTGGGAGGATGCCGTAAGTTTTTTTGTTTTTAACACACTTTTATGATTAAAATAACTCTTTTAAAAATTTATTTTCGTTTTAATTTAATTTTAAACTTTATTTATTTATTAATAACATAATACAAATAATTGTCTTCTTATGATATGTTTATGGGGAGAGTTAAGATGACTCAACTAGTATTTATTTATTAAATTCACCAGTTGCCCTATTTTTACAATTTATAAACTTATAGTAGGAAAATAAAATAATTTGCAAGTTAGCAACAATAATCAGTGCATAACAGTAACAATACAAACAATTATAATAATATAACACAACAATATACAGAATACAGGATTGACCAGCCATTCAAATTAAACTAGATAACTGTACTTTAAAGCTACAGATAGTGTACTTTAAAGCTACACAGAGTGCACCTAAATAAATCAGTGTCCAAATTGTTTTAAAGTGAGGGATCTATCAATAGGAGAATGTTGCCCATAATTGGTAGAATGAAATGGTATATGACAGGGGATGTTAAAATTAATTCTGGACAGGAGGTGGGGACAATCTATCATCTATGGATAAGTCTGAAGAGAAAGCACAAATGAAATCGCGCCCACCTCACCTCCAGAGGGTCCAAGTTCAACTTATGCAGCACATCTGACCTATGGTAACGATCAAAGTTAATATTAAGCTTATTAGCTGCAAAGCGAAGGGACTTGTTTTGTACATGCTCGAGAGTGTCAATGTGAACTCAGTAGTAGAGCGACCAGACAATAGTGGAACATTCAAGATTTGACTTCGCCAATGAGGTACACAACAATTTGGCAACATTCACAGATAATTGATCACAATTCCTAGTCACTAAACCCAAGAGACTCGAACACCCCTAAAGAAACTGATACAACACTTCTTGATATTCAACAAGAAATTGTTAAAACGAGACCAGACCCGAAGGGTATCCAAATGACTCTGAAGTTTTTTAACCTTCTAACAGATTCTCATGGTCTAGTTATAATTGGTTTGACAACAATGCACATATTAAAATATATTTTTATATTAGTATAACTTTAACTGTTTTTCATTAACCTCTTTATTATACTCAACTGATTTACTATATTTTATAGGATTTTCCAATTCTGTGCCAAACATGTTTGGGTGACAACCCATATATTCGTATGACCAAAGAGAAATATGGAAAAGAATGTAAAATTTGCTCAAGACCCTTTACTGTGTTTCGATGGTGTCCAGGTAAAAATAGTTCTTTACATATGAAGTTCGCAAAGTAGCATTTTGAAGTATGAGAAAGCTTGCAAGTCACACTGTGACATTCTGAACATGTCAGATACAATATTTTTTTGTATAGTCTTATTATTTAGTAAAAATATGCTAATGAATTATATTGGGTGGTCGCAAAAAATTCACTCCTGATTAGAAACTAAATTAAATACAACACATTTTCATGAAAAATAGTATTTATTAATCAATAATTGAATTTTTTTTTTTTTTTTTTTTATTGGTCTAGCACACGTGCTGCAGGGAAGTCCCTAAAGCGCTCCAGGAGCGGCACGAGTGCGAAAAAAGCGATTCACGTTGTTCTTGAATCGCTGTAAATTGTACTCGGTGGGAAACACAGCGCTGGGCAAATTATTCCAAAGCGATGACGTTCTCCATATAAAAGATTGCTTGAAAAGCGTCGTACGCGGAGTAACAAGCTGAACCTCATACGGATGTGAAGCACCAGCGCGACGTGTATTTCTAACATGCACCGCTTTGGGAGGAATTAAGCGGGCTACATCCTTCGAACACTTTCCATGAAAATACTTGTAGAACAGACTCAAGTCGCCAACCGTTCTTCGATGTTCCAGCGAATCAAGGCCGCCGGTCAATTCCGGGTCCCCAATCAGACGGACCGCTCTTCTCTGAACAGAATCCAACAAATGCAGTGTATGTTTGGGAGCGAGGGCCCCAAACGTGGGAGCAGTATTCCATAGTTGGTCGAATTTGGGCTTTGTAAAGAATTAACAGTTGCTGTGGGGTGTAAAGCTTTCTGGTTCTAAATAATATTCCCAACTTTTGAGAAGCTCTCCTTGCTATGCCTGCAACATGTTCATGCCAAGACATATTTGCTCCCAAACTAACGCCCAACAAATTGAGCGACGATGCTAGGGGAATGGAGTGCCCCGACATAACTATGTCGGGTTCAGCAACGTTAACTTTTTTAGAAAAAACTGCCGCTTGGGTTTTTGTAGCGTTAAATTCCACTTGGTTACTGTCACCCCAAGATAGAATTTCTTCCAGGTCTTTGTTAAGTTGAACGACCTCCTGCTGTCTGCGGATGTTCGCCTGAGCAGCCGATGTCCGAGCGTTCAAGGTGAATGAAGAGACAAGCGTACTGTCATCTGCAAAGCTATAGATTGGATTCCCGGTCTTTTCCAGCAGATCGTTAATGTAAATGAGAAAGAGAGTAGGAGACAGTATGGAGCCCTGGGGCACACCGGCGTTGATAGTGAGGGTGTTAGAAAGAAATCCATCGACCGCCACTCGTAAAGAACGCTCTCTGAGGAAACATGAGAGCCACAAACAGAACCTTTCAGACATACCATAAGAGCGCAACTTAGCCAACAGTCCATCGTGCCAAACATGGTCGAATGCCTTGGATATGTCAAGAGCAACCGCTCGAGATTCTCCAAAGTGTTCAATTGCGTTGTTCCAAACATGTGTTACATAAGTCAGAAAATCTCCTGTTGATCTATGTTTACGAAAACCATATTAGTGATCGCTAATAATATTGAATCGTTCAAGATATTTTAGAAGATGCTCATTGATAACCTTTTCCATGACTTTCGATATTATTGAAAGCAGTGCAACTGGTTGGTAGTTATTTGGCAAGGTCTTCTTACCTTTTTTAGGTATCGGCTGAACTGTAGCACATTTCCAGCAGGAAGGAAATATTCCCTTTCTGTAGGATAGGTTGAAAAGTCTACAGAAAACGGGTGTTAGTTCCCTTGCACAGTTTTTGAGAACTATGGCAGGTATTCCGTCAGCTCCAGAAGCCTTCTTGGTGTCTAGCTTCATTAAAATACGCTTTATGATGCGCTGTCTGAAGACAACATCGGGCATCCTTGACTGCAATATGGGAATAGTAGGTGGTGTTTTTCCTTGGAAATCGACAGTAGAATGTGAAGCAAAGAGTTCAACCAACAAGTTCGCTCTCTCAACAGGTGTGGTTGCAATGGAATTATCTGGCCGTGTGAGTGGTGGTATGGTGGATTTGGTAAAATTTTGACTAACTGCCTTAGCAACTGCTCAAAAGGACCTGGAATTGTTGGGACAAGCGAGAAGTTTGTTTCTAATTCGTTGATTGTATGCCTCCTTGGTTTCGTCGATAATTCCCTTGCATCTGTTCCGGGCATGAACAAAGATGTTTCAATTTAAGGTGTTAGGATTTTCACGCCATTGTCGGTAGGCAATATGTTTAGAAGCAACAGCTTCTTTGCATTTTCGGTCGAACCAAGGCTTGCCGTTGGAGGAGCATTTCTTCGAAAAAGGGACGTAAGCTTCCATACCAGCCAAAATAACATCGGAGACCTCCCTGGCGCAGTCAGATGGGTTATCGGATCGAAAACAAACGTCCATCCAAGGGAAAGTTCAAAAGTATTCCATTAGTAAATAATCTATCATTTTTTATAACTGTCTCCCATCGTTTTACAAGTTTTTAAATTCCTTCTTTATAGAAACTGCATGGTTTCTCTTCAAAGAAAGTAGTAAGGTAGTTTTTGATTTTTTTCCATAGAATCAATTTTTTTGCTATTCAAATTATTTTGCAGAGAACAAAATAGATGAAAATCTGAATGCGCAAGGTCAGGGGAATACAGTGGGTGCTGGAGGATTTCCCATTTTAACTCCCTAAGTTTTTGCTGTGTCTGTTCAGCAACATATGGTCTAGTCTTAATATGGTAAAAGATGATGCCTTTTCGATTGGTCAAATTTGGACATTTTGCTTGAATTTCAACATCGAGTTGGGGGAGTTGCTCACACAGTTATTGTTTGGCCACATGGATGCCATAGATTCTGCCCTTTCACTTCCATGCTTCCAGCTTCTTTTTTTTTTATTATGTTGTTATACACAACCTATTTTTTCGAGGAGAGGAGTGGCTGTGGAAACACAGTTCAATTTGTTCCATTCTGTCAAAAGCGCAGAACCCATATATTGAATTGCGAAGTGTTTCCAAGTTGCTTTAAATGACAAAATGCCAACATTTGGTCTCTCATCATTCTCTTCAGTGGTAATCTGTGGATTATTATTCACTAGGTCACGGATAAAGTCAGAGCACAGTTTATTGTTTAGATTGAAGTCACCATTTCTGTCCAGCTATCCTAAAAACAGGAGCACAATCCCAATAAACGTCTTGAATATTTTTTGTTGCAGTTCCAACACCCACTCCCTTTTTAAGTTCATATAACATAACATGATGAAAAACGAAACTTAATTTAATTAAACTTTTTTTTAAAGTTATGTTAACTCACGACGCATTTATATAACTGTCAGCTCATAATATGATTATAAAAGAAACATCAGTACAGTCAAAAGTGCATACTTCTCCTGACACCTGTAATCACCCAATAATTTATTCATCACAATTTGCATCTCATGCTTTGCTGATTACTGGTAGACTCTAGTTTCTCCAGAATAAATTCTGTATCTAGAGTCAACATAAATTGATCTGTAACCAAAATTTTCAAGCCTAGCATAAACATATACTTTTTTTAATGTGATTAAGAAATAATTATAGAAAATCAAAATACAAAAATAACCAGTTATGCTGACAACACAAGCCAGCTGGTTAATAGTGAGGCAATTACTGAAACAAATAGGTAAAGAAATTATCTTTCGTGTAGAAAATTGTTTCTCTGGAAGGAACTCAATAATGATAAAAAAACAAAGCCTATATTATGAGGGTCTTTTCTACCTAGCTATAAAAGCTATCATGGAAAGTTTTTCGATGCATATAGCCCAGGTCTATCATCTCTCTTATTGCCATGTACAGAAGTTTTGCTTTAAGATAATTTTAATTCCACTCTTTGGCTGTCACGAAATATTCTGTAATATTAACTTGTTTTAAATTCTCAGAAGTGGGTGATGGGTCTGCTTCGTCCTTATCTTCATTGACCAAACTAGTGGGATGTTTAAATTTTAAATGTTTCCTTAAAGATGCAGTACTACCTTTTTCCTAAATCTCGCGTGATTTTTACACTACATAACCTACATACAGCTTTTGATTCATCTTGCTCATCAATTAAAAAGTAGTTCCAGAATGTGCTCATTTTTTAAACCTAACAGTCGTTAAGAAGAGCTTCTAGTACAGAAAATATCAGAATAAGCTTTTTATTTCTTTCGGGAATTCATCGTAAAGTAACTAGCGCTAATTTACCACGTCTTAATAATATTGGCTAATCGTAAAAAATTTGGCAGTGTTCGTGGAAAATGTTACAAGTAAAATGTAAGAGAACGAGCTTAATATAATCTTGCCTAATCCTGCCCGGTTTTTTTCGGAATTATTGTCTAGAAACTATTATTTTTCCAAACGAATGTACAAAAAAAAGATAAAAATGTTTTAATTAATTCTGATAAACTTTTTTTTTTCGTTAAGGAGCGAGAATGCGTTTTTAAAAAAACTGAAGTTTGCCAAACATGCAGTAAACTAAAAAACGTATGTCAGACCTGTTTACTGGACTTAGAATATGGTTTGCCAATTCAAGTACGAGATGCTGCTTTGAAAATGAAAGATGACCTACCCAAAAGTGATGTTAATAAGGAATATTATATTCAAAATAAGGAGAGTGACGTAAGTTTTAGCGGTTTTGCCATCTTTTGTGTTTATCTTACAGTCTGTCAACTAAGAACGTGTTCGCGATAATTTATTTTTGGTAGGTACGATTCTAGAGAGTCAACAAAAAATCGGTAGAGGGAACCTTTGTCTGCGACGCATTTTAGTAAAAGTGTCAGTCGATTCCGAACTTTTGCGATATCGCGTAAAATCTAAAATGAATCACTTGTTTGCGTGTCGGTTCGAGGTAGTCTTTCTTTGGTCTCATCCAAGGGGGCCTAAAATGACACATTCCGCAGCCGCTAAATTTATTAAAAAGTCGGTATCGTTTGTAAAGAAGTGGGTAAATTATTTTAACGAGACCAAAAATGTCCACGATTTGCCAAACGTAGCTCTGTAGGCAAAGTCACTCCGAAAGTCGAAAAACGAATCGTGTCTTTTGTCATGGGACCCGAAATTGACGCCGTCAAGGAGCGCTAAAATTAAGAAAATCGGGTTTCATTGTATCCCATGAGACCATTTGACAACATGTGCATGCTCATGATGTCAAATTCCGAAGCACGTTGAAGAAGCCTTTCCTAGGCGGAAATCACGTCGCGAAATGGCTCGCTTGGACCCATGATTAGAAATTAGAATGACCCTCTCAGTCCCCCATCTTATTGAAAGCGTTTGGTCCCTTGTAGAGAGATAGCTCAGAGGAGAGACTCTGAGAACTTTAACTCAGTTGCCTTGCAAGAGTTGAAAAATTTACAGAGTTTACAGAAAATCTCGTCGATAGCATACCTCGAAGATGCCAGGCGATTATTGATGCAGGAGGCGATTGGACAACTTACTAAGGTAATTTCGCCGTTGTTAGCGCACCAAAGAATATATTGATGGCAAAAAAGGTTCTCGAAACACATTTTTTCAAGAATACGAGCGGTCACGTTCTTACTTGACAAACTGTATAATTTTCTATTAATTGTAAAACACAGAAAAACTGAAAAACTTCTTATTCATTTATCTGTTAGCTTGTTCGATCGGATCCAGGAACTATGAATTCCAAACTAAATGAGCACAACGATTTACTTATAAGATTAGCCAGAACGGCTCCATATTACAAGAGAAATAGACCCCATGTTTGTTCCTTTTGGGTGAAAGGAGAATGTCGTAGAGGCAAGTTTCATTTTTATTTATGATCCGTTCAAAAAATTCTAAATTTTGTATCCCGTTATACATTTAATTTGATGTTTTGAATTAATAGGTGAAGAATGTCCATATCGTCATGAAAAACCAACCGATCCGGATGATCCATTGGCAGATCAAAACATAAAAGACCGTTACTATGGAGTTAACGATCCTGTAGCTGACAAATTACTGAAAAGAGCTGCCGCTATGCCTACTCTGGAACCGCCAGATGATAAAACTATTACTACTTTGTATATAGGAAATCTGGGCAACCTTACGGAGCAAGATATCAGGTTAGTATTTGCACAAAGAATAAATTTAAACGCATCATTTGTTAAAAAATGTTTTTAAATAAAATGTCTTTTTAGAGATCATTTCTATCAATACGGCGAAATTCGGTCGGTAAGCTTGGTGGCAAAGCAACAGTGTGCCTTTGTACAGTTTACCACTAGAACGGCAGCAGAGACAGCAGCTGAGAAAACATTTAATAAGTTAATATTAGGGGGACGAAGATTAACAATCAAATGGGGAAGATCTCAAGGTAAGTTTCATGCAATATGAGGGTCGCCTTTTAAGTTTTTAAAACAACCACTAGGTGGCGTTATTGAGATGTAATATTACCATTGTTGTAAAATTTGACATTTGTTATTAAAACAGTAGCAGCTCAGAAATTGGCTGAGTAGTTTCTTTACAGTAAACGTTTAAAAAAACAGTTTTGTGAACAAAAGGAAATTTCCAGTGAGGGTTTTCGTTGGATGATTTTTTTATGATTTTAGTAAAGACCTAACTCAACAACAATACCTCGAATCGCGTCGTTTACCTTTTAGTAATAAATCACCATCAGAAAAGACTGTTTCGGTCAGCGATGAATTTGGTGAAGGTCGGCCAAAATCGGTTGTTGTTTCAAAAAATATCGGTGCTGTGCGGAACATGATTGAAGAAGATCAGCATGTGACTTACCGTGAGATAGAGGCATCCATTCCTTATATGAACGTTTAGCTCTGAAAAAGATCTGTTCCCGATGGATTCCGCATAATTTGACCGAAACTCAAAAAAGACTCGTGTCAATTGGTGTAAGGAAATGCTCAAAAAATTCGACCGAGGACATGCAAAATCCTTTTATATCATCGTAACAAGAGACGAAACTTGAATATATTCGTACGAGTCGAAAACTAAGCAACAATCAACTGTTTGGGTGTTCTAAGTGAACCGAATCCAACAGAAGTTGTTCGTTCGCGAAGCACTTCCAAGAAAATGATCACTTGTTTCTTGGTTATACTGAACATATTGGGACCATTGCTGTAGAGGATTGAAGAACAGTTAATGTTGAATAATATACAATTTGTTTGCCAGAAGTCATCGATGAAATCAGGAAAAACAACCGAAAACGTCGCACTATTCTTCATCATGACAGTACCAGCTCTCGCACAGCACATCAAATAATTGATTATTTGACGGAGAAAAACATCGAATTAATGTCTCATTGCCCGTATTCACCTGGTTTATCCCCTAACGACTTTTTTGTGTTCCCGAATGTCAAAAAAAATACGTGAACAGCGATTTTCTTCACCTCAAGAAGCTGTTGAATCCTTCCAAAGCCATGTTTTTGAGGTACCAACTTCAAAGTGGAAAAATGTTTCTAGAATAAAGGCCAATGTTTAGAGAAACAATAAAATGATTTGCATCAAAAAAACTTTTTCTTTCATTGTTTTTGTAAAAACTTAAAAGGTATTATATCGTAAGATTCTTACAAATTTACCGGAGATCTGCCTGTGGACACTGTAGAAAATTACATTTACTTAGGACACAGAATAACTGCAGGAAAAACGAATCAGGCAACTGAAGTTGAGAGACGTATTTCATTGGCATGGATAGCTTTCGGAAAGTTTAACCAAACGTTCAAGAGAAACATCCCAATATCTCTTAAAAGGAAGGTATTCAACCAACATATCATTCCAGTTTTAACCTACGACAACAACACTTACTGAAGAGTCTGCCGAAAAATTCCGAGTAACCCAACACGCCATGGGGAGAGTATGCTAGGTATCTCACGAAGGTCGCTGATGTAGTCCAGACCATAACAGGGTTAAAATGAAACTGGGCGGGGCACGTAACAAGAACTACTAATAACAGGTGAATAAAGAAAATTCTGGAATGGCGCCCTGGAATTCTAAAACGCCCACTTGGCCGTCCACCAAAAAGATGGTCCATGATATAACCAATATGTGGAAGGCACAAGACAGGCGTCAGTGGAGACATATAGGGAATTCCTTGATGATATATATATATATATATATATATATATATATATATATATATATATATATATATATATATATATATATACGAGGCTGGTTTGAAAAGTCCGTGCAAATATAAGAACTACTTATGTGTTTGGGGTAAACCTTTTTTATTTTTCGACATAGTCTCCTTTTAGGCTTATACACTTCGTCCAACGATGTTCTAGTTTGTTGATCCCTTCTGAATAATAGGATTTGTCCAAGTCTGCAAAATATCCATTAGTGTCTGCAATCACCTCCTCGTTTGAATAAAATCTTTGTCCCGCCAGCCATTTCTTCAAATTGGGGAACAAATAGTAGTCCGAGGGAGCCAAGTCTGGAGAATAGGGGGGATGTGAAACGAGTTGGAATCCTATTTCCATTAATTTTGCGACCACAACTGCTGAGGTGTGTGCTGATGCGTTGTCGTGATGGAAAAGGACTTTCTTGTGGGCCAATCGCGGGCGTTTTTCTTGCAGCTCGGTTTTCAAACGGTCCAATAACGATGAATAATATTCACCTGTAATGATTTTACCCTTTTCCAGATAGTCGATGAGGATTATCCCTTGCGAATCCCAAAAGACAGTCGCCATCCGGCCGAAGGAACCTTTCCGGCCGAAGGAACGGTCTTCGTTGTATCCATGTTTCATCCACAGTGACGAAACGACGCTTAAAGTCCTCCGGATTCTTCTGGAACAGCTGCAAACCATCCTTGCAACACTTCACACGATTCCGTTTTTGGTCATGCGTGAGCAATCGCGGCACCCATCTTGCGGACAGCTTTCTCATGTCCAAATGTTTATGCAAAATATTATGTACCCGTTCAGTCGAGATGCCCACAATACTAGCAATCTCCCGCACCTTAACTCTTCTGTCATCCATCACCATATCATGGATTTGATCAATGATTTCTGGAGTCGTAACCTCCACAGGCTGTCCAGAACGTTCAGCGTCACTTGGGCCCATATGGCCAGTTCGAAAATTTTGAAACCACTTATAAACTGTTCTAATCGAAGGTGCAGAGTCACCATAATGTTTATCAAGCTTCTCTTTAGTCTCCTGAGGCGTTTTGCCTTTCATAAAGTAATGTTTAATCACCACACGAAATTCTTTTTCGTCCATTTCTTGAAAATCACTCGACTTCCTTGATTCACACGAATGCCAAACACAAAGAAATAGACCAATATGGCTGAAACTTGGTGTGCGTTCATTCAAGAGATGCTACTAACTAAACATGACCTCGATACGCGCCGGTGGTGCCATCTCTCGGACTTTGCACGGACTTTTCAAACCAGCCTCGTATATATAAAATTGGTTGTATACAAAAACAAAAAATTTTGTTCGGTAAAAATATTTTTAAATGAACTGAGTGCTGCTAACTACTCTCTACATTAAGGGGACTCTATCCGTTTCTGCTTGGCACCCCGTCCTGAAATGCCCGACTTCTTTTTCAACTCAGTTGTCAAAACACTATTCCATAGATTGTAGCAATTTTTTTTATTTGATTCATTGTATTTTAAGCTTTGATTTAACTCTGGTCCCATAAAAAACTTCAATTTTCAAGGTCGTGGTAACGTAGCAAACATGAACGTAAAAGGGATTTGAAATTCTGTTTTTTTTGTTTTTTTTTGCACATAATGTTCCTTTTCTACAATTCTACTGTTCCGATTTTCAACTTTTTTTTTCTAGCTATTTCTCGATTATTGAGAAACAATCTGAGTGTGACAGATTTTTAAAATTTTGTTTTGTCTAATTACAGCTCAAAAAAAAATTAAAATACCAAAATGCGTCCCCATTTTTGTTCTTTCGATAATTTTTTTCGGAATTTTTTGATTTACGAGAGAATTTCTGCTGCTCAAAATGTTCAGGGACATGTCCTTAATTACTAAAAAAAAATGTGAAAGTGACTTAGTGACTATACCCATTCAAAATTCAACAAGTTTCGAAAGTGATTAATTTATGTCTGTTTCAATGAAAAGGCTTCGTGCAGGGCCGCACTATACCTGATTGTATAATTGTTAAAAATTTTATTGTGATAAGAAATTTTAATGTTTTATATACTGAATAGTACACAATATAGTAATTACACAAATATATTAAAACAGTGTACAGTGTCCTCGCGTACATTTGTTACAATTTTAATTATTAATTAATATCTAATTCAATTTCGCCATCGCTACTATCTTGTAAATCAATAATAAATTTTTTTACAGGTTTTAAACTATTTATATTTATGTACATACATCTACAGGAGTTTTCAATTTTTTTGACGTGTTGAATACAGTTTCTCCAGTTTTCAGCGGTTACATTTTTGACTTCTGTCTTTATCAACTCAATCACACTACTGTTTAAAGTGGGTGTATTATTGTGAGCAGGTATATTAGACATTATTTTATGCCATATCAACTCGATCACATTAAAGATACAATAATATGGTGGATGCCGAATTATTTCGTGTCCTGCTTCCTTTGCAATTTTATCATAAACATATTCCTTTAAAAAATTGTAACTTTTTAAGACTTCTAACAATTGTTTAACTGTATAACTTTAATGGAAATATATATCACGTTCGCACAAAAAGGCTTGTATTTCCCTTTTTCTACTGGTGGAACTTGGTACCTTATTCTTTTGGCGACTATGATAGGATGTATTATCCATCACAATACAGCTATTCGGTGGTATCTTCGGCATTAATTTGTTTTGAAGCCAATCTTTCAAAAACTTCAGCGGTTGTATCACAATGGTAATACAAGCTGGAATCTGAAATACTCTTGGTTGCTAGAAATAGACATTCTGGTATCCAGCCTTCTTCTGACCCCGCATGTAAAATAGTTATTCTTTTACCTTTATTTGATGGAGCTTTGGTGTGGCATTTTTTGTATTTACCAATCTATCTTGTACTGAGTGTGTCGTGGGTGTCATACCAAGTCTCATCTAGGTAAATTATCGTTCGATTTTCCGATCTAACTGTATTTATTTTTTCAAGATATTCCATTCTTAGTTGTTATAAAAGCCGTGATTCCATTATAACTTGCCTTTTGTCTATTTTTTTGAACAAAAACCTCAAACGACGTAGAATATGCCATAAAGGTGTATTGGAACATTTTTTGTCACAACTATCCTCGGACAACCTCCGTGAAAGTGACAATAACGTAGGATTTTTTTTTTCTGCATACGTTTCATAAATTTTGCGGCGGATTAAGTCTTCTTGACAGAAATCAATACATTTCGAGGGGGGGGGGGGGGGGGGGGGGGGGGGGGGGGGGGGGGGGGGGGGGGGGGGGGGGGGGGGGGGGCGCACCTTTGTCTTTTCGTGTTTTTTTTTTTTTAGGCGCTATCCAATTATTTACAATTTTCCAAACTGTACTTCCATGGATGTTCGTTAAAGCTGATATCTCCAATGAAAAGTACTTTTCGTGGCCTCGCTCCACTAACTTTAAATAAACACTTTTAACTATCATTTTTCCTCAACGGACAAACATTTGCGGCTTCTGATGGAAAGGGCTTCGGACATTTTAAGACACTATTGAACTTTATAATACATACTATTTCAGTATAATACTGCAGATAAAATGAAGAATATTCTTTATATTTATAAACACGAAGTAGCCAATAAAATGTTAGATTGAAAGGGAGGTATATATATATATATATATATATATATATATATATATATATATATATATATATATATATATATATATATATATATATATATATATACCCTGTTACGGCCAGGTACCTGCAAAGATCCTCACGATCGTTTAATGTTTTTATTGCATCAGTTTGCCAAATCACTTTCTTAGATCTTGAAAAATACTATACCTGAGCCTGACCTGGTTAATTTTCGACTCTATTCTTTTCTATTCATTGATGCCACGTTCTAGTGTTGGTTTTTAAAAAACATAGAGGACTTTGTCGTAAAAACGAAGAAACCGTACCAAACCCAGATACAGTGAATCCAGCAATACCCGACTTCTCTGTTTCGATTTCTGTCATACATCGTTATCACTGGTCTAATAAAAACGATATCGTGGATTATCCACAACAATATTATGGGCAAGTGCAAACATGTTTTAGCAAGATTCTTCAAGTCCAGTCCTGTAATAAAAAGAATGGGGTGCGTGATCGAACCGAGTGAGACAAACACCCACAGCTAGCCAACCTCAAAAATTTATTTTACCCACTTCTAGTAGTCAGATAGATTTAAAATTTAAACCATTTGATGCAAAATCGCATGTAGTTTAATAAAAAAAAAATAAAATAAAATTTAACCTTTAATCTATCTTATTTTTTTAGGTCGCACAGGTCCCTCTCACCAACAAGTAGAAGAATCTTATCCGGCAGTTCCAGGTCTTCCTGGTGCCCTACCGGAACTTAGCAATAACTTCTTTAACTTGGAACCAGGCCACATTCCACTTCCCAGCATGCCTCCACCTCCGTCTCTTATGGTTCCTCCAATGTTTGGCCCTCCCCCCCTTCCTCCCTTCTTTTTTAATCACGGACCTCCACAAATGCCCCCCTTTGCACCGCCGGTAGTGAGCAGTGCTCCCAGTACTACTACAGGGCCTCCAGGTATTGGTGATATAACTATACCCCCACCGAAGCCTATAGTGCACTATCCAAGTCAGGATCCTGCCAGGTTGGGGGCTACTCAAATTACTGGACAGCAGCAGGAATGAAAGCACTTTGTGAATGTTTAGAATGTGAATTTGATGCAGTCTGTTTTTAAATAAATAATAGTATCTTCTGTGGAGAAACTGTGTATTATTGATTTTGAAAAAAAGTATTTTTAAGGCCACTCCAGGCCCCAGGAAAAAATGCTAATTTGGGGAATTTTTTTCAAGAATATAATAAAAGCAGCCGAAAATTTATTTAAAATACTTTATTAAACAAAAGTGTACAAATTTATATTTTTTAGTGTTCCATACACTTATGAGATCACTTCGGTGTCTGTCTGTCTGCCCGTCTGTCACGCCCGATTTTCTCCAAAACTATTTGACGTAGAAAGTTAAAATTTGGTACTAATATAGAAATTGATGGCCCCATCAGAGCCGTGTAGTTTTGAAAGTTAAATTTTGACTTAAGGGGTTAGTTTTGGGGGGTGAAATTGGAAGTGAAAAAAAAAAATTTTACTATATCATCGAGTGGGGTGTCAAATGAAAGCTTGTAAAAACACGAGTTCAAAAATATATATAATACATGCGCACACTTTTCTTTGTATTATCTTGAAAAGTACTGATCCAAAAATTTTGAAAAAATTCTGGAATATTCTCCACGGGGTGTAGATTACACGAAAATTATCACGAATGCATTACCTTTAATAATTTATCTGGTATATAAGAAAAAAATGTCAATGTCATCAATTTTTAGTAAAGATCGGGAACAAACTTTGTTGAAAACTCATTTGGGGTGTGTTTTGTGAAGTCACTGATCATTTTATACCTCCGTAACAAAAATCAACGTACGGAACACTAATTGCCCAACTTCAACTTGCACTTGACCGGTTTTTTTTTCCTTTTTCCTGAAAATGATCGCTTCAGAATACAAGACGACAAGGCACTTTTCATACAAGGCCTGAAACGGACGAAACGATTGTCCTCGTATATTTCAACCTGGAACAAAAAAAACAAAAAATTTTAATTAATATGTTTCAAAAATTAGTAGAGAACGTACGGAAATTTAGTTTTTTCGAAACACTGCACATGAACAATGTTCATTTTTCACCCAAAAATTTCACGAAAAATTGTTTATAAAAAAGGAAGTTTATAACTTATCGCAAAATTGGTACGTTATCCACTGATTTTTGACATATATTAATGAAATTTTTTGGTTGTTTATTTCAGGTTGAAATCTACGGGAGCAATCCTTTCGCCCGTTTCAGGCCTTGCATAAAAGGTGTCGTCTTGGATTCTGAAGCGGACATTTTAAATTAAAAAGATAAAAAAAAATATTTTTGTACACTTAAATATTTGTTTTTTAAAGTACTTGAAATAACTTTTCGATTGCTTTTATTTTACTCTTAAAAAAAAGTGTCTAATTAAAATTAGCCTTTTTTCCTGGGGCCTGACGTGGCCCTACCCCTTGTTTTTCTTTCTCCTGCACTATTTACATTTTTTTTTGCATTTGTGATTTGTTAAAATTACAATTACTTTTACACCAAGAGTAATTAGTATAAGACAAAGAAAAATAATATTTTCTTACGTTGCATTTATAAGTTGCTTCTCAAAGATAATGGAAAAGCTGGTCTCAAATCAAGTGTTAGGTTTTATCATTGCAGCAAGTTGACATGGTACCTTTCAAATAAGTTTTTGCAATTGAGTGTCCCATTCAAACTGTTTGCGGCCTCTTATATCGGCGAGAATATCGTAATACCCGTCAAGGTTGTCCAAGTGCCGAAATATACATTTTTGTATTTCACGGCACCTTTTAAACACCGCAGTAGTGCTGCCACGGACGTTATTTGCATTTCTACAAACAACTACTACCTATGTACGTGGCCAGGCCAAATATACTTAAATAAATTAATAAGTATACCGACCTGCGGGATTGAACCCTCGACCTTCTGCACAGTAGCAAAGTACTACGCCACCGAGTCAGGGCCAGCCGCTCGCAATGCTGATACAGTAGCGATGTCTTTCAACATGCGGTATTTAAGGCACTGCATTTCAAATGCAAAAGATATGTCTGAAGCTGCGTAAATGATTTGTTCAACTTTGGAAGAAGTGAAGTGCAAAGTAGCGATTTCGAAGCGGTGACTTTGATTTTTCAGATTGTGGACATTCTGAAAAACGCCAGGCCGCAGACGGCAAAACCGATGCCCGATTTTCTCTATTCTGTGGGATAGGAAGTTCTCCCTCACACTATATTCTTTAGACCTGGTCCCGTTAGATTTGAAGATGAAGACACAACCGCAAGACAATTAAAAAAGTTTCTCAGTGCCTGCGGGATTCGAACCTACAACCTCAGGGTAATAGGTAATAAGTGGGACTAGTGCTACTGAAGTGGGAGAAGCAACAAAACATCTCGGAACAGCAGGCCAGAGTATACTCGTGCTGAGATTGTGGGTTGGCACCGAGAAACTTTTAATTCTCCTGTGGTTGTGTCTTTACCTTCGAGTGGTTTCCTGATTGATCATGGGTTCGGTACCCTAAACCGACTTAATTTTCTTTCATTAAAAATCAAAACTACAAGTTTACAGGAATCAATTGATTTTCTAATGTTACAGTATGATCAGTTTCAAGAGCATGTTCGGCAATGCTAGATTTTTCTGTTCTGTCATATTTTAAATGGGCTAAATGTTCTTTAAATCGTGTTTTAATTAACTTTCTAGTTTGCCCAACATACTTTTGGTCGCAATCATTACAACTAATTTGATAAATTCCACTTTTCTCACAATTAGGAGTCTTGTCTTTGAGTTTCCTTAAGATTTCTGATGATTTATAGACTAAGATGAGGCCTACCTTATTGAATACCTTACTGCGCCTCCTGCTATATTTCGGATTATATGGTAAGGAGATATACTTGGTCTTATTTGCTTCGCGTATAAAAAAGCTATTTCTAGTCATTTTAATTGTTAAAAATTTATTTATTTTTAAAAATAATAAGTTAGAATTTGATATATATATATATATATATATATATATATATATATATATATATATATATATATATATATATATATATATATATATATATATACATACAGTAATACCCCGCTTAGCGCGACCCCGTTACGCGCGGTTTCACTATAACGCGAATTTCAAATTTCGCGCTCATGTAGTCATTATCTTCTCTATGGTCGCGGGGGGATCCCCGCTTTCTCTGAATATTCTCTTTGAAGAATTGGGAATTCCCTGTCCTTCGACTTTGTTCTATGGGGATTTCCTCGTTCGTTTCGTGTGTTCATTTGTTCCGTAATGTTAGTTCGGTCGGCTGGCAGTTTTGTTTTAATATTTATTGGAGATACATACATACATAATTTAACCCTACGTTAAAAATGCCGCCTGTAAAGAAAAAAGAGCGTAAAAGCGTCACTTTTGGAATTGAAGATGAAAGTGTTAAGAAGAATGGAAAATGGAGGCAAAGCAACAATTGTTGGGAGAGATTTTGGACTCTCAGAATCGACTGTGAGAACGATTTATAAAAATCGGGAAAAAATTAAAATCTCCAGCGAAGGTTCAACACCTATAAGTGCAACAAAACTTTCTCGTTCGAGATCATCTATCTTAGAAAGAATGGAGAAATTACTGTCAGTCTGGATCGAAGATTTGAATAAGAAGAACACACCACTAAGTCAAGATCTCATATGCACAAAAGCAAAATCTTTGTATGAGATGCTGAAAACAAAAGAAGGAGAAGGGAGTGCCACTCCGACTTTTGCTGCCAGCAGAGGCTGGTTCCATCGGTTCAAGCAGCGTTCTAATCTTCACAATATCCACATAACAGGCGAGGCGGCCAGCGCGGACATTCAAGCTGCAGCTGAGTTTCCAGACAAGTTTCAAGACTTCGTTAGACGAGAGAAATTCCTGCTTGTCTCATCTTCAATGTTGATGAGACCGCACTTTACTGGAAAAAAATGCCATCTCGAACATTCATTTCTAAGGAAGAACGTCAAGCCAGTGGTTTCAAAGCTGCGAAAGATCGACTAACACTTCTGCTGGGTGGTAATGCCACTGGTGATTTCAAACTGAAACCTTTACTAGTGTACCATTCAGAAACACCCCGTGCAATGCGAGGCACAGACAAGACAAGTCTACCAGTTGTGTGGCGATCAAACAGAAAGGCGTGGGTTACACGGGAAATTTTTCAAGAATGGTATTCTAATAGTTTTTGCCCATCAGTCAAATCATACTGTGACAGAAATGGGCTTGAACCTAAAGTTATATTACTCTTAGACAATGCCCCAGGACATCCAACCTCACTTGATACGCCCAGAGACTTAAAAGTGTACGTAAAGTTCCTTCCACCAAACACTACGTCAATATTACAACCTATGGACCAGGGAGCAATAGCAAACTTCAAAGCTTATTACCATCGCCGCACTTTTAGCCAACTAATTCATGAAACTGACGGGGAAGGAAGACAGTCTATGCGAGAGTGGTGGAAGTCATACAACATTATGAAGTCTATTCACAACATAGAAGAGGCTTGGAAGGAAGTTAAAATGAGTTGTATGAATGGGGTGTGGCGTAATCTTTGGCCAGATGTAGTGGAAGCACCTAGAAGAATTGTCCAGATGCAGAGACAAGTGCTTGAAGACATTGCTGCAATGATTGAGGGGTCTGAACTTGAAGATGTCACGGTAGAAGATCTCGTAGAACTTGTAGCAACGCACGACGATCCTATTAGCAATGAAGATCTGATCGAGTTACAGAATAATCCTATCTACGATGAGGAAGAACAAGTAGAAGAGAAAGTTTTATCTTCAGGGGAAATACAAAATGCACTTTCAAAAATTTATTCAGGTTTGGACATATTGCAGAGTATAGACAATAATGATGACCGTGTCTTGACCGTGTGTCAAACAATTAAAAACAGTGTTGGGTGTTATGAACGTATTTTACAAGAACGTAAACAAAACGTTACCCAAAAGACAATAGATGTATTTTTCCGTAAAAAAATAAGAGTATGTATTGCATAAAGTGTTCTTAGAATTAAAGTGATTGATTAAAATGATTTGTATTTTTTTGTATTAAATTTTGACTATGTTTAATCATAAACCTCGATATACGCGAATTTCAGTTAACGCGATTTTTTTTCGGAACGTATCCCTCGCGTAAAGCGGGGTATTACTGTATATATATATATATATATATATATATATATATATATATATATATATATATATATATATATAAAAGACACAGTAACAGATAATTATATTCCTAATCACTTTGGAATAATTTGCCCAGGGCTGTGTTTTCCACCGAGTACAAATTACATCGATCCAAGAACAACGTGAATCGCTTTTTCCGTACACATGCCGCTCCTGGAGCGTTTTAGGGACTTCCCTGCAGCGCGTGTAGTAGACCCACAAGAAAAAAATGATTCGTTTCATTGAAAATAACATAAATTAGCCGCATTACATTTTTTAGTTCATCGTTTGGTCACTTTTCCTCTTAATGGAGTAAACTTTAACAATGAAAGGAATCGTGTTAGGAATATAACTAGAGTTAATGGATATGACGATGACTTAATACACAAGTTAATAAAGAGAAGGACATACGTTCAGGTTAAATATTCAGGATTCCACCTTTTTTACATGTAAAGCAAATAAGACCAAGTATGTCTCCTTACCATATAATCCGAAATATACCAATCAATTTTAGTGTTAGGTGATTATTAAATACTTCATTATTTTAAATTTTTTTATTATTTTGGTGATACAGTAATCAAAATAAAATATGAGTACTAAAAGCCTGTTTACTATTAAAAACATTTGAATTGTATCCTCCAGTCAAGATAATCGTATGATGGCCGACGATCTGAAGGCCTAGTTATAAACGTTTTAACACAGTTCAGCGTTTAGACTTTGTCCTTTCAATACACAAATCATTTACAGCATTATTTAATTTTAAATATATTCAGCGAACATAATCCAGTAAGTTAAATTTAATATCGTAAAAAGCAAAGGAAAAAACGCCCTCGAAAACCGATCAATATTCAGCGCCCTGTTTCGTTGTTTCTGGGCTGGAGTTATGGCGGGCAATGGTCTAGGACCAGTACCGGTGGCTAATAAAAGAGAGTTCTCTGGTTTGGTTGTCGCACCTGGTGGCATGTCGAATATCGATGTGGATTTTCGTTTTTCGGAGGGTGGTTTTGGTACGTCCGAATCACCCAGGACAATATTTACAAGGCAATATTCCATAAGTGCCATAAAGACGAATCTGAAAGAAAATATAATGTTAGATCATTGTGAATCATAATAAGAAATTTTGTGGCTTGGTGGGCGAAGATTTTGGTAACCTTTTTCACTTCTGAAAAGACGTTTTTTTACGACGTTTGTATGATAGGTACCTGGCCTTGACAGGAAAAAACATTTTTAAGTGTCCTTTTAGATCGATACGTTTAGTCTAACGTTTTTCTATCTTTTGTATCCCATCTAAAAAATACGATTTCTCCAACCCTTCAAAATAGGCATTTGTTTCAACAATCACCCCATCGTTTGACCCAAGGTTTTTTTCCACCAAGTCATTTTTTCAAATTCGGAAATAGGAAATAATTGCTGGGGGCTAAATTTTTTCTTCGTCAAATACGAACATTTTTCTTTCACAGTTTGACTGAAATGATTCAATAAGTTAACATAATACTACTCAGTATATATCACCACTACACCAAACACTTTATTTTTACACTCGACGCGCGTTTCGCTAACCATGTTAGCTTCATCAGGAGCGATGATTGACTAAAGCTAAACTACCAAATCTACCCTATTTATACTTAGCCTAACCCTTGAATTACTCAAGCGGAACTAATGACATAGGCAAGGCTATCAGTTCCGGTCAAGTAACCAGTAGAGGGGACTATAAGGAATAGGCCCTCTGTCTTTGTTTAAACTACTTTTACATTTTATGATTTCCATACTTTCGTATGCGTTCAACAATCTCCTATCAGATACATTTTTTATTAATCTTAGATTATCTAACGTTACAGTATGATCAGCTTCAAGAGCATGTTCGGCAATGCTAGACTTTTCTGTTCTGTTGTATTTTAAGTGTGCTAAATGTTCTTTAAATCGTGTTCTAATTGACCTTTTAGTTTGCCCAACATACTTTTTGTCACAATCATTACAACTGATTTCATAAATTCCACTTTTCTCACAATTAGGAATATTATCTTTGGGATTTCCTAAGATATTCCTCAGATTGTCTGATGACTTATAGACTAAGGTGAGGCCTACCTTATTAAATACCTTATTGAGTCCCTTGCTATATTTCGGATTATATGGTATGGAGACATACTTGGTGTTATTTTCTTCGCGTGTAAAAAAGGTGGAATTCTGAATATTAAACCTAAACTTATGCCTATTTATTAGCTTATTTACTAAGTCATCGTCATAACCATTAACTCTAGTTATATTTCTAATACGATTCCTTTCTTTATTAAAGTTTACTCTATTCAGAGGGAAAGTGACCAAACGATGAACTAAAAAATGTAATGAGGCTAATTTATGTTGTTTGCAATGAAAAGAATCATTAGGAATATATCTATCTGGTACTGTGTCCTTCCTATAGATATCAAATTCTAATCTATTATTATTTTTAATAATTAAAATATCTAGAAAAGGCAATTGTCCTTTGTTCTCAACTTCGTAAGTGAATTTGTTGAGTTTGTTGTTGAGTTGAGAACAAAGACAATTGCCTTTTCTAGATATTTTAATTATTAAAAATAATAATAGATTAGAATTTGATATCTATAGGAAGGACACAGTAACAGATAGATATATTCCTAATGATTCTTTTCATTGCAAACAACATAAATTAGCCTCATTACATTTTTTAGTTCATCGTTTGGTCACTTTCCCTCTGAATAGAGTAAACTTTAATAAAAAAAGGAATCGTATTAGAAATATAACTAGAGTTAATGGTTATGACGATGACTTAGTAAATAAGCTAATAAATAGGCATAAGTTTAGGTTTAATATTCAGAATTCCACCTTTTTTACACGCGAAGAAAATAACACCAAGTATGTCTCCATACCATATAATCCGAAATATATCAAGGGACTCAATAAGGTATTTAATAAGGTAGGCCTCACCTTAGTCTATAAGTCATCAGACAATCTGAGGAATATCTTAGGAAATCCCAAAGATAATATTCCTAATTGTGAGAAAAGTGGAATTTATGAAATTAGTTGTAATGATTGTGACAAAAAGTATGTTGGGCAAACTAAAAGGTCAATTAGAACACGATTTAAAGAACATTTAGCACACTTAAAATACAACAGAACAGAAAAGTCTAGCATTGCCGAACATGCTCTTGAAGCTGATCATACTGTAACGTTAGATAATCTAAGATTAATAAAAAATGTATCTGATAGGAGATTGTTGAACGCATACGAAAGTATGGAAATCATAAAATGTAAAAGTAGTTTAAACAAAGACAGAGGGCCTATTCCTTATAGTCCCCTCTACTGGTTACTTGACCGGAACTGATAGCCTTGCCTATGTCATTAGTTCCGCTTGAGTAATTCAAGGGTTAGGCTAAGTATAAATAGGGTAGATTTGGTAGTTTAGCTTTAGTCAATCATCGCTCCTGATGAAGCTAACATGGTTAGCGAAACGCGCGTCGAGTGTAAAAATAAAGTGTTTGGTGTAGTGGTGATATATACTGAGTAGTATCATTGTGCCAAAGATTCCACATTCCCAACTTAGTTAACATAATACTCTCCATTAATTGTTTTGCCCTTTTCAAGGTAACCGACGTGGATTACGCCGCGTGCATCCCAAAACACTGTGTCCATGACTTTGTTGGCCGATAAAGTCGCCTTGACCTTCTTTGGCGCCTATTTGCCACGGAAAACCCACTGCTTGGACTGTTCTTTGGTCTCTGGTGTGCCCGTGGTGTGATGAATCCAAGTTTCGTCACACTTATGAATCGACGCCAAAAATCATTCCGATTGGGACATCGCCAAACATTCTTTTGAAGTTGACACATGTGCGTGTTTATTGTTAATTGTGATCAATCGCTGCACCCATCTTGCGGAAAGCTTTCTCATATCCAAATGAATTATTAAAATGTTCTGCACCCGTTCAATTGAGATGCTCACAGCCTTAGTAATCTCACGCAGTTTCGCTCTTCGATCATTTACCAGGTGTACAAGTATGAAATGCGGATTTCAGACAACAGATGGTGCACCAATACAGTTTGTGCTATGAAAATGTGCATAGTGTTGTGTTATTGTGTTCAATATGTCAAAATTTATACCGAACAAAGAGCATTCGCGGACAGTATTAATTTTTTGTTTTCATTCGAAGAAAACTGCTGTTGAATCATACCGATTACTTCGAGAAGGTTATGGTGAACATGCTCCATCGCAAGATACGTGTGAACGATGGTTTCGGCGTTTCAAAAGTGGTGACTTGTTGCAGACAAGAAACGCGGAAAACCGCGAAAAAAATACTACGAAGATGTGGAATTGCAAGCATTGTTGGGCGAAGATGATTCGCAAACACAAAAACAACTCGCCGAGCAATTGGGCGTTAGTCAACAAGCTGTTTCCAATCGACTACGAGAGATGGGAAAGATTCAGAAGACCGGTAGATGGGTACCACATGAGTTGAACGACAGGCAAATGAAAAAGCGCAAAAATACGCGTGACATTTTGCTCGCTCGGTAGAAAAGTAAGTCGTTTTTGCATCGTATAATATAAGGGATGAAAAGTGGATTTATTTTGAGAATCTCAAGCGCAAAAAATCATAAGTAGACCCAGGCGCACCTTCCACATCGACCGCAAGACTGAATCGCTTTGGCAGAGGGGCGTGGTCTATTATGAGCTGTTAAAACCTGGGGAAACGGTTAATACTAAACTTTACTAACAACAATTGACCGATTTGAACCGTTCGCTGCTTGAAAAAAGGCCAGAATACCGAAAGAGGCAACACAAAGTCATTTGTCTTCATGACAGTGCTCCATTACATACGGCAAAACCAGTTCGCGACACGTTGGAAGCACTCAGCTGGGAAGTTCTACCCCATGCGGCTTACTCACCAGACTTGGGTTCCTTTCAATTACACACTTGTTTGCATCGATGGGTCACGCATTTGCTGAGCAGCGCTTTGGTTCGTACGAAGATGTGGAAAAATGGCTCGATGAAGGGTTCACAGCAAAAGGGGAAGATTTTTACTGGTATGGTATTCACAAATTGACCGAAAGATGGGAAAAATGTATAACAAGCGATGGAGCATACTTTGAATAAAGCACTTTTTATCATTCTTCCGAATTTAACATATTTTTTTAGAAAAAAAACCCGCATTTCATACTTGTACACCTGGTATTACTGTATCATGGATTGTCTCAATCATTTCTGATGTGGTATGACCTCGTCATTCTTCATCAAAATGCTTGTATGGTCGCGCTTGAATTCAGCTGTCCAATATTTTATGATCGATAACGAAGGTGCGGGATCTTCATAAATTTCCGCCTTTATCTCATCATTCCTTTTATTTTCAAAACCAAGTATTTTATCGCTGGTCGATATTCAATTTTTTCCATTGTTGCAAAGTAACAAAAGTTGTTCTATTTAAATGGCTGCAACTCAGAAAATAAATCACGCCGCGACTTGAAAATTTGACAGGATTCTTGTGAAAGGTTATATTTACGAAAAATGTAATTGTTTAAATAGTAGTAGCGCCGCCATCTCTGCCCGAGGCCAGGTACTTATCATACAACCTTCGTATATGACGTACAGTGAATAGACTGTGTCAGTTTGGAGTAATTTTCCGATTTTTCGCCTACGATCGCCCGGTTACCTACAATCTTTATACCGTAAGCCCGTAATTTTCTTAGCTTTTCGCTAGGCGCTTTTTTATTTTAAAAATTTATTATAATATTTTGTTAACCGCCTTACACTGTACATGCCGACATAAATGCATCCACAGCTTTTAGATACGAGACTGGTGGCAATGCGGCCTGGCTCTTAGCGTGCTGAGTTGACAATGTCAGCAACGAAGTAACACCCAAAGTCACACGAGCTGGAGCTGCTTCGGGTTTTATCCAAAATGACACCCACTAAAATTAGAAAATCGATAAGTCAAAAATTATTGTATGTACAGTCTTTGATAAAAAACGCCATTCAAAAATATTAACAAGTTGACTGCCGACCACTCCGATCGGAGTGCGTCGGGTCTCTTCGCCAACGCCGTCTACTCCGATCGGAGTTCGACATGCGTTCTTACGAAACGTTTTAGTATTCCATCGGCGTTGTATATGAAACGTGTTTCTAGTGGTGGTGTTGCTTAAAAACGCAAGTTCTAACAGGTGCTTAAGTGGTTCCGCGGATTTGCTTTTGGCTTGGTTGTAATCTGCCGTACAATATGGACAATCAACCTGGGCCTTCTGGTATTAAAAAAAGACATTGTAGTAATGAAAAAAAGGTATATGATAAGAAAAAGAAGCTAACTGACACTGAATTATTGCAGCTATTGGAAGAAAGCGGAGGTAGTAGTGACGAACATTACGTACCAGACACAGACGATAGTGATGTAAATTCAAGCTCCGAGTCCGAAGAAGAGAATTTTATAGACCCTATTCGGCCACATGAGACACTTCCTAGCCTTGATGAGATAAAATGGAACGACAGAGGTGCGTTAAAACAAATTTTGTTCCAGAAAACCCAGGAATTATTGGTGCAAATTCCAGGACAGGGTGCACCTATCGATTTTTTCGAAATGATCATTGATGATAATTTTTTACAAACTATTGTAGAACGAACGAACTCTTACGCAGTCGAGGTTTTGCTGCGCCCAGAAACAAGTACAAAATCACGTATTACTAATTTTTAAAGATCTTACTCTTGACGAACTAAAAATTTTTTTGGCCCTGTTACTTCACACTGGCACAATATCCTTAAGCCGTCTTAACGATTATTGGAAAACTGATCCGCTATTTAATCTACCTGTTTTTAGAAAATATATTGAGGTGTTTGCATTTTACATCTCCAGATATGGATCCGGCAGATCGGCTAGGAAAGATTAGATTTGTGGCAGATTTTTTTAACAACAAGATGGGAGAAATTTACTATCCTGGAAGAAACAGTATATCAAGAATAAGCGTCATAAGTATGGTATGAAGTTATACATGCTGACAGAGCCTAATGGACTTATTTTGAAATTTCGTGTCTACGAAGGTGCGACAGATGTTTATGGTGGAAGCGGACATACTGAAAAGATTGTTTTACATTTATTGGAGGAAAAATTGGGTGTGGGACATGCTGTTTATCTAGATAATTTTTACAATAGTGTTAATTTAGCTAGGAAATTACTTCAACAAAATACATACTGCACTGGTACGCTGAGAGCTGAGAGGAAAGATAATCCGAAAGAGGTAATGAGTGCAAACTTAAAACGTGGTGAGAATAAATCTATGTTTTGCAATGGAGTGCATGTCGGAAAATGGCGCGATAAACGCAATGTTCAATACATTTCAACAGAATTTGGAAGCGAAATGGGCATTTTTAAAAACAAAAGAAATCAAGAATTTGAAAAACCTTCCGCAATCATTGGATATAATGCTTTTATGTCCGGTATAGATAGACAGGATCAAATGATGGCATATTATCCTTGCAGCCGTAAAACCATTCGGTGGTACAAAAAGTTATTCATGCATGTGCTGCAAATGAGCATGATAAACGCCTATTTTTTGTACAATAAATATTCGCGGTCTGACCAGTTACGATTATATGACTTCCGATTGGATGTCATAAGAAATTTACTAGCCAGACGACCAATTACTAATTTGCCGCAAATTCCTCCAGGCCAAATAAATGTCCACAGCATTAGCAAAGTAGAAAAAATTGTTAGTGAAAAAAGAGGAACTAATGAAACAAAACGGGTAAGCAGAAAGGAATGCAAAGAATGCAGGCAAAATAAAATAAGAAAGCAAACAGTGTATGAATGCAAAATGTGCCCTGGACAACCAGGTTTTTGCCTTAATTGTTTTGAGGATTACCATAAAAATGTACAAAAATGATTTAGAAATAAATGTTTTGAGTTCATGAGTTCGATTTATTATTTCTTTACTTATTTAATTAGACACTCCGATCGGAGTGTTCGGCATCTAGTAAAAATTTTCACTTGCAATGCCGATTACTCCGATCGGAGTGAAATTTTTTTTTCTAATATTTTGAATGGCACATAAAAAAAAACACATCCAAGACTCATTTTAATTCATATTTACCACAATAAAATAAAAATATTTGGAAAAATCTTACCGGCGTCAACCACAAACTCAAAAGCATAGATCGGCAGTCAACCTGTTAAGCAGTTTTGGTTGTTTAAGTTTCCTACTTTCTATAAGATTTTTATGCTTTTTTACTTTCCTTGCTAAAGGCAAGTAATATATTCGTGAAAAAAATCACAATCCGAAATTTTTGTCTCCCTTGACGTCTTAGGGTTCCTAAATCATGAAAAACATTTTCACTCATTTTCGTCAGTCTGTCTGTTAGTTGGTCTATTGGCATGATAATTTTCCAACGAGATGAAACTTAGTACATAGATAATATCTAACAAGGGGATGAAGTTTTTGACCGATATCGCTTTAGACGAGGGGGATGAAAGGGGTGGAGGTCGATAAATTTTGTATGTTTTTATAATAATATGGTAATTTTAACTGTTTTTTGCTGAGATAATAAACAAATATTTTGCATAAATATTTATTCAAAAAATGGGGAAAGATGTGGAGGAGATTAAACAGGTTGTTTGGCAGGCCTTCCGTAAGCGTGCGTGCACCTCACGCGGGCGGCAAATACAGAGATCTCGTTATGTTTAAACCCTTTCTAATCAGCCTTAACAATGTCATTACATTTATTGCGAGACAATTCGCAATTATCAAAATAGGATGGGGATGGGGGTGGCCACAGAAAATTTCTGAGATGGGGCGGCAACGTAGGTTTTCCACTCGGGCGTTCAGGGTGCCACCGGCGGGCCTGTTATTTGGTATATATAGTGTTATATGTCCCTTTTCAATGTTTTTGGAGTCGAAGAATTTAAGGTTATTTTTTTCATTATTTTGGTAGGGATCGTTAAACATTGCATAATTTCAATACTATTTTAAGAATTTTTGTAGGTTTTTTTGATTGTAATTGACAAATTTTAAGCATATTATTTATAGAAAAATATATACGGAATAAGGGGTTGGGGTAGGCGTTTACAGCAGTTGCTTCATATATATATATATATATATATATATATATATATATATATATATATATATATATATATATATATATATATACGAGGCTGGTTTGAAAAGTCCGTGCAAAGTCCGAGAGATGGCACCACCGGCGCGTATCGAGGTCATGTTTTAGTTAGTAGCATCTCTTGAATGAACGCACACCAAGTTTCAGCCATATTGGTCTATTTCTTTGTGTTTAGCATTCGTGTGAATCAAGGAAGTCGAGTGATTTTCAAGAAATGGACGAAAAAGAATTTCGTGTGGTGATTAAACATTACTTTATGAAAGGCAAACCGCCTCAGGAGACTAAAGAGAAGCTTGATAAACATTATGGTGACTCTGCACCTTCGATTAGAACAATTTATAAGTAGTTTCAAAATTCTCGGACTGGCCATATGGGCACAAGTGACGCTGAACGTTCTGGACGGCCTGTGTAGGTTACGACTCCAGAAATCATTGATCAAATCCATGATATGGTGATGGATGACAGAAGAGTTAAGGTGCGTGAGATTGCTAGTGCTGTGGGCATCTCGACTGAACGGATACATAATATTTTGCATAAACATTTGGACATGAGAAAGCTATCCGCAAGATGGGTGCCGCGATTGCTCACGCTTGACCAAAAACGGAATCGTGTGAAGTGTTGCAAGGATGGTTTGCAGCTGTTCCAGAAGAATCCGGAGGACTTTAAGCGTCGTTTCATCACTGTGGATGAAACATGGATACATTACTATACTCCTGAGACCAAACAACAATCTAAACAATGGGTTACCAAGGGGGTATCTGCACCAAAAAAGGCGAAGACCGTTCCTTCGGCCGGAAAGGTTATGGCGACTGTCTTTTGGGATTCGCAAGGGATAATCCTCATCGACTATCTGGAAAAGAGTAAAACTATTACAGGTGAATATTATTCATCGTTATTGGACCGTTTGAAAACCGAGCTGCAAGAAAAACGCCCGCCATTGGCCCACAAGAAAGTCCTTTTCCATCACGACAACGCACCAGCACACACCTCAGCAGTTGTGGTCGCAAAATTAATGGAAATAGGATTCCAACTCGTTTCTATTCCCCAGACTTGGCTCCCTCGGACTACTATTTGTTCCCCAATTTGAAGAAATGGCTGGCGGGACAAAGATTTTATTCAAACGAGGAGGTGATTGCAGACACTAATGGATATTTTGCAGACTTGGACAAATCCTATTATTCGGAAGGGATCAACAAACTAGAACATCGTTGGACGAAGTGTATAAGCCTAAAAGGAGACTATGTCGAAAAATAAAAAAGGTTTACCCCAAACACATAAGTAGTTTTTATTTTTGCACGGACTTTTCAAACCAGCCTCGTATATATATATATATATATATATATATATATATATATATATATATATATATATAACATATGTACAGGGTTTGCCGCCAAAATCCGGACAAATTAAACATTTATTTGAAACATAATTTTTATTGCAAAAATGGAAAAGTTTATAATTTTTTTTTTACTAGATTGTTTGTTAGGTATAACGCCCTTCTGCTCGAATGATCGCCTCCATTCTCGGTCTGAAGCGGTCGCAGGTCCGTTTTAATGAGTCGCGATCCATATCGGCGAATGCCGGTTCAATAGCGGCTCTCAATGATGCGACGTTTGGATGTCTGAACTTGTTAGTGACCCTTTCAACAACGCTCCATACATAGAAGTCGAAAGGATTTAAATCTAGGCTGTTGGGAGGCCAAAATTCTTTGGACCAAAACATGTCGACGTTGTTCGACAATCAATTTTTTTTTTGCTGGTGTTGCAAAACCTTCGTTGGACTTCTCCGACTTGTTATACTTCGCGACATCATACATAGTCTTGGGAACCCCAAGAATCGGATGATTTCTGTCGCTGAGCGCCTGGCGCGAACATTTTCGATAATCGCGGCTCTTCAATTATACTCCGCACTTGGTCTCAACATTGCGACTGTTTCGAGGTTATGAATGTTTAGTACATGCGTCAAGCAATTTGGACGCCAGTCGCGACCTTTCGAAGTGGTATAGACCGGCGGGAAATTCAAATTGAATTTTGTCCGGATTTTGGCGCCGCACCCTGTATATATATATATATATATATATATATATATATATATATATATATATATATATATATATATATATATATATATACATATATATATATATATATATATATATATATATATATATATATATATATATATATATATATATATATATATATATATATATATATATATATATATATATATATATATATATATATATATATATATATATATATACATATATATATATATATATATATATATATATATATATATATATATATATATATATATATATATGTATATATATATATATATATATATATATATATATATACATATATATACATATATATATATATATATATATATATATATATATATATATATATATATATATACATACATATATATATATATATATATATATATATATATATATATATATGTATGTATATATGCCCTTTTCAAGGTTCTTGGACTGTAGAAATATGGAAATTAGGCAATTTTTTCGTGACTGTCAATTTTAATTAGGGGATAAAAGAGAAGGGGAGAATCTTGTATAGTTTCAGTAGTAATATGCGAATTATTTCCAGGTGTTTTGGATGCGGGAACGGACAAATCTTAAGCATAATCATTTATAATGAAACATATAAGGTGCCACTGGGATGGAGAAGGAAGGTAGAAGAGTGCCTTCGTATTTGTCTTGTTTTAGGTTTTTTTAGGAATTCTTTCAGTCAGGAATCGAAACTTTACATTTTTTAAAATTATTTTAATTGTCAACGTGAGAAGACGTTTTCATTGTATCGTTTCAACATATAAGAATTTTCCCTGATTCTTGATTAAGATACTGAATATTAAATATAAAATAATTTTTCTATAGTAAAATATATAATATACTTCTATTTCATTGTTATTGATTTTTCATTATTTCCAATTTTAAAAGAAATAGTATATAGAAATCTGATTACCGAGTAACCTAAAAAACCGTTAAGTTGAATATAGAACAAGTTTAAGAAATACGAAAGGTTAAATTGGCGGAAATATAATTATGAAGCAGCAGGTAAATTATTGTGTTTCCTATATGTATTCTTGAAAATGTCTTTCTTTTTTTTCACGGCTTAAGGTTTTGAGATCACAAACAACATGTTTTTTTAACTTCTAACTTCACAATAAATAATATTCAATGTTGCAAAAATAATAGCCTAGCCATACATCACGAAAATTGTTTATTTCAAGAGGTTCTTCTTAGCATACCTGACAATTTTTTATTCCTTATAGTCCACATTTGAATTTTAGTCTTTAACGTATGCATGTATTTCGATGGCAGTAGTTTGGTGTGGTTTTAAAAGAGAAGATTGTAGTTTTATAATCACTAAATATTTTGTTGCTTATATAATCAAGGTAAATTTATGATTATTGTCATTAATATTTCAATATCAAGTGAATTGTGGTTATTTTTTAATTTGAAATCATCAAATTTAGTATTGATGTCACATTCGGTTTTGCCTTTTGTTTTAAAGTTACGTGCACTTCCAATCCTCCCTTCTTTTGAAATGGTTATTCTTTTCATAACTTGCTACATCAAAATATTTATTAATAAATATAATAAATTATAACAATTAAAATTGAACCTACTTACAGACATAATAACTATCAAACAAGTAGGAATATAGGTATGAAATAAGTAATATCCCAATCGCCTCTTCAACTGAAAAATTACTTCCAAGCAGGTGAAATTTCCTAAAAAAAAGTATCTAAATAGTCCTATGTTTAAGAGTCAAGGAACCTAGTTAAAAAAATCGATCAAGTGCAAGTTGCACTTGCGCAATTAGTGTTCCGTACGTTGATTGCTTTTAAAATAAAAAATTTTGTTACAAAGGTATAAAATGATAAAAAAACACCCCAAATGAGTTTTCAACAAAGTTTGTTTCCAATCTTTACTGAAAACTGGTGACCTTGAAATTTTTGTTTTTTTATATACCAGATAAATTATTAAAGGTTAATTATTAATCGTGATAATTTTCGTTCAATCTACACCCCGTTGAGAATATTCCAGAATTTTCTCAAAATTTTTTGATCAGTACTTTCGAGTTAAGATAATACAAAGAAAAGTGTGTGCAAGTATTACATTATATATATATATATATATATATATATATATATATATATATATATATATATATATATATATATATATATATATATATATGTATATACAGTCCCTGGCCAAATCATTAGACGCACTGCAAGATTTCATGTAAAATATTAATTACCGAGTGATATTGTACCGTTTTATTATTTTAAATTGATTTGTTTTTTATTTTTATATTATCCAATCAATTACCTATTTATTTGACATAAATAAAACAGCATTAATTTAGAAAAGCATAAGTTTATTAAGTTTTAAAGAAAAGTGAAATTAATGTTAGTAAAAGTCAATATTTAGTTGAGCCACCTTTAGCCGCTATCAAACCTTTAATTCTGCGCGGCATGCTATCAATGCAAGATTGTACTGTCTCCTGCATTTGAGGATGATGATTCCACACATGAATAATCTTTTCTAGGAGCTGGGTTTTGTTGGTAATCACATCTTTAGCCACTTCTCTTTTCATCAGCTCCCACACATTTTCAATGGGGTTCATATCAGGGCCAATCCAACAGAGGGATATTTTTTTCTGCCAAAAAAGCTTTAACAGACCGAGCAGTGTGGCAGGGAGCTCCATCTTGCATGAAAGTGAATGGTTCCCCTTTTGGAAACCATTCTCTGAGCTGCGGAATCAACCGATTTTGTAATACTTCTTTGTACTGATCTTGCCTCATTATTCCTTTGACGACGTACAGACGTCCAGTGCCCTTGCCGCTGATGACTGACCAAATCATCACTTTGGTGGGATGTTTAACCGTCGGAACGACACAATCAGGATGAAACTTTTCTCCATGACGACGACGCACATACTGAGCTTTATTCTGCAAAATTTCGAATGTGCTTTCGTCACTGAAGCAGACCTGTCAAAAATAGGAAAAATATATAAACTTCCATGTTTATTTGCTTTATTTAACTGAAAATGATAATAATGTATCAATTATTGATTAAATTGCTGTATCTTACCGATCTCCAGAAGTCCACATCTTTGTCTTGCCATTGTTTGGCCCACTTCAGGCGCTTTGCTTTCATTGCAGCTGTTAACTTGGGCTTCCTGGCGGGGCGACAGGCCTTAAAATCTAATTCTTTCAATTTTCTTCGAACAGTGCGCTCAGAAGCATTTACGCTAGCATCCTGGAGTTGTGATTTTATTACCTTTGTGGTAGCAAATCTGTTTTCTACACAAATTTTCTTCAAACATCTCTCTGACCGTGGAGTGAAAATTGGTTTTCTACCGCATCTTTTCTTTCTTTTCGGGCTTAATTCCTTCCCTGACTCAATTTTCTTTTTTATGCGTCGTACACTAGCTTCAGAAACCTCCAATCTTCGTGATATTTCTCGGTTTGTAAATGTTTTCGCAATCACAAGGGCCTTCACTTCAGCTTTTTTACGTGGTGAAAGATCGCCTTTTCTACCCATAATGAAAATAGTCCAATTACTTTTTTAAAACACTGCATACAAAATAAACTAATAACTGAGTAGTATAAAACTGTTAAACAAACAATCACAGTTAATAAAGCCACAGAAACACGTCCGTACCTGACTCGATTCCGATCGCGACTGATACAGGTTTGTACTTATTTACGTTCATGTATCACTTTGTCAACACAGTGTTACCATATGTTAAAAATAAATACAAATATGTAGTCTACAACAATTCATTCTTTTAAATAAAAATCAATAATATTTTAGTTTAAATATACCATTATTGCATAAAAACTCTTAAGAAACATAAAATTACTAAAAAAAATACAGTGCGTCTAATAATTTGGCCAGAGACTGTATACATTTATATATATATATATATATATATATATATATATATATATATATATATATATATATATATATTTATATGTATATATATATATATATATATATATATATATATATATATATATATATATATATATTGTGAATTTTGTTTATAGCTATCGTTACCCCTTATCTTGCCTGTTTTCTTTTCGATAAACTGCTGTTTGTATGTAAATATATACTTTCCTTCTTTTTCACTCAAAATACCCAAGATTCCATCAATCTGCTTCAAGGGCACTGTTTTGGTATGTAAGTATACTGAGTCTTGATACGATCTGAGTGAGGAGTCAACGATGGAGAGAGAGAAATCCATGACTACAAATAAAGAAGGGACTATTTCTCTAAAGTCTATTGGACATTTAGCATGTAATTTTTGCTTTACATTGTTACATTGTTAGATTTTATGTATGTATTACGACGTATGCATCTACTTTACTTAAAATCATTGGATAAACATACCATATCCTTCAATTTTCTCGAAATGAACTTTAATGAAAAAAATTGATATGCCTCAAAAAAATTTCCATTCCAGGAAAAACCACACTGGGTCCAGGTTCAGGTTAAACAAAAAACGGTAAATTTAAATTTTAGGAACTTATATTATTCAAATAAGGGCAATCTTTGATCATAAAAACAAGTGACTAGCATTTTTAGCTTAGCCGGCAACGAAATCAACTTTGTTATTTTTTATATAAAGCCAGTATATTACATCGTATTTGAATTCTACGGAAAAAAATAAATACAAAAAATGTATCATATCCTATATTTCTCTTTGAAAGTTTTTGAAAAAATGGCGATTGAAAATATCAAAAAATGCATCAATATATCGCTTATGCTTATATTAAAAGCATTATTGACTGATCTCACAAAACTGTTATTTCCGGTTAAACCGGAAAGGTAACGAAAATAAATTTTTAGAATCAAATAACTTCAATAATTTTAATGAGATAATATACAATTTATTAAATACTTGTTTGTATTCTACAGGAGATTTTAAACAATTTTTATGTACATCTACAATTAATAGTTTCCGAGATATCGATAATTAAAGGTTCTGCTACAACCTACAGTCTGTCAAGTAAGAACTTGTTCGCGATAATTCATTTTTAGTAGATGCGATTCTAGCGATTCAACAAAAAATCGGAAGAGGGAATCTTTGTCTCCGACGCATTTTAGTAAAAGTATCAGTCGACTCCGAACTTCGTCGAAATTACGTAAAATCCAAAATGAGTCACTTGTTTGCGCGTCGGTTCGAAGCAGTTTTTTTCTCTGTTCCCATCCAAAGGGGTCTAAAATGACACATTCTATGGCCTCTAAATATATTAATAAGTCGGTATCATTTGTGAAGAAGTGGGTAAATCGTTTTAACGAGAGGAAAAATGTCAACGACTTGCCAAAACTTGGCTCAGTAGGCAAAGTTACTCCGAAAGTCAAAAAACGAATCTTGTCTTTGTTTTCATGGAACCCGAAATTGACGCTGCGTCTAGAAGCTTCAAAATTAAGAAAATTGGGTTTGAATGTGACCCATGAGATCACTCGACGACATCTTCGTGCTCATGATGTCAAATTCCGAAGCACGTTGGAGAAACCTTTGCTGGGCGAGAATCACGTCGCGAAGCGGCTCGACTGGGCCACGATAAGATACTAGAGTAGCCCTTACAATCGCCGTACGCCAACCCTACTGAAAACGTTTGGTCCCTTGTAAAGAGAGAGCTCAGAGAAAAGACTCTGAGGACTCCGACTCAGTTGTCTCGCGAGATTCGAAAAATTTGCAGAGTATCTAGAAAATCTCGTTGCCAGCATGCCTCGAAGATGCCAGGCGATTATTGATGCAGGAGGCGATTGGACAAGTTACTAATGTAAGTGCGCCGTATTAGCACACCAAAGAATACATTGATGGCAAAAAATGTGCTCGAAACACATTTTTTCAAGAATACGGCCGGTCACGTTCTTACCTGACAGACTGTACCTTTTCCATCTAAACAATTCTTTAAGTTTCTGCTTTAACTTATGATGGCAATGCATAGTGAAGGGCGGGTTATTGAATTTCCATCATTTCATTTGTTTTATGGCGCAATTATTATTGCATAACTTAAGCTGTTCTTGTGACAGTTGTAGGTGTTATATTTCTTTTACAAATCTTTTTAGTCCACTCCTGGACATAGGTCTTCCCTTTTTCCTTCCATTGCTGTCTTTCCTGCTCCAACCGGCACCAGAATTTTCCTGCGGTTCTTTTCACATCGTCTATCCATCTTGCTGGTGACAAAAAAGCATAGGAAAACCACAAGCAAGGTATTACCGGTTGACGCAGGACAGACGACAATGGAATGAAAAAGGGGAGATCTATGTCCAGGAGTGGACTAAAAAAGGTTACTAAAGAAGAAGAAAAAGAGAAGAGGTGATATATTAAGGCTGAATTTATTCCTTTAGAAAATATTCAACTTAAAAGTTGTATTGCACTAATTTTAATTATGATGCCTGTTTTTCCCGAGAGCATGAGATTAATAAAGAGTTGTCGAAGGAATATTAAGCCTTTTAAATTTCGAATTGAAGCAATTGTTTTTTGTATTTTTGAAAAACTTTATTAAACTAAATATGTGCTATTTTGTTCGATGACATTTCTATTCTATTTTGTTCAATGACATTTCTGGTAACACCATAACCTCGGCTCTGTAGAACTTCTGTGGTTTCTGGTCAGAAGATTGTGATAAGTGGTTTTCACAGGCTGTTTTTGAAACTAACTTAACACCATTCAGGGAGTTCTGCAGTGACCGAAATAATAGTAGTACGACGGTGCAAGGTCTGGGCTATAAGAGGGATGCATTAAAACTTCCCAACCAAGCTCTCTCAATTTTTGCTGAGTCATTAAAATATGTGACGACACCCTTTCTATCGACTAGTTCTGGCTGATTTTTTTAATTGCTTTCTTCAGTCTTGTCAATTTGCTAACATTAGAGTACAGAATCAATCGTTTGACCACCCTGCACGATTCCCTTTCAGTCCCACTAAACACATAGTATCAACTTTTTTGGCGTCAATTCGACCTTTGCTATCGTTTGTGTAGCCGGACCTTTTTCGACCATGGCCTTTTTCGTTCATGTACGTGATCCACTTTTTAACACTCGTGATCAACCGCCTCAGGAATGGCTCGATTTCGTTAAGTTTCTGTAAAGATTCGCAGATGGAAATTCGATTTGAAAATGTTTTAGAGTCAAATCATGTGGCACCAAATACTTTAAAATTGTTTGGCGATTGACATTTAGTTCCTTGGCGATGCCATGGCTACATACATGTCGCTCTTGCTCAACTTTTGCCTCAATTCTTTCAACTTTTTCTGCCATTAGGTGACCAGTGAGAAAACTTGTCACAGCAAAAACGACTTAACCATCTTTTGGCTGTTGCTTTTGTAACGTGTCTTGAGCACAAACAGCACAAATTTCATCATAGGCTTGCGCAACATTTGTGTTGAACATACAATACTCTCGGCTCTCTTCAATTTTTTCTAGCCTCTCCGTATACTAAAAACATATCAATTTGATGCTCTCAGGTAAAAAGAGACATTTTAATTAAAATTAAAAACAATTAATGAAGCCCTGTCATCATTTTTTTTTTCGCTTAAAATCTAATACCTGCATGTTTCGACCCTTTAAAAGTTAATCTTCTGGATCTCAGATATAAAACAAAAAAGCCACTTACATCTAACAAAGAGTACACGCATACCTGTAGAGTACACTTGGGTGCAATCGGCTGTATAATTTTTAACCAGCGCCAGTTGAGGTAACTCTATGTTTTCGTCAACAACTAAAGGCACATCAGGATCCCACTGAAAAATCATATCGTCTGTTGTATGAGACACTAAAAGAACAAATTGGAAAATTAGATCGTGCACATGAAAATAAGAATATTTTAATAACAACATTAAAACCTACAACTTTCCATCTGAAGTTTGCATTCTTGAGTATCGTGTGGATAAATCATAAAGTTCATTGCACAAGACAGCCTCAAAGTTAATCTAGAAAAACAAAAACACTTATAGGAAAAATTTTATCAATCCAAGGAAAAGTGTTTGATTGTGTCCTTTGCTGTATGGTTATTATGCTAATGGAGCGATGTTAGTTAAAGTAGAAAGTATACGTGATGTGGGGATTCTATTTGACTCTTATACTCTATTTATTTAAAGTTGATAGTGATAAATCATCTAGAATTATGTAAATTAGCATTAAGCAGTAGTAAGGACCCCGGAGTTTTACCTACATTTTACCCGACAGTCAGAACCGCCTACCACCCCCCTCCACGCCTTGCCCGCCTCCGTCTGCTAAGACCCAGCGACCCCATGCCTCCAGATTAGCTTAAGTTCACACTAAGTATAATATTAAGTTTAATTTGAAATTCATGTTCATGAAATATTTTAAGTTGGTCAATACCTAGGATAAATTAGTTCCAGATCCCTACCATGCATAATCTTAAGATTAGCTAAAATTCATATTAAGTCCAATTTTTAAGTTTATATTCTGAAATATCTTAAGTCGAAATATCTTAAGTTTATTAACATCTAGGCTAAGTTAGTTAGGTCCCTGCAATGTACATATCTTAAGACCTAAATTTTAAATCATGCTTATTCTACTCATTATATATTAGTTATAATTTTTAGTTACTAGCTTATTTGTCAATAAATGAAATCTGAATCAGTAGGAAAACGACCCTTTTTTGTTGTTTGGGGCTAATTAGTCTGAAATAGTCCTGGCAAGTGGTGGTGGGCCTGGGAGTATACGTATTATTTGCAAATAGTATGAATGAAGCAGTTTTTATAATGTTTAAACATTTATTAGAAAAAAATAATATTTCCTAAAGAAACTATATTAGTTAAAAAATATACAAATGAGGAAGTCAAACAACAATGAAAAAAGTATTACCCATCTTCTATCTCCGACAGGCTTCAAAAATTATCATTGTCCGACTCATTTGAATTTACATGTATAATTAACGATTCATCAGTGTATCCACTAGCATGTCCACAGTTCTCATTTTCTCTTCCACCCTCAATACAGAACATGTTCGACACATTTTCGACAATTTTCTGTGGAAACATTAAATATGGCATTCTGAAAAAGGTTTTGTAAGTCTGCTAATTTATAGGTCGTATTGTTTTAGGCAACTTCACCTTTAACCTCTGCCCATATAAGTTCTATCGGATTGAGCTCGCAGTGATGTGATGGCAGGCGATAAACAGTAATATTACATTTTTTTTGCGATTTCGTCGATGACGAAACTTGTTTTTATTTCTGAGAACTTCAAGCTTTACAAGTTCTAATAATTCTCTCTTAACGCTGTCTTTTGGAAATGAAATATTTTTCTTGATCATCCAAGATTGGAGGTCCTTTTTCAGCCAACCCAAGGTTGGTACTTGTTCTAATTTTTTAGAATGATAGCTTGCGTTATCCATTACAATAACAAAACCGTCTGGTATTAAGTCAATCATCTGCAAAAACCAATCTTCAAATACATCGGAATTCATATCAAAACCACTTTCTCTTCCAATATGTGTCATAATTAACCTACGTCTCTTATTAGATGGCGATTTAAGACCACTAAAGATACCTTCATTGAATGCTTGGTGAGCATTTTTGATATTTCCATCTTGCCAAAATTTCTTGACTGTGTACCTTTTATTTATCTACGTCTAATCTAAGTAATATATCCTTTTTCCTTCAGAGCGAGCTTTCCTAACTTTCCTTAGTCTCTTCTCCAGTGTACAAATTCTTCACTTTCTATCAATAAAGATTTTCTTTTACACTTTTTCTAATAAAAATTCGTACCTTTTAAAACAATCTATGGTTTTACTCTATTTATTTTCGGAATTTCTGGGTGGCTTGTCGCAGACTGCAGGATCATATCCAATGTTGGAATTCTTTTTTCGATAAAAAAAGTCATGAACAATACGCGTTACTGCTTGTTTTGTGTTGTCTGTCAGCAGAAGTTCTTTTCTATCTGGTCTTTTTTTTGGAGAGTCTATACCTCCTCCTTTTCTTCTCTTAAAATTCTATAAACTATAGCTTTACCAACTTCGGTCATTAAGGAACATTTTACACACACTTAAATTACAATTTTGATCATTTTGAACGTAGTCAAATACATTTTTAACTATACGCTTTTCATTATGGGTTAGCTGTCGAAACTTTTGGGGTTTCGCTGGAGAAGACATTTTGTTAACACACTAACTGACTTGTCACTAACTGGTTTGACACTTGAGCATGCAACTCTAAATAGGTATTTATAGTTGGAGCAACAGAAGATATGCAAATAAAATGATTTGATCGGCAATAAAACTTCGTTACAAAAGACCAGTGTTACCTGAAAAATACGCATTAGCACGCCTTTGTTATAGGACCGCCGGTCAGTCCACTGGCATTTTTATTACTATCAGTTTCAAATAAATAGAGTACAGCTAAGTTTTAAAGCTCACATAGACAAAATAACCACAAAAGCAACATAAATGTTGGGATTTCTCTTCAATGATCAATTAGAAGGTTCGTAGTAAAGTGTACACAGTGAAGCAGCTGTCACGGCTATCACGGCAAATTTGGAAATCTTTGCACCCAAGAATACGAGGAAAATATAGTCGAAAGTATGCCCTGAAGATGCCAAACGGTGACCGCTGAAGGGACTGGACGAAACCTGAGTTATTTTAATGACTAGAGATCGTATATATGCAACATAAAAATCTTGAAATATGCATGAAAAGGGTCAAAATATGCAATATTAAATAATAATAAAAGTAGTAATTTTTAGTTTTTTATTTCAAAATCAGCATAAAATTAACGACGAGTTATCGACGATGTTTAAATTTAATTAACAATTATCACAGGTCAACATTTTATCTAGGCTTGTACTCGGTAAACCAACTAGGTATCTTAGGGTTTTTTGGGGTCGCTGATCACGATGAAGGGGTCGGTTAACCTTCATCAGGTCAGGTTCAAGGTCATTTGAAGGTCAAATTGAGCCAATGCAGCCAAAAAATCTGAAAAAATTCATACGTATATTTTTTGGGTCACTGAATCCGAATCCGGTGTCATTTTTTTCATATAAGGTCTCCTGAAGGTCACTAGAGGTTACTTCAAGGTCATTCTGAGGTTATTTGGAATAAAACAGTTATGAGCATGCCAAAAAATATGAAAAAAAAAATGATGTATATGTTTTTTTAGGTCTCTGGTTCAGAATTAGAGGTCGGTTACCCTTCATCAGGTCGGTAGTAAGGTCATTTGGAAGTCAAATCATTGGATAGCCGCCAAAATAAACCGTTGCACGTGTTTGTTGGAATTCTGAATCGGAATGTTTGTCTTCTTCTCACTCGTGTCTCCAAGAATACACCGGAAGTTATGTCTACTTTAATACTTTGTAAGATTCTGGAACTTCATCGGAACGTTCTGACAATATTCTCATTTTGATTTGTGCCAGTAAGGTCCTCCACATTTCCCGTTATGTGCATCTGTACTTGAAGAGGGAGTGACTTTATAGCATAGCATCTACTATATATAAAAACAACGAAACGGAATTGTTTAAAAATCCAAGAGTCACCCTATTTTCAAAAAAGGTAAAAATATCACACTGTAAAGACAGTGAAATCGTTTTTTCTTGTGAAATATTAAAATATTATTCTGATCATCCAAGAATTTTCTCTCTTCGCTTCACCCTTCTGATCGCTCCGTTGACCAATCCTCCATCTCAAGTTTGAAGTTTATGGAGACTTCAAAAAAACGTTGCCAATTAAATTTACAAGAGCCCTAGCGTGTTCCCAGAATTCTTAGAATTTGCTGACTTATAATTCGTTTAAATGCACACACACACGCACATGCACGCACACGCACGCACACACACACACATACATAGTAATACACACACACACTCATACACACGAAATAAAACACGCAGACATACACAGTAATACACACACACACTCATACACACGAAATAAAACACACAGACATACACACATAATCACACACAGTGATTCACACACGCACAGGCACACACACACACGCACACAAAGACACACACATCCACACGAACTCAACAATACACACAGGCACACCCATATAAATAAAACATACACACAAACTCTGTGACACACACACAGTAATATATACACAGACACATACAAACACAGAGTAATACATACGGAGTCGCACAGATACAGTAATACACACACACACACACGCACACACCATAAGACACAGTAATACACACAGAAGCACAACAGTTACGTACCCACGTAGGCACACACATCAATACACAAACATATGCACACAGACACCCACATATAAATTCAGTAATTCACACCCATACACACGCAGGCACTCACGGATTCATTTGTGAAGAGGGATTCACTTTTGGAGGGTCATTAACTTTTGGAGGGGGCTACTGTCAGCGGCGGCGGCGGCGACAACAACAAAGATTTTAATGTATAGTCAGAAATTAAAAATTTACATAAAAAATTAATGTCCTAATCTTTGGTATTACTAAATATACTAAGCTAATCATCAATTCGAGCACGTTTGCGTTGAGATTCAAATGACCTCCGAATTGATTTTCTTTTATGGTTTACATTTGTGTCTCTTTTAAGGCTCCAACAGTAGTCAGCTAACATATTCGTACCCCAAACTCCCTGATATCTTTGTTCAAATACTTTCAGATCTTGATGCATACGTTCTCCTTGCTCTTCACTGAAGTCTCCTAGGTTCTCGGGAAAGTAGTCAATGTGAGAATCTAGGAAATGAACCTTGAGATTCATCAGACATCCTAGTTCCCTGAAGTTATTTACCATTTTCGCAACGATTTCTTTATAATTTGGATCTTTATTGTTTCCCAAAAACTTTTTCGTCACTTCTTTGAAACTCCTCCAAGCTGCCTTTTCTTTGTCAGTCATCTTTCTTTCGAATTCTGCATTTTTGAAAAGTTCTCTTATATCAGGTCCGGTAAAGACACCTTCATTTATTTTCGCCTCCGAAAGTTTTGGCAATACTTCAAAGATATGCATGAAAGCATCGCTCTGGTTTCTACTCATTACTTTAAACAATTTGTTTTGCCAGACCTATCTTTATGTGCAATGGTGGTAATAGTACTTTATGAGGAGGTACCAAAACTTTCTGCTAAAACATTTTTTCTCACCTGGGATTAGATTTTTTCTTGGTGGCCAAACTTTTAGTACGTAATGTTTATCTCTAGCACGACTGATCCATTCACAAAGGAAGCATGGATATGATACAAACCCTGATTGCAAACCGAGCATGATCGTTATGATTTTTAAATCACCGCAAAGTTCCCACTTATGAGAATCATATTTCAGTTTTTCTAGTACGAGTTCTAAATTGAAATATTCTTCTTTTAAAATGACCGAATGAGCAAGAGGCAAAGGGCCATACGTATTCCTATTGAAGAGCAAGATCGCTTTCAAACTTCTTTTCGATGAATCGATAAAAATGACTAGCTATATATTCGATACCATATTCTTTGACTAATCCACTAACATCATTGCAATAAATTAAATTACCAGATTTCGTAAAATACTTTTTGAATGGTTTTTCTCTTGAACGGTAATATATTACTTTTGTCCCTGGTGCTAAACAATTTTTTCCTTTTAATCTCGATGCTAAAATTTCAGAACCTTCTTTTGAAAGTCCTAAGTCTCTACAGAGATCACTCAGGTCACCTTGGTTAAAATGTGTTTGTTCTGACATACCTTCATCTTCCGAGCCTGAAGATACATTGTAGGCTTCACTTTCACTGGATGACGACGGCTGCGGGCCCGCTTTTCCACCCTGACCAACCGCCGATTCTAGGGTTCCGAGCCCCTGTCTCGTAGAAGTTTTATTTGTAGTTGCCATGACGGCATGGAAGCCATAACCCAGGGACTTCGCCGGATAGTGGAACAACTCCGTTGCCCACCGTCACCGCGTGGAGGTGCCCTGAGTGCAACTACAAGTATTGGTTCATTAGCCCACATTTATTAAATATGCATATCAAATAACTTTATGGAAATGTTAGTGGAGTTTTAAGATTGAGACAAAAACTTTCTGTATAAAATAAACCGACCTCGAAGCAAGTATAATGCTGAAATATACTAGTAGCACTTGATCATAAACCTTTTCCTCTACCCATGTTCTTGTATTCCTGCTTGAAATGATCTATGGAAGAAATGGTAGGGAAGAAAAGAACACAGATGAGGAATTAGTGACCCAAAAAAGGTGGGTATCGTTTTTTTTAGATTTATCAGCCGCTATCAATTAAATTGACCTTCAATTGACTTTGAACCAGATTTGATGGAGGTTAACCGACCTCTAATTCTGAACCAGAGACCTAAAAAACGTATACACATTTTTTTCAGATTTTTTGGCCTGCTCATAACTGTTTTATTCCAAATAACCTCAGAATGACCTTGAAGTAACCTCTAGTGACCTTCAGGAGACCTTATATGAAAAAAAATAACACCGGATTCGCATTCAGTGACCCAAAAAACATACGTATGAATTTTTTCAGATTTTTTGGCTGCATTGGCTCAATTTGACCTTCAAATGACCTTAAACCTGACCTGATGAAGGTTAACCGACTCCTTCATCGTGATCAGCGACCCCAAAAACCCTAAGAGACCTAGTTGGTTTACCGAGTACAAGCCTAGATAAAATGTTGACCTGTGTTATTTAACATTTTTTAAAATTATTTAACATTTGTATTCTTGTAAACGTAAACGATAAGGCATTGTTCCAAATGTTGGGTAGTAAGATTATTATATATAAGTGGAAAAAGACCGTTCCACATCCACTGAGGTAACTGGGCAGTATTTGAATTTGGATGCTATGTTAGCACTTATTGTTTCTGGCAAAAGTTCACCCGTCCCATTAATAAAATTACAATTTGACACAAAGGTTCAAAGCCTGGGTTATTGCACAAAATGTTTTCAAACTTTGCTTTAACTCTACGCGGGAATACATCTGGGAATGTGGAGTTTATTTGACGGATTTTATTCATTAACTGAATTGATTCGGTCAACGCCAAACCTCGAGTTTCAAGCTTTTTTAATACCGGCAGGTATGTGGAAAAGTGAGTGCTAATCAAAGCTATATATTTTTTTTAAATATCAAAATCGTTAAATGCTTCCTTGGATTGACGAACTGCCATAGTTTCTACACTAACGAAGTCATTTCCATGTTCCCCATCGAGTTACCACTGGTTCGGGAGGTAAAGGCACATTTGGCAGTTTTTCTTTATAGGCGTTATTGCGAGCAGGTGCCTTAAGAAACACTTTATTTGCTGATGAAATTAGTTTATTTAGATTTCCAAACGTGGATCGTACTTCTTCAGCGAGTCGATGGACTCCGTGAGCAAAACACGTCACATGAATTAAATTTGGACAAAATACTTCGAGGACTTTGGCTGCCTTGATCATATAGGGAGCAGCATCTCATTCATAAATCTGGCGATCGTAGAATGATTTGTTTTGTCAAGTTATTTGCAGGTCACCACAACTGTGGGTAGTTTGATCAGCTGAAATCCAAATAATGTCATCCTTAAGTTCATTACGTATTTCTTCCAAACATGTTGGTAAATTGTTGTATGTAATTTTTACGCAGTGTTTGATTCGTCTGGTATTTTTTGATTCAAGGAATATTTTCGCAGAAAATCTTTGAATGTAGGATTTGTAGGTTTGTGGAGAGGAATATTACTTGCAAGCAATGTTTCACATAAATCCATGCTAAAGTGGTTTTTTTGTTTGCCTATAGAAGTGCAATCACTCTACTTGCTGCTGTTATAAGTTGTTGTCGTGGGCCTTTTTTTGCAATCCTGCGGCCATATGAAGACTTGTCTTGACATGCTGGTCAATTTGAAAGTTTTTTGTGCACGAAACATTTTTTTCTCGCAAACTCGACAATATATGTATATATGTCGTATGTAAATGTTCCGGGATAATTAGCTACCCACGAAGAACACTTTTTTTTGCGGGTGGCATGGTACACGTTAAACTTTAACACAACACGTTAAAAATTGCAAAAAGACTCCACTGATGCAAGCGCGTCAACAATAATGTTTTTAAAAAACACGCTCAAACAAATATTTTTAGAAACTAACTACTTATCACTTAATATCCCGACCAAGAAACAAAGGAATAAAATACCGTCGTAATTTTGGGTATTCCCTTGACACTATAACCTAATCGATGTTTAGACTATTGCAGGTAATGTCCCCAGCGATAAGATCGGTTCCAGACGGCGACATTAACTATACCCTGAGCAATTCAATTGCCTAGTAATACCGAGAAATATTGTAAATATAGGGAAAATATGCATAATTACTAGATTTTGGGTAAAATATGCAATAATCGGTGAGAATGGTCTAAATATGCAAATGTGCATATAATCCGGCCTCTATTAATGACAATCCTCTACAGTCGCATGATGTAAAAAACTTTTAAATAAATACGCAACACGTAATAGAACAGTGCGTAACACGTTCTGTTCTGACCGACATTAAACAGACATAGCATTAAAACAAGTGCAATGAAAATTTTTCAAAATATCTTTCTTTAAAAGCAGATCTAGTGTACCCACAGAGAGCGATAGGCAAAGCAAAATTATTGCACTGGTTAGTTCTGATAGCTTTCAGATACGCCGAGAACTTCATTCAATAACATTTTTGTTTAGAATCTTTAATGGTAGTGTTGTATATCCGACTTTGTTAGAAGAACTCAAGTTCGTTTTTCCCCCGCCCCAAAAGTCCCGGTAGATCCAGAAACCATTTTTATCCACCGGAAGCTACTACGAATGTTATGTTAGGATCATCAATGTGTAACAGAATAGTATATCAATGTGATTTTGGCATGCTCTTTAAATAATTTCTTCGGGGCCTTGCGGATTCTTAGTAGTTTTATGAACTTATACTGTGTTGTTTCGAGCGTCAGTGCCATATGCACATGTGTTTGTGCGTTGTTTTTTAATTACATTGTTAAGTATAGACTTATTGCTTTATATGGCCCTATGAACGGCTCAGTTAGAGATAAATAAATAAATAATTTTGGCACGCTTCCTATTACTGTGTCTACGTTATAAAATATTGGAGAATAATATTTAAGTTAACACGTAGGCTGAAAAGTTTTTATTCTAGCTACTTAAAACACATTTTTTTTTTGCAAAATTCGACTTTATTCATCAACATAGTCTCCTTCAAGAGCGATACAACCAGTCCAACGCTTTTCTAACATTTATATACCTTTTTGTAGAATGATTTATCTTTGCCTTCAAAATAGGCCTCAGTTTCGGCGATAACGTCTTTATTGAAGCCAAAATCTCTTTCCCACGAGTATATTTTGAGGTATGCGAATAGATAATGGTCGTTGGGGACCAAATCTGGAGAATACAATGGATAAGGAAGCAATTCGAACTTTAATTCATGCAATTTTGCCATCGTAACCATTGACTTGTGACACGGTGCATTATCTTGATGAAAAAGCACTTTTTTCTTCTTCATTTAGGGACGTTTCTTTGCGATTTCTGCTTTCAAACGCACCAATAACTTTATATAATATTCGCTATTGACGATTTTTCCTTCCTCAGCACAGTCGATGAAAATTATATCATGCGCATCCCAAAATACAGAGGCTAAAACCTTCCTAGCCGAGTGGGTCTTTGGTCCCGTCGAGCGGCTTTCACCGGCTGCTAGCGACTCAGCTGACTGCCGATTTGCTTCCGGTGTATAGTGATAGATCCATGTTTCATCCATTGTCACATATCGCATGAAAAAATACTTTTTATTGCGCTTAAACAAGTCCAAACAGCGCTCAAATTCATTAACACGTTGTTGTTTTTGGTCCACTGGGGGCAAACGCGGTACCTGTTTCTAAAAGAGCTTTCTCAATACGTCCTTTTGATATCTTTAGGAAGTCAGCTATCTCACGCAATTTCACTTTACGGTCATCCAAAACAATTTTGTGCATTTTTTTTATGTTTTCCGGTGTAACCACCTCATTTGGGCGTCCAGAGCCTTCAGCATCATTTGTATGTGTACGACCGCATTTAAATTCAGCATACCAGTAAATGATGAGTGATTTTCCAGGGGCAGAGTCCCCGTAACACTTATCAAGCCATTGCTTTACTTGAACGGTATTTTTAATTAACACACGAAATTCGATTTTTTTCATTGTTTTGAAAATCAAAAGTAGCGTCACTAAAACCACTGTAACTTCTAAACTAATCGTCGAAATGTCATAAAATATTGACAGGTATATGAATTTTTTTGAAAAAGACGACATCTATGTGTCTGACCAAAAACTTTTCAGCCTGCGTGTTACATACTTGACCATGTACAATATGGTTTTGTCCTTATATAGCCACATATAATGATTTGGAATAGTCATAGTTTGAAATGTGACACTTTTTGCGTTTTTAAAAAACGAATCGGGTCTCCACATATTTTTTAACCAATCAACTTCTAAAAGTCTGTATTCAGTGGTCATATTTTCAGGTAGCCGTAGTCTGTGATCTTTCCAGGTTTGTGCAAAGAAAATGTCAGCAGCATAAGTCTAAAAATAGAATAATGGAGTTAACAATTTGCAAATGTATCGTTAATTTATAATGTGATTTTTATTTGAAGCAGAATAATAAATAACAGTCAAGATCAAGTTGGACTTGCGCAATTAGTGTTCCGTGCCCTGATTCTCTTTAAAAAACAAATACTTAAAGCAGTAATGTACTGAAAATTATATGAGTATATTACTGATTGCACCCAATACGTTTTGATATATCGTAGCTTTTAGTCCCGTTTAAATTCACAAGTTTCTATCTCCACCATATTGTCAAAACAAATAGTTTCTTTATACGAGAGAAATTACACTGGTCAACAAAAAAAAAGAAAATTGCTTGTTTCCTGTGATTTTTTTTTGTTTCTATCTCAAATTGACGCGTATTTTTTAAATATGGCAACAATTTTTCTCTAACAGCTTTTGTTTTTGAGTTATAGCTAACTACCCTCATTTACTATTTTTACTTAGATTTTCGTTTTTTTTATTGGACACTAAAATATATTTTGTTGTTGTTTTAGATATGGCTTCGTCAAGAAGATGTGTGCTTAATCCCGATTGTTTTTGCTATATTTGTAGTGAATATATATTTGCAAAATATCGAAAACCTATATCGGACTTTGTGAAAAAACTGCGTATCATCAATACTTTAAAATAAAATTGTGTAATCAGGACAAGCCATGGGTTTCCTCATATTGTATGCCAGAAATGTGTGGTAATGTCTACGGTTATGGTCCAGTGGAAAAAGAGATGCAATAATGTTCGTAACACCCATGATTTTTGGCGAGAACCTCGAAACCATCATGACGATTGCTACTTCTGCGTTGTGAAAATAAACGAATTAACCCTGGAAATCGAAGTAAGTGGTCATATCCTAACTTATCTTCTGCTCAACGACCTCAATTAAAATCACAAGAGGTAACAACCCAGCACATCTAAATCTTCTGATGATCGAAATCTCTGTGAACCCGAACGAAATACATCAAGTGAAGACTCTGATTCAGACTACAAATGTAGCCTTTCAGAACCTCAACCATTTAATCAGAAAGAACTAAAATGACTTAGTAAGAGATCTGAACTTACCAAAAGAAGCTTCTGAAATTTTAGCATCTCGTTTAAAAGAAAAAAATTTGCTTACTCCGGAAACCAACATTACATTTTATCGTACCCGAGAAAAAAATCTGTTACCGTATTTTTCTCAAGAGAAGGATTTAGTTTTTTGTAACGATGTTGGTGGTATTTTGCAGCAGATGGGATTAAAACAGTACCAACCTAGTGATTGGCGTCTTTTCATAGACAGCAGCAAAAGAAGTTTAAAGTGTGTTTTGCTTCATAACGGTAACAAGTACGGATCTATACCTATTGCACATTCGACGAGTTTAAAAGAAGAATACGTAAATGTTTCTAAGGTTATGGAAAAAATTAAGTATCAAGACCACAAATGGGTCATTTGTGTGGATCTAAAAATGGTTAACTTTCTTTTAGGTCAACAAGGGGGTACACAAAGTTCCCTTGTTTCATGTGTCTCTGGGATAGTCATGACAAACAACACCATTGGTCACAAAAAGTTTGACCAGTGCGGGAAGAGCTAAAAGTTGGTACAAAAAATGTTATAAACGTGCCTTTAGTTAGCTGAGACCGTATTATACTTCCACCACTTCATATTAAACTCGGCATAATGAAACAGTTTGTGAAGGCGCTTGACAAAAGTGGCGAATGTTTTTAATTTTCTTTCACGCAAGTTTCCAGGATTAAGTTTAGAAAAATCGAAAGCTGGTATTTTTGATGGGCCGCAGATTAGACAACTCGTGAAAGATCCTAATTTTGTCAAATCAATGACTGAAGTCGAATCCAAAGCTTGGAATTCATTTGTTTTGGTTATGAGTAGCTTCCTAGGCAAAAAGAAATCTGACGACCGTGTCGAGCTTGTTGAGTGCATGCTATCGAACTTGCAAGAGCTAGGGTGCAACATGATCATAAAAATCCACTTCCTGCACTCGCATTTAGACCGATTTCCACAAAATCTGGGTGATTTTAGTGAGGAGCAGGGTGAAAGATTTCATCAGGATCTTCGGACAATGGAAGAGCGTTTTCAGGGGCCGTGGGACTCACATATGATGGCAGACTACCGCTGGAGTTTTGCAACGAGATCTACCTAAAGTCGTTCATTCAAGAAATCTTATAAAAGATCATTTTCGCTCAATCTACACTTTATGAAGAATATTCCCAGAATTTTTTAAAAAATTTCTGGCCAGTTTTCTAAAAGTAAGAATGAAGAAAAGTCTACGCGAGTATTAGCTCATTTGACACCCCATGACCTCGATGACCTTAGAAAAAAAAAATCTTTTTACTTCCCCCCCCCACAAGTCAAAATTTAGCTTTTCAAAACTACGCAGCTCTGATTGGGCCATTAGTTCCTATATTTGTGCAAAAGTTCAACTTTCTATGACAAACAGTTTCGGAGAAAATCGAGTATGACAAACAGACGGCCACCGAAGTAATCCCACAAGTGTTCCGTACGGAACACTAAAAACACATTAGAGAGATTTTGCAACACTTATTACACAGATTTTGCAACGCTTATTTTTCACATTCCTTTGCCATTATCGTTATCTCAAGCATGCGCAGTATTAACGCAAAGGAATTGCAAGGTTAGGTTAGTATTCATATTCTATAATATATATATATATATATATATATATATATATATAATATATATATATATATTTATATATATATATTAAATTAATATTATGGTTAAGCAAACCGATTATTAGTATTTGATGGGTTAACACAAGTTTTTTAAATTAAAGCTTTGTCTAGAAGGTTTCTATCACATCCTTCAATCTTTCCAAGTTAATTCGAATGTGCGATAAATAAAATTTCAGTTTGTAAATTAACACTGTACACACTGTAATGTCATTGTGCCAAAGATTGCAAAATCCTAACATAATTTGAGCATTAATTAAGTGTTGTTAGTGTTATTTACAATAAAAGATTGTAACTTCAATTTTACTATATTTTCTTAGAGGTTTATATACCTAAGTAGGAAAAAAAGAACAGGCCCTACCATAATAGCGATAAGAATAACGAACTCCAAATAACCTCTCTTATAAGTTCCTAAATAAGGAAAATCGTTATCCTTAATAACGGATTCTCTTATTTTGTTTCAATACTGCGCAAACTCCAAACGGTGGGCGCATGCTTCAAATAAAAATGAAGACAATGGGCTGCCAAAATAAGCGTTGCAAAATCTCTCTATTTTCAACATGCTCTTGTCGTTATTGTTATTAAAAGCATGCGCAATATAAACGTGAAGAAATTACACATAAAAAAGATTTTGCAACTCCTAAAATAACCACTTCCGTATTGTGTGTCTTTATATTAACGAAGTGTAGAAGTGAACATAACTTGTTTTGTTTTCTAGTTTCGTTTACGTATTATTTTTTTTTTTTTTTTAAAAATGAACCGATAAATCGAAAATGTATTTAGAAGGACCAAATGGGGGACAATAAATAATTTAATACGTTTCTTTAAATTTATTTTTTAATTTAATGTTAGTGTTATTTAATTCTCTTTGTAAATCACTTTTTGAAACCAAAATTGTGGAATAACAAACTGTAGTAAATTGTAAATTGCTAACACTATCATGTCTTCTTTTAAGATTGAACTCTATTCATCATATGATAAAAGACATATCGAGGAAAAAATGACAGATTTTCCCTTTTAAGAGACTTTAATTGAACTTTTGTCAATTCTGTCATCTATTTCTTCGCGGAAAATTAGCCAAATTTCCCAAATATAACTTTCTAGGAATAGAAACATAATTATGAAATACCATAGAGTTTTCATCAATACTGTCCAATCCCATAACAGTAACATGAAAGAATACTTTTGTAGGATTTCCATCCTTCTTTGGCGGTCTCATTTTGTCATATTTACTAGGATCCTCAGGTAAAATATCCCTTATAGTTAATCCGGTCCTAAAAATTTGAACATAAGTATTTTAAGCTGATTCAGTTCCAACATATTCATAAAATCAAATAAAAACAGCGTTTTTACACATGATAGGGATAGTTTTTTATTCACACTATACCTACGCAGGCTCGTCGCTCTCATGCTCCATTCTATGATCCGAAAATTGTTCGTGATAAAATTCAATGGGACACAAGCTGCAAAATATAGAAAAACATCAAGGACGTATTAATATTTTTTGTTTGACTACTATGAACAGCATTTAACAAGCATTACTCACTACTTTAAAATTATCAAAGTCCACCAAATTTTATTATTGTTTGTTTCATCAAACCAGTTTACATTTTCTTTTCACGTTTCAAGGCCCTTAGATCACGATAATATAATGTCCCATTTTTTCAATCTGTCTGTCGATCAAATGAGGGAAGGAAGTGAACGGAGTGGAATGAGTTAAATATTATTTAGTGCCATTATAGTGTAGTGCCTTAGGGATTTTGACCTCGGAATATAATTACTCTAACTGAGATAGTGTAAGACATTTTGAGTTATGTTTTTTTAAGCAAATTACTAAAAAGTTTACCGATTTATTTTTATTGTTATTTATTTATTCTTGTTTTTATGGTAATTTGTAATTTTTCCATTTAAAAGAAGAGAATTTTCTTTGTAATTTTAAAAGTATAACAGTCATTTAAGGGGTTACATACACCTCGAATTTTTTCATAAATTCTAAGCAACATTACATTAAATATGATTGTCGCCGAATTGGGACCTCTACCTCAGACACTGTCTCAATATTGTCAACTTTTAATATGTTTTAACTTTTTTTTAAGGAGTCAGTTCATTTTACCCCGTTGAAAAAATCTAATTTTTTTTATGAGCGTTTTCGAAAGTATATACCATGAAAAATGTTGTCCAAAATTTTAGAAGGATCCTAGCATCCCTTCTGTATATAGTTTCCGAACGCTAGTCTCTGCATGCGCGCTCGCTCTGTTTCTCTTACGTGCTTTCTACTTTCCTAAACATAGCTGCTCCCTACCGTAATTATGAACTGTTATTCACAGTATGAGACCTTTCTATTGATTTTTTCGGAGCACAAGAAGACCTTGAGGTCTGAGATTGTTATTTTGAAGCGTATTTCGAAGTTAGTTCAGGTTAGTTTTTAAACGCGTTTTTCTCAAAACAACATTTTTGCACGCGACGTTGAAGTTCTTTCTGAAACAGTTCAACCGATCTTTACGAAATTTTTACCACATATTCAGCACATATGGGGCTATGGCCGGAACTATAATAAAGTCAAAATTGTCATTTTTACTATTTTTTTTTTGGTATAAACAATAGTAAAAAACACATACTCACAATTTTTTTTAGAACATCCACCATTTTGTTATTTTTGCATAAAAGGGAATAATTCTAGTTCGGGCCATAGCCACAGTCCTACAAATTGTAAACCTTTTTGTTTTTGTGTTTGCAAAGCAGCCAAAGCCGAAAAAATGACAACGCCACGGATACACCTTTTTTTGACATGCTACGTTCGCCTCGCATTTTTTTTTTAAAAAAAAAGCTATGTAAAATCAATAAAAAAATTTTTTCTTATATTTCAAAAGTGTATTAATTAAAGCACAAAAAGAATTACTTCAATATTTACAATAGATATCGTTAGAAAAATTCGCAAAAAAAGGTATTTCTTTTCTTTCGGGCGTCTAAAGTAAACTGATCCCTTAAATCTTAATAATTACTTTTTCTACAAAATATCGAGAAGTTTTTTTAGTTTTTCTAATAGACAATTTTTTTATAAATAATTAAATATAAATTTTTGGTCGAAAATTGCAATTGCAAAATGCAAATTGCTAAAGCTTGAAACACCTTAATTTTTTTATTTTTGAAAAAAAAATCATTCGACCATTTTTAACTACTATATTATTTTACAAGAATAATTTTTATTTTTGCACATTGGATTATTTCTTGTGAAGCTATCCTGCAGACAAAGAGGCGCCATAGTTTTCATCAGTGGTCCATTTAACCTGATAAAAAACATTTAAAACATATTTAAAAAAAAATTTCTTATAATTTAAAGTACAATAAAAATATATAATCGCCATGCTTTTATATTATTCACATAATAACCCAAAAATAATAACATGCATTTTTTTACAGCGCCCAGGTGTATGTAAATGGACATTAGAAATCTTTTAAAGACAACAGGTATTCAAAAAGGGTAATAGGAGAAAGGAGCAGCTAGGAAAAAGTGAAGGAACGACAGAGGTTGCTGTACAGCGGAGTTTTTTTCGTTTAAATCAGTTTGCCCACATAACAAGCGCAATATGTAATCACTATGTAAGATATGAGGCGTTGCGGATAGTAAGGGCGAACTCAACAAAATGAAGTTTCGAAAAAATTGAATTTATAGAAAAATCTAAATGGCGAACTCAACAAAATATTGGCAAAATTAGGTTTTTATTATTTATTTATAATTTATTAGCTTTTTATTATTTACTTAAGTAGAATAGTGTATTCCGTGAATTTTTAAATGTGTTTCATATTTTACTGTTCGTTTCTTATGCTACACTATCACCTAAAATTGGCAATACCTGGGAAAAAATTAGACCGGTATTAAAAATTTTGAACACATTTTTATTTAATTTTAAGGTTATTGTTTTAATTAAAGGTTTTGTTATTACAAAATAGTTACTTGATACAACATACAAAACAGTGGAAATATGGTATTGAAACTAACATAAAAAAAACTAAAGAAAAGAAACAAATAATTAGCCAAGTTCAGTTGTAATCTATTTGGTCATCGTCCATAACATCTTCATTTTCGGTACTCTTATTCGTTGCTGCGTCTTGAGAGGCTATAATGTTAGTAAAGTACCGACTCCAAGGTAGGGGAACATACGGTAACAAGTCCTGAATGTCCTTTAATTTGGGGGCTGGTATTTTAATGGGAGCACTGTAAAGTCTCGTCAGTGTTTCACTGGCCAAATGAAAATGATCAGGATCATAGTTTTTTCACCTTGCCTTTTTGTAGTTTGACTGCCGTTTTGACATCCAAATTGTAAGCAGAATGAATGTAGAAACCTTGCTTAAAGTTATTTGTAAATTCAAAGATCTTTCCATCTTTAAACTTAGCACCAGCCATCTGCATTTTAGTAATTTTCTTTTGAAAATTAGAGAAATTGAAAATCATGTCCTGTCTAAGTTGGACAACGCAAGACTGGTTTTTTCGGCGACAGCTTTCAATCATTAACTTATACTTTTGAACTGCATATTAAACGTATCACGATAATAGTGCTGATTTACCGGGCTGTAACCAGGGTAATTTTCCGTAAACCATTCATTGTAAAGAGAATAGAGCTTTTTAATATTAAGTCCAACAGGTAAGTATTTTCGATGAGGGCTTTTGGCGAGACTGTAATGACTGGTGACAGTAGGTAGTGACATGATGTGTTCTTTTACTTTAGAAAGATCGTCATTTCCTATTTTCTTCGCGGGTTCACACCTCCCCCTTTGATCCGTTGTAACAGTTCCAGTTCTGCTGGTTTTGTCAAGTACGACTCGAACGCGCTTTTCAGAGATGCCATGAATGTTATAAAACGCAGTACGACAAACTTCACGATTAGCGTGATCAACAGTCACATTATATTGAATGCGTCTCAGGGTACGACTTGGACGCCCCTTTACGTAAGATCTTTTTACATCATTGCAGATCAACAATTTTGATAAGTAAGCATTCTGTAGATCATAGTTTCCAATTTGCCAAAACGAGTCAAAAATATTGGTGACCAGTTCAGCGCGTATTTTCTCAAAACATCCACACTTGCAAGGAGGTCCAATTTTGCGGGCAACAACGTGCCTTTTGTTATTTCTTGAAATGTAAGCACTTCCTGAATTTCGTTTCAACTTACACTCGATTTTTTTTTGCCAATCATTCATCTTAGCAGGTCTCTTTCGCGAATAACCCGACACAGCACTACCATCTAAATGTTATACACTTACTTCACTACTAGAAGGTCCAGGTTGCGCCATACTTTTCTTAAAAAAAGAAGCAACAAAACCAAACAAAACATATAACGTATTAACTTCAAAATTAACTTGAACTAACACGCAGAAAGCGTAAAATTTCAAGTAAACCTCATTTAGTGACGCAATACCGGCGATTGCTCCGCGCGAAATTGTTGAGTTCGCCCTTACTACCCGCCCGGCTATCGCCTGTTCGAAATTTTTCATTTATTTGATACTGAAATTTGAAGGCGAAGCAAGGGCAAACTCAACAATTAGACCGGTATGTGATGTAGGAAAAGTACTATAAAATAGAATTATATAAAAAAAAAAAATTGACCCAATGTTGAGTTCGCCTTTACTATCCGCAACGCCTCATATTTAAAAAATAATTACGGCAGAAATACGAGTATGTACGTAGTATTTGACGGTTATAAAAAAGACAGTATAAAAAATTAACTGAAAAAAAAAATCGTCGTGCATTCAAAAATAAATCTGCAGATACCGAGTTTGATGAAAATATGCCTCTTATAATTCTTCAAATTTCTTACAAATAATAAAAATAAAAGTCGGGGTGGCCCAAAATTACCGAAGTGGTTTGAGTTCATTATAACTTTTTATTTAAGACATAATTATATATATATATTTTTTTTAAATACAGTATATTAATGGAGAATATTTTTAATTTAATTATGAAAAATTATATCTCGCAAGTGGTGACCATTTTCTGCTTCGCATATTCATGCTCTTTCCAAAACATTTTCCATAACCTTTCGCAAAACTTCAGGTGTTATGTTGTTAATTTCGTCGCGTATATTGTTTTTTTAATTGCTGGATGGTTCTAGGCTTATTAATATAGACTTTTCCTTTCAAATAACCCCAAAGGAAAAAGTCTGGAGCGGTTAAATCCGGTGAACGCGGAGGCTAATTCAAATCGCTTGTACGCGAAATAAATTTGTTTACCAAAGATGTCGCGTAAAAGAGCCATGGTGTCCCTCGCAGTGTGCGCTGTGGCTCCATCCTGTTGGAACCATACTTGCGGATGGTTTTCCACGGCTGGCCTTAAAATATTTTCCAACATTGTCCAATATCGAACACCAGTGATGGAAACGGCGACACCGTGTTCATTTTCAAAAAAATATGGGCCAATTATCCTTTCAGACGAAAACACCGCACCAAACAGTACACTTAAGTGGGTGTAATTGTCGCTGTTGAGCTACTCTTGGATTTTCCGTAGCCCATATCATGCAGTTTTGACTATTAACAAACCCATTTAATTGGAAATGGGCTTCGTCGCTCATAATTAAATTATGAATAAAATCATGATTTTCTTCTGCTTTTTGCCGGAAATAAATTGCATAATCAAATCGTTGCTGGTAATCTGTCGGTTTCAATTCTTGGACAAGCTGAATTTTGTATGGAAACATTCTTATTGTATGCAAAATTCTCTGCAGCGACCCTCATGAGAGGCCAAGTTGTGTCGAACGTCTCCTGGTTGATGTTTCTCCATCTTCCTGAATACTCTCCTGTACCCGTTCAATATTGTCATCCGTGTGCACCGTTCGTCGTCTGCCGGCACCAGGAAGGTTCCTTACTGCCCCTTGTTGTCGAAAATTTGCAACCAGACGGTTTATTGTTGATTCTGAGGGTCCAACCCGCACATTAAAATAAAGACGATATGCACGCGTCAAAACAATGGACCGTTGATTTGAGAAATAAAGTTCAACGATTTGGGCACGTTGTTCAATTGTGTACTGTTCCATTTTAAATTCCCCAAGTCTTCTTTACAAATTACTGAAAAGAAATAAAAAACAAAATTATAATAAAAAAGTTATAAGGAATTCAAACCCCTTCGGTAATTTTGGGCCACCCTGTATTTAAAAAAGCTAATGAAGATCCTAATAAAATTTTTCAAGCTGGTGTACCATGCATTCTGGCTTTATACTTTGCCCTAAAAAACTCAGAGATTTAAATAGTTTGAGATTTAATTATTTTGTGAAAGGCGTGAAATGATAGGCAAGGCAATACCTGTGTTCAATTGCCATCTTTAGTGCCTACATTTAAAGCAGTATCATCTAAAAAGTGTATACCTACAAGTACAAATATGGTTAGTTAATGATACATCTATTGAAAATTGAGGGTGGAAGTATGTTGCTAATATGTATGTTCGTGTCAATAACAATAAATGAATCTCTAGCTCCGGATAATTTACTGAAAATGCTATTTTGTAACTGTAAAACAGGATGTGGGTTTTTCCTGCGGATGTCGTAAAAGTTTATATTGCACTGTAGCGTGTTCACAGTGTCATGGTGATAGTTGTTTAAATGTATCACCTATTATAAATATAAATAAAATAGAAGAATGTGGTGAAACTGAACAAATTCAATTTTAGTTATTTTTAAATTTGTGTTATAAACCAAATAAACGAAGGTTTCTATGTAATCTTTTTTTATTAAAATTAATGTTTTTTACTACTTTACTAATTTTCAATATTATCCCTACAGAAATTTGTTCGTAACATAATTTTCTGCATAGAACTACTTTTTTAAGCCTATATAGATACAGAAGCGATCTCTCCTGTCAACGAGAAGAAGCTCTGGAGCCCCCAAACTTTGATGTTATGTGGTTAAAAATAACGACTCAACAAACCACAAGGTTCATCTGTATCCTGTATCGACCACCAAGTGATACCAATTTTCGAACACTTTTCGCTTCTCTTGCAGACACCATCGATCATTTACAAAGTAACTATCCAAGTGCCGAAATTGCCATCCTGGGCGACTTTAATGTCCACAATATCAACTGGCTCAAATATTCAAATACTACCGACGAACAAGGTCGTGAAGCTGAATCTTTCTCAATCAGTTATGGCTTAACTCAGCTTATTGACGAACCAACACGGATCCCTGATCGAGACGGGGAGTTCGCCAGTCTTCTTGATCTGTTTTTAACCACCACTCCGGAGATTTACACGGTCACCGTAAATCCGCCGTTAGGTTCTTCTGACCATAAACTGCTTTCGACATCGAGTATCGTGCCAATCAGTGACAGAGAGGCGCCTAGGCCGCGCAAGATTTGGCACTACAAATCTGCTAAATGGGAAGATCTCATGGAATACTTTCGAACTTTCCCTTGGATGGACGTTTGTTTCCGATCCGATAACCCATCTGACTGCGCCAGGGAGGTCTCCGATGTTATTTTGGCTGGTATGGAAGCTTACATCCCTTTTTCGAAGAAATGCTCCTCCAACGGCAAGCCTTGGTTCGACCGAAAATGCAAAGAAGCTGTTGCTTCTAAACATATTGCCTACTGACAATGGCGTGAAAATCCTAACACCTTAAATCGAAACATCTTTGTTCATGCCCGGAACAGATGCAAGGGAATTATCGACGAAACCAAGGAGGCACACAATCAACGAATTAGAAAACAAACTTCTCGCTTGTCCCAACAATTCCAGGTCATTTTGGGCAGTCGCTAAGGCAGTTAGTCAAAACTTTACCAAATCCACCATACCACCACTCACACGGCCAGATAATTCCATTGCAACCACACCTGTTGAGAGAGCGAACTTGTTGGCTGAACTCTTTGCTTCACATTCTACTGTCGATTTCCAAGGAAAAACACCACCTACTATTCCCATATTGCAGTCAAGGATGCCCGATGTTGTCTTCAGACAGCGCATCATAAAGAGTATTTTAATGAAGCTAGACACCAAGAAGGCTTCTGGCGCTGACGGAATACCTGCCATAGTTCTCAAAAACTGTGCAAGGGAACTAACACCAGTTTTCTGTAGACTTTTTAACCTATCCTACAGAAAGGGAATATTTCCGTCCTGCTGGAAATGTGCCACGGTTCAGCCGATACCTAAAAAAGGTAAGAAGACCTTGCCAAATAACTACCGACCAGTTGCACTGCTTTCAATAATATCGAAAGTCATGGAAAAGGTTATCAATGAGCATCTTCTAAAATATCTTGAACGATTCAATATTATTAGCGATCACCAATATGGTTTTCGTAAACATAGATCAACAGACATCTTCTGACTTATGTAACACATGTTTGGAACAACGCAATTGAACACTTTGGAGAATCTCGAGCGGTTGCTCTTGACATATCCAAGGCATTCGACCGTGTTTGGCACGATGGACTGTTGGCTAAGTTGCGCTCTTATGGTATGTCTGAAAGGTTCTGTTTGTGGCTCTCATGTTTCCTCAGAGAGCGTTCTTTACGAGTGGCGGTCGACGGATTTCTTTCTAACACCCTCACTATCAACGCCGGTGTGCCCCAGGGCTCCATACTGTCTCCTACTCTCTTTCTCGTTTACATTAACGATCTGCTCGAAAAGACCGGGAATCCAATCTATAGCTTTGCAGATGACAGTACGCTTGTCTCTTCATTCACCTTGAACGCTCGGACATCGGCTGCTCAGGCGAATATCCGCAGACAGCAGGAGGTCGTTCAACTTAACAAAGACCTGGAAGAAATTCTATCTTGGGGTGACAATAACCAAGTGGAATTTAACGCTACAAAAACCCAAGCGGCAGTTTTTTTTCTAAAAAAGTTAACGTTGCTGAACCCGACATAGCTATGTCGGGGCACTCCATTCCCCTAGCATCGTCGCTCAATTTGTTGGGCGTTAGTTTTGGGAGCAAATATGTCTTGGCATGAACATGTTGCAGGCATAGCAAGGAGAGCTTCTCAAAAATTGGGAAATATTATTTAGAACCAGAAAGCTTTACACCCCACAGCAACTGTTAATTCTTTACAAAGCCCAAATTCGACCAACTATGGAATACTGCTCCCACGTTTGGGGCTCCGCTCCCAAACATACACTGCATTTGTTGGATTCTGTTCAGAGAAGAGCGGTCCGTCTGATTGGGGACCCGGAATTGACCGGCGGTCTTGATTCGCTGGAACATCGAAGAACGGTTGGGCGACTTGAGTCTGTTCTACAAGTATTTTCATGGAAAGTGTTCGAAGGATGTAGCCCGCTTAATTCCTCCCAAAGCGGTGCATGTTAGAAAATACACGTCGCGCTGGTGCTTCGCATCCGTATGAGGTTCAGCTTGTTACTCCGCGTACGACGCTTTTCAAGCAATCTTTTATATGGAGAACGTCATCCCTTTGGAATAATTTGCCCAGCGCTGTGTTTCCCACCGAGTACAATTTACAGCGATTCAAGAACAACGTGAATCGCTTTTTCCGCACTCGTGCCGCTCCTGGAGCGCTTTAGGGACTTCCCTGCAGCACGTGTGCTAGACCAATAAAAAAAAAAAAAAAAAAAAAAAAAAATAGTATTACATTATATATATTTTTGATTTTATTTATTTATTTTTTTATTAATTTTTTTATTTTAAAATAGGTAAACTTTTTAATCTACCTTCTGAACAATATAATCCAAAAGGTTTTATGAAAATTCATTCCGAATAATTGGATTCAGAGATTTTTGAATTTTAGCCGCTTGAGGCACTCTACATTATGAGAATGAATAGAGAGATTTTGCAACGCTTATTTTGGTAGGCCACTGTCTTTATCTTTATTTGAAGTATGCGCCCACCATTTGGAGCTTGCGCAGTAGTAAAGGGAACAAATTAAATATAAGAACTCAGCTGTTATCGTTATTTGAAGCATGCGCGCATTATTCGAAGCTTGCGCAGTATTGAAACGAAAATAAGAGAACCCTTTATTAGGAATAACGATTTCCTTATTTAGGAACTTATAGGAGCGGTTATTTGAAGTTCGTTATTCTGATCGCTATTATGGTAGAGCCTGGTTTTTTTTTCTACTGAGGTAATAATCACAAATAATACTGACAGCAGTTAATTAGTGTTTAGATTATGTTGGGATTTTGCAATGTGTGTAGTGCTAATTCCAAATGAAATTTTATTAGTCGTATTCGTATTACCTTGGAAATATTAAAGGAAGTGATAGAAACCTACTAGACATAATTTTAATTTAGAAACTTGTGTTAACCCATCAAATAACCGGTGTGCTTAACCATGAAATAAATGAAAAAAAATCACCTAATTTTATAGAAGATGAATACTAACCTAACCTTACGATTCCTTCGCGTTAATACTGCGCATGCTTGAAATAACGACAGGGATAAAGGAATGTGAAAAATAAGCGTTGCAAAATCCTCCTAATGTATTATGAAATTTTTTCATAACTTTTTGGTTTTAATAGTGGACAAATATTAAACAAATATAGGATTAATGTATCGTATTTTATGTCCTTTTCAGGGCTCTTGGAGTCAGGGAATCTCAAAATTATGCTAAGTTTCAATGTTAACAATTTTAGCAGGAGTAGTATGTAGCGGTTAATATCAGGTTTCAATTATACATATCCCTGAAGCCATGCCTCTACTCATTTTTATTTGTTAGAGAGTTAGACAATATATATTTTTACGTTTTTTCTTAGTCAGTAAGTACAACAAGTCAATCTAACTCGATCTAAAATCTAGTGATAAAAGTTTAAAACAAATATTTACTACCTAAATATTTGTTTAATTATAAACAAATAAAATAAAATTATTTTGTCTCGGTACTTAATGCTTAAAGGAGGACCTATTAGTCCCGGTTCAGTTCACCATTTTCGACGAATTAAACCTTCACCATTTTGTGGGTCAAATAGTTTTTTTATACCAGATAAATTATCAGACGAACTCGTGATAATTTTCGCTCAATCTACACTTTATGAAGACTATTCCAGAATTTTTTCAAAATTTTTTGATCAGTACTTGTCGAGATCCTTTAGATCAAAATTTAACTTTCAAAACTACACTGCTCTGATGGGCCATCAATTTGTATATTTGTGCCAAATTTTTTCAAAATTTTTTGATCAGTACTCGTCGAGATCCTTTAGATCAAAATTTAACTTTCAAAACTACACTGCTCTGATTGGGCCATCAATTTGTATATTTGTGCCAAATTTTTTCAAAAATTTTTGATCAGTACTTGTCGAGATCCTTTAGATCAAAATTTAACTTTCAAAACTACACTGCTCTGATTGGGCCATCCAATTTGTATATTTGTGCCAAATTTCAACTATATATATATATATATATATATATATATATATATATAATATATATATATATATATATATATTATATGTCAAATAGTTTCGAAGAAAATCGGGTGTGACAGACAAAATGGACAGACACCAAAGTGTTCCGTACAGAAGACTAAAAAGAAAAATTTGAGATGTAATCTTTTACCTCCAAATGAATAATTTTGTTGAAAAAATATTGATAGATGTTAAAAATTTCGTAATATAAAAATAACCGTCGAACTTGCGCAATTAGTGTTCAAAATTTTTTGATCAGTATTTTTCGAGATAAGGGGTGGGACAGCGATTTTTCGCAGATTGTTAAAAATAATACAAAGAAAAGTGTGCGCAAGTATTAGATTATATATATTTTAAAAATTATACTGAACAAAACATATACTCTTCGCCAACGAGATACGTTAGTACCCTAAAGAATAAAATTCAAGTACCGATGATATAGATAAAAAATTGCAGGATAATTTTTCAAGAATACATTACTTCCGTTAGTAAGGGACACAAGTACAATAATTTACGTGCTGTGCCATAAGTATGTTTCCTTAACCGTTTGTTCCTAAACCATGTTTTATAATCAACTCAATATTTTTTTCGGTTACTCTGTAATCGGGCCTAAATCACTTCTATATACTATTTTTGCTAAAACTGGAAATACTGGGAAAACAAGAACACTGAAATAGTATATTACGATATATACGCAATCACCCTTCTATATCCCCACCTCACTCCTTTCACACAATATATACTTTATTATAAAAAATGTATTTTATTAATTATTCAATATCTCAATCAAGAACCAGGAAAAATTCTCATAATACTATTGAATACAAGAACTTCCATTGCTCTCACCTTCTTTCCATGTGAACACTGAAAGTAATGAAAAAAAAAAATGTAATATTTCTGACTAAAAGAACCGCGAAAAAGATCAAAGCATGATAAATACGAAGAAACTCTTCTATCCCCCTTCTCCAACCCTTTGCTCCCTTATATGGTTTGTTATAAATGACGCTTAAAATTTCCCTTTTCTCCCATCTGAACCACCTGAAAAATTGTTTCATAATTATATTGAAACTATACAAAATTCTCTCTTCTTTTTCACGCCTTTCACACAAGTTTACAAAAAAAAAAATATGCTATTTTGGTGCAGCTCTATTTTTATCTATAGTTGATAAGAAAGGTAATATACTATACATCGACGAAATGTATTTTACCGTGTCAGCTCTAGTTCACTACCTAACCTCATTTTTTCATTTTTCAGCCGTCTTATTCGAAAACAGCAAGTTTTACAATAACACTGATAAAATTAATCTTATTATTTCATAATGGCCGATAAGTTTTGTTACATTTGTGGTGAATTATTTTGAAAGATCAGCGAAAATTGGTAACAGTTACTGTGACGCGTTTGTATTTTGCTTACTTCAGTATAGAAATTCGCAATCAAGATAAAGCGTGGGTGCTTCATAGCGTATGTAAAATGTGCATTGCACATCTGTGACAATGGGAGAAAGGTACAACGTAAATCTCTGAAATTTGGAGTACCCATGATTTGTAAAGAACAAAAAAACCATCACGATGACTGTTACTTCTGTATGACAAATATAGTGGGCATCAATAAAACCAATCGTCATAAATGGAAATATCCCAATATTTCTTCAGCAAGAAGACCAATACCTCATTTCGAAAACGTTCCAGTACCAGTTATTCATCAGCTACCACAATTTCAGGATGAAGAAATTAAAGAACGCGTTGCTTCTCAAGGAACTGAATATTGTGCAGAAACATCGAATCCTAATTTATTTTCACAAAAGAGCTTAATGATCACATCAGAGAGTTAGATCTTTCAAAAGAGCGTGCCGAATTGGTAGCATTAAGATTAAAAGAAAAAAATTGCCTATCCTAAAAATTTCTTCATATCGCACGAGAGAACAAAACTTATTGCAATTTTTTTTCTTCTGATGAAAATTTAGTATTTGGTGGTGATGTGGGCGGCTTACTCACTTTCATGGGCTTGAAGACCTATCAAGCAAGTGATTGGCGTCTCTTTATTCACAGCAGTAAACGAAATCTAAAAGCTGTACTTTTACATAATGGCAATAAACATGCTTCTATTCCGAGTGCCCACTGTATTTGTATGAAAGAAGAATATCAAGTGATTTCAGTACTTTTACAGAAAATAAAATATGTTGAACATAAATGAGTAATATGTGTCTACTTGAAGATGGTTAATTTTTTGTTAGGACAACAAAGTGGCTATACAAAATATCCATGTTTTATTTGTGTGTGGGACAGTCGAGCCAAATCAAGACACTGGATACAAAAAAATTGGCCTGTGAGAGATGCTTTGATCGTTGGTGAAAGAAATGTGATAAATGAGCGTTTGGTTCCGCGAGAAAAAATCATTTTTCCACCCTTGCACATAAAATTAGGACTAGGACTAGGAAAGTATGTCAAAGCTCTGGACAAAAATGGTCAACGTTTCCATTTTATTTCTCAAAAATTTCCTGGATCGAGTACTGAAAACCTAAGAGCAGGCATTTTTGTTGGGCCCCAAATACGTCCACTAATTTTGAGACATCTATAACTAAAGTTGAACGACTTGTGTGGAAATCTTTTGTAGCGGTTGTACAAAATTTCCTCGGAAATTACAATGCTGAAAACTATATGTGATGAAATGCTTCATCACTTTAAAAATTTAAGCAGTCATATGAGCATAAAAATACACTACCTTAATAGTCATATAGGTCATTTTCAACATAACCTAGGAGATTTGAGCGGAAAACAAGAAGAACGTTTCTACCAACATACAAAAAGAATGGAGAACAGACATCAAGGCAGATGGGACGTTCATATGATGGCAGACTATTGCGAGGGACTTTGCCAAATTGCCCAAGACAACTTCATTCTAAAAAATCACTTAAAAAACAATTTCTTCACGTAGAATGTCAAAATGAAGCCATATTTTTGTTAAAATACATTTTTTTTTCTAATTCATTAACTAAAGCTAGTACAAAAAAACCAGTAACATTTTTGACATCACCTTATCGAACATATTTAAAATCAGGTCTAAAATCCTAGGCGCCAAACTACGTGTAGGCTAGTGTTACGAATTGGAAGTACCCATTAACCCCTTATATATTTTAATATAAATAATCTGTTTAAAATTTGTCAATACGTACATCAACCAAAAAACCTAAAAATCTTTCAAAATGGTATTGAAACTATACAATATTTAACAAGCCCGACCTCTTTCACACCTTGGGTTAAAATTAAAAATAACTAAAAAAATAACCTGACCTCCAAAAATCGAACATTTTCCAGAAACCATATTGAAACTCTTTTTATTAGTGGTCCGTACGGAACACTTATAAGAGCACTTCGGGGTCTATCTGTCAATCGGTTCGTCTGTCTGTCTGTCACACCCGATTTTACTATACTGATATAGAAATTAATGACCTCATCAGAGCCGCATAGTTTTGAAAGTTAAATTTTGACTAGTTTTGGGAGGCGAAATCGGAAGTGAAAAAAAATTGTTACCAGGTCATCGAGTGGGGTGTCAAATGAAAGCTTGTAAAAACACGAATTCAAAAATATATATAATGTAATCTTAAAAAATCGCGAAAAATCACTATCCCCCCCCTTACCTCGAAAGGTAAAAATTTTGAAAAAATTCTGGATTATTCTCCACAGGGTGTAGATTGAACAAAAATTATCACGAGTGCATTACCTTTAATAATTTATCTGGTAAATTAAAAAAAAAACAGTTTTCAATAAACATCGGAAAAAGCTTTGTTGAAAACCCATTTGGGGTGTGTTTTGTGAAATCACTGATCATTTTATACCTCCGTAACAAAAATTTTTATTGTAAAAGCAATTAACGTACGGAACACTAATTGCCCAAGTTCAACTTCCACTTGACCGGTTATTTATTCTTTTAATTTAG
>CM032449.1:187160517-187183017 GCA_019049505.1 Pachyrhynchus sulphureomaculatus
TCCGAGGGGAGCCAAGTCTGGAGAATAGGGGGGATGTGAAACCAGTTGGAATCCTATTTCCATTAATTTTACGACCACAACTGCTGAGGTGTGTGCTGGTGCGTTGTCGTGATGGAAAAGGACTTTCTTGTGGGCCAATCGCGGGCGTTTTTTCTTGCAGCTCGGTTTTCAAACGGTCCAATACCGATGAATAATATTCACCTGTAATAGTTTTACCCCTTTTCCCCAGATAGTCGATGAGGATTATCCCTTGCGAATCCCAAAAGACAGTCGCCATAACCTTTCCGGCCGAAGGAACGGTCTTCGCCTTTTTTGGTGCAGATTCCCCTTTGGTAACCCATTGTTTAGATTGTTGTTTGGTTTCAGGAGTATAGTAATGTATCCGTGTTTCATCCACAGTGACGAAACGACGCTTAAAGTCCTCCGGATTTTTCTGGAACAGCTGCAAACCATCCTTGCAACACTTCACACGATTCCGTTTTTGATCAAGCGTGAGCAATCGCGGCACCCATCTTGCGGATAGCTTTCTCATCTCCAAATGTTTATGCAAAATATTATGTACCCGTTCAGTCAAGATGCCCACAGCAGTAGCAATCTCACGCACCTTAACTCTTCTGTCATCCATCAATCATATCATGGATTTGATCAATGATTTCTGGAGTCGTGACCTCCACAGGCCGTCCAGAACGTTCAGCGTCACTTGTGCCCATATGGCCAGTCCGAAAATTTTGAAATCACTTATAAACTGTTCTAATCGAAGGTGCAGAGTCACCATAATGTTTATCAAGCTTCTCTTTAGTCTCCTGAGGCGTTTTGCCTTTCATAAAGTAATGTTTAATCACCACACGAAATTCTTTTTCGTCCATTTCTTGAAAATCACTCGACTTCCTTGATTCACACGAATGCCAAACACAAAGAAATAGACCAATATGGCTGAAACTTGGTGTGCGTTCATTCAAGAGATGCTACTAACTAAACATGACCTCGATACGCGCCTGTGGTGCCATCTCTCGGACTTTGCACGGACTTTTCAAACCAGCCTCGTATATATGTATATACCAGATAAATTATTAATGCACTCGTGATCATTTTAGTTCAATCTACACCCTGTGGAAAATATTCCAGAATTTTTTCTATATTTTTTGACCGGTACTTTTCGAGATAAGGGGAGGGACAGCGATTTTTCGCAAATTTTTAAAAATAATACAAAGAAAAGTGTGCGCAAGTATTGCATTGTAGTCAGTCCAAAAAGTCTCCATACACCACCTACTTTCTATACTATTTTTCTGTTATATTTAACTAATTAATTGGAACTATGAGAAAATACGTTGAAATTAATATTTCAAACTTAACCAACGAGGATTAGTATTAAAAACAACTATGGAATATTTTGTTTAGAAGTTACATGATTATTATAAAAAATGTAAACAGTAAACAAAATTAACGTCAAAACAGTCTCCATACACTCAAGAACTGCATTGAAAAAACACGTTATAATCAGCCTCATTTTATTAAACTATCTGTTGCTCGCTAAAGTCAAAACAAATGAATAATTTTGGGCCATGCTTTATAATCTGTCATTTGTTGCTAATAATTTTGCAGTGGGTTTTCAAAGTAGTAAAAAAAAATGAGCGAAAGAAATCGTAAAATCTCATTTCAAGTTCGAAAAATCATAATTGATTTGTGGAAAGATGGAAAATCGTGTAGAAATATAGGAAAAATTGTTAAAAAGTCGCATGCTACTGTTCAGTACAATGTAAACTAGTATAAATCAACGGGTTCCTATAAAATTCGACTACGCTCCGGTCGTCCCAAGAAACTGACTCCACGTCAAGAGGCCAGTATTATTTGACAAATAATCCCAAGAATCCCAAGAAAAGTGCACCAAAATTAAAAGAAGAAGTACGGAAACTATTTTCGAAAAATGTTTGTTCACAAACAGTGAGAAATTATTGACACAGGACAGGCTATAAGGGGTGTGCAGCCAGGAAGAAGCCATTAATTTCGGAAGCTAATCGCAAAAAGCGGTTAGCTTTTGCTAAGAAATACGTTACTAAACCTCCTGAATTTTGGGAATCCGTAATCTCTAGTGATGAAACTAAAATTAAACTTTTTGGGTCTGATGGCAGAACTAAAGTTTGGAGAAAGAAGAATATCGCATTCAATATTAAAAAAATTTGTTGCATGGTGAGACAAGAGGGTAGCAGCGTTTTGCTTTGAGGATGTATATACGCTGAAGGGGTTGGAAATTTACATTTTATTAATGGTACCATTGATCAGAACATTTTGAGAGACAATTTAAGAGAAAGTGTCCAAAAATTAGCACTCGAAAAAAGATACATTTTCCAACAGGACAATAATTCGAAATATACCGCAAACTTAGTGCGAGAATGGATGATCCATAATGTGCGACAGCAGCTTCATACACCCGATGTTAACCCCATCGAGCATTTATGGAAGGAACTTAAACTTAAAAGTTCGCAAACATTTCAAATAAAGAAGAGTTAAAAAACAGAATATTGAACGAATGGGAGAACATGCCAGCAGAAGTTACTAGAAGGCTGGTTGCAAGCATGACAAAAAGGTTAGAGGAGATTATCAAAGCCACGGCGGTCCCAGTAAATATTAGTTTAAACCAGAGGTTCCCAAACTTTTTTTTCTTGTAGACCACTTTCAAAATTTTACTGGTTTCGGTGGACCCCCTGCTGCTACATTTCTACCATATTCCCAAAACTCGTCAAAAAAATGTGAAGTTTTAGATCTAACGATGGAAATTTGCGTCGTGGCTGAGTTCCAACCCTAAATTCGGAGTGGTAAAAATAAAAAGAAAAATAATATATTTTCTTGTGTTCTCTTTATTAAAATAATATGATTACAGACTTAATAGAATTAAAATTAAACATTAATAACGTACCGTAACTTCAACAATGGAAATCAACAATTAAAAAAAAATAGTCATAATTTTAATGGGAGGGATGTACTTGATGGATTGACAGCAAATTATCAATATTTGGCTTCAGTTTTGTAAGGAATAACCGCAAATCTCCCCCCGTTCTGTGATGTTCAATCTGCTCCTTTTTTTTGTTAGTAGGTTTGTAACGACACTAAAACTTTTTTTTCGACAAGGTATGACGAGGAAACGCTATCAAAAGTTTTCTCGCAATTTCCCACAGCCCAGAATATTTTTCGGGTATTTCTGCCTGCAGCCAAAATGTTTGATAGTCTTTTTTAAATTTCACCTTCAGTTCCTCATTGTTGCTAAGCTCGAGTAGCTCCTCTTGTAATACCACATTCGCCACTTCCGTTTCATCAAATGGATTTATGATCCGTGGTGGTATTTCCATCGTCAGAATATCTTCAAATCTATTTTTGAAGTCATCATGCAGGGCATTTAAATGTTGAACGTATGTCTGAATATCCTCATCAAGACATTCTGCCTGTGACAAGTTTAGAGAATTCGCGCCGACTAATATTTTGCTTCATAAATTTCAATTTTCCAAGAAAAGCCGAAATTACACCCCTTTGTTTTTATTAAATTTAGGCTGTCCCCTTGTAACTGCAAGTTAATGTCATTAAATTTTTTGAACAAATCTGTCAAATACGCGATGTCTGCTTTCAATTTGATCAGGTTTTCTTTTAAATCTGATTCTTTACTTTCCGGAAACTCTAAAACTGATTCAAAAAGTGAGTAAAATCTTGTTAAACATGCACCTTTCGACAACCAGCGTACTTCAGTATGTAAGAGCAATCGTTGGAAGTCGCCATCATTTTCGTCGCACAATTGTGCAAATAAACGGGTATTCAACGCATTGCTTCTTATTTTGTTAACTGCTTTAATCACAAATTGAAGCGATTGGTGCAATCTATCACTCAAATTTTTCGCTACCAGATGTTGTCGGTGGATGACAAGGGTGAATTGCAGTTACTTCTGGTATAATTCTTTTAAGATGGCTTATAAACCTACGATATCGCCCGAAGATGGCAGGAGCTCCATCTGCTGCCACCGAAATAATGTTTGTAAATGGAATCGATTTTTCCTTAAAAAAATCACTCAGGACATTAAATATTGATTCGCCTTTAGTGTCCGTCTCCAAAATTTTCGCGAATAGCAGCTCTTCATGGATTTCTTCGTCCATAACAAATCGAACCTATGCCAATAATAATGCTTCATTACCAGGTAAAGTTGACTCGTCCAGTTGAATAGAAAAATGAGTTGTTTGCAGATAATTACACAAGAAGTTTTCTATATCAGAGCTCATTTCATCAATACGTCTTTATACAATGTTGTTACTCAAAGGAATTCTTTTGAGTACGTCAAATGGAGGTTTGTGCAGAACACCTCTTCAATAGCGGGTAAAATTAACTATTCTCCGATGGTGCGGTTTTCCAGATTTCGCTATAAGCAATGAGATATTGTAAGATGCCCGCAAGCCATCATCGTTACTTTGAGACGTTGAAGCGAACATACTGTGCACGGTGGGTATCTTTTCATATTTTTCTTTCAATGTTTGAAAATATTTTAAATCTTTACCTATTTTATCAGGATGGCACCTTCTTAGATGATCTTCGAGCTTCGATGGTTTCATAGTCATTGCTCAAACTCTGTTTCATAAAAGGCATATAGGCAATCGTTTGTCTACCTTTGATGGAAGAAAATCAAATTTCAAATAATCAACACTGTACTGTCGACATTTCTTCTTACATTCAGCCATGTTTCGTATCAGTTACCTACCTGTAAAGAAAAAAATGTTTGTTTTAGTAATCATAAGGCGACTTTAACAGGATATGGCTATTTTAAACAGAATAAAATAAGATTAATTAATTATTGCAATGAAAAAACCAAAATGCCGGCGGCAAAACTGATTTTAATTATTAAAAGCAATAAACTGCTAAGACCCATATAGAGGTTTTCACAAAACGGCTGAACCTATTTTAATGTAATATAAAATATTTTTTGATTAATTATATTTTGATACATTTCTGTAAATTCGAGAGAAAATACTTTTAAAGAATATTTTGACATCAAAACTCCCGCGATTTTAATGATTTATTTATTACTTTGATGTACGTTACGAGTGGTATATAAAGACACGTACAATTTATGAAAATATTTTTAGTCATTTAGCATTAGCAACTACGAGGGCACTGAAATATGTACAAACATGCCGGTCAATCATCTATCTCTCCTTTAGTGAATCACCACAGTCAGGTAAATAAATAATTTTATAATAAAAAGTACTAAAAGTTCAATCTTTATTACGTACCTACTACACGCAAACATAACAAATATAATATTATTACAATATAAAATAAAAGTATGAATAACAAATAGGCAGGTACTTACTTTTTCCGGCACTGACAAACACTGACATCGATTCATTCACACTTTTCTTTTCAAAATTCCGGAAACAAATGAGTAACGTTTGTCCTTGGCATTCGTATTTATATTGGTGAAGAATCAAACAAGTTCATACAAGATTGCAAGCACAGCACAAGTCGTATTTCATCCCTTTGCACGTTTGAACGGGTTGCGTTGCGGCGGGCGGGCGGGCGGGCGGTTTGCAAGTCTCGACGCGCGTTGTACTGAATATCGAATATGCAAGTTTTTACAAGTAACAGTCGCTGACGTTCTTAAAATACACTACTCAAAAAAATTAAGGGAGGTTTTAAAACAAGGAAATTAATGCTAAATGAACAGGCTATCTGATCCATATGCCGGCCTAACTGATAAAATTTTTTATCAAGCCCGTGGACCAAAAAAAAAAAAAGCAAAATATTTGCAATATTATTTTTTCGCGCTATCTGTTAGGATTGCATGAGAACCGTAGCTCCTAAAAAATTTTAGCCAAAAAATCTGAAAATTAGAATCTTAAAGCTTCAAAATGCTCTTTTTTTAAAGTCTCAATACGACCATTTTTCACCGAAATACAGCCTGTCAAAAATCACCGAAAAATTTACCATTTTTTTTTTTGCTCCCTTAACTTTTTTGAGTAGTGTATTATCTGCCTACATTGCTAGGTAAAGCCAAGCCAACATTTTTGTTCTTTACTATCGAAACCAGATAAATTTTCGTGGACCCCCACTTACAACTTGTGAACCCCCATTTTTTTTTCACGCCAACGTAGACCCCTGTCGAGTCTCCCGTGGACCCCTGGGGGTCCACCTGGACCACTTTGGGAATCACGGGTTTAAACGAAGTTGTTATTTTCCTTTAAACTCCGTCAAACTATTATTGGTAATTATGGTATTAAGTGTATGGAGACTTTTTTGATATTAATTTTGTTTACATTTTTATAACAATGATATAACGTCTAAATAAAATGTTCCGTAGTTTCAAATATTAATTTAAACATGTTTTCTCATAGTTCCAATTAATTAGTTAAACATAACAGAAAAATAGTATAGAAAGCAGGTGGTGTATGGAGACTTTTTGAACTGACTGTATATTTTTGAACTCGTGTAAAAAACTCAAATGAAAGCTTGTAAAAATAAGCTTTCATTTAACACCCCACTCGATGACCTGGTAATTTTTTTTTCACCTCCTATTTCACCCTCCAAAACTAACCCGTTAAATCAAAATTTAACTTTCAAAACCAAGGCCATCAATTCCTATATTAGTGCCAAATTTCAACTTTCTATGTTAAATAGCATCAGAGAAAATCAGGTGTAATAGACGAACAGACAGACAGAACAAACCGAAGTGATCTTATAAGTGTTCCGTACTGTTTTTAAGGTTTGTTTAGAAAAATTTACTATCACGACTGAAACAATTAAGATGATTTATTGATTTTCAGTGAGTTCTGAATTTTTCTCTTTGTATTTATGGCTGTTCTTGATGATTGGCTGTCCATTTAGAGCCAGGGCGAAAATGGATAGACCCTGAACTTTTAAGAGAACACACTATATATTTTAATTTTTTTAGATCCTATGTAAAAAATCAATTCTAAAATTTTTCACATATCAAAAAAAAACAGTTTCTCATGTCATCTAAGCAGTAAAATAATTACACTTGAATTATCTTTAATTCTAAATGGCGGTTCTTAGAACATTGTTTCCTTAAAGAGAATTTGCCTTAGTCCTTATCCAAGATTATATCTTTTCATTTAATAAAAACTGACAAATTTCATACAAGAAATTATCCTTGTCTTGTATTCACAGGAGTTTTTTTTTTTTAAACAGATTTCCCACAAATTTTGGATCAAATACACTTTGATATGATATAATCTCTAAGATTAAAACACACAATTATTTTAATAACTTTGTACTACAAAACAACAATTTCAGTCCCTGCGTATTAGAACTTGAGTTTTTTTTAATATTTTGCTCGATCTAAATTTGCACCACAAAATAAATATCAACATATATTACTGATGATTTAAGAAATAAACCCTTAATAATGTAATTTTTTTAACAAAAAATGAGCAACCCTGTAAGTTTTGCTGCCACACAGGTCGCTCATATCCCCACGCTTGCCTTTTTCGCCTTTCCGCGTCGCCCGCACCATTAGCATCGCTCGCGCCGCCAGCGCTTCGCGCATCTCTCACGCTCACAGTGTTAAACGACCAAATTTTTTGAGATATCTTCATAAAAAAAACTTTTTTAACCTTACATTCTTAGATAATTTTATTTGCGTATGTCTGTGTAAACAAAACAATAGTTTCCAACCAATCAACAATTAGTGCGATACCGTGACATTATTGTTAATAACAATGGGTATTTAATGGCATTAACTACTTTCTATTAGGAATTAGAGTATTAAATTACATATGTTGAAACTTACGAGATGGTATCTCCGGTACTTCTGTGATATAACAAAATAAAAAGGAAACATATTTTTGCTGAAAAATGTTTTCTCATTATAGCATCCTAATTTTGTCTGAAAAAAATGGTAATAAAAATTATTACGAATGTGTGTTTTTAAAAAGTAAAGTTATGTTAGGTAATTATATATGCTTACGTCTCAATAATTAGCTAATAATCACTGATATTAAAGCCACCACAAAAAAGTTTTTAAAAATTGTTTGGCATTTACCACACGAATAAGAAACACGTAATAAACCTCAAACGAAAAATTGAGGTAATACTTCGTAAATGCTGACGACGCTTGCTGAAAGGAGGTTTAGAGTTTCACAATATAGAGACTGTATTGTAAAAAATACTATAATTTGAGAAAAAATTGAAGCTCGCAGAATTTCAATCTATATTTAAATACAGTATGCCAAGTGAGAATGTGACCGTTCGTATTCTTGAAAAAATATGTTTCGAGAACATTTTTTGCCATTAATGTATTCTTTGGTGTGCTCACAACGGCGCAATTACCTTAGTAAGTTGTCCAATCGCCTCCTGGATCAATAATCGCCTGGCATCTTCGAGGCATGCTCTCGACAAAATTTTTGTATACTTTCCAAATTTTTCGAATTTCGCGAGACAACTGAGTCAAAGTCTTCAGAGTTTTTCCTCTGAGCTCTCTCTTTACAAGGGACCAAACGCTTTCAATAGGGTTGGCGTCCGACGATTGTGAGGGCCACTCTAGTATCTAATTGTGGGCCCAAGCGAGCCACTTCGCAACGTGATTTTCGCCCAGCAAAGGTTTCTTCAACGTACTTATGAACTTGACATCATGAGCACGAAGATGTTGTCGAACGATCTTATGGGGTACATTCAAACCCAATTTTGTAAATTTTACCGTTCCTTGACGCAGAGTCAATTTCGGGTCCCGTGAAAACACAAACCCGATTCGTTTTTCGACTTTCGGAAAGATTTTGCCTACCGAGCCACGTTTTGGCAAGTCGTCAATATTTTTCGTCTTGTTAGAATGATTTACCCACTTCTTCACAAACGACATCGACTTTTTAATATATTTCGCTGCCGTGGAATGTGTCATTTTAAACCCCTTTGTATGGAAACAAAGAAGAAAGCCTCGCACCGACTTTGGATTTTACATGATTTCGACGAAAGTTTGGAATCCACTGATACTTTTACTAAAATTCGTCGTAGCCAAAGGTTCCCACTACCGATTTTGTGTTAAATCGCTAAAATCGCATCTACCAAACATGAATTTTCACGGACACGTCCTTACTTGGCAGACTGTATAACCATTGTCTGAAATGTTTTAAGTTGGTTGCAATCTATTTTTTTAATTTACTTTTCTTGTGGACTTCACGTTAGTCTTGAATCAACGTAGTTTGTAATTGATGGGGAACGCAGTCCTGAGGAGTTCATTTCAAGAGGATAGAAAAAAGAATAATATGTTCTGGAAACAACATCTGAGAGTAGTCTTGAGTATATTAGGCGCAACTACTTCAGATGCTTCATAATGCTCAATTACGCTAATCCAAAGATATGTATGTGGGTTCAAAATCTTCTGTTGGTGTTTGCCAATGAAATTTACATTAGTGATCGCTAATAACATTACGTGGGCTTACTGATAAGTTCTGGCCTAGCACAGAAAGAACAAGCAGATCTTAAAAACAAAAATTATTTACTACGTTGGGACTTTGGAATCTCGGCAGATTGACAATACACAATAGTTATCACAGCTACACCATACACTTTATTTTTGCGCTTGGCGTGCGTTTCGGTAACCATGTTAACATCATGAGGAGTGATAATTGACCCGGAGTCAAGTCAAGAGGACCAAAAAGAGCACTTCACACAAGATTCAGTAAGTAGGTTTATTCCGATGGAGTAATTTCTTTATATATAATTAGGGCTATTTTTATACAATTTGAGGGCTTGTTGAAAAAATTTAAAAAACCGGCCAAGAGCAAGTCGAACTTGCGCAATTAGTTTTCCATACGGTGATTGCTTTTAAATACCTACTTACCTAGGCTAAGTGAATTAGGTTCATGACATGTATATATCTTAAGATCGAATATGTATTTTCACGTTTATTCTTAGTCAATAACGTATAATAGTTATAACATCTTAGCTACCTAATAGCCAATAAATCAATCTAGCTTAATTTAGAATCTAGTAACAAAAATGTAAAACAAATACCAGGTGTACGAGTATGAAATTCGGATTTCAGACAACAGATGGTGCACCAATGCAGTTTGTGCTATAAAGATTTGACACTGCGCCATTTTGTTGTGTCATCAACAAGTGTCAGACGCGCACGAGTGATAAATAGGAAAAGTGTGTGCATAGTGTTGTGTTGTTGTGTTCAATATGTCGAAATTTATACCGAACAAAGAGCATTCGCGGACAGCATTAAATTTTTTGTTTTCATTTGAAGAAAACTGTTGTTGAATCATACCGATTACTTCGAGAAGCTTATGGTGAACGATCGGTTTGTGAACGATGGTTTCGGCCTTTCAAGAATGGTGACTTCGATGTTGCAGACAAGGAACGTGGAAAACCGCCAAAAAAATGCGAAAATGTGGATTGCAAGCATTGTTGGACGAAGATGATTCGCAAACACAAAAACAACTTGCCGAGCAATTGAGCGTTAGTCAACAAGTGTTTCCAATCGGCTACGAGAGATGGGAAAGATTCAGAAGACCGGTAGATGGGTACCACATGAGTTGAACGACAGGCAAATGGAAAAAAGCGCAAAAACACGTGTGACATTTTGCTCGCTCGGTACAAAAGGAAGTCGTTTTTGAATCGTATAGTTACAGGGGATGAAAAGTAGATCCACCATCCACATCGACCGCAAAACCGAATCGCTTTGGCAGAAAGACGATGCTCTGTGTTTGGTGGGACCAGAGGGGCGTGGTCTATTATGAGCTGTTAAAACCTAGGGAAACGGTTAACACTAAACGTTACCAATAAAAATTGACCGATTTAAACCATTCGCTGCTTGAAAAAAGGCCAGAATACCGAAAGAGGCAACACAAAGTCATTTTTCTTCATGACAATGCTCCATCACATACGGCAAAACCAGTTCGCGACACGTTGGAAGTACTCAGCTGGGAAGTTCTACCCCATGCGGCTTACTCACCAGACTTGGCTCCTTCCGATTACCACTTGTTTGCATCGATGGGTCACGCACTTGCTGAGCAGCGCTTTGATTCGTACGAAGATGTGAAATTATGGCTCGATGAATGGTTCGCAGCAAAAGGGGAAGATTTTTACTGGCGTGATATTCACAAATTGCCCAAAAGATGGGAAAAAATGTATAACAAGCGAAGGAGCATACTTTCAATAAAGCACTTTTTATCATTCTTTCGAATTTAACATGTTTTTTTAGAAAAAAAATCCGCATTTCATATACTTGTACACCTGGTATTTGCTACCTAAATATTTGTTTAGTTACAAACAAGTAAAATAAAATTCTTTTGTCTCGGTACAGAAGCGACGCGCAAGCCGTAATGTATTGAATATTAACAAACCACATCATCAAGTACAGATACTTCTCAAAAATTTTTGTTATATCAGGTAAATTATCAATTGTAATGCATTCGTAATAATTTTTGCTCAATTTACACTTTATAAAAAATATTCTAGAAATTTTTCAAAATTTTTTGATTAGTACTTTTCGAGATAGAGGGGGAACAGCGATTTTTGGCTTCTTTTTTCAAAAATAATACAAAGAAAAGTGTGCGCAAGTATTACATCAAATATATTTTTGAACTCGTGTTTTCACAAGCTTTCATTTGACAGCCCACTAGATGACTTGGTAACTTTTTTTTCACTTTTGTTTGCACCCCCAAAACTAACCCCCTAAGTCAAAATTTAATTTTCGAGACTACACGGCTCTGATTGTGACATTGTAACATTCATTTTTTCCTAGATTTTAAGATCATATTACGACACTGTTTTTCTCCCTATAATTTATATTTTTTCTCCATTTTTATTTATTGCAGTGATTTCAACTTTTAAGCAGTGTAGTTTAAAACAGTGTTTTAAATTTTTGAGCAGTTTAATTTAAATTTTACAGTGTGCATTGTGGGTTGACTACTGGACTCTTTAATTTGCATCGAATGTGTCTGATTGGCTATAGATTTGTATCCGGGAAGGAAGCCATTTTAAAGACGTTACTTTAAGGAAGAGAGAAAAATATTTAAGCGTGCCGATGGCGTTGTTCAAGGCTTTTTCCAACCGAGTTGTAGTAACGGCTTTTTCCAGCCGAAATGCAGTAACGGCTTTTTCCAGCCGAGATGCAGTAAGGGCTTTTTCCCGCCGAAATGTAGTAGAGGCTTTTTTCCCATCACAGAGCCGCAGTGAACTCTCCTTTTGATCATGTAGCCAGAGAGGGCTTTTCCTTCAGTAAGCCGCCCAGTAGGCTTTTTTTATCACGTCGCCGTACTCGTTTATTAGTGATGTAGTAGTGCAGAAACGGTTTTAGTTTTCAAGTTCTGAAATATCCTGCTTATTCTCAGACCTTTAGGGGTCAAGAAATGTTTAGCAGCCCAAAAGGGAACTGGGGTAGCCAAGATGGAGACATCAGTGTTATGAATATCTCACCAGGACAGGCCAAAAACTCATAGACAAACCGTAGGTCATCAATAAATCAATCCGTAGATCTAGTTTCCTGCTGACAAGTGCGTTTACATCGTCTATTCAAGACGGGTAACTCGTGAAGTTAATCCCACGAACTTTTAACATCGTGTTTAGCTAAGCCCTAATTAGATTCCTGATTTAAAGACTCTATAATCGTACCATCTACTAGATTAAGGGATTTTATTTAGTAGTAGTAATTTTAAAGTGTAGCGAAGTTAGAACTTTTAATTTTGTCATTAATAAACCCTTTTCTTTATTTAAATCTAGCGTTTCAATGAATCACCTGTTTTACCTTTCAGGACACAACGGTTGTATCATATTAATTTTTTTAACAACTACATAACCCTTCAGTATTTTTTCATTTTTTTGAGCTGAACTTAGATTCTTTTTATTTTAAAATGAATGGTGCCCAAAATCTGTACAACCAAAATTTTAAACAACTATAGAGGCCATTTTCAAAAGACGTACAAAAATTATCTCTTATCCATATTTCTCTACCAAAAAACTGAGCTAGTTTATGTCTAATTTCTTTAGTTCTTTCAGTATTAATATCCACTCAATCCATTCTCAGAATTTATGATATACATAAGGGGACACACTACAACATCCATTTATCTGGGTAACTTTGGTTCAAAAAAAATTCTCACATTACGCGCAAAATGGGATGATGCACCATCGTGCATGAAAAACATGTTGCGACCTAAATTAATGAGTCAGTTTTCCAATAATTCAGGAATAGTTTCACGGATGAAATTCAAGTAAATGTCACCATCAAGTCGCTCTGGTAATCTAAATTGCCCGGTCAAATATTTTGCTACAAATCCCATCCAGACATTAATACTGAATTCGCGTTGAAAGCGTCTTTGTTGCACAGCATGTGAGTTTTCTTCAGCGTAAATATGATTATTATGCATGTTTGTTATACCACGTCGAGTGAAGCGTGCTTCGTCTGTAAACAGAATTTTAGTGTGAAAAGCCGAAACAGTCGCTATGCTTGCTCGAATAATTTGTAAAAAATGGATGGTAAAAGTTATTGGACGGACTGTTTATGAAAGGGGTGAATAATTTGTTGTCTAATGATCCAGTTAGATATACTTTTTTGATATTCTCGTTTAACGTTCAATTAAACGAGTGCTGATTCCAGGATTATCGTGTACAATTTCAAGGATTTCCTTTTCAACATCAGGTACTTTAGCTTGTGAAGGCCGTTCAGCATTATTTCTGATCGGCTTAAATTGTCCAATTTCTCGAAGTCGCCTTTCAATATTGGCTAGAATCTGATGGTTAGGAGTCCGACGATGCGGAAATCTTTCGTGATATACGCAAGCATTTCTGTGACCGTTGCCATTACAAAACCCAAACACTAAAATCATATCAGTTTACTCACGAAAAGTGTACTCCATAGTAATCTAGATTTAAAACACTGTTGAGCTTGAGAAGGGATTAATTCTCGTTAATGCTCGTAAAACTTGTTTGATATCCGTCAAAAATTACTTTCTGTCACTATTACTACCAGCCAGTTAAGTCATAGAACATGTGATATCTTACATCATTGCCAGAATGATTAGAATGATTTTTGAATGTTGCCAAGTAACCGTTTTATTGGCCATCACAACTGAAGAATTTATGATACACAGACGTGCACGACATGAAAAATTTATTACGTTTATACGTTTAAGTGACAAATAATACAGGTCGAATAACACGTAGGCTGAAAAGTTTTTGGTCTGACACATACATATCGCCCTTTTCAAAAAATCCATATGATTTTTGGGAAGTACCAACCTCCAAACGATACGTGTTAAAATTTCATGACATTTCGACGATTAGTTTATAAATTACAGTGGCTTCAGTGACGCTACTTTTGATATTTTTAAAACCCTTGGATCAAACTCAAAATTTACTGAAAATGTCACCTATAATCTCAAGCAAATAACACAAGACGAAATAAAACAATCAAGCTCTAATGAACTATGGACCAAAACGAAGACAACCATTGAAACAGCCTCTTCAATTTACAACGTTATGGACTGAAAAAAACCATGGATATCTCCATCATCTTGGCAACTAATACAAGAGCGCCAACAACTAAAGTCTAAAGACCTCAACGAGCATTCGTGCAAAATTTCAACTTTCCATGTCAAATAGTTTCGAAAAAAATCGTGTATGACAGACGGACACCGGTGTTCCTAATGGAACACCAAAAATACCGTTTCTAAAGAAATTTTGTTAAAATGATGATGACAGTTTTGATTCATCCATTAAAAAGCGTTTATTTGAACATGTGTTTTTCGAATTTAAAATGATAATGCTCAAGCTGAAATTAAATAGATAAGAAAAATAATTTAAAGCTACCTCTATAAATTCTCTATTCGTTGGATCTTTCATCCCCAACATAGCGAATCTCTGGTGCTTCCTAAGTGCCATCCAAGCCCAATCAAAGGCGCTATTAAGCCCAAGGAAATATGAATTTTAAAACGAGGAGGCCATGAACGTTGGTATGACAAATACAGCTAGATTCACTAAAACGTGGACACGATTTAGTTACCTACCTAGAGCAGAAATTTTTCACTTAGACAAATAATCACTATATTTTTAAATATTGCTTACTTAACTATAATATAAAATTGCCGTTTTACTAAATAAGACGTTCTGGTATCGCTTTTACGTGATTCCCTTGCAATTTGCGAGCGCAAACTGATGCATATCCCACGATAGATTGCGCGGCGCTCTATGTGATGCCCGGCACGTTTGCCGATCGTTGACCACATGCATTTTTCTTGATGTATTTGTGAACGCAATTTTAATCAAGAAAACTACCTCGAAATGTTTGTTGTTTTGTGTTTCGAATGCCGATTGTCTAACGAAAATATTTTTCTTCAAAGATTACTTAAGTGGAAAAAATGAATATTTGGCAACATTGTTGAAACATGCGTTGGGATTTAAAAAATTTCCGAAGTGAGAAAAGAAAGTAGTTAGTAGTTCTATATTTCAATAGAACAAACGATTTATATATATATATATATATATATATATATATATATGTGTGTGTGTGTATATATATATATATATATATATATATATATATATATATATATATATATATATATATATATATATATATATATATATATATATATATATATATATATATATATATATATATATATATATATATATATATATATATATATATATATATATATATATATATATATATATATATATATATATATATATATATATATACATATACATATATATATATATATATATATATATATATATATATATATATATATATATATATATATATATTCTCGAATAGAAAGTTGAATGTACATACAGCCTTGGCCAAAAGTATTAGGCACCCTACAATTTACTTCATTTCTTGTGTTTCAGGGTAAAAAATTAAATTCGTAGTTTTGTAAAATCGTATATTAAGGTAAAATTATGAAATAAATTAATATTTGGTGTGTCCGCCCTTAGCTTTAATTACAGCAGCAATTCTTTGGGCATGCCGCGCACAAGCCTAACACATTCAGTTGTACTTATAGTATCCCACTCATCCATCAAAGGGCTTTTTATGCTATGCTCCAGTATCTTGCGCATCAGAATACCCCAACGATGCTCGATAGGGTTTAGATCTGAAGACTGGCCGGCCAATCCAACAAGACAATGATATTGTCTCTAAACCAGCGCATCGTAGCCGCTGATTTATGACAAGGTCCATTATCTTGCTGGAATTTGATGTCGTTTAAATTAGTGTCGCGAAAAATGCGCGTTAGCGAAGGTATCAGTACAGTTTCTAGTACATTTATGTAGTTTTGGCTGTTCATGCGGCCTTGACAAACGAACATTTCGCCTACACCTTTAGCAGCCATACAGCCCCAGATCATAATGCTGCCTCCTCCGTGTTTTACAGTAGGTATCACGCAATCTGGATGGTATTCCTCGCCGACACGCTGCCTCACGAATGTAACACCTGCCGTTCCGAATAATTTAAAAATTAGTTATTATTTTGACTAAAACGGATTAAATCAAGAGTAATTGTATATAGTTATTTGTTAAAATAAATCATATAAAAACTTACCTCAAAGTTGGATTCGTCGGACCATACAACATTAGACCAATCCTCTTCGCCAAAATGTTGGTGCTTCAGAGCCCACTCTAAGCGTTTCTTCCTATTGGTCTCTGAAAACCAAGGATTCTTTCTAGCTTTGCACCCTCTTAATCCAGCTTCTGTCAGTCTTCTCTTTGCCGTTCGAGAACTAATCGGCATCCCAATCTCTTCCGATAGAGTTGCAGCGAGCTCAGATGATTTTTTTTCGATTTTTAATAGACTCGCGGATGAGTTTTCTGTCCTGTCGCTCATTAGTCTTACGTTTTCTGCCCGTTCCCATTTTGTTGGCATGGGAGCCAGACTCCACAAAAATAGCAGATTGCACTGCGCACCGAGAACATTTCACTAACTTGGCTATTTCTACTTGGGTCTTGCCTTGTTCATGTAGGGTTTGAATTTTAATTCGTTTTTCGATACCAAGCTCACTTTTCTTAAGCATTTCTCAAATATAAGAATGTCCAATTCACAAATAAAACACGCACGGAAGCTTCTTGACACTCAAGTAGTAAAAAGAGACTGATAAAACATTAAAAATATTTTTCAAAAAACCTCATTATCGCAATTTTGTGGACCAGGTGTTTTATGGACCTGAAAAGAAATTGTCTATTATTTAAATTAGCTTTCGACAACGCCGCCTATAGTATTGTTAAAACAATTAGTCTTTTTTTAAAATATTTTATGAGTTTCACGTGTTTATTAGGGGTGCCTAATACTTTTGGCCAACGCTGTATATTAAAAATTATGATAATACAATTTTCCTTTTTATACAGTATTCTTCTCGAGCCCTTTCCAACCCCATCTGATCGATAAATTACGTAAACAGTGCATTTTTTTAAGAATAAGGTTGATTATTTGTGTTGATAACTCGGATTATACTACAGTAACGGTCAAACCACTAATGGCATCGTATTCAGGAACCTCGAAAGTACATTATCTTATAAAGAAAATCAGTCCCGACTTCTTATAGAACCTGTCCTAATCGATAAAATATGTCAAAAACGCTTTTTTTAAATTTCGTTACATATTTTTGTTGATTACTCGAGTTATACTACAGTAAGAACCAAATACTTAATGGAATCATGTTCAGAGACCTCAAAACAAGTATATTCACTTGAACAGCATAACGAAAGCTTAAATAACATGTAGGCTGAAAAGTTTTTGGTCTAGCTACTTAAAAATTGCGCCCATTCGTCTTAAAACAAGATCAAATCACGAAAACAAGACGAGTGATTAAGTGTTTTTCTGTCCATATCCTTGAGAGGACGGACACGCAAAAGCTTCTGAACAGGCCAAATACCGACATTTGGTATACTGACGGTTCGGGAGCAAATGGCCGCTTTGGGGCGGGAATCTTTTGCCATAAATTAAACGTCAGGGAAAGTATACCCATGGGCAATATGGCCACGGTTTTTCAAGCTGAGGTGCTATCCTCAGATGTGTAAAAATACAAATCTCGAAAGGGACACATATGAAAATTTTAATCTGCTGCGACAGTAAAGCAGCTCTTGCCAAATCCACCACGGACAGCTTGCTAATCAGGGAATGTGTACAAGAACTAAACACGTTAGGAGGTAACAACGAAGTTAGCCTAATGTGGGTAACAGGCCACCAAGGTATATCGGGAAATGAAATAGCGGACGAACTCGCAAAATTCAACTTTATTCATCAATATAGTCTCCTTTAAGAGTAATATAATCAATCCAACGCTTTTCTAACCTTTCTTGTAGAAGGATTTGTCGTTGCCTTCAAAATAGGTCTCAATTTCGCCGATAACTTCTTCATTGAAGCCAAATCTCTTTCCTGCGAGCATTTTTTTGAGTTCTGCGAAAAGACAATAGTCACTGGGGGTCAAATCTGGAGAATATGGTAGATGAGAAGGCAATTCCAAATTCAAGTCCTGCAATTTTGCCATCGTAACTATTGACTTGCGACACGGTATATTGTCTTGATGAAAGAGCACTTTTTTCTTGTTCATTTGGGTCCGTTTCTTTGCGATGTCTGCCTTCAAACGCACCAATAACTTTTTATAAGATTCGCTATTGATGGTTTTTCCCTTCTCAGCGTTGTCGATGAAAATTATTCAATGCATATCCCAAAATACAAAAGCCAAAACCTCCCCCAAGGAATGTTGTATCTTTGGTCGCTTCGGGCGGCTTTCACCGGCTGCTGTCCACTCAGCTGACTGCCGAATTGATTACCGGTGTGTAGTGGTAGATCCATGTTTCATCCATTGTCACATATCGCATGAAAAAATTCTTTTTATTACGCTTCAACAGGTCTAAACAGCGCGCAGAATCAACAACACGTTGTTGTTTTTGATCCACTGTGAGCAAACGCGGTACCCATTTCGAACAGAGCTTTCTCACGCCCAAATGTTCGTGCAATTTACATCTTTTGATATCTTTAAGTTGTCAGCTATCTCACACAATTTCACTTTACGGTCATCCAAAACAATTTTATTGATTTTTTTGATATTTTCGGTGTAACCATCCCATTTGGGCGTCTAGAGCGCTCAGCGTTATTTGTATCTGTACGACTGCGTTTAAATTCAGCATACCAGTAAATGCTGAGTGATTTTCCAGGGGCAGAGCCCCCGTAACACTTATCAAACCTTCGCTTTGCTTGAACGGTATTTTTTCCCATCAAAAAACAGTGTTTAATCAACACCCGAAATTCGATTTTTTCTATTGTTTTAAAAATATCAAAAGTAGAATCACTAAAACCACTGTAACTTGTAAACTAATAGTCGAAATGTCAAATTTTGAAATTTTGACACATATCGTTTTTTGAAGGGCGACATGGTACTTCCTAAAAATCATATGGATTTTTTATAAAAGGGCGACATCTATGTGTCAAACCAAAAACTTTTCAGCCTCTGTGTTATATATATTATATATATATATATATATATATATATATATATATATATATATATATATATATATATATATATATATATATATACATATATATATATATATATATATATATATATATATATATATATACATATACATATATATATATATATATATATATATATATATATATATATATATATATATATATATATATATATATATATATATATATATGTATACATAGGCTGAAAATTTTTATGGTTTGACATAGATGTCGCCCTTTTCAAAAAATTCATATGATTTTTAGGAAGTACCAACCTTCAAACGATATTAGTCAAAATTTCATGACATTTCGACTATTAGTTTACAAGTTACCAAAATATAATTATAATATTTTTATTATAGTACCCTCAATAAGTTCATACTTTCTTTGGTTGTCGAGCAGCATTTTTGGAAAAATGGAAAACATTGAACAACGTGCGGTCATCAAGTACCTGTTTAAAAAAAGATTAACATCAAAGGAGACCCATGACGATATGAAAAACATTAGGGAAATCTACTCCGTCATATACCACTGTGAAAAAATGGGTTGCAGAATTTAAACGTGCACGAGAGAGCATCGAAGATGACCCTCGCTCCGGCCGGGCCACGACGTCTGCGACTGAAGAAAACATCGGCAAAGTGTGTCATCTCATATTGAAAGACAGTAGATTAACTATCAGGAAGATTGCACACCCGGCTTATCCTCTTGATTTGGCACCTTCGGACTTTCGTCTGTTTCCAAACCTAAAAAAACATCTCGGTGGCCAGAAATTTTTGTTAAATGAAGAAATCAAAGCTGCAGTTACCCAGTATTTTGAAGATCTTGAGGAATCTTTTTTTTCAAACAGGTGTAGAAGCTTTGGAAAGCAGATGGAAGAAGCGCATATAGCTAGATGGAGATTACGTCGAAAAATCAAAATATTTTTGTACGTATTTTATATTGTTTTCTTGACTAGGCCGCGAACTTTTTAATCCATCCTCGTATATATATGGGTGAGTGAGGCTATCTCTTTTGTCGTCAGAATATGTCAGAATATTTAATTATACCAAAAGCACATATTATTCGATAACACAGGGGAACAGCTGTTTTGGTGTCGAGGTTTTTTGAGCTGATTCTATATCAATTTGATGTCCTGAATTCAAATAACGTATTCATTTGTACCTAGGAGCTCAAATTTTTAAGATATACAATTTTAGAGAAATATAAGTTACATTATTGTAACTCAAATCCGTAAGTGTAGTAAACAAAAGTAGATATGAAATTTTATTTTAGTTATACAAAATACAATATTATGTCGTACTTACAAACAAAAAAAAAAACATTGAAGAAATGAAATAGTCACTCAACACTTGGAAAGCTTCTTTTCCGCGACATTCTTGAATGTTTTTTTAAACAGTCCCTTTTTAAACTCCAGCAGTAACCTGCCATCATGTGCATGTCCCATCTTCCTTGGTAGCGGTCCTCCATAACTTTAATATCTTGGTGAAATCTTTCACCTTGTTCCTCACTCATGTCTCCTAAATTTTCTGGAAAACGGTCTAAGTGGCTGTGTAAATAGTGTATTTTAATACTCATATTGCACCCTAAGGATTTGAAACTATTAAGCATCTTGTTAACCATTTCAACATAGTTTTGAGCTTTATGTTTGCCTAGAAAATTTTCTACAACTGCAACAAATGATGTCCAAGCTTCTCGTTCAACTTGATTCATTGAATTTATGAAGGCAGGGCCGTGTGTGGGCCGTCAAATATCCCTGCTTTGAGTTTTTCTGTGCTCAACTGATGCATTTTTACCCCTATATATGCAAAACAAGACCCATTCTTATCAAGAGCCTTTACAAATTGCTTCATTAAGCCCAACTTTATATGTAACGGAGGAAGTATGATTTTTTCTCTTTCAACCAAAACGTCGTTAATGACAATCTTTTCCCCAACGTCCATGTTTTCTCTCTCTGAGGCCAATCTTTTCTAACCCAGTGGTGTGTTTTGTCCCTACTATCCCAGAGGCACAAGAAAAACGGATATTTCGTGTAACCACTTTGTTGCCCAAGAAGAAAGTTTACCATTTTTAAGTCTACACAAATCATCCATTGATGTTCGTAATACTTTATCTTCTGCAAGACCAAAGCTATGGTATTATATTCTTCTTTCAGTTTCGTTGAGTGAGCTAGTGGTATTGAACCATATTTATTCCCATTATGTAGAAGGACACATTTTAAACTTCGCTTTGAACTGTCAATAAATAGGCGCCAATCATCTGGAATATATTCAGAAAGTCCCATTTCTTTCATGAGTCCCCTAATTTCGTGACAAAATACAAGATTGTCTTCTTGAGAAAAGAATGGTAGCAGATCTTTTTCTCTTGTACGGTAAAAGGTAATTTTGGTTCTTTGTTCCAGTAAATTTTTGTCGTTCAACCTAGAAGCCAGTACTTCAGAAGCTTTTTTCGATAAATTGAGATCCCTGGTGAGATCATTTAATTCATTTTGATTGAAGCGTTGAGGAACTGATGACGTCCCCTCATAGTCACTGTTAGTTTCATTAACATCAGAACTTTTATTAGCATCAGAAGAGCGATCAGAGGAAAAATATTCGTCATCAGAGATATGTGGTAGCTGATGAAATGTTGGAATCGGTATTTCATCTGCGGGATAGGGCGTATTGCCGAGTCTAAATTGGGATAAGTCCACTTACTGCGGTTATTTCGATTGATTCCATTAGTATTTACTAAACAGAAATAACAATCATTGAAGTGGTTTTTTTGGTTCTCTCCAAACCATTGGTACGCCGAATTTTAGACATTTTCTTTTCCCGGTAGTCCACTGCCGTAAATGCTCTGTACAAGTTTTACATACGAGATGCGGGGCCCACGTTTTGTCCTGATCACCAAGCTTAACTCCAAAGTATCCAAGATACGCTCGCTTTACAAAGTCAGTAATAGTTTGTCTGTTTTGTTGAAACATGTATTCTCCGCATATATAGCAAAACACATCAGGTTGATTTACACAACTTCTTCTTGAACTGGAA
>CM032449.1:187188017-187269579 GCA_019049505.1 Pachyrhynchus sulphureomaculatus
GGGGTGACTGCAGTTGCGGGGAAGGTGGTAAAGTAAATGGTGCTTACTTACTGTTGGCTGCTGATATTGCGCAAGCGCAGTAAGCGTATTTTCGACGAGACAGTTTTTGTTGCGAATGAAAGCGAAGGTCAGGTTGCAAATGACGACGATTTGCATGAATTACTTGAAGATCTCGGCATTGAAACTACCGATTCAGATGCTGAATTTTCGCAATCAGGTTTTATTCGAGAATATTACACATGAACTATGACGATGATGACATTTCACTGAACTGAACATGGGCAGAGCCCCAGCCAGTCATAAGTGGGCGCCAGTAATCTTCCAGAAAAGTGAGGGCTTACTTTCCGTCCCTATATATCTAAGTCTATGTCACTTACACAGTCAGATATCTGTTGAAAAAGTAAACTTATTAACGAAATGCTTTGTTTCACATTATACTGTCAATTTTTAAAGAAAACATCACAAATTGGGCAGTAATAAATTGCAGCTAATGTTTTCGGACGGCCTGTCATAAAATGTACTTTAATCTGTACCCAAAAAACGTGACTTTATAACTTATCTTGTAGAAAATGAATATTTTCTTTCTGCTAGACATATGTCGGAATTAAGCCGATAACGATAAAAACATACCAAGCAACTATCGACCAGTATCATTGCTTTCAGTTGTATCAGTCAGTGTTAGAACAGACTGCCAATCAACATCTTTTAATAAATCTGGAAATTATGACCTTCGTAAGCAAAGAACAACAGGGTGCGCCACCATAATATAGACAAAATTAAAATTGAATTTCCCATTCAATTTGACTGTAGGTCGCTGTTTGAACGTTTGAACACATCAGATGTTTGTAGTGAGCGTGTTTAACCTCAAAATATGGAACCGGTGAGATCATAGTGTCGAGTATAATCGAAGAACGTCGATAATCGATAGCCTTCACGCGAGGCGTTCACATTGCGAAATTATTCGGTTGTTGGGATGCCCAAGATCAACAGGGCATTATGTTACTGCTACATATTATCTTCGGACACGTCCGAAAATGTCGCTAAAATAAGTAGGACGAAGTTTCCAGCCTCTATTTACATTCTAAGAGTCGTCTCCTTATTTGCACCGTTGCAAAAGAGGTTTAGGTAGACGCCGCCCCGACGAACATCAGTACTGTAGTTCAACACTGACTGTCGGAAAATCTGGACATGCTTTCACCAAGAAGTTTTGGCTAGCTAACAGCCCAAATTTGAATCCATGGGATTTTTATGCCAACCTAACAGCTCTCCAGACCGCTATCATGGCTGCATTTACCAACATAAGCAAAGTTGCGTTGCAAGAAGCATGTCAGCGCCTCAGACCGAGGTTCGAAGCAGTCAAAGAAGGTAGTACTAACATACAAAAAGGTTTTTGTACTGTTTTCGTAATACCTAATAAAATTTGGTTAAAAATGGTCATTTTCTCTAGATTTTAAACTCTGTTTATGTTAATTTGGAATCACGCAGTTAATATTATGGAGAGTTTAGAACATTCGCACTTGACATATCTAAGGCATTCGACCGTGTTTGGTATGATGGATTGTTGGCTAAGATACGCCCTTATGGGGCATCTGAGAAGTTTTATTTATGGATCTAGAGTTTCTTTCTGAGGAGTTGTCGGCAATGGACTTTCTTATTTTCAACTGCGATATATCTCAGGGCTCCATACCGTCTCCTGCTTTCTTTCTTCTTAGAGAAGATTGAAAATCCAATCCATACCCTTACCGATGATAGCATCATTGTTTCTTTATTTATCTTGAATGCTACTACCAAATTTTGAGTTGGTTGGTTGGTGAGAATAAGTTTAATTTAAAGCTACCAAAACCGAGGCAGCAATTTTTCCATAAAAGTTATCTATAGGAAAGGACAGACATAATAGACTAAATTAGTAAATTAAAAACACCAATACGAAGCATTTTCTTCTTTAAATAAAAAATAAAACCGGCCAAGTGTAAATCGGACTTACGCAATTAGTGTTCCGTACGTTGATTGCTTTTAAAATAAAAAAAAATATATTAAGGAGATATAAAATGATCAGTGACTTCACAAGACACTCCAAATTAGTTTTCAACAATTTTTTTTTTCCGATCTTTACTGAAAACTGATGATCTTGGTTTTTTCTATATACCAGATAAATTATTAAAAGTAATGCACTCGTGATAATTTTCGTTCAATCTGCACCCTGTGGAGATTATTCCAGAATTTTTTGAAAATTTCTTGATCATTACTTTTCGAGATAAGGGACAGCGATTTTTCGCATTTTTTCAAAAAATAATGCAAAGAAAAATGTGTGTGCAAGTATTACATTATATTTATTTTTGAACTCCTGTTTTTACAAGCTTTCATTTGACAACCCACTCGATGGCCTGGTAAAAAAAAAATTTCACTTCCGATACACCCCCTAAAACTATCCCCTTAAGTCAAAATTTAACTTTCAAAACTACACGGCTTTAATGAGGCCATCAATTCGTATATTAGTGCCAAATTTCAACTTTTTATGTCAAACAGTTTCGGAGAAAATCGGGTATGATAGACGACAGACAGACACCGAAGTGATCTTATAAATGTTCCGTACGGAACACTAAAATTAATAAATTGATTATGAGACAAATTTTATCTCAGAATAAACTAGTTGTATTTTAAAAATTTAATGGCAACTGCCAAAATTGAGCGGAGTCTATATTTTAGCAGTTATTTAATGTTCATTCGTCTCTGAAATCATCTTGATACGTGTTTCGTCGTATCACGATTCATCAGCAGAGCTAGGATTGGCAGAGAACAGAACACAAAGTATTTAAAGTCTTACAAGCATAGTATAGCAACAACATACAACAATCAGTATATTTGGCTGAAGTGAGCTCCGTATTGAAAGTGTACCCACCTCTAGCGGAGACTTTTCAAGACTCAGACTGGCAGAAAACTTCTCGACAAGAACACAGTTACGGTTTGCTATAAATCAGTGTAGCCTTGTCAAGGATTCCTCTGATGATCTATAACTTAAACGATCCCCGACAGGGGGGCAGGTATGCTTTCAATATTGTACTCACATCAGTCAGAGATATTAATTGTTGTATCCTACTGATATAGATATATTTAATTTCCCAAAGAAAACTGTTTGGTTACGGTGTTTTTAATTTATTAATCTATAAAATACGGTCTTCTCTATTGTCCTCGTTTTCTTTACCATTAATTGAAGTATCAATGAAGGAAATACTCGTAAACTGTTGTTGCTTGTTACCAACTTAAAAATACCCTTTCCCCCCATGGAAGTACATTTTTTCATCATGGACGAGAATTAAATTGGTCATTTATAATAAAAACTTATTACTGAGAGATATTCAATTAAAAAGAAAATGAGACTGTAATTGACAAACAGGCAGCAGCTAATTAGAACCATACATATTTTGAAGGCAGAAATAAAATTCTTTTTTTTTTCTACTTTGCGTGTTAATAGGTATGAACATGATATATTTTTAAAAATTGCCTATTCGAAGCATTGGTTAATTGAATATGTATATTTATTTTTAAAAATGCAATACCAGAATTCTTTAATATGGGTCATTCTTTTACAAACCGTACACCTATTTTGACATCACATTTTTGATTTGCCTCAAAATTTTTTTATGGCTTGTATATATGAAATTAGTCGACACGTGTATCGGGGTTTTTTTTTTCCAAGTGTATATTTTGCAAAATATCAATGTTATAAATTATCGTAGTCCACTAATCGGAGGTACATTAAAAAAGCAGTATCTCCGGTTCTATTTATCGTATAAACTTCGTTCTTCCCCCATTTTATTGCTCGTTATGCTTTCGCAAGTTATATCTGTGGAATTTTTTAATTGATTATTTATAAAAAATAATAACAATGAAATTGTTTAAATCATTTTTTCATGATTGCTCCCACTACTTATAAAATCCAAAAAAAATACCATTATATTATATATATTTTAATCTAAACAACCCATATTTTTGAAAGGTGGGGTCTCGATAAGGGCGGAAAATATTAAATAATTTTGAGTGTGCGTCAAGAGACGCGCGCGCCGCACGCATAGAGTTCTAACGGAGTATCGTGAATGTTTGAGCCAATATCTTGTTTTTGAAAGGTCATCCTTTTATATCAGTACTTCTATATGAAAATTATATGTACATTATCCAAAAAACGAACAAGTAGAAAGTGATCCTTATTATTAGATTAAATGTTCAAATGCACACTCATAGAAAACTTAAAAAGGTAATTATTGAATACTGGAACAAAGACAAACTCAGCTGAAATGAAAATTAAAAAAATAAATATTTTTCTGATGAGGCAAGTCGCCATAGAAAAACAAAAAAAATTTATCAATCTCACTCACCATCTGAAAGATTTTGGTTTTGCTGCAGGGTGGCACTTTTTGCCAACGTCCCATGGCAAGGATGCGTGCGATGGCTCGGGTAGGACTTTGAAAACGTCGGCTGCTAGAATCAGCCTGCAAAGAGTAATCAATCCAATGCAAACGCCAAAGGAAGTTGCCCTTTCAAATAGAATGGGCAACTCAGTTTTTTCCTAACATGACATTGAAATATGTGAAAAATAAGGAATAGATTGAAGAAGCAAAAATGGCTTTAACTATAAAAGGAACATGACATATCATTGCATGATACCAGTTACTAAAAAAAAAGCAAAGCGAAGCATATTTCTTTGCAGGAACATTCAACTGAAGTTGAAGTTATGAAATAATTACTTACTTTATAACATATCGTCGAAAATTCTACTTGTTGGTTTTTTCGATAGTGTATACAGGGTGACCCATATGTATGGAATAATGATTCCACAGCATTTGTTAATCAGTGTATCAAAAAAATGTTTAAATAAAAGTTTTAGGGTGTTACACGGCGCACATGCTGACGTTGACAATAAAATGGTTCGAAAAAATTACGCCATCTTAAATTTTTTTAAACGGAAAGCCCTGTATATTATTTTATTTTTGAGTCCTACTAAAAATTCTAGATATTATTTATCTCATATACTATATGTCTAAATTGAACGGTTTTGGAATTATTGATATTTGAAATTAAGGGGATCAAATTTAAAAAAAAAAAAAATTTAAGCTGGCTTGTGCCAAACATTTACTGTCAGGTAACGATATAACGCGTCAAAAACTGATTTCTTTACGAAAACGTTTGTTGCTGCATTTTAAGAAACTGCAATTTGAGCGTGGTACATTTAACAGAAACTGAAAGAATCACTTTGTTAATAATGGTTGGTAGAACACAGCAGGAGGTGTGTGTGGCCTTTTTAACGCAGAATATCCGAATCGAGGGCCTATTACCCAATCCGTAGTTAGCAAAACATTAAAACGATTTAGACAATCAAGTCACGTTAAGGATTGTTCTAAATCTGGATCTTCAAAAGTTAAAACAAGCGATAATAAAAAGTTAGATGTTTTATTAGAAATTACAGAAAATCCCCATACAGCTACTCGTCAGCTTTGCCTAGACCACAACATAAGTAAAGGTACTTTAAGTCGTATACTGAATGAAGAAAAATTGCATCCATACAAACCCATTCTATTGCAAGAATTATCTGAAGATGACTACGATCGACGCGTTGAATTTTGCGAGGTCATGATGGAACGAATCATGAATGATCCTAACCTAATTCATAATATTGGTTTTTCTGACGAGGCCACATTTTGTCTTAACGGAAGAGTCAACAGGCATAACTGCCGGTACTGGTCTACTGCCAATCCCCACTGGATAATCGGCAGTCATTCTCAAAGATCACAAAAGATAAACGTGTGCGCAAGGATTTGTGGACGTCATATCATTGTTCCCTTTTTTATCGATGGAAATCTTACAAAACAGCGGTATTTACAGTTGCTCCAAGAGCAAGTTATTCCAACTTGTGCAGGTCTTTTTCCCGATGAAAATAATTTGGATACACTATGAAATCAATGTTAGAAGATATTTGGATGCAATTTTTCCTAATCGATGGATAGGCAGAAGAGGTGCTGTAGAATGGCCTACAAAGAGTCCCGACCTTATGCCACTCGATTTTGGGGGTCATTTGAAAACCAAAGTTTACCAGAGTCAACCTGAAACTGTAGAAGATTTACAACAAAGAATTCAATATGAAGTACCACAGATCACCCCGGATTCTCTGCAAAACTCTGTTCAGGCGGTTTAAGACAGATTAGGTCATTGCTTTGCTGTTAACGGTAGACATTTTGAGCAATTGTTACCTTAAAAATAAACCTAGAGTATTTATTAATAGTTTTTTGTATTTTTTTTTTATTTTAAATTTCAAATGACAAAAATTCCAAAACGGTTCAATTTAGATATATGGTATGTTAGACACATAATATCTAGAAGTTTTAGTAGGACTCAAAAATAAAATAATATACAGGGCTTATCATTTAAAAAATTCAAGATGTCAGCATGTGTGTCGTATAACACCCTATAACTTTTATTTAAACATTTTTTTGATACACTGATTAGTAAATGCTGTGGAATCATTATTCCATACATATGGGGCAACCTGTATATAATTTCACTGTACTGGTATAAAAGGACGACCTTTCAAAAACAACAAATGGATGCAAAAGTGAACGAGACTCCGTTAGAATTGTATGCGCGCGGCGCGCGCCGCATGTTGCGCCCTCGAAATTATTTAATATTTTCCGACCTTTTTTTTCAACTTTCCCAAAAATATGGGTTATTTAGATTAAAACGTAGCGAATATAATGGTATTTTTTTCGATTTTATAAGTTGTGGGGGCAGGTATGCAAAATTTTTTAAACTATTTCAATGTTAATATTTTTTATAAATAATCAGTTAAAAAATTTCACGGTCCTTGCGAAAGCCAACATAAATAACTGGTCAAGTGCAAGTTGAACTTGCGCAATTAGTGTTCCGTACGTTAATTGCTTTTAAAATAAAAAATTTTGTTACGGAGGTATAAAATGATCAGTGACTTCACAAAACACACCCCAAATGAGTTTTCAACAAAGTTTGTTTCCAATCTTTAATGAAAACTGATGACCTTGAAATTTTTATTTTTTTTTAGTGTTCCGTCCGGAACACTTATAAGATTACTTCGGTGTCTGTCTGTCTCTCTATCACACCCGATTTTCTCAAAAACTATTTGACATAGAAAGTTAAAATTTGGTACTAATATAGGAATTGATGGCCTCATCAGAGCCGTATAGTTTTGAAAGTTAAATTTTGACTTAAGGGGTTAGTTTTGGGGGGTGAAATCGGAAGTGAAAATACGAGTAAAATATATATATATATATATATATATATATATATATATATATATATATATATATATATATATATATATATATATATATAATGTAATACTTGCGCGCACTTTCTTTGTATTATTTTTAAAAAATCGCGAAAAATCGCTTTCATTTGACACCACACTCGATGACCTAGTAAAAAAATTTTTTTTTCACTTCCTTTTTCACCCCACAAAACTAACCTCTTAACTCAAAATTTAACTTTCAAAACGACACGGCTCTGATGAGGCCATCAATTCCTGTATTAGTACCAAATTTCAACTTTAGTTTTTGAGAAAATCGGGTGTGACAGACAGACAAACACCGAAGTGATGTTATAAGTGTTCCGAACGGAACACTAAAAACAATAAGAAAAACGATGTTTATATTAAAAATGAAACCGAAGATATTGATTTTTTATTGTGGCGCCGATTAGTGGACTATGATATATAATTTTTAACATCCATATTTTGCAAAATATACATTTCGAAAAAAAATTCCGATACACGTGTCGACTAATTCCACGTATAAAAGCCATAAAAAACTTTTCAGGCAAATCGAAAACATGAAGATTTTTTTTTCCTCAAATCCGTACGGTTTACAAAAGAAAGACCCATATATACATAAATATAAAATCACATTCACATTTTCAAAATGTACTTTTCTTCTAGCGGATATACAAGCTCTAATGAACAAAGAAGACCCAAAAACACACGAGGGAAAATGCACAATTTTCTGTATATTGAAAAAATTCAATATTGTAAGTATCATTTATCAATTAGTCCAATGAATTAGTCGTTAAAAAAAGGTCAACATTTTGGGTAGGATGCAATTTTATTTTTTTATCATGTAAGGGGATCCAAAGTTAGGTTAAATTTAAGTTTTTGGGGTCGAGGGTGCACCTATTTGGCCACGATATTGAAAATAGGAGTGTAAATGTAAATGGTTTTTTTTTCATATATCTCCGTAACCGTAAGTCTGACAAAAATTTTGTGAAGAACTTTTTTGTAGATTATATATTAGTTTATAACTTTTATTAATAACTTTTTATTGTTACTTCAATAATTAGAAAGTTATAAACAAAAAATAATGAAAATTTAGGGGACGAAAAAGTGTTATTGTTAATAACTTTTTTTCTACTAATTTTACAAAAAAATGTATTAGAACTTTTTTATGGAGGATTTTATAACAAAAAATTTGACCTACTATTGTTTATATATATAACAAGGATTTTCTACAGCTGACGCTGTCTTCCTTCTCTCAGCCTTTGATTCCATCCGTTTCTATCTTCCCAGTCTCTATCTGTTAGACCCCTGTCCTCCATAGCCTCGTCCACATCGTCTCTCCACGATCGTCTGGGTCTTCCTCTTTTTCTTCTCCCTATAGGGCTCCACTCCGTTATTTTCTTTATCCACCTATTATCTTCGCTTCGTCTTATGTGTCCATACCATTTTAATCGTTTTTCTTCAATGGTGTTTATTGCGTTCTCTTTGATGTTCATTCGGCTACTTATTTCTTCATTTGTTATTCTCTCCATACGTGTCACTCTACTAACATCTTCTCCAATACTCCATCTCTACCGCGTTAATTTTAGATTTATTTCTTTTGTTGATCGTCCATGTTTCTGACCCGTATGTCATTATGCTTTGTATTATTGATTTGTATATGCGTGTTTCGTTTCTCTTTGTAATGTGCTTGTCCCACAGGATCGAATTTAATTGTCTTATGCATGTTCGCGTTTGTCCTAATCTAGCTTTAATCTCTTCTTCTGATGTTGCGTTTTTTGAAATGATGGTTCCTAGTTATTTAAATCTATCGGTTCCTTTGATTATTGTTTCGTTATCGACCTCTAGATTCTCCACGTTTCCCTCCTTTGTTGTTAGATATTCCGTTTTATCAAAGTTTATTGCTAATCCTGCTTTAGTGTATTCTTCTTTCAGTTTTCTTACCATATAACTGAGGTCTTCCACATCTTGCACTATGATTACTTGGTTGTCTGCGAAACTTAGAGTATATAAGTAATCTTCTCGTATTGGGACTCCCATTCCACTACATTTTTGCTTCCATTTTTTTAATGTTTGTTCGAGGTATATTTTGAATAGTGTTGGGGATGTAGAGCATCCTTGTAATAGGCCTTTTGATGTTTGGAGTCTCTTCCCTATTTTTTGTCCTATTTTTATGTTCACTGTGTTGTTTTCGTAGAGAGCTTTTACTGCGTATATTAGTTCTTTGTCAATGCCTATTTGTTTCATTGCGTTCCATAATCTTTGTCTTGGTACTGAGTCATAGGCCTTTCTTATGTTGTTTATGATTTTGATTATTTTTAAGGGTTTTCTACCGCTGCAAAGGAAGGAAGGTCAAAGGTAGGCGAGGTATAGAGCTAGAAATAAATTATTGTTCTTTTATTTTTTGCATATTATTTATATTATTCTATTTTATGTTTTTTTTTTATTATTTTAGTGATATATTAATAAAGTATTTTTATTTTTAAAAATTTGCGAATTTAATTTCATATTTTAAATTGGTTTATGACTACCTCTTACTCCCATATCTTTCTTATTATAACTTCAAAAGCAATTTTTTCAGAGATGTACATTATAAATTTCCGCATATAATTTTTCTAATGTGCCCAAAAAAAAACGTCATTTCGTTTGAGACATTAGGCGATTTGGAATGAGTTCTTGCCGTTCTGAAACTTAAATGTGAGAACCTATTTTGTGAAAAGAAGTCAATTTCTTCGCTGTTTGTAAAATTTTCCTTTTTTTTTGCCGCTATAATAGAGAAATTCCTTATCGTTGTTTCAAGCATGCGCAGTGTTAACGCACAGCAATTGCAAGGTTAGTAATTATCTTCTTTAAACTTAGGGTGTTTTTAGTGTTCCGTACGGAACACTTTTAAGATGACTTCGGTGTCTCTCCATCTGTCTGTCTGTCCGTCTGTCTGTCACACCCCGATTTTCTCCGAAACTATTTGTCATAGAAAGTTGAAATTTGGTAATAATATAGGAACTGATGGCCTCATCAGAGCCATGTAGTTTTGAAAGTTAAATTTCGACTTAAGGGGTTAGTTTTGGGGGTGAAATCGGAAGTGAAAAAAAAAATATATAATATATTTCATAATAAAAATAAAGAATTATGAATAAATTACCTTTTAGGGTCTTCGGGCAATCTAAAAAAAAAACCAGCTTGTTTGGAGATACCAAATATATTTTTACAAGCACTAACAGCACAACAAAAACTTCCTCTTGGCATCTGTTTAGTGTTCCGTACGGAACACTTATAAGATCACTTCGGTGTTCGTCCGTCCGTCTATCTATCTGTCACACCCGATTTTCTCTGAAACTATTTGACAGAGAAAGTTAAAATTTGGCACCTATATAGGAATTGATGGCCTCATCAGAGCCCTGTAGTTTTTGAAAGTTAAATTTTTACTTAAGTTTTGGAGGCTGAAATCGGAAGTGACATTTTTTTTACCGGGTCATCGAGTGGGGTGTCAAATGAAAGCTTATAAAAAGACGAGTTCAAAAATATATATAATGTAATACTTGCGCACACTTCTCTTTGTATTATTTTTAAAAAAGTGCGAAAAATCGCTGTCCCCCCTGATCTCGAAAAGTATTGATCAAAAAATTTCGAAAAAAAAATAAAAAGATTCTTCTACAGGGTGTAGATTGAATGAAAATTACCACGAGTGCATTACCGGTAATAATTTATCTGTCATCAGCCATGTTGTTAGTACGATAGAGGACGCATGCGTGATAAAAAACAGCGCCTAAAAATTTTCTTCAGCGTCGCTACTGTGTTTTATGTTTACTGTCCTGATACTGAAATGATAGGTTGTCTAACCTTTACGTGTCATTGGTCTGTGTATATCTGGTAGCCGTGGTCTTATATCTATGACCGCCTTCAAGCGTCCTTTTGAAAATCTATAAATAAGATTGGCGGGGTTCCGGTACCATCTATAGAATATTTATTAATTTAGTGTCTTGCTAAATTGTATTATATGACTTTTTGTAATGATGTTTAAAATTAATTAACAACAGCTCTTATTTAAGCAAGCGTCATGTGAATGTTTCCAGCACATTAATTTTAGACCGCAATAGACCAACTTTTTTTTTATTTTTTCTTAGATGACAGGTGAAAAAACATATGGACAAGGGTATACAGAATGGCTGGAAAAAGTCAAAGCAGCTGATCCAGAGTTTTATGATCAACTTGTCAGTACTTACCAAATATGTGGAGAAAAAGGTATATTTTTCAGAATAATATGTATTTTAGAGTCCCTTTTAGGGCTGTCATGCTTAAAAAATTATCTTTTAGTCGTTTCCTTAAATATCTTACTTATTTTCTACAACGTGTGTTTCCAACGACTACGTAAGTCGATTTCACAGGAAGTGAATCAGACACAAACTTTCTATATCGTGCCTTTTAAAGCCATTTTTCACACTTAGAATAAGTGGTGCTAGGATTGATACGACCTTCATAATTCTAACTTAAAGACTCTCTGTAAATGTGGGCACTCTCATAGCATAAGAAGTTTTTTATTTAGTCCATGTAATTTTAAGCGTGTAATAAATGTAAGAATTTTTAATTTTTTTGTTAATATACTTTTCTCGGTGTTAGAGTAGTGTTTCACTAACCTCCCTTTCTATCTTACAGGACGTAAAAGTTGTATCTTATTCAATTATCTAACAACATCTAAATACTACTCAGTATATATCACCACTACACCAAACACTTTATTTTTGCACTCGACGCGCGTTTCGCTAACCATGTTAGGTTCATCAGGAGCGATGATTGACTAAAGCTAAACTACAAATCTACCCTATTTATACTTAGCCTAACCCTTGAATTACTCAAGCGGAATTAATGACATAAGCAAGGCCATCAGTTCCGGTCAAGTAACCAGTAGAGAGGACTATAAGGAATAGGCCCTCTGTCTTTATTTAAACTACTTTTACATTTTATGATTTCCATACTTTCGTATGCGTTCAACAATCTCCTCTCAGATACATTTTTTATTAATCTTAGATTATCTAATGTTACAGTATGATCAGCTTCAAGAGCATGTTCGGCCATGCTAGACTTTTCTGTTCTATTGTATTTTAAGTGTGCTAAGTGTTCTTTAAATCTTGTTTTAATTGACCTTTTAGTTTGCCCAACATACTTTTTGTCACAATCATTACATATAATTTCATAAATTCCACTTTTCTCACAATTAGGAATTTTATCTTTGGGATTTCCTAAGATATTCCTCAGATTATCTGATGACTTATAGACTAAGGTGAGGCCTACCTTATTAAATACCTTATTGAGTCCCTTGCTATATTTCAGATTATATGGTATGGAGACATACTTGGTGTTATTTTCTTCGCGTGTAAAAAAGGTGGAATTCTGAATATTAAACCTAAACTTATGTCTATTTATTAGCTTTTACCAAGTCATCGTCATAACCATTAACTCTAGTTATATTTTTCTAATACGATTCCTTTCTTTATTAAAGTTTACTTTATTCAGAGGGAAAGTGACCAAACGATGAACTAAAAAATGTAATGAGGCTAATTTATGTTGTTTGCAATGAAATGAATCATTAGGAATATATCTATCTGTTACTGTGTCCTTCCTATAGATATCAAATTCTAATCTATTATTATTTTTAATAATTAAAATATCTAGAAAAGGCAATTGTCCTTTGTTCTCAACTTCGTAAGTGAATTTAATGGAATTATACCGGCTATTTAATTTAGAAACAAAATCATCAATATTTGCTTTCTTTGTATCAAAAATCGCGAAAATATCATCCACATACCTTTACCATACCCTTGGGAAATATTCGAATTCTTGACTGGCTTCGATTTCAAACTTACTCATGAATAAATTGGCTATGAAAGGTGATAAGCAATTACCCATAGCTGTTCCTTCTTTCTGAACATAAAATTGATTGTTATATTGGAAATAATTTTGTTCCATACAAATTTTAGATAATGTTAAGTATTCACGAATAATTTCGTCTTCAAAGTCATTCATTCTAAGTAATTCTTCGAGATATTGTAAAGTTTGTGGAATTGGCACACTTTGGAACAAAGAACTAACATCAAAAGAAACAGTAGTTTAAATAAAGACAGAGGGCCTATTCCTTATAGTCCTCTCTACTGTTACTTGACCGGAACTGATGGCCTTGGCTATGTCATTAGTTCCGCTTGAGTAATTCAAGGGTTAGGCTAAGTATAAATAGGGTAGATTTGTAGTTTAGCTTTAGTCAATCATCGCTCCTGATGAAGCTAACATGGTTAGCGAAACGCGCGTCGAGTGCAAAAATAAAGTGTTTGGTGTAGTGGTGATATATACTGAGTAGTATCATTGTGCCAAAGATTCCACATTCCCAACTTAGTTAACATCTAAATAGTCTTCAGTATTTTTTTCATTTTTTGAGCTGAATTTAGATTTTTTTTATTCTATTCTGTACTTGACGGAAATACTTTTTTCCGTACCATTTCAGAGAGATGTCATAACATCGAAACCATCAATAAAATATGAATTAAGATAGTAATCCTTGCATAGTCTTACCAGAATCAGAAATTATTTTGTCCATATTATTCGAAAAGCAGCTGACATCATCCAGAAATTGGCCTACTACATTAACAAGGTGGATTAAATATCACACTATAAGCTTACTTCTATCCAATGCTGAATGTAGATCTTCCCCCTGAATTTCCATCTCAATCTATTTGCTGCTATTATCATCCATCCAATGGCCGCAATCCTCTGAATATCATCCCGCCATCTTGTTTTGGATGTTCGCTTGGTCCATCGATCATCGATCGTGCGTGCTACATGTCCAGCCTATTGCCACTCTCTTTCTGCTACGTGCTCTATAATGTCCTTTGATTTCATTTGTTCACGTATCCACTTGTTTTTTTTTCTATCTTTAAGTTTTACTCCGATCATCTGTCTTTCGTGTGCTCTCTGGGTCTAATTTCTGTATATCGGCTTTATTCAGTGTCAGCACCATATGTAATTACGGGTAGGACACACTGATCGTAAACTTTAGCCTTTAACTTATTTGGGATGGCTTTATCTTTCAATATATAACTTAATTTCCCGAATGTGCACCATCCAGCTACATATAATTCTTAAAAATATCGAGAGCTGTTCCTTCTAAATTTATAACTTGTTATTATTAGTGCTGGTTAATATTTCTATCTTACTTTTATTCATCTTAAGACCAATGGCTTAACTCAGCTTATTGACGAACCAACACGGATCCCTGATCGAGACGGGGAGTTCGCCAGTCTTCTTGATCTGTTTTTAACCACCAATCCAGAGATTTACACAGTCACCGTAAATCCGCCGTTAGGTTCTTCCGACCATAAACTGCTTTCGACATCGAGTATCCTGCCAATCAGTAACAGAGAGGCGCCTAGGCCGCGCAAGGTTTGGCACTACAAATCTGCTAAATGGGAAGATCTCATGGAATACTTTCGAACTTTCCCTTGGATGGACATTTGTTTTCGATCCGATAACCTATCTGACTGTGCCAGGGAGGTCTCCGATGTTATTTTGGCTGGTATGGAAGCTTACATCCCTTTTTCGAAGAAATGCTGTTGCTTCTAAACATATTGCCTCCCGACAATGGCGTGAAAATTCTAACACCGTAAATCGTAACATCTTTGTTCATGCCCGGAACAGATGCAAGGGAATTATCGACGAAACCAAGGAGGCACACAATCAACGAATTAGAAACAAACTTCTCGCTTGTCCCAACAATTCCAGGTCCTTTTGGGCAGTCGCGAAGGCAGTTAGTCAAAATTTTACCAAATCCACCATACCACCACTCACACGGCCAGATAATTCCATTGCAACCACACCTGTTGAGAGAGCGAACTTGTTGGCTAAACTCTTTGCTTCACATTCTACTGTCGATTTTCCAAGGAAAAACACCACCTACTATTCCCATATTGCAGTCAAAGATGCCCGATGTTGTCTTCAGACAGCGCATCATAAAGCGTATTTTAATGAAGCTAGACACCAAGAAGGCTTCTGGCGCTGACGGAATACCTGCCATAGTTCTCAAAAACTGTGCAAGGGAACTAACACCAGTTTTTTGTAGACTTTTTAACCTATCCTACAGAAAGGGAATATTTCCGTCCTGCTGGAAATGTGCCACGGTTCAGCCGATACCTAAAAAAGGTAAGAAGACCTTGCCAAATAACTACCGACCAGTTGCACTGCTTTCAATAATATCGAAAGTCATGGAAAAGGTTATCAATGAGCATCTTCTAAAATATCTTGAACGATTCAATATTATTAGCGATCACCAATATGGTTTTCGTAAACATAGATCAACAGGAGATCTTCTGACTTATGTAACACATGTTTGGAACAACGCAATTGAACACTTTGGAGAATCCCGAACGGTTGCTCTTGACATATCTAAGGCATTCGACCGTGTTTGGCACGATGGACTGTTGGCTAAGTTACGCTCTTATGGTATGTCTGAAAGGTTCTGTTTGTGGCTCTCATGTTTCCTCAGAGAGCGTTCTTTACGAGTGGCGGTCGACGGATTTCTTTCTAACACCCTCACTATCAACGCCGGTGTGCCCCAGGGCTCCATACTGTCTCCTACTCTCTTTCTCATTTGCATTAACGATCTGCTGGAAAAGACCGGGAATCCAATCTATAGCTTTGCGGATGACACTACGCTTGTCTCTTCATTTACCTTGAACGCTCGGACATCGGCTGCTCAGGCGAATATCCGCAGACAGCAGGAGGTTGTTCAACTTAACGAAGACCTGGAAGAAATTCTATCTTGGGGTAACCAAGTGGAATTTAACGCTACAAAAACCCAAGCGGCAGTTTTTTCTAAAAAAGTTAACGTTGCTGAACCCGACATAGTTATGTCGGGGCACTCCATTCCCCTAGCATCGTCGCTCAATTTGTTGGGCGTTAGTTTGGGAGCAAATATGTCTTGGCATGAACATGTTGCAGGCATAGCAAGGAGAGCTTCTCAAAAGTTGGGAATATTATTTAGAACCAGAAAGCTTTACACCCCACAGCAACTGTTAATTCTTTTACAAAGCCCAAATTCGCCCAACTATGGAATACTGCTCCCACGTTTGGGGCTCCGCTCCCAAACATACACTGCATTTGTTGGATTCTGTTCAGAGAAGAGCGGTCCGTCTGATTGGGGACCCGAATTGACCGGCGGCCTTGATTCGCTGGAACATCGAAGAACGGTTGGCGACTTGAGTCTGTTCTACAAGTATTTTCATGGAAAGTGTTCGAAGGATGTAGCCCGCTTAATTCCTCCCAAAGCGGTGCATGTTAGAAATACACGTCACGCTGGTGCTTTGCATCCATATGAGGTTCAGCTTGTTACTCCGCGTACAACGCTTTTCAAGCAATCTTTTATATGGAGAACGTCATCCCTTTGGAATAATTTGCCCAGCGCTGTGTTTCCCACCGAGTACAATTTACAGCGATTCAAGAACAACGTGAATCGCTTTTTCCTCACTCGTGCCGCTCCTGGAGCGCTTTAGGGACTTCCCTGCAGCACGTGAGCTAGACCCATAAAAAAAAAAAAATTGTCTTAGAGTGGTAATTTAAATCATTTATCATTTCTGCGAACCTTAAATAACTCAGATACACACCACCAATTTTTAGACCCTTCTTTGTCCAATCTAGTTGGCCAAATGCGTTTTCTAGAGCTGCAATAAATAGCTTAGGAGAGATTGTATCTCCCTGTCTTACACCTCTTCCTATACGTATTTGTTCTGTACTAGGTTTTATGTACATCTTTGCATTTTCATATATATCTTTGATTAGGGTAATGTATCTAGAATCAATTCTACAGTTGTTCGAGCCGTTGAAGATTGCCTACATTTCGACAGAATCAAAAGCCTTCTCATACTCTGTGAAGGCTATCTAAAGTTCGAAATTAAATTCATTACTCTTTAGGATATTTCTCATTGTCTGTGAGTGGTCGCATTTGCTAGAGCCGGATCTAAGAGCATGGCTTTCCATGGCTGGTAGGAATCTAATTTATCTTATAATATATTGGAGATAATTTAGTCAAAGGTTTATAAATGTGAGATAGTTAGCTAATCGGGAGGTAATTGTCTAACTTTCTGATATCTCCGTAGAAGTATTACTTCTGATATATGCCATAATGTTGGTATTTTGCCACTATCTAGACACATGTTGAAAAGTTTGGCCAATTCTTATTTTAAGTCCTCTCCTGCTTCCAATAGCATTTCCGATAAAATACGATCAAAATCAAATATAAAGAAGCATATTGTTACAAAAAATTTATTTTGCAAAATTTTTTCCTATTTTCCCATATAGCCCTTCCACTGTCTATACAGTCTCCCCAACGCACTGGCAATTTTTATCTCATTTTTTTAGAAAGATGCTGGGCATATGAATACTTCCATCTTTTCGTTTCCCTCGAACGACTTGTGTGCTTCTTCGAATCACCCCAAAATGTAAAAGTCACATGGTGACAAATCCGGACTGTATGATAGTTTTTCAAGTACCTCTCAGTGCGTTTCCACAACTTTCGCTTGCGCACTAGCCGCAATGTCAAGTCGCGCGTGGTCGTGAAGAAGCAGCACGTCTCGGATGGGCATTCCCATCTTAAACAGGGACATTACAATAATAGTAAGTCCTATTAGGGACGTCGTTAATATTGAAAATCAAAAAATAGAACGTCGTTTCAATCCTAGAGAACAGTTGCTAAGAGTTTTCACGCGAAAAAGCGTGCTTTCGGCTTCACGGAGTTTGGTTCGTTGTTTCTCCACTACTCCATGCTCGCTTGTTTTGTGAAGAATTATGTATAATGCGGCATTCAGATCTCTTCACATGTAACAATTTTGGGCAAAACGAGGGCACCTTCAAAATTTGAACTCACGCAGTTTTCTAATCTTCATTCAGCAACCTTGCGACCCAACGAGCTGAAATTTTTCAAAATCCCGAATCCTTACGAATGATCGACTCAACACTAACGAGGCTAATACTCAATTCTTCGGAAATTTCAAGCACAGTGAATTATTGATCACCTTTAGTAAGCTTAGGAACATCTCACTAGATCTCACACCAAACCTTTATTCGTGCCCATGAAAGGGTCTCGTCGCCAAATTGAGCCTGCAACCTTCGACGAATTTCAGCAAGTTTGAAGTTTTCACCTGTGAAAAACTTTATAATTATGCGTTGTAAAACTGTATATGATAACTTTTTCTCGTATATCTTAAACGCTACTGAACCAAGCAAATATATCCCCAAATAGAAGCATTGAATATTCGCCATCCAAGGGCAGCTCTTCCGCTTACAATTCAAAAAGATTAATTTGTGTTTGATCCAACCACGTAGTGTTACAATATAATAAGGGGCTTAAAGTACAAATTGCTACGACTAATTATTGAAGGCAAAATAAAGGGCAAACAGTCGATCGGAAGATGAGAGAATTCTTGGCTGAAGGACATGAGAAGGTGGTTTGGATGTGCTTCGAGTGATTTTTTCGAGCAGCAGTTTCTAAAGTTTGTTTAGCTATATGGATCGCCAACCTTTGTGAGGAGACGGGGTTGTAAGAAGAAGAATAGTTATAAACAAAGTGATACCACTTTCCACATATTATATGTGATATTAAATTCAAACGAATATTGACTGGTACTGCCTCGCACTTTGGGAAAACCATTATTTTAACAAAAAAATTTGTTTATAACTATTCTTCTTCTTACAACCCCGTCTCCTCACAAAGGTTGGCGATCCATATAGCTAAACAAACTTTAGAAACTGCTGCTCGAAAAATATCACTCGAAGCACATCCAAACCACTTCTCATGTCCTTCAGCCAAGAATTCTCTCATCTTCCGATCGACCGTTTGCCCTTTATTTTGCCTTCAATAATTAGACGTAGCAATTTGTACTTTAAGCCCCTTATTATATGTACCGAAGTAGTTTTTCTTATTTTTATGGTTGTTAGTAATTCCTTCATTTTGTCCATTCTTTCCAACTTCCGTGTTTTTTATTTTCTGTACCCAGGAGATGCGAAGAAAGCGTCTATAAATGTACTTTTCAAAATATTCCAGTCGTGTCTCTGAGCCAGGGTCAAGGGACCTCGACTCACATCCGTACAATAGCACTGAGAATACATTCACTCTCGCCATTCTCATTCGGAGTTCGAGACTGCGATTTGTGCGATGGAAAAATTTATTCATATTCATGTATGCTACTCGGGCCTGTTCAATTCGAGAATATATTTCCTTTCTTGGGTCCCGTTTGTCGTTTATATTGATTTCCAAATATTTAAATGTGAAGATTGGTTCTACGGTGTTGTCCCTGATTGCGACAGATTCTGTTGGTAGATTTTTCTTTATTATTACCATTCACTTGGTTTTTCTTATATTCACAGTTAATCCAAATATTATGCTGGCTGTTACGACTCGATTAATCAGTTGCTGGAGATCTTTGATATTATTTGTTAATAACACGGTATCATCAGCATAACATGTGTTGTTCAGTATGTACAGAGTGCCTCCTATGTATGTAATAATGATTCCACAGCATTTATTAATCAGATCAAAAAATGTTTAAATGAAAGTTACTTACTTAATCCTTGTGTCTTTCTACCTCTTTAGGAGTGTAAGGCCCGTGGAATTGAGTTATTCTATATTTGTCTTTTCCATATTTCCACCTCTTTTAATCCTGTGTGGCTCGTCTTGCGTATTCCCACTCTATTCCTCTTTTGGCCACTGCCTCTCTAACATCCCCCGTAACTTCTAGGTCGGCCTCTTGTTCTTTTCCTGCTCACTCTGGCTTCAAGCACTTGTCTAACTATTCTTTGTTCAGGCATCCTTTCGACGTAACTATACCATCTTAGTTGTGCTTCCTCAACCTCAAATTCTTTCTGAGTTGTATATTCCTAACCCTGTCCATCCTCGTTTTGTCCTCTATTTTCCTTATGAATCTCATTTCTGTAACCGTTATCTTTCCTTTCTGTCTTTCTGTCATTATCCATGTTTCTCCTCCATATAAAAGTATTGGTGTTGCAACCTCCTCGAATACTTGGGCTTTAATATTTTTTGGTATCTCTCTCCTTCCTAGGAATGTATTCTTTATACTATTAAATAATCGTCCTCCTGTTATTATTATCTCCTTATCTCTCCTTTCATCCTTCCATCCTCCGTTAATGTTGATCCCAAATATTTAAACTTCTCCACTTGGTCCAGCCTTTCCTCTCTCTCCTATCCTTATTTCATGTTGTCGCTTTTGCTTTCCTATTATCATAGTCTTTGTCTTTTCTTTATTAATTTCCATGTTTATTTTTTCCAATGCTTCTTTATATACCCGTATGTTCCTATTAAGCGTTTCCTCGTCTTTTGCTATAAAAACCATATCATCCGCACATAGCACAGTTCTAATATTTCTATCTTTTTCATCTTCCAATAGCCTATCTGATATGGTCTTGCTCCTTTCTTCTTTGCTTCTTTTATTGCTTCATCCAGAACTATTAAGAAAAGCATGGGCTCAGAATGCATCCCTGCCTAAGGCCCAAAGTTGTTTCAAATATATCAGATCTGTCTTGTCTTGTTCTTAAATAATTTGTTGATTCTTTGTATAAACTCTGTACGCCCTTTATTATTATTTCTGGTATTTCTCTTTTCCTCAGTGTTTTCCATATGTCTTCTCTTGTAATCTGTCGAAAGCCTTTTGTAGGTCTATAAAACCCAAGTGAATTTCCCTATCTTCTCCTATTGCTTTTTCACATAATTGCCTCGCTATAAATATTGCATCATTCACCCCTCTACCTGGCCGAAAGCGAAACTACGTTTCTTCCAATGTATGCTCTTTCTTAAGCTTTTTTCTAGTATCCTAGTATATAGTTTTGACACAGTGCTAATTAGAGTTATCCCTCTGTAGTTATTACAATCTTTAGTGTCACCTTTCTTATATATTGGGGTTATGATGCCTGTTGTCCAGTCCGTAGGTGCATTGTTCTTCATTACGTTGTTCATTATATTTTTAAGTCCTTCTATTGCTACCTCAGGGAGCACTTTCATCATATCTGCTGTGATCTTATCATGTCCAGGCGCCTTTCCTAATTTTAATTTGCCGATTACCTCTTTTATTTTCCTCTGTATTAATCTCTTCTGTTTATGCGAGTTCTATATCCTGTTCTGGTATAATGTCTCTACGTTGATTTTTATCTACTATGTCACTCCCCTCCAGTAGTTCTTCATAATATTCCCTCCATCTTTCCATAATTTTTTCTTCCTCTTTTATGACATTTCCTTCTTTGTTTTTTTATTTGCTATTGTTTCTACCTTTTTCCTTCTCATATTCTTACTCATATACCGAAAATAGCTTCTGATTATCTTTATAGGCTGTTTCCATTCGCTCTCCAAATTGTTTCCAAGATTTTCGCTTTTCTTCTTGTATTATTCTTTTAACCCGTGTTCTTTGTTGTCCATATACCTCAAAATCGGTTGGATCTTTTGTTTGTAGATATTTTCTCCATTTTTTCTTTTTGTCTTTAATCTCTTCCTTAACCCCATTCGTCCACCAGTTTGTCTTTTTAATATTTCTATTTACTATTTTTGATGAGCCACAGATATTTTCTGCTGCCATTAAAACAGTATCTTTAAATTCTTTCCACCCCTCCCCCACTCCCATTCCTCTCCCATTTGTCTTCATTTTCTCTTCATACATTCTTTGCTATCCTTCTCTTGCTTCACTGTCTTAATTTATAACATTTAAATTTTTCCCAATTTTAATACCATTTTTAAAAGGAAGTGATCGCTTTCTATCTCCGGGTCTCTCTTTACCTCAATATCCTTTACTCTATCCCAACCTTCTCTATGTATTAAAAATATCGATTTTTCATTTCTCGAGATTGCTTATACAGTTATTTTGTAAATTTCTTTTTTTTTTGAAATGAGTATTACCGATCTTTAATTCGTTTTTCAAACTTATCTGTATTGTTCGTTCGCCGTCGTCGTTTCGCACTGACTCTCCTTGTTTTTTCCTAGACATCTTTCTATTCCCTTGTTCTCCTTTCCCACCCTTCCATTCATATCTCCCATTATCATTATCTTATTGTTTGAATTGTCTATCTCTTCCTGTAAATCATTGAAAAATTTGTCCTTTTCCTCAATTCTTGCGTTGTCATTTGGTCCATAGCACACAATTAAAGTGTAGTCTTCGTCCGCTCCTTCTTCTTTTATTGCTATAGAGAGTATTCTCTCATTTACAAAACTTACTTACCTACTATTCCCATAGTGCAGTCAAGGATGCCCGATGTTTTGTCTTCAGACAGCGTATCATAAAACGTATTTTAATGAAGCTTGACACCAAAAAAGCTTCTGGCAGTTTTACGCTGACGGAATACCTGCCACAGTTCTCAAAAACTGTGCAGGGGAACTAATGCCAGTTTTTAATGTAGACTTTTCTGGCAACTGACGGAATACCTACCTTACAAAAGAGAATATTTCCTTCCTGCTGGAAATGTGCCACAGTTCAGCCGATACCTAAAAAAGGCAGAAAGACCTTGGCAAACAACTACCGACCAGTCGCACTGCTTTCAATAATATCGAAAGTCATAGAAAAGATTCTCAATCAGCAGCTTCTAGAAATATCTTGAAGGATTCAACATTATTAGCGATCACCAATATGGCTTTCGTAAACATAGATCAACAGGAGATCTTCTGACTTATGTAACACATGTTTGGAACAACGCAATTGAACACTTTGGAGAATCTCGAGCGGTTGCTCTTCACATATCCAAGGCATTCGACCGTGTTTGGCACGATGGACTGTTGGCTAAGCAGTCGACGGATTTCTTTCTGATACCTTTACTGTTAACGCCGGTGTGCCCCAGAGCTCCATACTGTCTCCTACTCTCTTTCTCATTTACATTAACGATCTGCTGGAAAAGACCGGGAATCCAATCTACAGCTTTGCAGATGACAGTACACTTATCTCTTCATTCACTTTGAATGCTCGGACATCGGCTGCTCAGGCGAATATCCGCAGACAGCAGGAAGTCATTCAACTTAACAAAGACCTGGAAGAAATTCTCTCTTGGGGTGACAGTAACCAAGTGGAATTTAACGCTACAAAAACCCAGGCGGCAGTTTTTTCTAAAAAAGCTAACGTTGCTGAACCCGACATAGTTATGTCGGGACACTCCATTCCCCTAGCATCGTCACTCAATTTGTTGGGCGTTAATTTGGGAGCAAATATGTCCTGGCATGAACATGTTGCAGGCATAGCAAGGAGAGCTTCTCAAAAGTTGGGATTATTATTTCGAACCAGAAAGCTTTACACTCCACAACAACTGTTAATTCTTTACAAAGCTCAAATTCGACCATCTATGGAATACTGCTCCCATGTTTGGGGCTCCGCTCCCAAACATACACTGCATTTGTTGGATTCTGTTCAGAGAAGGGCTGTTCGTCTGACTGGAGTCCCAGAACTGACCGGTGGCCTTGATTCGCGGGAACATCGAAGAACTGCTGGTGACTTGAGTCTATTCTACAAGTATTTTCATGGAGAGTGTTCGAAGGTTGTAGCCCGCTTAATTCCTCCCAGAGTGGTGCATGTTAGAAGTACACGTCGAGCTGATACTTCACATCCGTATGAGGTTCACCTTGTTACTCCTCGTACAACGCTTTTCAAGCAGTCTTTTATATGGAGAACATCATCCCTTTGGAATGGCGTGCCCAGGACTGTGTTTCCCACCGAGTACAATTTACAGCGATTCAAGAACAACGTGAAACGCTTTTTCCGCACACGTGTCGCTCCTATAGTAGGGAAAGCGCTTTAGGGACTTCCCTGCAGCACGTGTGCTAGACCCATAAAAAAAAAATTCAGATATTAATAATTCCAAAACAGTTCAATATAGACATAAGGTATGTTAGACAAATAATATCTAGAATTTTTAGTAGGATTCAAAAATAAAATAATGTACAGCGCTTTCCGTTTTTTCTACGAACTGTCAGTTCAAAACATTTTATTGTCAACATCAGCATGTGCGCCGTATAACACCCTATAACTTTTATTTAAACATTTCTTTGATACACTGATTAATAAATGCTGTGGAATCATTCCATACATATGGAGCACCCTGTATATACTATAACTATTAAGAAATGTTTTTTTTTTCAAATAGATGCCAATTCAGTGAATTTTTCGGTAACAATATAATTTTTTAAGCTTAACTTGAAATATATTTGAGAATTTGACTTGTGACTGATCTCGGCATTGCCCCGATCAGTAGACTTCACCCTGACTTTTCAAACAAAAATTTCGTCACTCAATATTTTTTTAACACAATTTATTTTCAGTTGAGCTAGGAAACGACGGCTGTGAAAATGCTGTTAATGGATTCAAATGCGTCCAAAATGAGTCTAAAAAGGTAACTCTTTTTTACTAATATTATTAAGGAAAATCTGCATACATATGTGCCTTCATTGAAACAACATGATCATTAATAGGGTACCTTGAAACACTTAAGGGGTTACATACATCTGAACGATGCAAAAAGTATGTATATTTAAAAAAATAACCGTTCAAGTGCAAGTTGAACTTGCGCAATTAGTGTTCCGTATGTTAATTGCTTTTAAAATAAAAAATTTTGTTACGGTGGTACAAAATGATCGGTGACCTCACAAAACACACCCCAAATGAGTTTTCAACAAAGTATGTTTCCAATCTTAACTAAAGACTGATGACCTTGAAATTTTTGTTTTTTATATACCAGATAAATTATTAAAGGTAATGCACTCGTGATAATTTTCGTTCAATCTATACTCCGTGGAGAATATTCCAGAATTTTTTCAAAATTACTTTTCGAGATAAGGTAGGGGGACAGCGATTTTTTGCGATTTTTTAGAAATGATACAAAGAAAAGTGTGCGCTAGTATTACATTATATATATTTAATTTTTACTCGTGTTTTTACAAGCTTTCATTTGACATCACACTCGATGACCTAGTAAAAAAAATTTTTTTTTCACTTCCGATTTCACCCGTTAAAATAAACCCCTTAAGTCAAAATTTAGCTTTCAAAACTACATGCCTCTGATGGGACCATCAATTCCTATATTATTTCAACTGTCAAATAGTTTCGGAGAAAATCGGGTGTTCCGTACGGAACACTAAAAAGATATTTTAAAGGTTATTAAGTGAATAATACAAAAGAATGGCGATTATATATTTTTTATTGTACTTTAAATTTAAAAAACTAGCCGGGCCCGCGGCTCCGTCACTACTATCGTCACTGCTTATTCCTTATGTTACCCAACGTAATAAAATATCTCCCATTATTTCCCCTTATCTCTCAATATTTCTCCTTATCTCCCATTATCTCTACATAATTTCCATTATCTAGGCTTATCTCTGTTCATCTCCCATTATTTCTCCTTACCTCCCATTATTTCTGCTTATCTCCCATTATCTCACCTTATTTCTCATTATCTAGGCTTATCTCGACTTATCTCGCAATATTTCTCCTTACTCCCATTATTTCTCCTTATCTCCCATTATTCCACCATAACTCCCATTATCTAAACTTATTTCTGCTTATCTCCCATTATTTCCCCTTATCTCCCAATATTTCTCCTTATCTCCCATTATCTCTACATAATTTCCATTATCTAGGCTTATCTCTGTTCATCTCCCATTATATTCTCCTTGTCTCCCATTATTTATACTTATCTCCCATTATCTCACCTTATCGCCCATTATCGAGGCTTATCTCGACTTATCTCCCATTATTTCTCCTTATCTCCAATTATCTCAACTTATCTCCCATTATCTAGGCTTATATCGAATTATATAGAACATATGTATAAATTTAAAAAAACACATAAATCGGATAAGTGGTTGTCGAGTGATAAGCGCACTAACGGACAGACAGACAGACAGAGAGACGTTGCATTTTATATATATTATATTCTTTGCTACATGATATTGTTCCATATTTAATGCTTTAGGCAGTGTATTGCAAGGGAACGCGTTAGCGCCAAACTTTTCTCCGACTTGATTCATTATTATCGTCGCTGCTTATTCCTTATGTCATCTAACGTAATAAAATATAGTCTATACCCTGTCCAGAGGACATATGTATATTTAAAAAAAAAGCACGTATATCGGATAAGTGATTCTCCAGTCATAAGCGCACTAACGGATGAACAGACTGACGGAGAGACGTTGCATTTTATATATAATATAGATATAGATTATAATTATTATTATATAACCTGGCCAAAGAATATATGTATGAATTTAAAAAAACACACGTAAATCGGATAAGTGGTTCTCGCGTGATAAACGCACTAATGGACAGACAGACAGACAGAGAGACATGGCATTTTATATATATTATAGATTATAGATATCCTCTGCTACATAATATTGTTCCATATTTAATGGTTTAGATTGTGTATTGCAACAGAACGCGCTAGCGGCAAACTTTTTTCCGACTTCAGTCACTATTATCGTCACTGCTCATTCCTTATGCTACCTATCGTAATAAAATATAGCCTATAACCTGGCGGGAGAACATATGTACGTTTAAAAAAAAAAGTACGAAAATCGGATGAGTGGTTCTCCAGTGATAAGCGCACTAACGGACAGACAGATAGACGGACACACAAAGAGATAAAGATACGTTGCATTTTATATATATTATAGATGTAATAAAATGTATATTATAACCTGGTCAGAGAACCTATGTATGAATTTAAAAAATTACATAAATCGGATAAGTGGTTCTCGAGGGATAAGTGCACTAACGGACAGACAGACAGACAGAGAAACGTTGCATTTTATATATATTATAGATATAGATTATTATTATTATTATATAACCTGGCCAAAGAATATATGTATGAATTTAAAAAAGACACGTAAATCGGATAAGTGGTTCTCGCTTGATAAACGCACTAATGGACAGACAGACAGAGAGACATTGCATTTTATATATATTGTAGATTATAGATTAAAGATATTCTCTGCTACATAATATTGTTCCATAATTAATGGTTTAGGCTGTGTATTGCAAACGGAACGCGCTAGCGGCAAACTTTTTTCCGACTTCATTCACCATTTTACGTCACTGCTCATTGCTTATGATACCTATCGTAATAAAATATAGCCTATAACCTGGCCAGAGAACATATGTATGTTTTAAAAAAAAAAGTACGTAAATCGGATAAGTGGTTCTCCAGTGATAAGCGCACCAACGGACAGACAGAGAGACGTTGCATTTTAAATATATTATAGATTATTCTTTAAAATATGTTTTAAATGTTAACATTATTTTTTATCGGGTTAAATGGACCACTGATGGAAACTATGGCGTTTCATTGTCTGTAGGATAACTTCATAAAAAATAATCAAATCTGCAAAAATAAAAATAGTGCAGTAAAAAAAGCATTTGAAATTGCAGCAATATTATGATTTTATCCTCTCTGGGGTATTACCAGGAGTATTATCCTGGGTTTTGGACCTCGAAAAACTTGTGCTCTTTTGTTTACAAACAATTGAAGTTTTCAAAACGCGTTTTTGAGCTTACAATGTGAATAATCTCGGTTATATAAGTCGGATCGAGAAGAAAAAAAAAACAAATTCTTCGTAATAAAATTTCCAATAAATCATTAGCTTTAAGTCGCTCAAGTACGTACATAACCTACAAAATTAAAAATCGACAAAAACTTTTTTTTTTCATTTTATTGTACAGGGTGAGTCAGCGATAGAGTAAAGTTCATTATCTCATTTGTTTCGGGAAAGACGAAAAAATGTTAAATACAATAGTTTTAGGAATGTTAAGGTGCACAGTTTAAAATTATTTTTGAGTATACAGGGTACTTCAAAAAAGTGTGGCCAATATAACATATGTTTTTTTAAATGGAACATCCTATTTTCTAATTTATTTTTAAATTCTGCGTAAAATTTTATAACCTTTTTATTAATAATGTTATATACCTAAACCTAGTAGTTTTTCTAATATTTCAATTTTTTTAAAAAAATACTAGTTTTCAGTTTTGTAAAAAATTGCCAGTAGCGTCATTGTTTCTAAAGGTGGAATACTCATAATTGATACGAGCGTTCTATAGAGATGAAAAAAAGATATATCTAAAGAAATTTGAGTTAGATGCTACAGGGTGTTCAAAATAAATTTATACATTTCGACTATTTTAAATTAAAAAATCTCAAATTTTTTAAATGACACACTGTATATTATTATTTTTTCTAATAGATTTTACAAAACCCTCCAACTTTTATTCAGTATGTCATATACCTATTTCTAATAGTTTTCGATTTAATTTAAATTTGTCAATTTTTATCCTTGTTTTTAATACACTTACGCTATAACATCATAGTTGCCAAGACACACACACACACCTTTATTAAAAAAAAATCATTTTTGTTAACATTTTTTTTTAAATAACCGAAAAAACGCAATTGTTATTATCTGATTAATAAAAAACGAGGTTAAAATGACTCCAAAAAATTTTTTTATTGGCATCGGAAAGCTGGCATGAGCACCTAAATTTAAAGAAAAAAAAACAGATCCATTTTGGACTAAATGGCATAAAATGGCCGGATATTCAAATTTTAAATAACAAAATTCAATTGCGCCCATTGCCGGCCTCGGTGGCGCGGTGGGCTAAGGAGCCTATCTGTGAATCAAGAGGTCAACGGTTCGATTCCGTGTATCGGCTGGGTGTTTGTGATTGTCCCATGTTATTTCTCATTAGTACATCTAATGATCGCTAGCACACTAGGTGATATCACTGGATATCAACCTGATCATCATGTTATCTTCTCATTAGTATATCTAATGATCGCCAGCACTTTATCTTATAGAATTATGTAATATTCTGTTTGCTAAATAAAATACAGATAACAAAAAAAAATTGTGACCACTGGGGTCAATATTTTCGTACCATAATTTGAAGGACTTTTTGCTCTAATAAAAGACATATTTTCTGAAAGTTACAAGCCGATCGGTTCATTTAGTCGATCTATACAATAAAATGTTTTTTGCCTATTTTTTCAATTTTTTAGGTTATATACAAACTTAAGCGACTTAAAACTAACGAGAATTTGTTGGTGGAATTTTCTTAAAAATTTTTTAAAAATAATTCTTAGAAGTATAGGCAATAAATATCTGTAAAAAAAATCGAATTTTTGAAAATTCGAGGTGCATGTAACTCCTTTTAAATTATTGACTAGTGTTTTTTTTAGTGTACAGATTACTTCGGTGTCTGTCTGTCTATCCGTCTGTCTGTGTGTCACACCCGATTTTCTCCGAAACTATTTGTCATAGAAAGTTGAAATTTGGTAATAATATAGGAATTGATGGCCTCATTAGAGCCATGTAGTTTTGAAAGTTAAATTTTGACTTACGGGGTTAGTTTTGGGGGGTGAAATCGGAGGTGAAAGAAACAAATTTTTTACTAGGTCATCGAGTGTGGTGTCAAATGAAAGCTTGTGAAAACACGAGTAAAAAAATATATATAATGTAATACTTGTTCATACTTTTCTTTATATTATTTTTAAAAAATCGCGAAAAATCGCTGTCCCCTCCCCTTATCTCGAAAAGTACTGATCAAAAAATTTTGAAAAAATTCTGGAATATTCTCCATGTGATGTAGATTGAACGAAAATTATCACGAGTGCATTACCTTTAATAATTTATCTGCTATATAAAAAACAAAAATTTCAAGGTCATCAGTTTTCAGCAAAGATTGGAAACAAACTTTGCTGAAAACTCATTTGGGTGTGTTCTGTGAAGTCACTGATCATTTTATACCACCGTAACAAAATTTTTTATTTTAAAAGCAATCAACGTACGGAACACTAATTGTGCAAGTTCAACTTGCACTTGACCGGTTATTTTTTTTTTCACGTTACAACGATTAAAAGTAAAATAATTTCACAAACTTTACGACACCATTTTAAGTTAGAATCACTTTGGTAATTTTAAACATTTTAAGTGTGAGAGTGCGTTAAAAAAATATTGATTATCATTTTTTAGATTCAAAATATTTTAATATTTTGTTTCATTATCGTGGGACCATATTCAAAAATTGTTTTTAGAAACCCCGTGTTATATGTCATTAGGCGGGCTACCTTTTAAGTTTTTACAAAAAGAATGGAAGAAAAAAAATTTTTTGGTACGAATCGTTTTGTTTCTCAAAATATTCGCCTTTAAGATTTATACGCTTTTGCATGCGTTCGAACCAATTCTCGAAACATTTTTTCCACTCTGAAGTTGGTAGCTCAAAAACATGGTTTTGGAAGAATTCAACAGTTTGAGTTGAGGTGATGAAAATCGCTGTCCACGCATTTTTTTGACATTCGGGAACAAAACGAAGTCGTTAGACGATAAATCAGGTGGATGAGGCCAAGGAGACATTAATTCGATGTTTTTCTTCGTCAAATAATCAATTGTTTGACATGCTGGGTGAGAGCTGGCATTGTCATGATGAAGAATAATGCGACGCTTTCGGTTGTTTTTCCTGATTTCATCGATGACTTCTGGCAAACAAATTATTGTATACCATTCAGCATTAACTGTTCTTCGATCCTCTAAAGCAGTGCTTACAACATATCCAATATAACCAAAGAAACAAGAGATCATTTTTTTGAAAGTGCCTCACGGACGAACCATTGTTGGATGCGGTTCATCTTGAAACACCCAAACAGTTGTTTATTGCTTAGTTTTCAGCTCGTACAAATATATTCAAGTTTCGTCTCCTGTTATGATGTTGTATACGGATTTTGCATATCCTCGGTCGAATTTTTTGAGCATTTCCTTACACCAATTGACACGAGCCTGTTTTTGAGTTTCAGTTAAATTATACGGAATTCATCAGGAAGAGATCTTTTTCACAGATAAATGTTCATGCAAAATCGAAAGTACTGCAGTGTTCGATATGCCTAAAAATGCCTCTACCAGGTGTACAAGTATGAAATGCGGATGGTGCACCAATGCGGTTTGTGCTATAAAGATTTGACACTGCGCCATTTTGTTGTATCATCAACAAGAGTCAGACGCACACGAGTGATAAATTGGAAATGTGTGTGCATAGTGTTGTGTTGTTGTGTTCAATATGTCGAAATTTATACCGAACAAAGAGCATTCGCGGACGACATGAATTTTTTGTTTTCATTTGAAGAAAACTGCTGTTGAATCATACCGATTACTTCAAGAAGCTTATGGTGAACATGTCCCATCGCAAGATACGTATGAACGATGGTTTCGGCGTTTCAAAAGTGATGACTTCGATGTTGCAGACAAGGAACGTGGAAAACCGCCAAAAAAATACGAAGATGTGGAATTGCAAGCATTAATGGACGAAGATGATTCGCAAACACAAAAACAACTTGCAATTGGGCGTTAGTCAACAAGCTGTTTCCAGTCGGCTACGAGAGATGAGAAAGATTCAGAAGACCGGTAGACGGGCAAATGGAAAAGCGCAAAAACACGTGTGACATTTTGCTCGCTCGGTACAAAAGGAAGTCGTTTTTACATCGTATAGTTACAGGGGATGAAACGTGGATTTATTTTGAGAATCCCAAGCGCAAAAAATCATGGATAGACCCAGGCGCACCATCCACATCGATCGCAAAACCGAATCTCTTTGGCAGAAAGACGATGCTCTGTGTTTGGTGGGACCAGAGGGGCGCTATTATAAGCTGTTAAAACCTGGGGAAACGGTTAATACTAAACGTTACCAACAACAATTGACCGATTTGAACCGTTCGCTGCTTGAAAAAAGGCCAGAATACCGAAAGAGGTAACACAAAGTTATTTTTCTTCATGACAATGCTCCATCACATACGGCAAAACCAGTTCTTGATACGTTGGAAGCACTCAGCTGGGAAGTTCTACCCCACGCAGCTTACTCACCAGACTTCGCTCCTTCCGAATATCACTTGTTTGCATCCATGGGTCACGCACTTGCTGAGCAGCGTTTTGGTTCGTACGAAGATGTGAAAAAATGGCTCGATGAATGGTTCGCAGCAAAAGAGGAAGATTTTTACTGGCGTGGTATTCACAAATTGCCCGAAGGATGGGAAAAATGTATAACAAGCGATGGAGCATACTTCGAATAAAGCACTTTTTATCATTCTTCCGAATTTAACATGTTTTTTTAGAAAAAAAATCCGCATTTCATACTTGTACACCTGGTATATTAAGATAAGTCACATGCCGATCCTCTTCAATCCTGTTGCGCACAGCATCGATGTTTTTTGGCACAATAACCGACTTTGGTCGACCTTCACGAAATTCGGTTTTTTCTGATAATGATTCATTACCGATCAATCGTAAAAAGTCATCCAACGAAACCCTTCACATGAAATTTCCGCTTGTTCACAAAACTGTCTTTGTTTTTAGACGCTCACTAAAAACAAACTACTCGGCCAGTTTCTAAGCTGTCTCTGTTTTAACAATAACAAATGTCAGATTTTACAACAATGATAATGTCACATCCCAATAGCGCCATCTAGTGGGCGTTTGTAAAAACTTAAAACGCGGCCTTTGTATTATCACTTTTTGTTACTTTTATTACTTTCCGACCATGCCCTAAACTTTGGTTAGTAATATAGTTATCAGAACCCTAAATGACTGACATGGAACATATTAAACAAAAGTTTGAGACTGTTCCTTTAAGTTATCTACCTAGCCATGAAAATTACGTAATAGCACGGTGAACCAAAAATTAACTGTTGTACGATAACGGCAAGATTCACAAGGCTCGCACAGTTCAAACCACTACCGAAAGCTGTGGATTCACCGAGTTATCACATCCATCCGATAGCTCTGACTTACCACCTTTAGACTTCTTTTTGTTCAGACATCAGAAGGAAGACCTCTGAGAGAGTAGAGTATCGCCGTTAGTAGAGTACAGACGATCGTTTCTCTCTCGCACCCTAGCTCGGAACTTCGCACGAAGTGCGCATGCGTTTTTTAAGAACATATTAATTCTGTGTGAGTTCCCGGAAATTATATAGTGTATATAAGAGGCGCACATGCGGTTAGCAGTCTGCTCTTTTCTGGATTCTCTCTTTAATAGCACTCGCTTCGCTTACAGACGAAGATAGGGCACTAGCTCTATAGGAGTATTACATATATATCAAGAACTCGTGGCTCTCATGTTTCCTCAGTGAGCGTTCTTTACGAGTGGCGGTCGACGGATTTCTTTCTAACACCTTCACTATCAACGCCGGTGTGCCCCAAGGCTCCATACTATCTCCTGCTCTCTTTCTCATTTACATTAACGATCTGCTGGAAAAAACCGGAAATCCAGTCTACAGCTTTGCAGATGACAGTACGCTTATCTCTTCATTCACTTTGAATGCTCGGACATTGGCTGCTCAGGCGAGTGTCCGCAGACAGCGGGAAGTCGTTCAACTTAACAAAGACCTGGAAGAAATTCTATCTTGGGGTGACAGTAACCAAGCGGAATTTAACGCTACAAAAACCCAGGCAGGAGTTTTTTCTAAAAAAGTTAACATTGCTGAACCCGACATAGTTATGGTGGGGCACTCCATTCCCCTAACATCGTCACTCAATTTGTTGGGCGTTATTTTGGGAGCAAATATGTCCTGACATGAGTATGTTGGTGGCATAGCAAGGAGAGCTTCTCAAAAGTTGGGAATATTATTTCGAGCCAGAAAGCTTTACACTCCACAACAACTGTTAATTCTTTACAAAGCTTAAATTCGATCAACTATGGAATACTGTTCCCATGTTTGGGGCTCCGCTCCCAAACATACACTGCATCTTTTGGATTCTATTCAGAGAAGAGCTGTTCGTCTTATTGGAGGCCCGGAACTGACCGGCGGCCTTTAATTCACTAGAACATCGAAGAACGGTTGGCGACTTGAGCCTATTCTACAAGTATTTTCATGGAAAGTGTTCGGAGGATGTAGCCCGCTTAATTCCTCCCAGAGCGGTGCATGTTAGAAATACAGGTCGCGCTGATACTTCACATCCGTATGAGGTTCAGCTTGTTACTCCTCATACAACGCTTTTCAAGCACTCTTTTATATGGAGAACATCATCCCTTTGGAATAATTTCCCCAGGACTATGCTTCCCACTGAGTACAATTTACAGCGATTCAAGAACAACGTGAATCGCTTTTTCCGCACACGTGTCGCTCCTGTAGCGCTTTAGGGACCTCCCTGCAGCACGGGTGCTAACCCATAAAAAAAAAACAGACAATTTTCTCTCTGATAACGAACTGAAAGCCGCTTGAGTTCGGAGAGCTTTTCTTCACAGCTAAGTAGATAACTTAAAAAAATACCGTTAATTATGAAAATATTTTCACCGCAAGAGTCGTTCTTGTTTATATACAGATGTAAACGCAAAACTAAATGTTATTCCGTTTTAATTTATTATTATTTTTAGATTGGATTGGAGGACTATATCCTGTAATGATTTATGCTAATAAGTAACTGTACGTCATTGCGTTTTGGTGGTATCTCTTATACTTATATACAGGGTTGTGTAAAAAATTTGAAATAAATTGAAAATTTTATTTACGGCTTTTCCAAACTCTAATTTTCAGTGTAGACCTTAGGAAACATCTTTTTTGAGCAGAAAAAGTTATTCAAAGTCGTACACAGGAATTACGACTATCAGTTTGAAACTAAAAATTACTTTTTGTAGCATTTCAGACATTTTTGATTTTGTCGAATCATATTTTTTTTTAATTTTTCGCCCATCATGAATATTTTTTCAGGTAAAATCAGTTTTTTCTGAATGCACCAGGTTCAAATGAAAACTAGAGTTACGAATAACTGTAAACAAAAATGTCGCATTTGTTGCAAACTTTTGGGCACAAAACATGTAGTTTTAGTACTCTAGTATATATGTAGAAATATAGAAATTTGAAAATGTAGTTATCAATAAAGTAGTATTTGCATCACGCACTTTTTTGTTAATTTACCTATATTTCTTTCTGCATCATTGAACAAATGCTTGAAGGTTTTAACCATAGATCAAACAACCGAAATAGATAATGAAATAAGGTCTTTTTTATATCGTTGATTAGAGGAAAAGGGGGGAAAAGAAAACTTTACATATTTTCTACATTATAATCAGAATTATTCCTGATTTATGATTGAGGTAAAGACTAAATTTCAGGCATAATTATTTAAAGTTAAATATAAAAGAGGTAAAAAGATGAGTGAGGAGGTAGAGGTGTTGCTTCGTACATGTCGTCCCTTTTGGGAATTCTGAAAATTGTATCATAAAGAAAACTCTCTGCGAAAACACAAGAACCTTAAATATAATTTTCCAGACATACCATAAGAGTGTAGTTTACTAAACAATCGCTTGTGATTGTCTAAAATTACGTTATTAAATATGTGTGACATTAGTTAGATTTTCTGTTGATCTGTGCCTAGAGAGGCCATATTGATGGTCCCTAAAAATATTACTTTACTTTACTTACTGAAAGTAAGGTTATTGGTCGCTAGTTGTTTGACAAAGTGTGTTTTTTGTTTTTGCCTTTTTTGAGTATCGTTTGGAACTCGCGCATTTTCAGCAGGAAGAAAATGTTCTTATTCTCTAGAATTGGTTTGAAAGTCTACAAAAAACGCACGTGCATTTTTCAAGTACTGCGACAGGTATTGTATCAGCTTTACAAACTTTTTTAAAATACTATCTGAAGACAATATCGGGCATCTTTCGCTACACATGAGGTATAGTGGGTGGTGTTTTCTCTGGAAAATAGCTATACAGGGTGAAGCAAAGAGTTCAGCTAATAAGTTGGCTTTTAAATAGGTGTGGTTACAATAGTATTATTTGGCCGTGTAAGTGGCGGTACAGTGAATTTAGTGAAATTATGGGTAAGTCTTAGCAGCCGATCAAAAAATCTTTGATTCTTCGGATTTGTACCCCAAATCTTGAGCGGTTCGGGCGCCTCTCTGTCCCTGATTCCTAGAATACCCGATGACGAAACCAGTTTCTGGTCGAAAGAACCTAACGGCGGATTTAGGCCACTCCCTGATTTGTCGGTGAGGTATCGTTTTTCTCGGTGTGCTCAGTACCGATTCGGTAACGAAAACATACCGGACGCCTATATTTCAATGAAATCCACCTAACTTAATCAGCGCCCGCGCGAGTCAGGCATACCGAGAAAAATGATACCGCACCGACAAATCAGGGAGCAGCCTTATAGTGATAAAGTAAGTCTCGTCAAGAAGACTCCTTCACGGGCAGCGATCTATCATATATAAATATATATAAATATATATATATATATATATATATATATATATATATATATATATATATATATATATAATAAATATAATGACACTATAGTCCGCGAAAGGTGTAATGTGAATTCCGTGGTAACAACTTTAAAGAGAAAACAGTTAACGTGGTTCGAGCACATGGAGCGAATGAGCGACTGTAGAATGGTAAAGAAAATATGGGAAATGGCAGTGGATAAGAAGTATAAAAGACGTAGGCTAACAAGAACGTGCAATGATGGTGTAGGAAAAATCTTGAAAGAGAACAACATTACCTGGAAACAGGCGGAGAACAAATGGCAGAGGACCGAAAGGAGTGGCGACGCATTACCTGCTCCACTACCTCGACACCGTAAGGTAGAAGAGGAAGGATTATGTATGTATGTAGGTATGGATATATATTGTAGTTTTCTACGTTGACTATCTGTATGCAGCTGATAAAATCTATTTTGTGACCTCTCTGAAGTCAGTATTGAAAAAATGTGTCTTTTGTTTGTTTTTGTTGCAATTAGCTCTTCTAGTCTAGCAATATTCTTCTACTGGTTTGTCTGACGTATGCTTAGCTGCTTCCACACTGATTTTCCAGTTGAATTTTGTCTTTGAAATTTCTTAGGATAGATCTTATTTTGATGTATGGTAGAATGCATTGGGACTGTCATCCAAGTCTTCACGGAACTTTTTTTTATGAATTTCGTAGTTCATTTATAGCCCTGTTTATTGTGTATTGTTTTTATCCATTCTAGTTCAGGCCTACAATTGAGAGGGGTGGTGGTGGAGTCAGTACTTGGATATCTATTTGTGAGCGTTAGTTTTCTATATACCGTAAGTTCCAAAAGCCCGTCTTCAGTTTTGATTACATGCACGTCTAGAGAAGGCCAGCTGGTTGTTCTGTTCGATTTCTCGCTGAATTCTTTCATGAATTGACTTTAAATTTAAAAAATTTAAACTTTAAAAAGAAAACTAGGAAGTTGAAGGGCTGGTCCCTACCGAAGAGCTATATATATATAGCTATATATATATATATATATATATATATATATATATATATATATATATATATATATATATATATGTGACATATAAATGCACACAGAAAGTTTTGCCGCTATTTCGCAGAAATAATTGATTTGCTTGTATATTCTCTAACGAAAGAAGTATATTGTTGTATATTGTATATTCTCTAACGAAAGAAGCCAAATTTAAAAAATTTAAACTTTAAAAAAAACTAGGAAGTTGAAGGTGGTCCCTACCGATAGCTATAAATATATATATATATATATATATATATATATATATATATATATATATATATATATATATATATATATATATATATATATATATATATATATATATATATATATATATATATATATATATATATATATATATATATATATATATATATATATATATATATATATATATATATATATATATATATATATATATATATATATATATATATATATATATGACATATAAATGCACACAGAAAGTTTTGCCGCTATTTCGCAGAAATAATTGATTTGCTTGTATATTCTCTAACGAAAGAAGTCATGTTTCTTATGCTAATGATGACGCCATTATAGTACACTTTTGCACGTTTTGCAAACTCGGCATAATTTCAATGAGGTTGCTAATAATTTTCAATTTCCTTTAAAAAATCATAGGCGGACGGCAGATACAAGGTGTTTTCATTCTTCATTGATATTTCGGTGATATAGGTACAGTTAAAGAAGATATTTTTTTATTTGGAAAATTATCCCAAAGGCACTGGCTGACCTCAACTACAACAGAGTTTGCGAAATTAAAGAGTGAGTAATATACATTACAAAACAAAAACGACTATTTTTTTTATTAAGTTGCATAAAGATACATCTCTCAAGTTTTAAGAGGGCAATACTTTAAAAAATAATAGGCAGACGGCAGATACAAGGTGTTTTCTTTTTCATTGATATTTCGGTGATATAGGTATAGTTAAAGAAGATTTTTTTATTTGGAAAATTATCCCAAAGGCACTGACTGACCTCAACTAGAACGGAGTTTGCAAAATGAAAGAGTGAGTAATATACATTATTACAAATTAAAAACTACTATTTCTTTCATTAAGTTGAATAAGGATACATCTCTCAAATAAGTTTAAGAGAGCAATACTTAGAAAACAGTAAAATTCGGACACAATAATGAAATCGTAAAAGTCACAAGCTTAGTAATGAATAATTTATAATTACACATAATTAGATTCACAAAAGGTACTATTAAAATCAAATAAGATGGACAGCGGTGCGCAAAATTGGGTACTATGAAAAAAAAATGCAATCCCAATAGGTATTATTGGCATTACCTATTATTTCATTTGGTATTATTTTAGACAAAGTTATTTAAATGCATTTATTCTATAACCTTCAATGAACAGCTTAATTTTTCTATATAAAACCGAACTCAATAGTGAATAGCAACAATTGTATTGAACAATTTGTTGATTGAGTTTGTGCTGGTCGTTGGAAGTTACAGGGTGCCAAAATGAAGAGCCTAATCCTTTTAAGTTGTTTTTTTCGTGTTTGCCAATGCAGTAAGTGTTTTATTATATTGTACTATATTAGGGATGAAATGCAGTGACCTATCCGCTACTACATATTCAGATTTATTTTGTAGTTATTATAAATAGTTTTTAAAACCCAAACGAGCGATTTCACCAACACCAAGAGTCGCCGAATGTAGCCTTCAAATGTTGAATCAATTTCTTGTTATACTAAGATGCCGAATGTAACCTTCAGATGTTGAATCAATTTCTATTATAATAAGAAATTGATTTAACATTTGAAGGCTACATTCGGCGACTCTGCCATTCGAAAAATTTATTATTTCTCTGACAGAGCGTAATCTCAACATGAAAACAAGTTCAATTTTTCTTCTCTACCCACGTATGAATCGGAATGTGGAATACAGAGTGGCATTTTTTTTCGCCACTTCCTATGGAAAATGGGCATGCGATGGGATTGGTGGATGTGTTAAAAGTGCGGCGAGAACTACAAGTCTTCAGAGCGACAGTGAAAATCAAATAACATCTCCCAAATGCTAGTTTGGGAGAGATTATTTTAAAAATGTAAGCTTCGATTTTTGTACAAATGAGGAAAGACAGGCTTTCGAAAACATTTATCAATCTAAAGCTATATTTAAGGCTCGCCATTTCCATGCGTTGGTACCGAAAGAAAGTAACCCACTGAAATATCTTCTAGTTCTTCACAGTTAATGTTTGAAATAATTTAATAAATATTGTAAAATTTTTACTTAACTGTTTGTTAAATAATAGATGCAAAAGGTCTTGATATTACTATTATGATTTCCTTCGTTAAAAATTAAGTTTTTCGAGAGCGTCAGGGTTAGCGGCTCGCGCGTTAGAGTCCACGAAGGCTTAAGGAGGTGGAGGTGTTAAACGTAAAATATGAAAACTATTTTGTACAGATTTATTTCGATAGATTAATTAGTTTAGAAATTTTCTATGAAATATTTAAGGTCTTTAGGAAATTTATTTAAATAAAAATCGAAATTAACAATACATACCAGGTGTACAAGTATGAAATGCGGATTTTTTTTCTAAAAAAACATGTAAATTCGGAAGAATGATAAAAAAGTGCTTTATTCAAAGTATGCTCCATCGCTTGTTATACATTTTTCCCCATCTTTCGGGCAATTTGTGAATACCACTCCAGTAAAAATATTCCCCTTTTGCTGCGAACCATTCATCGAGCCATTTTTTCACATCTTCGTACGAACCAAAGCGCTGCTCAGCAAGTGCGTGACCCATCGATGCAAACAAGTGGTAATCGGAAGGAGCCAGGTCTGGTGAGTAAGCCGCATGGGGTAGAACTTTCCAGCTGAGTGCTTCCAACGTGTCGCGAACTGGTTTTACCGTACATGATGGAGCATTGTCATGAAGAAAAATGACTTTGTGTTACCTCTTTCGGTATTCTGGCGTTTTTTCAAGCAGCGAACAGTTCAAATCGGTCAATTGTTGTTGGTAACGTTTAGTATTAACCGTTTTCCCCAGGTTTTAACAGCTCATAATAGATCACGCCCCTCTGGTCCCACCAAACACAAAGCATCGTTTTTCTGCCAAAGCGATTCGGTTTTGCAGTCGATGGGGATGGTACGCCTGGGTCTATCAATGATTTTTTGCGCTTGGGATTCTCAAAATAAATCCACTTTTCATACCCTGTAACTATACGATGCAAAAACGACTTCCTTTTGTACCGAGTGAGCAAAATATCACACGTGTTTTTGCGCTTTTCCATTTGCCTGTCGTTCAACTCATGTGGTACCGGTCTTCTGAATCTTTTCCATCTCTCGTAGCAGATTGGAAACAGCTTGTTGACTAACGCCCAATTGCTCGACGAGTTGTTTTTGTGTTTGCGAATCATCTTCGTCCAATAATGCTTGCAATTCCACATCTTCGTATTTTTTTGGCGGTTTTTTCACATTCCTTGTCTACAACATCGAAGTCACCACTTTTGAAACGCCGAAACCATCGTTCACACATATCTTGCGATAGAGCATGTTCACCATAAGCGTCTCGAAGTAATAAGTATGATTCAACAGTAGTTTTCTTCAAACGAAAAAAAAAATTAATGCTGTCCGCGAATGCTCTTTGTTCGGTATAAATGTCGACATATTGACCACAACAACACAACACTATGCACACACTTTTCCAATTTATCACTCGCGTGCGTCTGACACTTGTTGATGACACAACAAAATGGCGCAGTGTCAAATCTTTATAGCATAAACTACATTGGTGCACTATCTGTTGTCTGAAATCCGCATTTCATACTTGTACACCTGGTAAACATTTAGCTTCATTTAAAAAAATTACCTCAATTATCTCTATTCGTTTCCAAAATATGAATAAATGAAAAATTCTATACATAAATATTCAACTAGCGATTATTCGCAAAATAATTGAAGTATTGCAAAAAAGAATTTAGGGGATAAAAAAGTACGTGTACCTCTATCGAAAAACATGGTTTAATTTGAAATCCGAGAAAAAAATTTTTCAGGTGGCCCGTTTTGCTTATTTTGACCCAACTATTATTAAAGGCCTATAATGATAATCGATCAGTATTATTCCCTGCGCATTCCACAAAATACTGGCCAAAACCTTTCCAGATGAGGTTTGTTCTAGCCACTCTGTGGATTGGCTGTTGGACTCACGCGTGTAATAATGGATCTATTTTTCTTCCATTATTACGAGTCGTCGAAACAACTCCTTTCGATTACGCCGAAACAATGCCAAATAGCATTCTGATTCTTCGACACATTGCTGTTTTTGATGAATCGTGAAATTGCACGGTACCCATCTGGCACATAGCTTTTCATATGCAAATATTCTTGTAAAATATGCCTCAAGTGTTCAGGTCATATTTTCGCGATGTCAACTGTTTCTCTCACTTCCACTCTGCGGTCATTCAGAGCAAAATAGTGGATTTTTTCGTGTTTTTTGGAGTGACTCTCTCATTTGGACGTCCGGAACGTCTTGCATCATCGGTTCTTATACGACCTCAATACAGTTCACTAAACCATCGACATATAGTTGTTTTCGACCGAACAAATGTAGCCTTCTCAAGCCATTTTTGGGTTCTGGCTGTATTTTTCCCACCAAAAAACAATGTTTAATCAACACACGAAATCCTTTTTGTTCCATCGTTTTACAAAAATCAAAAGTGTCACTCAAACATACATTATATTCCCTGGCCAAGTTATAGGATATATTTTATTATATTAGGTAACATAAGGAATAAGTAATGACAATAATAGTGAATCAAGTTGGAAAAAAGTTTGTCGCTAGCGCGTTTTCTTGCAATACACTGCCTAAACCATTAAATATGGAACAATATCATGTATCAAAAAATATAATATATAAAATGCAACGTCTCTCTGTTTGTCTGTCTGTCCGTTAATGCGCTTATGACTTGAAAACCACTTATCCGATTTTACATGTTTTTTTTTAATTCATACATTTGTTCTCTGGCCAAATTATCTATAATCTTCTATAATATTTATAAAATGCAACGTCTCTTTGTCTGTCTATCTGTCTGTCCGTTAGTGCGCTTATCACTCGAGAACCACTTATTCAATTTACCTGTTTCTTTTTTTAATTCATACATTTGTTCTCTGGCCAGGTTATCTATAATCTTCTATAATATATATAAAATACAACGTCTCTCAGTCTGTCTCTCTGTCGGTTATCACTCGAGAACCACTTATCCGATGTACGTGCTTTTTTTAAAAAAAAAACATATACATATGTTTCCTGGCCAGGTTATAAGATATATTTTATTACGTTAGATAACATAAGGAATAAGCAGCGACGATAATAGTGAATCAAGTCGGAAAAAGTTTGCCGGTAGCGCGTTCTCTTGCAATACACTGCCTAAACCATTAAATATAGAACATGTAACAAAGAATAAAATATATATAAAATGCAACGTCTCTCTATCTGTCTGTCTGTCCGTTAGTGCGCTTATCCGATTTACGTGTTTTTTTTTTTTAATTCATACATATGCTCTCTGGCCAGGTTATTCCTCTAAAAGTAGTGCATGTTCGGAATCTACGTCGCGCTAACACATCACATCCGTATAAGTCACGACGATTCAAGACTAACATGAATCGCCTCTTCCGCACACGTGTGGCTCCTGCAGTGCTTTAGAGATTTCCCTGCAGCACTTATACTGCGCCCATAAAAAAATGTAGGTATACGTGCATGTATTCCTGAATATAACTGGAGAACGAATAATCCCATACTTATACGTTTTTTTTTTCACATGTAGGTACATTAACTCCCACTATATTTGATTGAAACTTGCTAGGAAACAAAGAAAATATTGCAAAAATAACATAGAAAAATTTTCTTTCGAGTCAATAAAATTGCTCATACCTCGCATAATCGTTGAAGCAATTTCGAAAAGGATAGACAAAAACGCAGAAAGTATAATAGCATGCAACATCTATGACTGTATTTTGAAATTTATAAACAGTTATCTATAAAAATTTCGCCCATAGTTAGTCAGATATGAGATAGGTGACGCTGAGTTAAGTATATCAACCAACTTTAAAGTTAATAGTTTCGATTCGGTTATAGAAAACTGTTGATTCAATTTTTATTGCAAACAGGTGTATGGTGAAGTAGCGGGAGATTAGTTTGAGTTAGTAGTACGAAATGGGGCCTGTGTGCTTCTTTACGTAGTTTATTACTTCAGTAATGCAAGTTTAAATACTACTAATGACCTAGTCTAAATTGACATAAAAAAATTATGTTGATATTTTAGCTGGATGAGGCCCTTAAGAATGAGTTTATAGAAAAACTCCAAGAATATGGTTTGGAATGTGCTGAACAGGAAAATGCTCCACAATGTAAGTTACTTATTTATATGACCGTTTGACTATTAATTAGCAAAGACATATTTTAGTTATGTTCTGTATATTACCACAATAGCATTTTTATGGATCAGCTGTTACTGATTATGTTGCTAATCGCCAATATATATATATATATATATATATATATATATATATATATATATATATATATATATATATATATATATATATATATATATATATATATGTATATATATATATATATATATATATATATATATATATATATATATATATATATATATATTATCGAATTTACTCCATATATTGGAGCTGACTCCTCCTTGTAGCAAGACCGATTGCAGAAAATTCACCTTAAATAGGGGTTCTCAATAATAAAGGAAAAAATCGACCCTAAAGAAATGATGACACGAATTTTTTTTTCAAGCCGACACTGGTAAATCACACAATATCGCCGATGGTCAAGCAGAACGTAATGTCTACAATGTTGTTCAACAAATTCAATAAAAAAATATTGTTAAAATCATTACCTTTTAAAATAATTAATTGTACAAGTTTTATATTTCCATATTTGATAAGTAAAAATTTTAACACATGTAATTCACAGAAATTTTATTTACTTTATTGTAAAAATGACGGTTTTACTTTATTCTAAAGCCGACAAAGGATCTCTTGTTGGCGTCCGCCGCTTTATCAGTAGCTTTTTAGTGGCTCTTCGCTTGGCGGTGTCCAAGTGACAACGCCCTCTATCAAAACGCCAAACTCACATTTAGTTTGTTTGTTCACAGCGAACGTTCACAAATTTTGCAATATGTCGTGGGTAAAGTGAGGTAAAGAGCAATGTATTGCAGGCTTCTTTACTAATATAGTGGAGTTAATAAAGAAATTGATTATAAAAATCTCACGCATAATCATATTTTATATGGAGATCGATGGCACATTTAAGGCATATAAAAATAATAAATAAATATATTTTTAAACCTACTTTGTTTTTTCACTTTAACACTAAAAATCTTACAATTCTTACAAAAAAATAGTTTACCATTTCGGTATTAATCTTGGAAAAGTTAAAAGAAAAACTTATTTGAAAATCTGTTTTTATTTTGCGCCAACCCAAGCAGCTGTTAATATAAAAGTCAAAATCAGTTGTTAAAAGGTAATGATCGAGTTGTTCTCGTGCGTTACCAAGGAATTATTTCTTTTAAAATAGATACAAAATTTTCTTATTTATGGTTAAATATTATTTTCATTTGTAATTAGATCAATGTTACCTGAAATTTGAAAATTGGTAACTGTTGAAGAAAATCGTAGGTTCGGCAACACACGCCCACGCCTGAGCTATTTCGTACAACGGTGGCCTTTTAGGTGCGGATTGTTTTGGCGGTAAAATCCAGGGTAAATTCCCATTTTGTCGATTGACCGTTTCGTCGACTGGGCATTCTTACCTGTTTTGTCACCCTTTCGTCGACTGAGACCATTTGACCGTTGACCATTTGAAACCGTTCCCTTTTTGTTGACTCGCCGAATTAAACCCACCAAGTAAAGCTGTAGGTGGCCTTCAACCCTCTACAGGTAGTTTCACTTAGCTATTTTTCTTCATACAATATAAGGGTCCGTGCGGCCGGTTAGATTATCGTAGGCGTTCAGGTTAGTTCAGGTTCAGGTTTGACAGTCCTAAGTCTGTAGAAAGTGTGAAGGAAATAAAGAATTTCCTTAATATAGATTTCCATAACAGATAAAGGGATTTAGTGAATCGACGAAAGGGGAATTGTTAATGACACCGATGTAAAGGTTCAAAGGAGGGTCGACGAAACGGTACTAAATCAAAATCCAGTTGTGCCCTATTCTTAATTTTGCAAAAATTTATATTTCCTAACGTCAAAAACTGGGTCGGGTGGAAACAAATTTTCATTGAATAAAGAAGTTATCTGTGCTGTAAATGAGTATTTGGCACAGTTCAAAACAATTTCTTTTCCGAGGGAGAAAAAATTGAAATCTCAATCAAATATATAGGCTCAACGGAGATTTTGTTGAGAAATAAATTGTTATTGTGTGTAAATGTGACTTACCTTGTTTTTTTACAAGCCTTTTCAATTCAATCTCGTATGTATACATGTAAGTATATATATATATATATATATATATATATATATATATATATATATATATATATATATATATATATATATATATATATATATAAATACAATACAGGTTTTCACAGATGATAGAATGTAATACATTAAAATTCGGGGTGTCAATCCGTTCGTCTCACAATGAAATTGCACAACTTTCCGCCAAAATCTCATTTGGCATTTTCAAGTGCTCTTGCTGCTGCTGCTACTCGATACTGTGATCTTGCTGCTGCTGCCGCTCGAAGCTAACTCTGAAAATGGATTTCAAAAAATTTCAGAAAAACCAAAGTAAAAATGTAATTTTCTAATATAACCAAAAGTTTTCTCTAATAATCTTATTCTATCCCAAAAAACCCACAACTTTTATAGGAGATGTTTTTTTTATGGCCTCAATTTTAATAATAATAATAATAAAACTTTAACTCGAAGTCCAGTTATATACTGCTCATCTCAACCGAGCCAGTATCTAAGCATACAAGATACAAAAAATAATAAAAAACAATTATAAAAATACAAATTCATTAATACAAAATTCAAGTACTGCCTAAATACTAGATAAAAATACATACAATAATATTACATCAGTATAGAGAAAAGAACAAAAATATATATAAATGTAAGAAGAAGAAGAATGTGACTGGAGGAGAAAAAGAAAAAAACATACAACAATCAATTAACTCAACAGCAAACATAACGTAATGTACAGAAGTGAAGAAGAAGACAACCGTCGCCAAATGATAGGACTAATAGGAATAAAAATAAAAGTCAAGTTGGGTTCCCGAGGAGGAATTTCTTATAAATTAGTTTAAAATCAGTAACTGACCTGCTTTGAATAGCGTGCGATACCGAATTGTAAACACTCACTGCAGCACAGCTGAAACATCTTTCAAAGATCGCCTTTCTGTGCTTTGGTATTTCTAAAAGGTGAATATTTCTAGTATTTAAACGTGCACATCTACCCGATGCCTCAATTTCTGCCTAAGATAGAGAGCACAACCCGTTGCCAAGACTCTATGAACAAACACCGCCATGTGCAGTTGAGGAGAACCATGATCTCTCCTCTGCAATCCACAAATAAACCTAACACAAGAGTTCTGAATCTTTTGGATTCTGGAATTGAAACGAACATCGGAGATATTTGTCACAGCGTATTTGCCATATTTTGGATATTCAACAATTTTTTAATCAAAAACTAAAACTTTTACAGAAATTATGTAAGAGACAAAAAATACTGTTTTTTTTCGTAGAATAACCATTTTTCAGAATTTTTGAAGCACTTTTTGACAATTCGTTATTCGTATTTTTTACGATTTTTTAGTTTAAAAACAATTTGCCGATGCAAAAACCTTATTTTAGGGCAATATATATATATATATATATATATATATATATATATATATATATATATATATATATATATATATATATATTTTCATTTCTTGGGCTTTGGGTTCGTTTTATGAAATTAAAACTTAAATTGACGTTTCGCCCTTTGGTTTAGGGCATTTTCATTTTTTTCTTTATTTCTACAAAATATAAAAATAAATTACATTTAGGTACACTAGTACAACACAAATTATTTAACACACACAACTATAAACTTTTTACATAAATTCTTAGTTCTATCATTTATATATATATATATATATATATATATATATATATATATATATATATATATATATATATATATATATATATATATATATATATTCTTCTTCTTCTTCCAGTGCCTATCCGTTACCGAATGTTGGCAATCATTCTAGCAATGATAATTTTGTTTGTTGCTGCTCTGAATAATCCTGTGGTGGATGTTTTGAACCAGGTTCTTAAGTTCTTTAGCCAGGATATTCGTCTTCTGCCGATGCTTCTTTTGCCTTGCATTTCAGTAATTTATATTTTGTTTCATTCCTCATAATGTGCCCCATATATTCCAATTTTCTACGTTTCACTGTGCACATAATCTCTTTTTCCTTATTGAGTCTTTGTAGTACTTGAGCGTTTGATACTTTGTCCATCCATGATATTTTGAGGATTCTTCTATAAGTCCACATCTCGAATGCTTCTAGTTTTTTTGTTGTCGCCTCAGTCAGCGTCCAAGATTTCACTCCGTATAACAAGATGGAGAATATGTAGCATCGGAGGAGTCTGAGTTTCAGTTTTAAACTTAAATTATGTGTTTTAAATAATATAGACATTTGAATAAATGCTGTTCTTGCTTTTTCAATTCTTGATTTTATTTCTTGAGAATGATCCCATTGATCGTTTAGTACAGTACCAAGATATGTATATGTTGACACTCGTTCCACCACTTTTCCGTTGATAGTAAACTGTACTCTACCAATTTTTTCCTTACTAATTATCATGACCTTTGTTTTTTTGATGTTAACCTCCAGGCCATATTTTTTACTAATGTTAACTACTCTGTTCATTAAAAACTGTAATCCTTGTGCAGTGTCGGCAAAAATAACGGTGTCATCGGCATATCTGAAGTTATTTATTCGTTCGCCATTTAATAGCATTCCTGCTTCAGTATTTTCTAGGGCTTCTGAGTACATGTTGAATATGAGAGGTGACAGTACACAACCTTGGCGTACTCCTCTTAAGATTTTTATTTCTTCTGTTTTATCCTGATTGATTTTAACAGAAGCTGATTGATTCCAGTATAGGTTTTTGATTATGCGTAAGTCTTTGCCGTCAACTCCATTATCTTGCAGAATTTCTAACATTTTGTTGTGTTGAACTTTATCAAATGCCTTTTGATAATCGATGAAACAGGCATATATATTAGCATTCATGTCTCTGCAACGTTGGAAGAGCACTTGTACACTAAATAAGGCATCTCTTGTTCCAAGACCCTTCATAAAACCAAACTGTGTTGGTGAAATTTGTTCTTCACAGAGTTTGTACAACCTCCGATGCATGGTTTTTAAAAATAGTTTCAGCAAGTGGCTCATGAGGCTTATTGTTCTATAATCACTGCACTTTCTGGCCCCCTAATTTTTTGGCAGAACTATAAACTCCGATCTCAACCATTCTTTGGGTATTTTTCCACTGTTGTATATTTCATTGAAAATGATAGTTAGATCTTTCTTGAAATCTTCATCAAAGAGTTCGATGATCTCTGACGGCACCTCGTCTCGGCCAGCGGCTTTTCCATCCTTGAGTGATAGTATTGCTGCATCAACTTCATCCAAAAGGATGTCCCGTCCTGTTATTTCGTTCGTTATTTTTTGTTCTGCTCTTATGTCTAAAAACAATTTTATCACATAGTTTTCCCATGTTAATTTTATTTGTTCTATGTCTACAAATATATCTCCTTGATCGTTTTCCATTTTTCCTATTGATTTTTTCTTGAATTTTCCTGCTATTTCCTTGACCTTCTTATATACACCAAGTGTGTCATGCTTTGATTGTGATATTTCAATTTCTATGCATTTGTCTTTGAGTTCCTTTTCTTTTGCTTCTCTAATTTTCTTTCTAATCAAGTTATTGATGGACCTATATCTGTTCATGTCATCATTTATTTTGTTCTTTCTTCTTTCTTCCATTAATCTCAGGATTTCATCCGTCATCCAGGGTTTTCTCTTGATTACATTCGTTGTTAGTATCTCTTTCTTTACTCTTTTCGTGACCTTAACAATTTTACTAATTTTTTCTTCAACTTCTGAGCTGTTCTTTATATCAGTCAAAGCGTTACTTAGCATGTCCATGATTTGATTTCTTACTTCTGGTTCTCTGATTTTTCTTCCACCATAAATAGTTGTGTTTTGTTTTATTTTCAGTTTCTTCCATTGTACCCTAAATTCGGCCATTAACAAATTGTGATCAGAGTCTATATCCGCTCCCGGATATGTTTTGGCCACTTTACAGGTGTTTCTATATCTTTGGTTAACCATTATGTAGTGATTTCGTATGATTGTACCATCTTTTGGAGCTTTCCAGGTATACAATCTGCGCGGAGGTAGCTCGAAGAATGTATTCATTATAACCAAATCGTTTTTTTTTTTTCCTGCGAAAGTACAAAGTTTTTCTCCACACGCATTCCTTTCTCCAAGGCCATGGGGTCCAATATGGTTTCCTGATCTTCCTCTTCCCACCCTTGCATTAAAATCATTATATATATATATATATATATATATATATATATATATATATATATATATATAATCAAAAACTAAAACTTTTACAGAAATTATGTAAGAGACAAAAAATACTGTTTTTTCGTAGAATAACCATTTTTCAGAATTTTTGAAGCACTTTTTGACAATTCGTTATTCGTATTTTTTACGATTTTTTAGTTTAAAAACAATTTGCCGATGCAAAAACCTTATTTTAGGGCAATATATATATATATATATATATATATATATATATATATATATATATATATATATATATATATATATATATTTTCATTTCTTGGGCTTTGGGTTCGTTTTATGAAATTAAAACTTAAATTGACGTTTCGCCCTTTGGTTTAGGGCATTTTCATTTTTTTCTTTATTTCTACAAAATATAAAAATAAATTACATTTAGGTACACTAGTACAACACAAATTATTTAACACACACAACTATAAACTTTTTACATAAATTCTTAGTTCTATCATTTATATATATATATATATATATATATATATATATATATATATATATATATATATATATATATATATATATATATATATTCTTCTTCTTCTTCCAGTGCCTATCCGTTACCGAATGTTGGCAATCATTCTAGCAATGATAATTTTGTTTGTTGCTGCTCTGAATAATCCTGTGGTGGATGTTTTGAACCAGGTTCTTAAGTTCTTTAGCCAGGATATTCGTCTTCTGCCGATGCTTCTTTTGCCTTGCATTTCAGTAATTTATATTTTGTTTCATTCCTCATAATGTGCCCCATATATTCCAATTTTCTACGTTTCACTGTGCACATAATCTCTTTTTCCTTATTGAGTCTTTGTAGTACTTGAGCGTTTGATACTTTGTCCATCCATGATATTTTGAGGATTCTTCTATAAGTCCACATCTCGAATGCTTCTAGTTTTTTTTGTTGTCGCCTCAGTCAGCGTCCAAGATTTCACTCCGTATAACAAGATGGAGAATATGTAGCATCGGAGGAGTCTGAGTTTCAGTTTTAAACTTAAATTATGTGTTTTAAATAATATAGACATTTGAATAAATGCTGTTCTTGCTTTTTCAATTCTTGATTTTATTTCTTGAGAATGATCCCATTGATCGTTTAGTACAGTACCAAGATATGTATATGTTGACACTCGTTCCACCACTTTTCCGTTGATAGTAAACTGTACTCTACCAATTTTTTCCTTACTAATTATCATGACCTTTGTTTTTTTGATGTTAACCTCCAGGCCATATTTTTTACTAATGTTAACTACTCTGTTCATTAAAAACTGTAATCCTTGTGCAGTGTCGGCAAAAATAACGGTGTCATCGGCATATCTGAAGTTATTTATTCGTTCGCCATTTAATAGCATTCCTGCTTCAGTATTTTCTAGGGCTTCTGAGTACATGTTGAATATGAGAGGTGACAGTACACAACCTTGGCGTACTCCTCTTAAGATTTTTATTTCTTCTGTTTTATCCTGATTGATTTTAACAGAAGCTGATTGATTCCAGTATAGGTTTTTGATTATGCGTAAGTCTTTGCCGTCAACTCCATTATCTTGCAGAATTTCTAACATTTTGTTGTGTTGAACTTTATCAAATGCCTTTTGATAATCGATGAAACAGGCATATATATTAGCATTCATGTCTCTGCAACGTTGGAAGAGCACTTGTACACTAAATAAGGCATCTCTTGTTCCAAGACCCTTCATAAAACCAAACTGTGTTGGTGAAATTTGTTCTTCACAGAGTTTGTACAACCTCCGATGCATGGTTTTTAAAAATAGTTTCAGCAAGTGGCTCATGAGGCTTATTGTTCTATAATCACTGCACTTTCTGGCCCCCTGATTTTTTGGCAGAACTATAAACTCCGATCTCAACCATTCTTTGGGTATTTTTCCACTGTTGTATATTTCATTGAAAATGATAGTTAGATCTTTCTTGAAATCTTCATCAAAGAGTTCGATGATCTCTGACGGCACCTCGTCTCGGCCAGCGGCTTTTCCATCCTTGAGTGATAGTATTGCTGCATCAACTTCATCCAAAAGGATGTCCCGTCCTGTTATTTCGTTCGTTATTTTTTGTTCTGCTCTTATGTCTAAAAACAATTTTATCACATAGTTTTCCCATGTTAATTTTATTTATTCTATGTCTACAAATATATCTCCTTGATCGTTTTCCATTTTTCCTATTGATTTTTTCTTGAATTTTCCTGCTATTTCCTTGACCTTCTTATATACACCAAGTGTGTCATGCTTTGATTGTGATATTTCAATTTCTATGCATTTGTCTTTGAGTTCCTTTTCTTTTGCTTCTCTAATTTTCTTTCTAATCAAGTTATTGATAGACCTATATCTGTTCATGTCATCATTTATTTTGTTCTTTCTTCTTTCTTCCATTAATCTCAGGATTTCATCCGTCATCCAGGGTTTTCTCTTGATTACATTCGTTGTTAGTATCTCTTTCTTTACTCTTTTCGTGACCTTAACAATTTTACTAATTTTTTCTTCAACTTCTGAGCTGTTCTTTATATCAGTCAAAGCGTTACTTAGCATGTCCATGATTTGATTTCTTACTTCTGGTTCTCTGATTTTTCTTCCACCATAAATAGTTGTGTTTTGTTTTATTTTCAGTTTCTTCCATTGTACCCTAAATTCGGCCATTAACAAATTGTGATCAGAGTCTATATCCGCTCCCGGATATGTTTTGGCCACTTTACAGGTGTTTCTATATCTTTGGTTAACCATTATGTAGTGATTTCGTATGATTGTACCATCTTTTGGGGCTTTCCAGGTATACAATCTGCGCGGAGGTAGCTCGAAGAATGTATTCATTATAACCAAATCGTTTTTTCCTGCGAAAGTACAAAGTTTTTCTCCACACGCATTCCTTTCTCCAAGGCCATGGGGTCCAATATGGTTTCCTGATCTTCCTCTTCCCACCCTTGCATTAAAATCATTATATATATATATATATATATATATATATATATATATACATATATATATATATATATATATATATATATATATATATATATATATATATATATATATATATATAATAATTATCCGTTCAAAAATGTTGAAAATCTTATGATGGGCTCGTGTTCTACAAGAAATTTTACATCAAAAACGTACACGAAAGAATTTTTTTGTCTTAAAAATATAGTTTTTGCACCAGCAAATTGTTTTAGAACGAGAAAATCGTAAAAAATATAGGTCAAAATAACGAATTGTTAAAAACTGATTCAAAAATTCTGAAAAAATGTATGGTGATTCTACGAGGAAAAATAAGTATTTTTTGTCTTTTACATAATTTCTCTAAAAGTTTTAGTTTTCGAATAAAAAATTATTGAACACCCAAAATATAGCAAATACCCTGTGATAAATATATCCAAAAACTTTTCCTACAAAAGTTGTAAGTTTTTTGGGATAGAATAAGATTTTAGAGAAAAATTTTGGTTATATTAGGAAGTTACATTTTTATTTTAGTTTTTCTGAAATTTTTTGAAATCCATTTTCAGATTTAGGTCGGTATTGACCACATATTAGCACAATTTTTTAATATGCCACTCAAAATTCATAACTACCTATCATAAGCTTTAATCTAAACCAGATTGTGTCTTCATAAATTTCGTCGATTTATGAACTAATGGGGTTCAGTTAACGAAGAATGACCCATATATATATATATATATATATATATATATATATATATATATATATATATATATATATATATATATATATATATATATATATATACGAGGCTGGTTTGAAAAGTCCGTGCAAAAATAAAAACTATTTATGTGTTTGGGGTAAACCTTTTTTATTTTTCGACATAGTCTCCTTTTAGGCTTATACACTTCGTCCAACGATGTTCTAGTTTGTTGATCCCTTCCGAATAATAGGATTTGTCCAAGTCTGCAAAATATCCATTAGTGTCTGCAATCACCTCCTCGTTTGAATAAAATCTTTGTCCCGCCAGCCATTTCTTCAAATTGGGGAACAAATAGTAGTCCGAGGGAGCCAAGTCTGGAGAATAGGGGGATGTGAAACGAGTTGGAATCCTATTTCCATTACGTTTGCGACCACAACTGCTGAGGTGTGTGCTGGTGCGTTGTCGTGATGGAAAAGGACTTTCTTGTGGGCCAATCGCGGGCGTTTTTCTTGCAGCTCGGTTTTCAAACGATCCAATAACGATGAATAATATTCACCTGTAATAGTTTTACCCTTTTCCAGATAGTCAATGAGGATTATCCCTTGCGAATCCCAAAAGACAGTCGCCATAACCTTTCCGGCCGAAGGAACGGTCTTCGCCTTTTTTGGTGCAGATTCCCCCTTGATAACCCATTGCTTAGATTGTTGTTTGGTCTCAGGAGTATAGTAATGTATCCATGTTTCATCCACAGTGACGAAACGACGCTTAAAGTCCTCCGGATTCTTCTGGAACAGCTGCAAACCATCCTTGCAACACTTCACACGATTCCGTTTTTGGTCAAGCGTGAGCAATCGCGGCACCCATCTTGCGGCTGGGTTTCTCATGTCCAAATGTTTATGCAAAATATTATGTACCCGTTCAGTCGAGATGCCCACAGCACTAGCAATCTCACGCACCTTAACTGTTCTATCATCCATCACCATATCATGGATTTGATCAATGATTTCTGGAGTCGTAACCTCCACAGGCCGTCCAGAACGTTCAGCGTCACTTGTGCCCATATGGCCAGTCCGAAAATTTTGAAACCACTTATAAACTGTTCTAATCGAAGGTGCAGAGTCACCATAATGTTTATCAAGCTTCTCTTTAGTCTCCTGAGGCGTTTTGCCTTTCATAAAGTAATGTTTAATCACCACACGAAATTCTTTTTCGTCCATTTCTTGAAAATCACTCGACTTGGTGTGCGTTCATTCAAGAGATGCTACTAACTAAACATGACCTCGATACGCGCCGGTGGTGCCATCTCTCGGACTTTGCACGGACTTTTCAAACCAGCCTCGTATATATATATATATATATATATATATATATATATATATATATATATATACACACTTCTGGACAAAATAAACACAACAATACATGAAATCATACAAATCTCTATAATGAATTAATTTTAATAATTTTTTATGAACATTGGTTACACTAAACTTATTCGGATACTTTAAAAGTGAATTAGCTACCAAATTTCTCTATAAGATTCGAATTAAAATTATTCTTAAGACCTAATAACAAAATCGTTGAAATTATGTAATAATGAAAAAAATAAACTGGGAGACTAGTAGCAAAATTAGTGGTGTAACTGGGACACTAGTAGCGTGTGTTGCCTCCTCTACTTCGGATGACAGCGTTTATGCACCTAGGCATGCTTCTAATTAAATTTTGGATAAAATCTTGAAGAATTTGCTCTCATTCTGTGATAACTGCATTTTAGAGTTCCCTCAGGTTTCTAGGTGCAGGTGTATGACGTTTCACATTTTTCTTAAGGTGATCCCATACATGTTCTATCGGATTCAGATCCGGGCTTTTTGGTGGCCATTGCATAATCGGTATATCAACTTGATTAAGATAATCGAGTACCTCCCTAGCCACGTGAGGTCGAGCGTTGTCTTGCATAAACAGGAAATTGGGCCCCACAAAATGACCAAAAGGCATCATATGTTCTATTACAATATTCTCAAGATAGTAGTCAGCATTCATGGATCTCGTACGGACAGGAACTAACTCTGTGCGAGCATCAAAGCAGATGCCACCCCGAAACATAACAGAGCCACCGCCGAATGGAATCCTTGCAGAAATATTGCAAGGAGCAAACCTCTCTCCTGGTCTTCGCCATACTCGCTCACGACCATCTGGATGTTTTAGACTAACCCTAGTTTCATCTGTGAAGAAAACTTGTTTCCAATCATCCACAGACCAGTTTTCGTGATTTCGAGCAAAACGTAACCTGGCAACTCTGTTCTCTCTAGTAAGCAAGGGCGCAGTGGCTGGTCTCCTACTGTTTAATCCAGCTTCATTTAACCGTCTTCTAACTGTTTTAAAAGAAATTGTGACATTGTGAACAGCTTCGAGTTCGTTTCTTATTATAGAACTAGTGACAGTCCTGTTTCTTAAAGCATATTGTCTTATAAAACGTTCATCTAGGTCGCTAATGCATCGTTTTCGCCCTTGCCCTAGTTCTAGAATAAGTTCCTACTTCATTCAAGCGTCTTACCATACGACTTATTGTGGAACGATGTTTGCCTAACAAATTGGCAGCATAACTCTGGCGATATCCCTCGTCCAATAAAACTGAGGCTCGCACTACCTCGTGTTCAGTTAAATAAATTCCTTGTTCGATTCATTTTTCTAATTCTTCGGGGTCAAAAATAAAACAGTCTACCACAAAAACGTATTACTTTGCAAAAAGGAAACAATTTATAAGCTTACTTTTAAAGAAAATCTATCGCATTATTGCAGAAAATTGTTTATCTTCTAAAAAATTCTTTAAAACTGCAAATCTAAACGAATTGTTTTGATTTCTGTCATGAACAACGAAACAAAATATGCATTACATACTATTCAAATACTCGATAAACTTTAAAACTGACATAAGATAAATTAATTTTCAGATTGTTGCGTTAATTTTGTCCAGGAGTTTATATATGTATATATATATATATATATATATATATATATATATATATATATATATATATATATATATATATATATATATATATACATATGTATATATATATATATATATATATATATATATATAAATATATATATATATATATATATATGTATGTATATATGTATGTATATATATATATATATATATATATATATATATATATATATATATATATATATATATATATATATATATATACACATATATATATATATATATATATATATATATATATATATATATATATATATATATATATACATATGTGTATATATATATATATATATATATATATATATATATATATATATATATATATATATGTATATATATGTATATATATGTATATATATATATATATATATATATATATATATATATATATATATATACAGTGGTGTGCAAAGGTTTCCGGCCAGTGACATTTCGTACTCTAATTTATTAAAAAAAAAGACTAATAATTTTTAATCATTATGAGATGTGAGTATGAGATATAGGAAACAAAATAATATAGTAAAAGAATATTATTTATGTTTGTGAATATATTTATTATTATTATTCTTATATTTATGTGTGCAAAAGTTTCCGGCCACATAATATACATTGACGCATTCCAAGACGTATTTACGAATAATAGCGAGTTGAATGTTCACATTTAGTTCATAAAAGGTCGTGGGAGCATAAACATGGCTCGGTATATGCAATTCCAAATTTTCAAAAGAAGGAAAGTCTTCTCGTGAGATTGCTTCATTATTATCGATAGGTAAATCAACCGTGAACGATATTATTGTAAAATACCGTTGTGGATATGGTTTAAAAGATTGTCCGCGTAGTGGAAGACCAAGAAAAACGTCTAAAAAAGTAGATCGTATCATTAAACGCAAATCAACTGCAGATGTCAAGAAAACTGCTGCCGAAATCGCACGCGAGCTAAAGGATGAAAACCTAGCTAATGTTAGTCGTAGTACTGTGACACGAAGACTACATGATGTGGGATTTTTTGGTCGCATAGGTATTAAAAAACCATTAATCAGTAAAAAGAATGAGAAGGCCCGATTACAATTCACCAAAGATCACCTAAATTGGACAATCAAAGATTGGAAAAAAGTAGCTTTCTCAGACGAATCTAAATTTAATCTTTTTAGAAGCGATGGTAGACAACATGTACGACGTCCTATTGATACGAGAAATGATGCTCGGTACCAAATTCCTACTGTAAAACACGGTGGAGGAAGTGTGATGGTTTGGGGAATTTTCTCTGCACAAGTCGGTCCATTGTTCCAGATCACCGGAAATATGAACGCTGATATTTACAAGGACATTTTAGAAAACAATTTGTTATCATATGCTGAAGAAACATTGCCGCAGAATTGGATATTTCAGCAGGATAATGACTCCAAACATACATCCAAGTTGTTAAAACAGTGGTTTTCTGCTTCAAATGTGAGAGTTTTAAGTTAGCCATCTCATTCACCGGACTTGAACCCAATAGAACACTTATGGAAAACGCTAGATCGTCAAGTTCGAAAGCGTACATATTCCAATAAAGCCGCATTATTCAAATCATTGAAGGAAGAATGGGATAAAATTTCACCTGCTTGTATTAATCAATTAACTGAGTCAATGCCACATCGTTATGCGGCTGTTATCGCTGCAAAGAGTACGGCTACAAAATATTAACATAAAAATATAATTTAAGTCTATTAAAGAGCATATGAACTAATAATTTTTCTCGTAGTACAAAGTGGCCGGAAACTTTTGCACATATAAATATAAGAATAATAATAATAAATATATTCACAAACATAAATAATATTCTTTTACTATATTATTTTGTTTCCTATATCTCATACTCACATCTCATAATGATTAAAAATCGTTAGTGTTTTTTTTTTTAATAAATTAGAGTACGAAATGTCCCTGGCCGGAAACTTTTGCACGTCACTGTATATATTTAGTCCTGTCCGACTCTCATATAATTGGCATTGTGTTAACTCCCTCCTCGATGGACATTCTCTTGAAACAATAAAAATCGCTGTTGCGTTTCCCAATCGCGTCGTGTGCCAACGTCGCTGCCTGCCTTCACTGAGGGACTTCCCCGAGTAAACCGGGGATTTACCTATCTCAATTTTTCGGTACACGCGGGGATTTAATATTAGTCTGACGCCTATGCGAAAAAGAGACATAGTGGGCGACACATTCATTGTAGAAATGGATCCAAATAGAGAAATTCTTACGCTTAAACAAAAAATTGAGATTGTTGAAGTTCACAATAGGGGAAAGTTAAGTGTAAGGGACTGATCCAGCTTTTTAATATCGGAAAAATACAAGCTGCTGATATAATTAAACATAAAAAAATCCTTCTAAACAAGTGGATGTCAAACAGCAATTCGAATGAAAAAAGAAGCTTTTTGACTGGCGATGGTACCAAAATTGACAAGTTGTATTATAACTGGTTTATAGCAGCTCGCCATAAGGGGATTCTTCTGACAGGTATGCACATGAATTATTTTTTTTAGATCAGGTTTGCTGGAATTAGTGCGGTGATTTTCTTTTCACATCAATTCAAAAAATGGATAAAAGGGGTAAGAGTATCAGTAGGCTTGTCGTGATAAAAATGCAAAAAACTTATTGTTTATATTTTTTTTCAGGTCCGCTAATACGATGCGAAGCAAAAGAAATAGCCGAGTCATTCTACATTCAGTGCTTCTTCTGGTTGGCTTAATAAATTTAGAATCCGCCCCAACATTTTCAGGGAATTTCAGGAGAAGGAGCTTCGGTTATTGCTGAAGGTGTTTTATCATTCTAGGAAAAATGCTCTTCTTTAATTAAGGGATATTCACCGAGAAGCATCTATAACGCCGACGAGATAGGCCTGTATTTTAGGGCTCTCCCCAACAAAACGCTAACATTAAAAAAAGAAAAATGTGTTGGTGGTAAATATCCCAAAGAGAGGTTTGCAATTTTGCATTGTGCAAATAAGGCGGGAGAAAAACAACTTAGTCATTGGTAAGGCAGCTACACCCAGAGCATTTAAAAATATTAACATAAACAACCTGCCTGTAACTTGGAAATATAATAAGAAAGCTTGGATGACAGTAGAAATTATGACAGAGTGGTTGCAAGATCTTGATGGGAAAATGACAAATGAAAAAAGAAACATTTTGTTATTTTTAGACAATGCAGGATCTCATCCAAAAGACGTCGACTTCAAAAATATAAAAATTATGTTTCTGCCACCTAACTGTACATCAGCTTGTCAACCATTTGACCGGAGAATTATAAAAAATTTTAAAATTTATTACCGACGTCTAATACTAAAACACCTGATAGTAAACATTGAAACTGCTGGTACAGCTTTTGAGTTAATTAAGAAAATTACGCCATTGGATGCAGTTTACTTTGCAAAAACCGGTTGGGAATAAGTAACCAAGGAAGTAGTTAAAAATTGCTTCAGTAAAGCGGGATTTAAGCATGAAAATATGCAAAGTGAAGGCCAATTAACTGAGGCTATTACATCTGATCCAGAATATGACTTACCACTTAACGTACTTGCAGATATCCTCAAAAATAAGAATTTGTTAGAGTTGACTGATAATGAAAACCTTAATGATTTTTTAAACATAGATGAAAATTTGTATGTTGAAAATCCAGAAGAGAACAAGAAATTAAAAATCCTGTTGAAATACAAAGACTTTCCGAAGATTCTGATGTCGAAATTATAGTGAAGCTATTACCCTAACCAAGCAGCTTAAAAGTTTTGCCGAAGATCACGCAGATGCAGAGTATTTAGAGCGTCTTTCCAAATTTGAAATACGATTTGTGGACTCCATTTTAAAGAAAAAGAGGAGATAAACAACAATATATGAATTTTTGCGTTACTAAAGTGACCTTTCATTTCATATGCTAACTCTATCCTATTATATTTTATATGTATCTAAAGGTAACAAACCTTTATTTTTTCCTTAAGTTTGAAATTTTTTGTATATATATATATATATATATATATATATATATATATATATATATATATATATATATATATATATATATATATATATATATATATATATGTATATATATATATATATATATATATATATATATATATATATATATATATATATATATATATATATATATATATATATATATATATATATATATATATATATATATACAGGGTTACAGGGAAAGTCGTCCTAGATAATTAAGGACGTTATAGTTTAGGTCGTTTCTGACCGATTTGATTCTATGACATGATGTCCTAAACTTAACCGTTTTCGAGATATTGAAGTTTAAAGATTTTCTAAAAAAAACATGTTTTTTTTGCTTTTATACCGATTTTTTTTATTAGAGGTTCTCGCGTGCGATTTTTTGGTTATTTTTAGTTAGTCTGTATGTCAAGTATCAAAAAAATTTGAACTAGTTACTAACAGTTTCAAATGGCGGCTTGTTAATGTTTCTAAATTACGAATTTTTACCAAGTGTTTCCTACTTTAAATCAATAAAGAGAAAAAAAAATGTATGGAAGTTATTCTGCAAATTATTTTAAAAACTTTTACGTCTTTTTAGCTATCAAAAAAGGTATAATACTAGGAGTTTAATAGGAAAACTGTTCACAGAATGACACCTAAAGCGGGCTCGGGTAGCAAAAGGAAAATTTTTAGTTCTAGGTGAAAATACGAAAAATACACAAATAAAACAAAAAACCTTGCAATTTAATATTTTTTATTAATTATAATTCATGTTCTATATGGTCGCCCCTATTTCTAACACAAATTCTCATTCTTTTTCTTAAATTACTTTTCACAATGCTGGTTGTGAGGTGCCGCCTCATTTCGTCAGCCGCATCAATTATTTTTGTCTTAGGACATCCACGTTTTCGATAGGAGTCATCTGGTCGTATATGAAACTTTTCATGTGACCCCATACATAAAAATCCATCGGTGTTAGGTCTGGGCTTCTCGCCGGCCAAGGTATGGGTCCGCCTCTTCCAATCCATTTGTTGGGATAATTGTCATTGAGCCATGCACGAACACTTCCTCTGTAGTGAGCTGGGCAGCCATCGTGTTGAAAGTACATGTTTTGTCTCAAACCAATAGGTAGGTCTTCCATCAAATTAGGTAAATCGTTCCGCAAAAAATTGTCGTATTCCTCGCCATTCAAATTATCTGGCAGGAGGAATGGCCCAACCACATAATTTGAAATTATACCCATCCACACATTTAAGCTGAATCTTGTTTGTGATCCTTTCGTTCTTTTTTTGTTTGGGTTGCGTTTAGAAGCCCAATAGTGGGCATTGTGGTAGTTTGTAAGACCGTCTTTGCCGAATTTCGACTCGTCAGTCCATAGTATTTTCTTAAAAAAAGATGCATCTTCGACATCGGTATTGAGCATAAATCTGCAGAATTCTAATCGTCGCAACGGATCCCCTTCTTCAATGACTTGCACGGGCGTATAGTGGTAAGGGTGTTGCCCAACAGTATGCATTACAAACCATACCTTCCACTGCGAAGTACCAAGCTATTGTGCGACAACATTTGTAGATGTGGTTGGGTCCACCTCAAAGAGACGTCGTATTTCGTTTTCTTCGTCAAAGATACGTGGTCGTCCCATGTCAGTCCGCCGTCTTTGTACGGAACCAGTTTCTCGTAGTCTTCGATAAGTTCCATCAAATACGCTAACATCAGGTACACGACGAGTAGGATATCGCAGTATGTATTCATCACGTACACGCGACGACACTCCTTCGCAAAATCCGTAACACATTAGGATGTCAGCATATTCCTCGTTGGTATACGTTGCCATATTCACAAGCAGAGATCAAAATCCAGTTACGAGCCAATTCACACACTCAGAAGATGAAACACAGATATTTTTGAAAAGCACGGTATAGCACATCTACCACGGACGAATCGCATGAGCAGACTAAAAATCATTCAATAATGTTTAGTGAACAGAAAATGTTACTCGCACAGAGAGTACCTCGACCGGAAAAAATGCTTACCCAACCCTTTTTATTGTTTGAAGGTGCAGGTAGTAAACCGGTAATTGGTAGTTTCTAAATTCTATTATTATGTTACTCTACATTTGGGCCTATTGAAATCTCATTTTCTTAGAATTTTCAATAGATCCAGTAGATATTATACCGTTTTAGATAGCTAAAAAGACGTAAAAGTTTTTAAAATAATTTGCAGAATAACTTCCATACATTTTTTTTTCTCTTTATTGATTTAAAGTAGGAAACACTTGGTAAAAATTCGTAATTTAGAAACATTAACAAGCCGCCATTTGAAACTGTTAGTAACTAAAATTTTTTTGATGATTTTTGATACTTGACATACAGACTAACTAAAAATAACCAAAAAAAATCGCACTCGAGAACCTCTAATAAAAAAAAATCGATATAAAAGCAAAAAAAACATGTTTTTTTTAGAAAATCTTTAAACTTCAATATCTCGAAAACGGTTAAGTTTAGGACATCATGTCATAGAGTCAAATCAATCAGAAACGACCTAAATATATATATGTATATATATATATATATATATATATATATATATATATATATATATATATGTAAATTTATTAATGGAAAAAAAAATTATTAATAAGAATGTAAGAAATATTAGTCTTAAACATCCAACACAAATTGTTTAAAATTGGCGCTTTTCCACTAGCAACACATCCCGTAATTTTCCTTACTATCCTTCGCGCCAATGGAGACGTGTTCCCTATCCCCTTCCTTCTGAACGCGCTTTGTATGTATGTTCGTTATATTGTAAAAATTTACTCTTTTTACAGCGGATATACAAGCACTAATAAACAAAGAAGAGCCCAAAACACACGAAGGAAAATGCGCTGTTTTCTGTACGTACAAGAAATTTAACATTGTAAGTATCAAGTCTCCATATTAGAAATAAAAACATGCAGTCACAACAAAGTTAACCTCAATGCCACTGAAATATAAATAACTCTTAACGGATTTTTTAAAGTTGAGTTGATAATTTTATATTAGTTGGCCTACCCGTTAGTTCCTCATCCTCTATATTACCATTTGGCAAGCCTTTTCTACAAACGTCAATAAACATGATATTTATTGACAGAATTTTTGTCTATTTCAAAAGGTCATAGTACCTATTCTTCTTTGTGTCCCAGGTATTCACATACGTTGGAGTCTTTGTACTATTTCTTCAGTTTATATTGAGGTTGATAATCTCTGCTGGTCGAAAAATGAACGCAGCGTCCAGAACTCCAGAATTTGCAAATTCCGTATCCTGTGTGTAAAATTACTAAACACAAAAATGTATTTTTTCATCAATATTTATTTTAATAATCTATATACAAAATTGCATACTATCCAAAATTACCAGAATTTAGAAAATATATTTCAACCCAATACAACGTTCTTTTTACATATAAATGGCACTTAACAAGTATAAATTATTTTAATTTGAAATAATAAGTATATAGATACAGACTAAATTATTAATAAATTTAATTTATGAAGAAACAATAACACATGGGCTGAAAAGTCCCGGGCCTAACAAAGAAAACACGGTTTTTTTGGTTCAAAATTAGCTTTATTCATCAACGTAATCTCCATCAAGAGCAACGCAATCATTCCAGCGCCGCTCTAACATTTCAATACCACTTTTGTAGAACGATTTATCTTTTGCCTCAAAATAGGCCTCAGGTTCAGCGATAACCTCTTCATTCGTGCGAAATTTCTTACCGGCGAGCATTTTTTTTCAGGTCTGCAAACAGCCAGTAGTCGCTGGGAGCCAAATCTGGCGAATACGGTGGATGTGGGAGCAATTCGAAGTTCAATTCATGTAGTTTTGCCATTGTTTTGATTGACTTGTGACACGGTGCGTTGTCTTGATGAAACAAAATTTTTTTCTTTGCCATATGCGGTCGTTTCTTTGCAATTTCGGCCTTCAAACGCTCCAATAACGCTATATAATATTCACTGTTGATGGTATTTCCTTTCTCAAGATAGTCGATGAATATTACACCACGCACATCCCAAAATACCGAGGCCATAACCTTTCCAGCCGATTGTTGTGCTTTCGGGCGCTTTGGACGAGGTTCACCAGTTGCTGTCCACTCAGATGACGATCGTTTTGATTCCGGAGTGAAGTGATGGATCCATGTTTCATCCATTGTCACATATCGACGCAAAAATTCCGGTTTGTTACGTTTAAACATGGCCAAACACTGCTCAGAATCATCAACACGTTCTTGTTTTTGATCAACAGTGAGCAAACGCGGCACCCACTTTGAACAGAGCTTTCTCATAGTCAAATGCTCATGCAATATAAAGCCAACACGTTCTTTTGATATCTTTACGATGTCAGCTAACTCACGCAACTTCACTTTTCGATCATTCAAAACGATTTTATGGATTTTTTTTATGTTTTCTGGTGTTACCGCCTCATTTGGACGTCCACTGCGTTCTGCATCATCGGTGTCTCTACGACCACGTTTGAAGTCAGCAAACCAACGTTTTATTGTTGTTTCTGATGGAGCGGAGTCCCCATAACACTTTTCAAGCCATTGCTTCGCTTGAACGGTATTTTTTTTTTCCATCAAGAAGTAGTGTAAAATTAAAACACGAAATTGTTTTTGATCCATTGTTTTGAAAATAACAAAAGTAGCGTCACTCTTAGCACAATAACTCACAAACTAATGAATAGAATATCATGAAATTTTAACAGCTGTCTTTTGAAGGTTAGTATTAACTGAAAAAAGGTGACTGCAATAAAACTAGCGCCATCTATGTGTTAGGCCCGGGACTTTTCAGCCCATGTGTTAAGTATAGTATTCGTAATTTATACACACAAAAATATATAAGAATCGACAACAATTTTTTTAAAATGTGTTCATACTTTTTAAAATGTTTTCGAAGTTGATATAGTAAACGATAATAATTTGAAATAATAAATTTTAGCAGTCCCTAATATTCCGAAGCCACGAGTGCCGCTTTCTACCGAGTCCTCCTCGACTCCCCATTTTTCCCTGAAGAATAAATTTTAGAATCGATAGCGGTAACCTCTTAGTATATCTCCCAAATAAGACACCTTTCTTTGTTTTACGATATTAAGCAGTTGCCTCTTCACCCCGGCCCTTTAAAGCAGTTCTTTGTTGGTTAGGTCCATAGTTCGAAAGCTTCGGTGCAATTGTTATTAACTCAAAAATATATTTTTTAAATGGGATACCCTTATATTTTTCCTTATCCAAATAGAAGTTTAAATTACCATTCTAAAAATATAGCACACTTTATATTTTGCTTAAATCTACTTCAAAATATAAAGGTTTTCAGTTTTTACGCGAGTTTTAATCGCACATTTTATGAAGTAGACTTTTGACGGAGCGGCCATATGGTTTAATTCAATTTTTTACTCGTAGTTGTCAAATGTTACTTCAGAATCAGTTATTGAATTGTCAAATAAATCGCAATGATGTTTGAAAATTACGAAAAATGAGATATGATAGTGTGTTTCATACAAACCGGAGAAAATTCAGAAGCGGCAAGTAATTTGTACCACGAACGGTATCCAGAAAGGCGTCAACCCTTCAAAGATATATTCGCTCGATCGTGACATAACCTAGTTAATAGTGGCCAGTTTGAAAATAAACGACCCAAAAATTATGCATCAAAGAGGGATAAGGAGTTAGAAGAAATGGTAGTTTTAAGAACTATCGGAAATAATCCCAACACTTCAACCCGACAGTCAAAAGAATCCACTGGACTATCAAGAACTAACGTAAGTCGTACTTTGATGAAGCACAAATTCAGGCCATACTCGTATAGGACAAGAAAAGCACATTAGAGACGGAGATTTTCAACGGCGTATGGATTTTTGCCAATGGTTTCTGGAGAATTGTAACCATGTTCCCAATTTTTCATTAAATTGCATTTGGACAGATGAAGCTTATGTAAGCAATCCAGGTATTTTTAACCGTTACAATTCTTATACGTGGGCACAAGAAAATCCTCATTTAGTTGTGGAGCAAAGAAATCAAGGCAGATTTGGATTTAATGTGTGTGCAGTAATTTTTCGAGGCGAGCTCATAGGTTCATTTATTTAAGGAACACTCACCTCTCAGAGATATTTAGAAATTTTAAGGCAGGAAACAGAACCTCTTGTTGATGAACTGCCGTTAATGAACCTTAGAAATATATTTTTTCAACACGACGGAGCATCTCCTCATAACGCTGCAGTTATTAGTAATTTTTTATCGGCCAATTTCAACAATAACTGGATAGCCAACCAAGGTCCGAAACGTTGGCCGGCCAGGTCACCGGATTTAACACCCATGAACTTCTATCTCTGAGGAAGATTGAAAGACCTAATTTTTAAATTGCCGACAGACACCAGGCAAGTGTTAAAAGTCGCAGTGATACAAAGTTTTGCAGCTCTCACTCCTCTTGAACTAATCAACTCGGTAAGAAGTGTCTAGAAAAGGTGCCGCCTACGTGTAAATGAAACTGGTCGACATTTCGAACATCTCTTATAGAAAATTGTTTTGTTTTAGTTTGCTCTACCCCGAATAAATTGTTTTCTTGTTGTTTTGTTTTCTACATAGTTTAAAGTACTATAGCATTTAGTAAATTTCATTGTAGTTATGACTCTAGAGTTACTTCTGGGAATTTTTTTTTACGATTTGACTGCTGTCGGTAAATAATTGATATTGTCGCTCCGTCCAAAACCTACTTCACAAAATGTGCATTTAAAACTCGCGTAAAAACTGAAAACCTTTATATTTTGAAGAAGATTTAAGCAAAATATAAAGTGTGCTATATTTTTACAATGGTAATTTAAAGCTCTATTCGGATAAGGAAAAATATACAGGGCATCATATTTAAAAAATATATTTGCGTTAATAACTATTAAAATATTAGTTGTAAAAAAATGTAACTTACACTACTGAAATTCACGTCAAAAAGTGCTTTGAGAATGTTTTTACAGAAATCAAAAATTTTCAATAGGAAAAGAATTACAAACATTTTTCCAAAATGCAGATTTTTGAAAAACACCCTGTATATCTGAAACGGTACTAGATATCGATATCCGGTTTTCAAAATTGAGTTTACCATAAAAATTGAGCCTCAGACACCGACATCGGTTTTTGTCTATCTCCTTTAGATAAAGGGGTTTACCTTTAAAAGTGTCCAATTTGAACCACCCTGTACAAACAAGACACTGAGGGATACAGAAAGGAGTGAAGATATAAGACGCACATGCAATATAGAAAATATCAACCAGTGGATAAGAGGAAGAAAAGTGGAATGGGATCAACACATATTAAGAACGGTATCAACAGGATAGTACGGATAACAAGAGCCAAACCATCGAATGGAAGATCAATGGAACGACCAAGAAAGAGATGGAGCGACGATCTGTAGAGCAGGAAACAAAGAAAACAGGCAATAGTGCCTCGCGATCAGTCGGAAAAAGAAGTTTTGATTACATTTCTTTTTTCAACTCTTTCGATAGAATAGATATCATGACGCCTAAGGGTGCAATAAGAGGTGATATTTTTGAAAACTTTCTCGGGGGCCAGACGAAGTATATTTTAAGGATAGGTCTGTTGGCAGCTGTCATAAGCTACACCTTTCGTAGAAATGGAACAAGCCCAGTATCGTGCAGCGATAAAATATTTTTATTTAAAAAAGTGGACTGTGCCCCAAATACAAAGTGAACTCAGGAAAGTTAATGGGGAATCTGCACCAGCACTTCAGATGCTGCACACATTAAGCTTCGTGAGATTGCCGAGATGATAGGCATTTCATATGAACGGACATATAATATCCTGCATGAAGTTCTACACATGAAACAACTGAATATAGACCAAAAAGCACGAGGAAGCACATTTCAAAATCGTGTTTGGACAAGTTGCAGCGTAATCCGGAAGATTTCTGCAGTTGCTTTGTGACTGTAGACGGAAAATAATTCCACCATTATATCCCGAAGACAAAACGGCAGTCGACACATTGGCGAAGGTGAAAGTGCAGAGAAAAAAGCTAAAATAATGTTGTCGTCGGGAAAAGTTATACCAACTTTTTTTTGAGACTCACAAGGTATCATTATGATTGACTATTTGGAAAAGGGTAAAACAGCGACTGACTCTTATTACGCAATGTCATTGGACCGTTTACATAGTGAGTTGAAGAAGAAGCGACCAGGGTTAGCGCACAAAAAGTGGTCCTTCACCAAGACAGTGCGCCTGCTCACACAATTGTGTCCATAGTTGTCCAGTCACCCTATTCCACAGATTCGGCACCAAGTGACTTTTTTTGTTACTTCAAAAATTGGCTTGGGGGAAGAAATTTTCGTCAAATGAAGAGGTTATTTGTGCTGGAAACAAGTATTATGCATAGTTTTTTCTGAGAGAATAAAAAAAATAGAAATCTCGCTGAACCAAATGCAGTGGAGATTATGTTGCAAAATAAATTTTGTTTTTGCAAAAAATGTTATTTACGTTGTTTTTTACAAGACTCTTCAATCTACTCCCATAATAAGTATATAATTACTGGTTAATATAGTCAGTCGAAAAAGTCCCCATACACCACCTGCTTTCTATACTATTTTTCTGTTAGGTTTAACTAATTAATTAAAACTACGAGAAAACTTGTTTAAATTAATATCTGAAACTTAACCAACGAGAATTAGTATTAAAAACGGAACATTTTATTTAGAAATTATATCATTGTTATAAAAATGTAAACAAAATTAATGTCAAAAAAGTCTCCATACACTTAACAATTACCAATAATAGTTTGAGTTTAATGGAAAATAACAACTTCGTTTAAACTAATATTTAGTGGGACCGCCGTTCGCCTTGATAACCTCCTGTAACCTTTTTGTCATGCTTGCAACTAGCTTTCTAGTAACTTCTGCTGGCATGTTCTCCCATTCGTTCAATATTCTGTTTTTTAATTCCTCTCTAATTGAAACATTATGTTTGCGAACGAGCAGTTTAAGTTCCTCCCATAAATGCTCGATGGGTTTAATATCGGGTGATTGCGGAGGGGTATGAAGCTGCTGTCACACATTATGGATCATCCATTCCCGCACCAAGTTTGCGGTATGTTTCGGATCATTGTCCTGTTGGAAAATGTATCTTTTTTCGAGTGCTAATTTTTGGACACTCCTCTTAAATTGTCTCTCAAAATGTTCAGATAAACATGATGATCCATGGTACCATTAATAAAATGTAAATTTCCAATCCCTTCAGCGGACATGCATCCCCCAATAGAACACTGCCACCTCTTTGTCTCACCGTGGAACAAATGTTTTTAATATTGAATGCGGTATTCTTCTTTTTCCAAATTTTAGTTCTGCCATCAACCCAAAAAAGTAAATTTTAGTTTCATTAGTAACGATTACGGATTCCCAAAATTCAGGAGGTTTAGTAACGTATTCCCTAGAAAAGCTAACAGCTTTTTGCGATTAGCTTCCGCAATTAACGGCTTCTTCCTGGCTGCACACCTCTTACAGCCTACCCTGTATAAACAATTTCTCACTGTTTGTGAACAAACATTTTTCGAAAATAGTTCTGTACTTCTTTTAATTTTGGTGCACTTTTGTTGGAATCTAAAATTATTTGTTTAACAATACTGGCCACTTCACGTGGAGTCAGTTACTTGGGACGACTGGAGCGTGGTCGAATTTTAAAGGAACCCATTGATTTACACTGGTTTCCAATGTACTGAATAGTAGCATGCGACTTTTTAACAATTTTTCCTATATTTCTGGACGATTTTCCATCTTTCCACAAATTAATTATGACCTTTCGAACTTGAAATAGAATTTCACAGTTTCTCTCGCTCATTTTTAATACCACTTTGAAACCCCCTGCAAAATTATTAGCAACAAGTGACAGATTATAAAGTGGCCGAAAATTAATCATTTCTTTTCAGTTTAGCGTGCAACGCGGCTGATTATAATGTATTTTTTTCAGTGCAGTTGTTGAGTGTATGGAAACTTTTTTGACATTAATTTTGTTTACATATTTAGTGTTCCGTACGGAACACTTATAAGATCACTTCGGTCTCTGTCAGTCTGTCTGTCCGTCTGTCACACCCGATTTTCTATGAAACTATTTGTCATAGAAAGTTGAAATTTGGTAGTAATATAGGAACTGATGGCCTCATCAGAGTCATGTAGTTTTGAAAGTTAAATTTTGACTTAAGGGGTTAGTTTTGGGGCGTGAAATCGGAAGTGAAAAAAAAATTTTTTACTAGGTCATCGAGTATGGTGTCAAATGAAAGCTTGTGAAAACACCAGTAAAAAATATATATATGATGTAATACTTGCACGCACTTTTCTTTGTATTATTTTTAAAAAATCGCGAAAAATTGCTGTCCACCCGCCTTACCTCGGAAAGTACTTATCAAAAAATTTTGAAAAAATTCTGGAATATTCTCCACGGGGTGTAGATTGAACGAAAATTATCACGAGTGCATTATCTGTAATAATTTATCTAGTATATAAAAAAAAAAACAGGATTCGTTTTGAGGGGTGAAATCGGAAGTGAAAAAAAATTTTTTTACTAGGTCATCGAGTGTGGTGTCAAATGAAAGCTTGTTGAAAACACGAGTAAAAAAATATATATAATGTAATACTTGCGCACACGTTTCTTCGTATTACTTTTAAAAAATCGTGAAAAATCGCTGTCCCCTACCTTATCTCGAAAAGTACTGATCAAAAAATTTTGAAAAAATCCTGGAATATTCTCCACGGGGTATAGATTGAAAGAAAATTATCATTACCTTTAATAATTTATCTGGCATAGAAAAAAAAAAAATTTGAAGGTCACCAGTTTTCAGTAAAGATTGGAAGCAAACTTTATTGAAAACTCATTTGGGGTGTGTGTTTTTGTGAAGTCACTGATCATTTTATACCACCCTAACAAAATTTTCTATTTTAAAAACAATCGTACGGAACACTAATTGTGCAAGTTCAACTTGCACTTGACCGGTTTTTTATAACAATGATGTAACTTCTGAATAAACTGTCCCGTAGTTGTTTTTAATACTAATCCTCGTTGGTTAAGTTTCAAATATTAATTCAACCATGTTTTCTCATAGTTCCAATTAATTAGTTAAACATAACAGAAAAATAGTATAAAAAGCAGGTTTTGTATGGAGACTTTTTAGACTGACTGTATAAGTAAACAACAAACAAATACAATTGAATACAAATTTTGAAGTGAATTCAATTTTTGTACTTAAGAAGAAACTTATTAAATTAAATCTAACGTCGAAAAATCGCAAAAACAAAAGTAAAATACCAACTAATGTGGTAGCTTCAATAAACTTTTCCACGCCGCACAGTGGCACAAAATAACATTTTTCCATTCAAAATTATTTCACAACCGATCAGGATATTTTTTTTTTAAATACTCATTTATTTTCCAAAAAACGTTCTGAATTATCGCAAACAGATGTAGGAAAATTGGCCAAAATTACCATTTTATCTGGATTGTTTTGGCCGATACTTGATGGAGATTCATTAAGCTTAAGTTAAATGAACAATAAAACAACAATTTTTTTTTGGTTTACTGGTAAACTCCACATTTATTTTATTATATCAACAAGTTTCGCTAACACTGTAGCTTTATCAAGACTAAATATAAATTTACTCTTAATAAAGCTACAGTCCTAGCGAAACATGTTGATATATTAAATTAAATGTGGAGTTTACCAGTTAGCGAAAAAAAAAAATGTTGTTTTACTGTTCATTTAACTAAAGTATCAATTTATCATAAATTTTAGTTGGAGAATTTTTTTTTTACTACTACTTTACTTATATCTTGGCAGCATTGGTATAACAACTAAAGACGAAACGAAAAGAATCGCATTTTTAGAAGTTACTAAAAGTGTTCTTCGCATTTGCTGAACCATCCCAAGACGCGTTTCGCCGTATCACGGCCCATCAGCTGAACCTAGCCCAGCTGATGCGTCTTGGGATGGTTCAGCAAATGCGAAGAACACTTTTGGTAACTTCCAAAAATGCGATTCTTTTCGTTTCGTCTTTAGTTGTTATACCAATGCTGCCATCTATGCCTTCGAGCAGTAAGCTCAAGAAAGGTGCGTTTCTGCAATAAGTGCCAGCCGTGCTGTGCTTAGTAAGTCGCCGACAAAGTGCAGTATAAGCATCTATTTGTTATAGTTTTCCGTTAGTTACTTATATCTTGTTACTTGAGGGTTTTCCAGGTCGCTGATTTAGAATATAAATTCCAAATTTTACTATTTCAAAATTCAAGATGGCGAATCAAATATAGCCGCTATAATATGCTAAAAAATTATAAAAATTAGTTATTTGGACTAAACTCTGGATTTTCCAATGCTACTGATTACAAATATCAAGTCTGAAATTGGATCTAGTTCAAATTCAAATCCAAAATTCAAGATGGCAGATCCAATATGGCGCGATAGAATGATAAAAATTTATAAAAATTAATTACTTGGGCTACACTGGTTACTTGGAATTTTTCAGTGTTACTGATTTTAAATTTGACGTGAAACATCCCATATATATACAGGGTGCCCCATATAGAATAATGATTTCGCAGCATTTATTAATCAGTGTATCAAAAAAATGTTTAAATAAATCTTATACGGTGCACATGCTGACGTTGACAATAAAATGTTTTGAACTGTCAGTTCGAAGAAATTACGCCATCTTAAATTTTTTTTAATGGAAAGCCCTGTATATTATTTTATTTTTGAGTCCTACTAAAAATTCTAGATATTATTTGTCTAACATACCATATATCTAAATTGAACTGTTTTGGAATTATTGATATTTGAAATTAAGAAGATCAAATTTAAAAAAAAATTTAATGGGGTCATTTGAAAACCAAAGTTTACCAAAGTCAACCTGAAACTGTAGAAGATTTACAACAAAGAATTCAATATGAAGTAGCACAGATCACACCGGATTCTCTGCAAAAGTCTGTTCAGGCTGTTTATGACAGATTGGGTCACTGCCTCGTTAACGGTAGACATTTTTTTTTATGGGTCTAGCACACGTGCTGCGGGAAAATCCCTAAAGCGCTACTGGAGCGACATGTATACGGAAGCGATTTACGTTGGTCTTGAATCGCTGTAAATTGTACTTGGTGGGAAACACAATCCTGGACAAATTATTCCAAAGGGATGATGTTCTTCATACAAAAAAGTGCTTGAAAAGTGTCGTTTTTCGATGTTCCAACGAATCAAAGCCGCCGGTCAGTTCCGGGTCTCCAATCAGATGAACAGCTCTTGTCTGAATAGAACCCAACAAATGCAGTGTACGTTTGGGGGCGGAGCCCCAAACATGGGAGTAGTATTCCATGGTTGGTCGAATTTGAGCTTTGTAAAGAATTAACAGTTGTTGTCGAGTGTAAAGCTTTCTGGTTCGAAATAATATTCCCAACTTTTGAGAAGCTCTCTTTGCTATACTTGCAACATGTTCATGCCAGAACATATTAACTCCCAAATTAACGCCCACCAAATTGAGTGACGATGTTAGAGGAATGGAGTGCCCCGACAAAACTATGTCGGGCTCAGCAACGTTAACTTTTTTAGAAAAAACTGTCGCTTGGGTTTTTGTGTCATTAAATTCATTTTGGTTACTTCACCCCAAGATAGAATTTCTTCAAGATCTTTGTTAAGTTGAATGACTTCCTGCTGTCTGCGGATATTCGTCTGAGTAGCTAATGTCCGAACGTTCAAAGCGAATGAACAGATAATTGTACTGTCATCTGGAAAGCTGTAGATTGGATTCCCGCTGTATTCCAGCAGATCGTTAATGTAAATGAGAAAGAGTGTAATAGACAGTACAGAGCCTTGGGGCACACCGGCGTTAATAGTGAAGGTGTTAGAAAGAAACCCGTCGACCGCCATTCGTAAAGAACGCTCTCTGAGGAAACATGAGAGCCACAGACAGAACTTTTCAAACATACCAGAAGAGCGTAGCTTAGCCAACAATCCATCGTGCCAAACACGGTCGAATGCCTTGGATCTATCAAGAGCAACGGCTCGAGATTTTCCAAAGTGTTCAATTGCGTTGTTCAAAACATGTGTGACATAGGTCAAAAGATCTCCTGTTGATCTATGCTTACGAAAGCCATATTGGTGGTCGCTAATAATGTTGAATTTTTCAAGATATTTTAGAAGATAGCCCTTTTTATGACTTTCGATATTATTGAAACCAGTGCGACTAGTCGGTAGTTATTTGGCAAGGTCTTCTTGCCTTTTTTAGGTATCAGCTGAACTGTGGCACATTTCCAGCAGGAAGGAAATATTCCCTTTCTGTAGGATAGGTTGAAAAGTCTACAGAAAACCAGTGTTAGTTCTCCCGCACAGTTTTTGAGAATTATGGCAGGTATTTTGTCAGCGTCAGAAGTTTTTTTGGGGTCTAGCTTCATTAAAATACGTTTTATGATACGCTGTCTGAAGACAATATCGGGCATCCTTGACTGCACCATGCGAATAATAAGTGGTGTTTTTCCTTGGAAATCCACAGTAGAATGTGAAGCAAAGAGTTCAGTCAACAAGTTCGCTTTCTCAACAGGTGTTGTTGCAACAGAATTATCTGGCCGTGTGAGTGGTGGTATGGTGGATTTGGTGAAATTTTGACTAACTGCCTTAGCGACTGACCAAAAGGACCTGAAATTACTGAGACAAACGAGAAGTTTGTTTCTAATTCGTTGATTGTGTGCCTCCTGGGTTTCGTCGATAATTTCTTTGCATCTGTTCCGGGCACGAACAAAGGTGTTACGATTAATGGCGTTAGGATTTTCACGCCATTTTTGAGCAATTGTTATCTTAAAAATAAACCTAAAGTATTTATTAATAGTTTTTTTGTCTTTTTTTATTTTAAATTTCAAATGACAATAATTGCAAAACAGTTCAATTTAGACATATCGTATGTGACAAATAATATCTAGAATTTTTTAGTAGAATTGTCAACTTCAGCATGTGCGCCGTATAACACCCTATAACTTTTATTTAAACATTTTTTTGATGTACTGATTAATAAATGCTGTGGAATCATTATTACATACATATGAGGCACCCTGTATATATATATATATATATATATATATATATATATATATATATATATATATATATATATATATAAAATATATATATATATATATATATATATATATATATATATATATATATATATATATATATATATATATATATATATATTATATATATATATATATATATATATATTTTATAAATTTAAAACCTTCATTTCTTCATAATTTATATTAATTGTAATATAAGAGCTTCGTACTTACTTCTTGAAAAATTTTGTAATAAATTTAAAAAAAAAGACAAAAATGTACGATGAATTTTTTAAGTTAAAAGAACTGAATATGTTAATTTTCGATAAATAATACATTTTATTGTTGAGAATTAAATATTATGGCAATTTGCACGTCATATATCATATCTGATTCATATGGTCAGAAAGCTGGTATACTGAGGTAGGTAGCTGTTCTTTATGTCAGTTGTGCCATTCAAAATTTAAGTACCAATAAATATATTAGTAGTATACTTTAAAGAACATGAAAAAATAAGCAGTTAATAAAAAAAATATTTTTTTTTCTTTCTGTTATATTATTTGACACTAGTACAATAAACTATATAATTCCTATTTTGTATTAAGTACATGAATGAAATAGTATAAAAGTTAAAGCTGCATGTTTTCAACAGTAAGTATATTTAATTGTTGAAAAATAGATATTGTCGCAATTCGCATATATTGCACATATCAAATCTATATCGCAGTAAAAATGCTGTTATAAAAATTGTTATTGATGATAAATATGTATTTTATAGCGGCCATATTTGATTCGACAGCTTGAATTTCGGAACTGTACAATTTGAACTTCATATTCGAAATAGCAATCACGAAAACCCCCGAGTAACAAGATATAAATAAAGTAGTAGCAAAAAATTTTTTGTTACTAAAATTCATGGTAAAATGACAATTTTGGCCAATTTTCCTCCATCTGATTGTGATAATTCAAAAATCGACTCTCTTACGTTTTTTGGAAATTAAATAACGAGTATTTTAAAAATATATATATCCCGATCGATTGCGAAATAAGTGCTTTAGATAATTTTGAACGAAAAAATTACATTTCGGGCCACTGTGAGCCGCACAGGCGCACAGTTATTGGAGCGCGCGTGTAGTGCCGCGACAGTATGAATGATTTTTTACCTCTAGACTTCCGACCGTGACGGTTATATGTTACTAAGCGAACGCAACTTTTGTAGACTTCAAATTTTTGTGTACGCATTTTATTTTATGTAATAATTATATATGGCTTACATTATTTGCGTTTTTCCTTTAGGGCGACAACGGCAAATATTTATTTTAGTAATTAAGAAAATATATAATTATGTAATATTGATCACTTTTTTTTTAAGTAAGTTAAATTTTTTAGTACTTTAGGCTCATACACATCTGATATTAGTTCCGAAATCTAACCTTGTTTTCTATTAGATGACAGACGAAAAAAACATTTGGAGAAGGATATACAGAATGGCTGACGAAGGTCAAAGCTGATGATTCAGAGTTTTACGATAAGCTAATGAACGTATACCACACATGTATGGCAAAAGGTATGTGTTTCCATCTAATAATCAACTTCTAGAATCCCTTTCGAGCTGTGTCAATAAAATGCTTTAAAACGTTATTTTTGTGCATTCGTTGGAAAAACTAAAACCTTATAATCAATTTTTTAAACGATTTTCTCGCACTAACAGGGAAAATAATTTTTCCATACGATTTCAACATATAATGAGAAAATAGTGTGAATGAAAATAGTAATCGTTACAGAGTGTGATTAAGACGGTCCGTGGTATAGTGCTTGTTTGTGGTGCAGAAGGTCGGTATACTTTTATTAAAGTATATATGGCCTGGCCACGTACAAAGGTAGTAGTTGTTTGCAAAAATGCAATAACGCCCGTGGCAGCGTTTGGGTGGGCACTTAGACAACGTTGACGGTATTACGACATTCCCGCCGATACCCTCAGGATATGGAAAGAAGGGTAAATTAAATTGGGGAGGTGAACGATAAAAAACACAACGAAATATTTACTCGTCAATATTGCGTTGCTGTCTTGCAAATTTTGACAAATAAATTTTTGCTTATTTATTTTTATTGTCTAATTAATTAATTATACGAATGCACAAAAATAACTTCATACGGATCAGTTGCGGAGAGCGTCAGTTTTGTGGCAGGATATTTAAGTTTTCAAAATTCTGCTCACGACGACGTACTATAGCCAAAAATCAAGAAAAAGCGCCCTTTTTTAAAACCAAAATCGGTTCAAATAGGTTCTAAATAATAAAAAAAAACGTTATATTATACGTAAAATATGGTACCAGCTATTTGGCAACGACGGCCTTGATCTCTCGGATCGTGCATGTTCTGAACAATGTCAGGCTCCACACGGAAAAAATAATGCAGGATTTAATCTCTTTTGTGAATAAATGTCTACACTAATATAAGTAGAGACAAGTTAGCTTTAGAACAACGTTTTTGTCGATCAATGCATAATACAATTTGAAAAACCGGTCAAGTGCAAGTTGAACTTGCGCAGTTAGTGTCCCGTACGTTGATTGCTTCTGAAATAAAAATTTTTGTTACGGAGGTATAAAATGATCAGTGACTTCATAAAACACACCCCAAATGAGTTTTCAACAAAGTTTGTTTCCGATCTTTACTGAAAACTGAGGACCTTGAAATTTTTGTTTTTTTTATATACCAGGTAAATTATTAAAGCTTATTATTTTCGTTCAATCCACCCAACGCACATTGGGACCGAATGCCGAAAAGGTGGCCATAAGTCCCTAAAATGATTGTTCGATTGAAGGACTTTTCAGGCTCTAAGTATGTGGGTTGGTACCTGCGCTATTTGAAACGACCGATTATAATAATCAAGTGTGCACACGTGGCTCTTGACATCTATTGTTAGAGCGTCGAGCAGGGCAGATTCTAAGCTTGTTCTGTTTGAGTTAGACAGGCAGATTCAATTGCGCTCAAATGTTTTGTATTTGAAACTAATTTAATTTCGTGAAATGGATTCTCCGAATAAAAGTGAGTACATTTAAACGATATACATTGATTAAAGTAATTTTTTTCTATCATTTAATTATTGTAACGTTTAAAATATCACTTTTTTAGAACTTTTAGTTTCAAACATTAAAATTAAAATATACTTAAGTTAAAAGTCCCACGACATCCCACTGTCAAACCAATTTTATCGTGTTTTCTAACTATTTTTTAATAATATAGAAGCAAAATCAGCTGCCCGCACTTGCACATTTTTTTAAAATAAATTTTATGTAAAAAAGTATGAATAATGTTATATCCATCTTTATAATACATAATACTTAAATCCGTGTTAATTTTCATTTAACATTAGTTAACTGAAACATTTTGTATTTCACATTTTTAATTTCAGATCCTTACCAGCGACATCGAAAAGCCCTGTAGTCGAAATTTCATGAAAATATGTAAAAAATCATCATTTTTATCCGCATATGGGATCCGCCATTTTGTTTTTCACATTTTTAATTTCAGATTCTTCATCAGCAACCTCGAAGAGCCCTATAGTCGAAATTTCATGAAAATATGACACTTTTATCAATTTTGTCCGCCATATTGAAGCCGTTATTTTGTTATTTACATTTATTATGTCAGATTCTTAATCGGCGACCTCAAAAAACCACATATGCAAATTTTCATATAATTCGAAAAACACCTTCATATTTTGGCCACCTTTTCGGGTTTTGGTCCCAATGTGCAACGTGGAGAATATTGCAGAATTTTTTCAAAATTTTTGGATCAGTACTTTTCCAGATAGAGAAGGTGACAGCGATTTGCACGATTTTTTCAAAATAATACAAAGAAAAGTGTGCGTATGTATAAGACATTTTTACAAGCTTTCATTTGACACCCCACTCGATGACCAAGTAATTTTTTTTTTCACTCCCGATTTCACCCTCCAAAACTAACCCCTTTTATTATTTAAATATAATATAATATAAATTTAACTTTCAAAACTACACGGCTCTGATGAGCCCATCAGTTTCTGTATTAGTACCAAATTTCAACTTTCTACGTCAAATAGTTTCGGAGAAAATCGGGTGTGACAGACGGACAGACAGGCACCAAAATGATCTTATGTGTTCCGTACGGAACACTGAAAAAGAAAATTGAGAAGAAAATCAACAACTATCTACCTTTTATTTGCATACGCCTTTTTATAGATTGGGAAAAAATTAATTTTTTCTACTTTTCTTTTATTTCATTTTGGCTATGGTGCGTCGTCCTGAAACATGCTTACTACGTCAAGTATGAACGTGTCGTCTATACATATATGTAACATATGTAGCGCCCTCTCTTTGCCTGTAAGCGAAGCGAGTGCCATTAAAGAGACAAGCAAGAAGCAAATTGCTAACGCGCATGAGCCGATTGCTAACGGGCACGCGCACCTCCTATTTACACTATATAATTTCCGGGAACTTGCACAGAATTTATATGTTCTTATATAATGCATGCGCAGTTCGTGCGAAGTCCCGAGCTAGGATGCGATAGAAAATCGATCGTCTATACTCTACTAACGGCGACACGCTTTTCTCTCAATTTGGCTACATAGGAGTATTACATATATATAAGTGTTTTTTTCTTTGAGGTTATTGTTGGCACTCCGGCAAAAAGTGCTTTATGGAAACAGATTTAATTCTAACCTTATTTATGGTTAAATAGTACATATCGAACATGAGTCTTGCATACGCTTAGCGCTTTGAGGTTGTGATCCTATGTAATCATAAAAAAAGGTCCAAAAATGACGCCTATAGCGGCTGCTAAGCATATGGGCAAGTCGAAAGCATCCGTTAGCAAGTGGGTGAAACGATATTCTCAGTTAAAACATATTGATGATCTATCAGAACGTGGTTCGAGAGGAAAAGTGTCGGACAAGGATGAAAAAGTGATTATTAACATGTTTTCCCGCAATCCTCAATTAACTTTGCGCCACGGCGCACAAAAACTAAAGCAGAAGGGTTTGAATATGTCGTATGAAACGACGATTCGCACTCATCTCCGAGCTAAGGATTTGAAGTGGCGGAGTACAATCTTCTTCTTTTTCCTAGACAAGACAAGGTCTTGGTTCGTCTGTTTGTCCAGCTTTCGTGCCATCTTTTTGGTGGTCGACCGGGAGGTGTTCGTGTTTCTGGTTTTTTCATCTTTTGCCCATCTTGGCCAGCTATCAGCTGGCATACTACTTACGTGATCCCTCAGATATCGACGTCGTGACCTGGCGAAACGGACGATGTCTTGAATCTTGAGTTCTTTTCGTATAGTTGTGCTTCGTACCTGGTCTCTTAGGGTTATTCCTTTAATAGCGCGCAGTGTTTTCAGTCCTGTAGCTCTCATGAGGCTTTTTGTTTCAGATGTGTCTGGTCTTGTGTCTGTTGCATACGCTAGAACCGGTCTTACCACGGTTCCATATATACGCACTTTACTGTCTGTTGACATGTGGGCATTTTTCCCTATTAAATCCCTCAAACAACCAGATATTCCCGATCCTTTATTTGCCTGATTGAATA
>CM032449.1:187269679-187407093 GCA_019049505.1 Pachyrhynchus sulphureomaculatus
GGTTAAATAACTTATACCGCCAATCTTTCTATACAGGGCTGAATCGCGGACTATAAGTGCAGCAGATCAGAAACGACTGTACTCATTCGAGATGTGGTGTTGGAGGCAAATGCTTCAAATCCCCTGGACGACAAAGAGGACCCACATCTCAATCCTCAACGAGCTGCAAATAACAGAGGCGAATTCTTTTATATTTTGGTCACATATCCCGTAAAAACGAGGAAATTTTAGAAAAACTAATAGTACAGGGTAACGTTGAAGGCAAAAGACCAGGGGGTCGATCTCCATCAAGTTGGATCGATCAAGTGAAGCAAATGACTCGTGCCCCACTACAGGAAATCCTTCAGAACACACAGGATATTAAATAAAACAGGTATATTTATTATAATAGCAATATTTAGTATATTTCCTTATTACCGCTGAAATTCTCTGTGTGTATTAAAGAAATTAACTTTTTGCATTTTTCGTGTAAAAAAGCCAGCAATATTCGTTTGAGGATACTTTTTGATGTTATTGAATATTCCTTGCTTGAGAATTGACTACATAAGTTTAATAGGATTGAGATTGACTGGGAGGGCCAATGCTCCATCCTATTCTCCCGGAACCACATCATTGTCACTGCCGCTTGGTGACATGGTGCGTTATTTTGCCGGAAACGTACATTTTTCCAGTGTGTATCACCATACAATTTCCAAAACGACGGCTCTAGTGTAGTATTTAGAACTTCTATATACTTTTATGTACTCATTCGACCCTCGCAAACTAATATTTCGCACACGCCACTTGCTAGTATGCCCCCTACACCATAACACTGCCTCCACGCTGTTTTACAGTGGGTACTATACAATCGGAGTTATGCTCTTTTCCTATCCTGCACCTACCTTAGTTAGCACCAGATGCACCAAAAACTTAAAACAGGAAAAAACAAACCTTAAGGAAAAATTTTATAAAAATATATTTTTGGGTTGCTTATTTACTAAAATAAATGGTTTTAAAGAATATCTAGATTTAATGAACAATAGAGACCTCGAAGTTCGACCACACAATATGAGACTAATCCTTTTCGTTGCATTTTTTCTGGCTTTACAGCCTTTGAGTCCAGCATTTTTTAAGTCTTCTACTCACTGATTGAGCAAAAATTTTCTTTTTAATGTCTTTAGAAAAATCAGCACATAGCTCAGAAAACCCCCTTTTTGCGAATTTCAAAGAAGCATGTATCAACTGCCGGTCTTCTCTCGCATTTATTAACAGGTTTTGGACCACTCTTTTTTTTGTGCCATTTCGTTATTTTTATAATGTCTGATTAACTTTTTACGCCCTCAAAAAGGTACTGTATTTTCATACGGTTTTACAAATCCAGTACATACTTTTTTGGCATTTTAATACAAAAATTCACTTAACCTTTAGTAAAAACCACTAAAGTTAACAGATTAACGTTGTGTACACTACCAGATTTCGAGGTAAACTAAATAATTACAAAAATAAGGTAGGTCAGCTGTTGACTTCAAAGAATTTTTCTTTTATTTTTTTCAATGATACTCACTGATTTGGTTACATTAATTGATGTGTCACTTCAGAGAAATAAACATAAGCGCGTGAGAAATAAAAGACATCTAGTTTCTAAGCAAATACTTTTGTCCAAGGTTGTATATATATATATATATATATATATATATATATATATATATATATATATATATATATATATGTTTTGACGAATGTTCTCACGGGTGTGAAATGTAGTAATGGTTTTTCGGGTATCCCGTGTTAGCTTGAAGTCCCTTGATGGACGGTTTCGCTGACGTTTCGATGGAATCTCATCCATCTTTTTCAAAGCGTTGATCACTGGTCGGTGTCTTGGCGTTGAATGTCGAGACTGGCCCTGAGTGCGCCGGTTTTATGTACTCGGGAGTGTTTCTATTGGTCGGACGGATCTGGCCAATAGAGGCTCGGCTTTGGCTGCGCGTTGTCGGTCCTGTGGTTCTTTGTAATGTTTGTGTTGGTGAAGTAACATATGGTTGAATTATTGTTTCTCTTGGTTGGACTTGGTACTGGGATAGAATATGTTTCCAAGAGTTCGGTAAACGTTGGCTATCATCCCGATTATTTAAGTTGTTGGGCCTCTTTTCTATTTCTATGGCTTCTTTGATTATCCTAGTGGATAGGTTATTACTTTTTTGTAGGGTTCTGGTTTTGTCAAAATCGAAACCGAAAACATGGCTTCGATACGTAGATGACACTTTTGTGGTATGGCAACACGGTATATATATATATATATATATATATATATATATATATATATATATATATATACATACATAAAGGGTGGGCCATCTATCGGTTTAAATTTGAACCACCGGTTATTTCGAATCTGGCAATACTTATGTCATTCTATTCTGTCACAAAATTCAGTATATTATCTCCACTGAACGAAATGAATCGATTTACGCTTGAGCAATGTTGAGATTTATTGGAAATTTATTTCCAAAACAAAGACAATTGGTCGGAAATTGCACGAAAATGTCGTACAAAATTTGGTCGCAGAGAAGGACCAACAGTGCCCGGTATACGCAAGTTTATTGCTAAAGTTCGTGAAACTGGTTTCATTGTTGATGCGCCAAGACTTGAGCGTGCTCGTACAGTGCGTACACCCGAAAATATCGAAGCTGTGGCTGAGAGTGTGCGTGAGAATCCATCAACATCAACTCGTCATCGTTCTCAAGAATTGAACATTTCACGCACCAGTTTACGTCGAATTTTGCGAAAAGATCTCGGTAGGACGCCTTACAAAGTTCAGTTGGTTCAAGAGTTGAAGCCGCATGACCATCCGCTTCGTTTTCGCTTTGCTAGATGGGCCAACGAGAAACTGCACGATGATGTCGATTTTGCCAAAAAAATCATCTTTTCGGATGAAGCTCATTTTCATCTTGGTGGGTACGTTAATAAGCAAAATTGCCGTATTTGGGGCTCAGAAAACCCACACGTGGTCTTACAGAAGCCAATGCACCCATTACGAGTGACTGTTTGGTGCGGCTTGTGGAGCGGAGGCATCATTGGCCCATATTTCTTTGAAAATGAGGACGGCGCAATCATTACGGTCAATGGAGACACCTATCGCACCATGATAACCGATTTTTTTGTGCCCGCTCTTCATGGTATTGATGTGAACGATGTTTGGTTTCAACAGGATGGTGCAACTTGCCACACATCTCATGCCACAATCGATTTATTGCGTCAGACGTTTGATGGCCGTTTTAATTGGCCGCCAAGAAGCTGCGATTTGACACCGTTGGACTACTTTCTGTGGGGCGCCGTTAAAGACAAGTGTTATGCCAACAAACCAGAGACAATTGAGCATTTGAAGGCCAACATTCGTGATGCCATTGCCGAGATACGACCCCATACACTCGAAAAAGTGCTCGAAAATTGGTCCGATCGAATGGGGGTACTGTGAGGCCAGCCGCGGCAGCCATATGAATGAAATAATATTCCATCTCTAACCGGAACAATTGTACTTCACAATAAAAAAATAAATTTGGCAAAATTTCAAACCGTTTTTGTTTTATTGCATTTTTAAATTTAAACTTTTAAACGGCCCACCCTTTATATATATATATATATATATATATATATATATATATATATATATATATATATATATATATATATATATATATATATATATATATATATTGGGTAGTTATTAAAATAAATCACTTCACAATATATATAGTGAATGAGAAAGCTCCTCTTAAAATTATCATCATTTTAAATATGGTCCAGTAACTATAATAACATTTACAATTTAAAAGCTGTGTCAGTTACTTCCTTTAATAGGTCGTTAAACTTTTGAGCAGTTGCAGTTTCGTTGACACTTTTTCTCGCAGATCACCTTGGTTTTCGTCGAGATGTAAGCCAGCAAAGTAACGAAGGAAGACAAAAGAAAGAGACAAAATAACACTGTAGTGTCAAGATACTAACTGTATACTACAACTTCGTCTGGTTAACTACATCATTATACAATTTTAAGGTAGTTTGTTTAAAACGGGTTTTGGAAAACTTTTATACAAGTTATATTTTGTGAAATGACTTTAATGGGTACTATAACAATGTAATAGTAATATCCCAAGTTAAGTCATGATCTGCACATATATTTGTTATTATACAATTTATATTGCTTTTCAAAAGTTCGACTAATTACAACAGAAACCTCATTATCATTTAAGGTAATAATTGTTATCGTGGTCACGTGATTATCATTAAATTATTATTCTAGTAAGTATACCGAAACCTTTTGCCTGTTTTAGCCATTTACATCTCGGTCCAAACAGACTGGTTAACAGGATGTAGGTCAACCTTCGCAAGTAAGAATAGGTTTTTGCTTTAAATATTATAATTATTATGTAATTGCTCTTTTTTCTCTCTCTCAATATTTTTTCTCCGTTCTTAGTGATTTAAAATGAGAATAGCTATCAATTACTATAAAAATAATTTAATGAAAAATTCATGTCTCTATTACTTAAAGCCACAATTTTACAAAAAAAAAACTGGGAAATCAACATTTTTTTTTTTAAATTATACGCTTAATAGTAGACATAGGTTATTCTAATACTAGACTGTAGAGCTCGCTATTGTTGTACTGTCAGTCAATAAGTTTTGAAAGCGGAAATGAAACATGACGAATTAATGAGTCGAAATACATTTATTCTTCAATACATTTTTTCCAGCGATTTTCCAATTCATTAACCCCATCCCTGAAGTAGTTTTCAAAATACTTATCTACAAATGCTATCACCTCATCATATGTTGAAAAACGCTTCCCACGTAGACATCTTTTGAGGTTTGGGAATAGATGGAAGTCAAACGGACCCAGATCTGGCAAACAAGGTGGATGTTCGAACAATTCCTCCTTTAATCCGACTAGTTTTGCCATTACCAAAGTACCTCTGTGAGCAGTTGTACTGTCATGATGAAAGGTGATTTTTTTCTTCTGCAAACTAGGCCTTTTCTCACGAATTTTCTCATCCAGCTGGTCCAAAAGGTCGCAATAATACTCTCCTGAGATTGTTATACCGGTTTGAAGGTAATCAATTATCAAAATTCCTTTTGCATTCCAGAAAACTGATTCTATAATTTTTTTGGACGACTTTGACCACTTTGGCTACTTTGGAGCTCAACATCCGGGCTGAGTCCACGGTGCGGTTCGTTGTCGCAGTTCAGAATCATACTGATAAACCCAAGTCTCATCTATAGTTACAAAGAGTCGCACAAAATCAGTTTTATTATTTGTGAAACGAGCTAAATGATGTTTAGAAAGTTTTTCTCGAGTGCATTTTTGATCCGATGTTAGCAAATTCGGCACCCATTTTGTAAATAGCTTTCTCATACCCAAAACATTAATTAAGATCATATGTACTGATCCATGTGAGATGCCTATAGCCTCATCCACGGTTAATTGACGGTCTTCCATTACCATATCTTATATTTTCCCAGCAGTTTCTTCAGTTGTTGCAGTTTTTGGACGTCCTGAACGTGGATCGTCATTGACGCTCGTATGACCACATTTAAACTCGAATCCATCTATGAACAGTTGGAAATAAAGGAACAGACTCAATTTACAGTTTCACTAACTTTTTATCGAGTTCAGTTGCCGATAAACCTTCGAAAGCAAAAAATTTTATCACCTCACGATATTAGATTTTTTCCGTTTTTAAAAAATACTCAAACACAATGAATAACTTGACAGATCGACTTGAAATTTAGGGTGTGTTCATATGACAGATGAAGCTCTAAAATGGTGTTTAGTATTTGGTTCAAGTGATGCTCCACAGGTGTCGCTTTCAAAACTTATTGACTGACCTGATATATTGTTATTAGTGTATCATCTGCTTAAACTTCCAATCTCAAATACGTTAATTAGCTAATCTTATCATTTATTTTCTTATTCCTATAAACTTTTTTAATGACATATAACGAGACTATATATTATAAATTTTAACAAGTGGATAATGGTTAATTAAACTAAAATTATGTACCTAATCCTTATCAAGTTGACTGAACGATCTTATGAAAAAGCGTGTTTATGATATATCAATAACTTACTAGGCTTCTTTTTTCTTAAGTTTATTCTTGTTGCCTTCTATCATTTCAAATTTTATTTTAATATTATGTTTTTGTTTGCGTATAGGTAAGCTCTCAGATGAATGTTCTGAACACTCTGTACGGAATTTAGAAAGGAAAAAAATAACTGCATTTAAATCATAATTGTTCAACCTCTGACATTAGAGCGGAAATTACAAATGAAAGAAATTACAGGGCAAATCGGAATAGTAATTACTCTAATTGCATTTTACTTGCATCTATTAACTTATCTTTACTCTTCAGGTCAAAAACAAAATTGTTTTAATTAGGTAATTACATACATACATACAAGTTTAAAATTTAACTTTGAGACAGCTAAATAGAGATAACACAAGGTGTTCGATAAGTTTTAAAATGTTTATAGTCATAAAACTAAAATTTAAAAGAAGATAAGCCAGGATCAAATAATTACAGATTGATTTAAGGATAAAGAATAAGTCATAGCTTTCTTCTTTTTAGTGTTCCGTACGGAACACTTATAAGATCACTTCGGTGCCTGTCTGTCTGTCTGTCACACCCGATTTTCTCCGAAATTATTTGTCATAGAAACTTGAAATTTGGTAATAATATAGGAATTGATGGCCTCATCAGAGCCATGTAGTTTTGAAAGTTAAATTTTGACTTAAGGGGTTAATTTTGGGAAGTGAAATCGAAAGTGAAAAAAATTTTTTTTACTAGGTCATCGAGTGTGGTGTCAAATGAAAGGTTATGAAAACACGAGTAAAAAATATATATATAATGTAATACTTGCGCGCACTTTTCTTTGTATTTTTTCAAAAAATCGCGAAAAATCGCTGTCCGCGCCTTATCTCGAAAAGTACTTATCAAAAAATTTTGAAAAAATCCTGGAATATTCTCCACGGGGGTAGATTGAACGAAAATTATCACGAGTGCATTACCTTTAATAATTTATCTGGTATATAAAAAAAAAAAATTTCAAGGTCATCAGATTTCAGTAAAGATTGGAAACAAACTTTGTTGAAAACTCATTTGGGGTGTGTTTTGTGAACTCACTGATCATTTTTTACCACCGTAACATAAATTTTGACTTAAGGGGTTCGTTTTGAGGGGTGAAATCGGAAGTGAAAAAAAAAATTTTTACTAGGTCATCGAGTGTGGTGTCAAATGAAAGCTTGTGAAAACACTAGTAAAAAATATATATAATGTAATACTTGCTTACACTTTTCTTCGTATTACTTTTAAAAAATAGCGAAAAATCGCTGTCCCTACCTTATTTCGAAAAGTACTGATCAAAAAATTTTGAAAGAATTCTGGAATATTCTCCACGGGGTATAGATTGAACGAAAATTATCACGAGTGAATTACCTTTAATAATTTATTTGGTATATAAAAAAAAACAAAATTTCAAGGTCACCAGATTGGAAACAAACTTTGTTAAAAACTCATTTGGGGTGTGTTTTGTGAAGTCACTGATCATTTTATACCACCCTAACAAAATTTTTTATTTTAAAAACAATCAACACTAATTGTGCAAGTTCAACTTGCACTTGACCGGTTTTATTTTATTTCTAATTATAGCTTACAAGTTTCACTTTAAATAGACTATGATCAGGTCTTAAGGCTATGAACTCCTCTACAAAATGAGACAAATGGACAAGCACATCGTATCATTTTACACAAAGATTAAAATTATAGTTTGGAAAAAAGGGATAAAAAGTTTAAAATAAGGTGTTACCTACCTGCTTAATAAGGAAAATATAATTATGAAAAGAAATAGTCGCTGTTGTCGCTCTAAATAAAAGACTCAAGAAATGTAATTAATATATGTAAACACACAAAATCGAGCAACATTTTGAATTCGGCAGCTGAAACTATGTTCTCCGGTCTGCACAACTGTCACAAAAGAGACAATTTTAGTTTCGGTGTCACGATCTATGAGAACTAAATTTCCAACGAGAGGGAATATGCACTGCCCCTCTATCTCGCCCCCTACCGCCCAATTTGTTCGCGTAATAAGCCAGAAAAACTACTTATTTACGGGATAATCATATCAACAGACATGCCATCGGGATCGTCCTACAACAAAAATATTTGCTATTTAGAGGTACCAAACCTGGTTTGTTCATCGTGATTAAGATTGCCTAATATAAAAATTCATAAACTATTTTGCAAAAGGTAATAACATATGAAAACAGTGTTTGAAAAAGTATCATGAGAAAAAATGTGCAATAGTGAAAATTAAATTCTTAAAGAAAGTTTTTGGTTTGTTTAACATTGTTCTGTGTCAACAATTACTTAAACCGCAAACACCATAAATGTGTTTTTTTTTATGGTAGATGATCTTGGCTGTTGTCGCTCTAAACAAAAGACTCAAGAACTGTAAGCAATTTGCAGTTAATATACGTAAATACACAAATTCAAGCAAAATTTTGAATTTGACGGCTGAAATTATATTCTCCGATTATTATTTTTGCAAAATTATCACAAAAAAGACAGTGTTAGTTTCAGTGTCACGATCCATGACAACTAAATTTCCAGGGACAGAGATTAGGCACTGTGCCTCTGCCTCGCCCTTACCACTCAATTTGTTCGCATAATAAACCAGACAAATTACTTTTTTTACGGGACAACCTGTATATCAACAGACATGCCATCGACATCGTCCTACGATAAGAGTATTTGCTATTTAGAGATACCAAATCTGGTTTGTTCATTATGATTAAGATTGCCTAATATAAAAATTCATAAACTATTTCGCAAAAGTTAATAATATATGAAAAGAGTTTTTTTTATGACGAAAGATGTTTGAAAAAATATCATGAGAAAAAATGGACAATAGTGAAAATCAAATTCTTAAAGAAAGTTTTTGGTTTCATTAACATTGTTTTGTGTCAACAATTACTTAAACCGCAAACACCATAAATGTTTTTTTTTATGGTAGATGGTTTTGGGGTATTGTGGCGTACATAATATAACTGTAAAGATTTTACAATCAGTATGAGAAATTTATTGTTAAGAATAATTGTCGCATTAAATCTAGGTAGACAATTTTAAAACTTTAGATCTAAATTAAATTTTTACAAAACTTCATTACTTAACAATTTTTATCATCTCCTTATCTTCGTAATATGAGCCAAGATATGTTTATGATATTTTTTTAAATAGTGGAAGGTATCTTGATTATTATGATAATACAGCACACGCATTTTTAGTGTTCCGTACGGAAGACTTATAAGATCACTTCGGTGTCTGTCTGTCTGTCTGTCACACCCGATTTTCTCCGAAACTATTTGACATAAAAAGTTGAAATTTGGTGCTAATATAGGAATTGATGGCCTCATCAGAGCCATGTAGTTTTGAAAGTTAAATTTTGACTTAAGGGGTTAGTTTTGAGGGGTGAAATTGGATTTTACTAGGTCATCGAGTGTGGTGTCAAATGAAAGCTTGTGAAAATACGAGTAAAAAATATATATCTAATGTAATACTTGCGCACACTTTTAATTGTATTATTTTTAAAAAATCGCGAAAAATCGCTGTCTCCCTACCTTATCTCGAAAAGTACTGATCAAAAAATTTTGAAAAAATTCTGGAGTATTCTCCACGGGGTATAGATTGAACGAAAATTATCACGAGTGCATTACCTTTAATAATTTATCTGGTATATAAAAAAAAACAAAAATTTCAAGGTCACCAGTTTTCAGTAAAGATTGGAAACGAACTTTGTTGAAAACTCATTTGGTGTGTGTTTTGTAAAGTCACTGATCATTTTATACCACCATAACAAAATTTTTTATTTTAAAAGCAATTAACGTATGGAACACTAATTGTGCAAGTTCAACTTGCATTTGACCGGTTTTTTAGCCCAATATTGTCTCCACCTCGGTTGGGCGCCAGCAGATAAAACTTTTTAAATAAATATATCTGAAATATAAACTGTCTTAATTAAAATAATGTGCATATTACTAGCAAATTTTTATTAGACATTTTGTCACATGTTTTTAAAATTAATATCCAATACTTCTCTAATAAGATAAATAGAACGAAAATTCTCAAAAAGTGGCAAATAATAACAAATTTTTTAGAAAAAATCAATTATTTTTGTTTGAAAACATAAAAAAATAACATTTTACGAAAATCTAATGTCGTGAACTTAAACTCAGTGACCCAATTTCCTTATCAAATTATTCCCAAATAGAAAAAATCTAGGCAATTAGATCTGGGCCTTGATATCAGGACCAAAATTTGTATTAAGGCCAAATAATTGTTATTGACGTGTATGTGTACGAACTGAGGTAGGAACCAAGATTATTTTTCACTATCAGAGCAGAAAAGCAAACAAAAGATTTGTAAGTCAACAATAATAACGTAGTATTTGGCTGCACAAAAGAAATTTAAGTATACTATTTACTACCTATTGCAGGTTGATAGTTTGCTTTGTGTTAGGACGAAAAACTACGACCTTGACTGTTTAAATGCACGCACTTGAATAAAGGGCCATTGCTTTAGTAGGTGTGTCCGTCTCCATTACGTGCTATGTAGGGTTTCGGGTCGACGTCCTTTTTTATCTTATACATGGGAAAAATCAATAAAATTAGTGATTATCACATTTTTTTATTAATAATAAGAATAGTATTTTATCCAATGAAGTTTTTAAGTTCTATGGGTCGAAATTTCCACTGACGGTAATGTTGTTTTACTATACTCTTTACCATTATTAATACATTGAACCCTAGAAGCGTAAAGAAATATGACATGTTATGTTCTTTTCATGGCACTTAAAAAACAGAAGTCGCACATGTTTTAGAAATTTAGCTTGTAGCTAATTTTTAACAGCCACCTCAAATGATCAGAATGATCTGGCAAACACTTTTGTAAACATCCTCAATATGAGAATAATATGTCCGAAAAGCATCGACAAGGAATTTTAAAGTATCTTCAAATTTTTGAAAACTTTCAGTTCTTTTTATCTAATTTTTTTTAAATGGAGTAGTTTTGATATTTATTCATAAAAAATACTAAACCCTTTCTTTCTATACATTTTTCTCTCTCTCTCTCTCTCTCTCTCTCAGGAAATTGTCTGATTCCAAATCGGAAAATTAATGTTGGCGATGAATTCATTAAGATCTTTTCCGGTTGTTCAACTGAAAATTAGTCTGGTGGTGATCTTGTAGAAATCGGAATAGGTAGTGATCTGAATGGGTCAAGACTACAGAATATGCCCAGAGTAGGTCGGAGCATCTTTAAGAAAAACACCAGCAAGATTGTAAAAGAGGAAAATATTGATTTTGCATTGGCAATAACAATTAAATAACCGGTCAGGTGCAAGTTGAACTTGGGCAATTAGTGTTCCCTACGTTCATTGCTTTTAAAATAAAAAATTTTGTTACGGAGGTATAAAATGATCAGTGACTTCACAAAACACACTCCAAATGAGTTTTCAACAAAGTTTGTTTCCAATCTTTACTGAAAACTGATCACCTTGAAATTATTGTTTTTTTTTTAATTACCAGATAAATTATTAAAGATAATGCATTCGTGATAATTTTCGTTCAATCTACACCTCGTGGAGAATATTTCAGAATATTTTCAAAATTTTTTGATAAGTACTTTTCGAGATAAGGCGGGTGGACAGCGATTTTTCGCGATTTTTTTAAGAATAATACAAAGAAAAGTGCGCGCAAGTATTACATTATATATATATTTTTACTCATGTTTTCTCTCTCGATTACCTATTAAAAAAATTTTTTTTCACTTCCGATTTCACCCCCCCCAAAACTAACCCCTTAAGTCAAAATTGAACTTTCAAAACTACATGGCTCTGATGAGGCCATCAATTCCTACATTATTATCAAATTTCAACTTTCTATGACAAATAGTTTTGGAGAAAATCAGGTGTGACAGACAGACGGACATACACCGATGTCATCTTATAAGTGTTCCGTACGGAACACTAAAAATGAGCTACTCCATCAACGGGACTTTGATATACAAAATACCAATTATCTGACAATAGACGACACAAGTTAACAATAACTGTACTTATAATTCTGAAAAAAATATCAATTTGTAAACTACAGTGAATCAAATGTTTAACCAATTAACAGGATCCCGTTTTCAAGTGAAACGAGACATGTCACTTTATTAGTTACATTACTGCCAAATGAATCATCCAGGTTAATATTAATTTACTATCTTTTATTTGTAATGATGTTGACTCGGTAGTACCAACCAATCAAACTTTTATTACAATTTATTTCTTTTACCTTCGAAAAACAAATTAAATAGTTTTTTTTTTAGAAATGTAGCACACTGTTAGTTAATGGAACGTGCAAATTAAATATTTATTTTGATATAATAAAATAAAATTATCTGGTATTTGTTTAGTTGTTACAAAAGGTAAATTCTGATTGTTTACTTAAATAAGTAGTTGAGAAAATAAATACATCTTTCACTGTTTTTAGTTGTAGACGCGTCTTTGCAGTAGTCTTCTTTTTATTAATTATTTTTTCCTAAATTTTTTATGTTCTAAAATAAAAAAGATATTAAAATTACAATAGTAAAAATTACCTTTATTATGATACATAGAATATATAAAAAAACATAGGAGAGACTCGCAAAGTTTTTAGATCTTATTCATAACTACTTTAATAAAAAAAATCCAGTATTAGTTTGATAATCGCAGACTAATTTTTAAATTGAAATTTGACGAATGTATCTATTGTAGACAATATCTATGGAATGATTAAAGCTATTTAATATTCCCTACGTTTAGCTATGCATATATGCTTGTAGCAACGTGAAGATCGTTAAAATTTATACTGATTCATTCTTAAAATACAACGGAATTATGGTTAGGTGTCATGTATATATGTACTTACATACGAGAGACCGACAAGAATATTTTTAAGCTAAATTACTAATTAATATACGACTTCTTGTCTAGTTACATAGTATACTAATAAGAAATAAGTTGTTTCTGTATTTAGTAAAAATTGTTCTTGAAAAGTTGATCAAGCAAAATTTACAAAAATTGTCCCCTTTTTAAAGTCGTTACTAGTTGTGATTAGAATTGTAAAATTACATATTATTCCTTTATACCAATATAAAGCATTTCGAATTTTTATATAGGAATTGAAATAATAAATTTTAAGTTATACTCTTTTATAATAGTTTATGTGTAATGCATATGTTTTTAATGTTCCGTACGGAACACTTATAAGATGACTTCGGTGTCTGTCTGTCTGTTTGTCTGTCTGTCATACCCGATTTTCTCCGAAACTATTTGTCATACAAAGTTGAAATTTGGTAATAATATAGGAATTGACGGCCTCATCAGAGCCGTGTAGTTTTGAAAGTTAAAGTTTGACTTAAGGGGTTAGTTTTGGGGGGTGAAATCGGAAGTGAAAAAAACAAATTTTTTTACTAGGTCATCGAGTCAAATGAAAGCTTGTGAAAACGTATTATTTTAAAAAAATCGCTGTCTCCCCACCTTATCTCGAAAAGTACTGATCAAAAAATTTTGAAAAAATTCTGGAATATTCTCTACGGGGTGTAGATTGAAAGAAAATTATCACGAGTGCATTACCTTTAATAATTTATCTGGTATATGAAAAAAAAACGAAAATTTTAAGATCATCAGTTTTCAGTAAAGATTAGAAACAAACTTTGTTGAAAACTCGTTTGGTGTGTGTTTTGTGAAGTCACTGATCATTTTTATACCACCGTAACAATTTTTTTTTAAAGCAATCAACGTACGGAACCCTAATTGTGCAAGTTCAACTTGCACTTGACCGGTTATTTGTTTATTATTATCTGAACAGAAGAACATGGAATCGCAATAAACCAACCGATAAAATGAAATTGAAAATTGTCCTTTGTTGAGCGCCACTAATGTTTGAGAGATTGATCTATTTTTTCTTATATGGATTTATAAATTTTTAAATATAAATTTAAATTAATAATATTATTTGGATAAGTATTGTTAATTGTTAGTTTTGACATGCTGGAAATAAAGTTGGTAGATTATAATTAAATATCGGCCAAACTCTGGAATCTCTACTATAATTTCAAGGAGTTATATTTTATAGAGAATTAATTAACAGAAAACAATTATTTTAAATAAAAAAATAATGGGTCAAGTGTAAGTTGAACTTGCGCAATTAGTGTTCCGTACGTTGATTACTATTAAAATAAAATTTTTTGTTACGGAGGTATAAAATGATCAGTGACTTCACAAAACATTCCCCAAATAAGTTTTCAACAAAGTATTTTTTCGATCTGTACTGAAAACTGATGACCTTGAATTTTTTTTTCTTATACACCAGATAAATTATTAAAGGTAATGCACTCGTGATAATTTTCGTTTAATCTACAACCTGTGTAGAATATTCCAGAATTTTTTAAAAAATTTTTGATTCGTACTTTTAGAGATAAGGAGGGGGGACAGCGATTTTTCGCGAAAATAATACAAAGAAAAGTATGCGCTACTATTACATGATATATATTTTTGAACAAGCTTTTATTTGACACCCCACTCGATGATATAATAAAAAAAAAATTTTCACTTCAGATTCCAACCCAAACTAACCCCTTAAGTCTAAATTTAACTTTCAAAATTACACGGCTCTGATCAGGCCATTAATTTCTATATTAGTATCAAATTTCAACTTTCTATGTCAAATAGTTTCGGAGAAAATCACTCAAAATAACTAGAAATATGCCACTTTGTAAAAGTTTTTACTAAATCATTATATTACGTAAAAAAACACTTAATATAATGATGTTTCTCAAGACTTCGTTACTCTACTCGTTACTGGTACTAATTTATGTGTATGGTTGCGGGTTCTCCTCCACTATACTCGTCAAATTTTGAAGTTGTATCGCCGCAGTATAACAATCCTCGTAAACAAGTAGATTAAACATTTCATGAAAGAATGGATTTAACGTTTCTTATGCCGTGCGAACGTCGCAAAATCGTACGTAGTGATCCATGTTGGTCTTGAATCGCTGCACGGTGTAATCATTGGGGGACACAGTCTTTAATCTAATACATAGCCTCAAACAAGGGAATTGTATCCCAACGAGGGTCGAATTTAATCTTTGTGTATGATTAAATGCTGTTATGGAGTGTACGTAGTATGAAAGAATATTCCGAGCTTTTGAGAAATTTACTTTTTTACTCCCAAATTAACGCTTAGGAACTTGACTGATGTTGTATATAACCATGTCAGGTCCTGTAACTTTCCCTTGAAAAAAACTCAAGACAGAAAAGCGTACAGGTTTTTGTTAAGTTTTAAGTGAACAAGGAAACAAGATTTTGCTATTTTATTTTTTGTTGCAAATATTAATTCTGGATTAAATGCAATGAGAATAACATAGCACAAATTATAGTTATCTAATAACTTTGAGTGATCATATAACCTTTATCTTACAACAATATAACATAAATAAACATTTTTTTCCCACAAAAAGAAGGTAAATGTGTAATGGGAACAATAAAACTCTTAAGACAATTTAAATTTAATGCTCTGAAGAGATCTCGAAGTATTTCTTTTCTTTACTATTACTGTAGGAAACAAATAATAGTATTATACTGGAATGACTCTAGAGCGGATAACCGAGAACATCATTATTATAGTTCTTGCGCTATTTCTACCTAGACTCGGATGCCATTGACCTATGAGAGCACTCTTTGGGAGATAGTACCGTAGTAGTTTATAACGCATAACGAATTTTAGAGAGATAATACGATTTAACGGTTTCGTGTACGGTAATAATAACGATTATAATATTATTTAAATAATATAGTTCGTTTCAGTTTGGTGGAGTAATAGGCAGTTCTACGAAGTTGTGTTTTGCAGACCAAGTAACTGAACTTCAGGATAACGCTATAGTTTTCCTGCTATCATCTTACGGAGAAGACGCGCACAATATTTTTTGTATTAATAAGAACTAACAATAAAACAAATTACAATATGTTAATAACAACCGGTCAAGTGCAAGTTGGACTTGCGCAATTAGTGTTCCGTACGTTAATTGCTTTTATTATAAAAATTTTTGTTACCGAGGTATAAAATGATTAATGACCTCACAAAACACACCCCAAATGAGTTTTCAACAAAGTTTTTTTCCGATCTTTACTGAAAACTGATGACCTTGAAATTTTTGCTTTATTTTTTTATATAACAGATAAATTATTGAAGAAAATGCACTTGTGATAATTTTCGTTCAATCTACATCCTGTGGAGAATATTTCAGAATTTTTTCAAAATTTTTTGATCAGTACTTTTTGAGATGAGGGGGATAACGATTTTTAGCAATTTTTTTAAAAATAATACAAAGAAAAGTGTGCACAAGTATTACATTATATATTTTTGAACTCGTGTTTTAACAAGCTTTCATTTGACATCCCACCTCCGATTTCACCCCCCAAAACTAACCACTTAAGTCAAAATTTAACTTTCAAAACTACACGGCTCTGCTGAAGCTATCAATTCCTATATTAGTATCAAATTTCAACTTTCTATGTCAAATAGATTTGGAGAAAATCGGGTGTGGCAGACAGACGGACGGCCAGATACCGAAGTGATCTTATAAGTGTTCCGTACGGAACACTAAAAATGTTCAAATTCGCTTGATAACTATAAAATGTATTTTTTGGTCTGGTATAAAAAATATTTGAAAAGTAATAATTTTTCGTATCAGTTAATAAACGTATTTAATTACGTCTATATAGATAGGTAAATAGGCAAAAAAACAAAGAAGAGATAGTAGTAAGAACGTTAAAGGAGAAGAAGGTCGGAATAATAAGGGAACAAGTATACATTTTTACTACTTAGTGGAGTCTAATATCCATAAGAAGCTAAACGTTACGGTTAGCCCCTAGTTGGGGGCCATTTCGGTAAAAATATTTTTTCATATTATTTAGAACTCAATCTGTTTGTGGCAGGGTCTCACTTGGACATAACTAATAATGTATCAAGTACAGACATTTATGAAGAAATCAGTTACTTTTCGTTAAATACGGTTATTTAATAACGTTTGTCATAACATATACTATACTGCGCTGTGGTGTCCAATTTTGTAGCATCCAAATTATTTCATTGTAGTAAACATTTTGGGTTTCATAGAACTGAACAAAGCACTTTTAATTTTAACTTTTTTGTCTTTTAACCTGAATAACTTTCAAGAGTTTTAGAAAGTCTTATAAAATTCTGAATCATTTTTAGGGGCTAAACTTTTGTTTTTCGAACTTCAAATCGTGTTCTTTACACTTTCTTAAACTTGAAGCCTCTTATATTCTCTGTTTAGTTCTTCATCTATGCTACAACATAGCTCGAATAATAAATGGATTCATATCGTCAAAATATCAGACCGACGAGCATAATTTTATCGTGATGTTAATTACTAAAGCAGCCAAGGAGAAACAATTAACCCAAAATTATAATAAGAAAAGATATAAAATATTTGCAAAAATAAACTTAAATACGATGTTGTAATGATTCGTAATTCCAAGTAAATAATGTCGTAACAATAAAATTAAAGATACGTCTAAAACTCTCACACTTACTCCTATTTTACCACATTTACAGCACATGTTTTGCCCTTTTCAAGTGAATATATGAATTGTTATTTGTGCAAAGTTCCTCTATTAGGTTATGTTAGGATGGGGTAATTGAAATGAGTTTATCTATAAAATAATTTTAAATTTAAATAATATTTCCACATAAAAAAAGTAATGCGAATTTTGCATGTATTGACTAGAACATAGCAATAGAAAAAGGTGGTAAATGGCCGAAATTGGCCTGATTTTTAAGATAGACCATTTCGGATCAACATTCTTGTTACATTTTTAGTTTATATTCTTGAGATGATATGGGAATAGCTAAAAAGTAGAGTCAATTCATATATTCACTAGATACATGTTGACAAATGTCCAAATTTGGTCAATTTTTTTTGGCGCAGGTAATTTTCACACCACTAATCCGTTTATGACCTAGATATATTTAAGGGATTGTAATTGCAGAAGTAAATTCCACATCGAGTACTTTCAGGTAGAGGATGAGGGTTGATAAATGGGTGGTGGTACGCACCGGCCTGTTCAATTAAATCATTAATAAACCCTTCTACATATCAGTTTAGTACATATTATTAATTTGTGATTATTACTTGGTTGTGCGTATATTTTTTAAAGTGTTGCTAATATGGAAGCAAAATTCATAAAAAGTAATCGAGGAAAGGACATGTTATGTGTGAATTACTACACTTACTTTCGACAAAAGGTGCTAAAATGTGGAGAAACATTTTGGAGATGTTCAAAAAAAGATTGCAAATCAAAAGTCTTCACCGTTGAGCCCGAGAATTTATTTACCAGAAGTGAAGGACTCTATACACACGAAGCCGACACCAAGAAGCTGAATCGGCAAATAATTAGTAATTCCTGCAAAAGAAAAGCCGGAGAGCATATGAGTGAAAGGCCATCTAAAATTATCCGACAAGAACTACAAAACACGCTGCCTGAAACAGTAACAGAAAAAGATGTCGAATATATTAGAAAAAACATTTATAACCATAGACGAAAATTTTTCCCAGGACATAATCCAAGTGCTGAGGAGGTGCATAGTGTTTTAGAGACATTTGAAATCAAAACTAGCAAGGGCGAGAATTTTCTATGTATCAATGAACTCGAAAATGGCATTACTGTTTTTTCTTGCACTACAAATGTCAATATGTTGTGTAAAATATCCAATATATATATGGACGGCACCTTTTCATACTGCACTAAATATTTTACACAGTTATTTACAGTGCATGGTTTTGCAAACGGTGATTACATTCCATTATTATTTTGCTTATTGCGTGATAAGAGAGCTGAAACATACAAATACAGATACACTGTATTTCAATCCAGAGAAAATTACTATTGACTTTGAAAAAATCTATTCATAAGGCAGTATCTGAAGTTTGGCCAAATGCTAAAGTGTTAGGATGTAGATTTCATTTACATCAATCTTGGTTTCACAAGATACAGAATCTAGGTCTAGCTAAAGAATATTACGACAAAAATTCTGAAATTGGTCGTTGGTTAAAGTATTGTTTCGGCTTGTCCTATTTAGCACACGAAGAATTAGGTGACAGTTTTGCATACGATTTATATTCTATAAAACCTGAGGATAAACGTTTAAATAAATTTTGTGATTACCTACTAGAAATGTATATAGAGGAAGGAGCCGATTTTCCAGTGAAATATGGGCAGAATCAAGTCCATCTTTAACTCGAACGACTAACTGTTGTGAGTCCTTCCATTCCCATCTAAATAATTCTTTTTATTCTACACATCCGTCTCTGTATACTTTTATCGATAGGCTGAAAGAATTTCAGATTAACGTAAATATAAAAATACAAAGTGTCGACGAGTCTAAAATAAGTAATAATCATAATTATCAAAAATTAAAACATTTAAAAAATCGTTATGAACAAAGACAATTGGGAAATATTAATCGTTTCCACTTTTTAAAATGTGTCTCCTATTTTTCTTAACATGTTTTGTAAATATATATAAATAGATATGTATAGGTTTGTAGCATTATCTAGTATATGTAAGGAAATTTGTCCAATTGTATTTCATGTATTTAGCAAAAACTTCATGTTTTATCAATATTATTCTACTATGAAATAAAAACATATATTTTTCCAAATATCTAAAATTTTCAATATAAAAACTGATTTAAAAGAAATCCGTCCAATTTTATTTAGATGAATAAAGCATAATTATATTTGCTTGGTGTGGAAATTACCTGTAAGATTTAAGCATCCTTATAAGGTTAGTGTGGAATTTACCTGTTGTATTAAGGGCGCAGGTAGTCTTGGTGTGAAATTTACTAACGCCGATTTTTTTAGGTCCGACTATTTTGATTTTACGTTTATGGTAGAATTGGTAATTTTTAAACTCTAAATAATTGTCAAAAATCTCAAATGTAATGTAAATTCTCGTATTTACTAAAGAATCTCGAAAAAGGCGAAAAATAGCCAGAAACCTATTATAACGTTGGAAAATTTCATGTCCACGTAAATGTACAGGATCCGTCACTATCCAAATATTTATTTTACGAAAAATTTATAATTTTTTCATAAAAAATCAATTTATTTTATATTAAAAAATAAATAAAACAAATTAAAAAACTTGTTAAAATATTGTTATATAATAAATATTATGAGCATTTAAATAATAATTTTTACAAAACGAAGAAAATTAAAAGGTAGATATAATTTTGTCCAAGTTAGTACTACTTCATTCAACTGTGCGAGGCAACCAGGAATGACTTTAAAAACCGAGCTGAATAATTTATTTATTAGGCTACCTCTCTTTAAAATAACGCAAATAAAAATTTAGCGGATTACATGTGTTAAAATTTTTCCCTCTAAAAAATAATGAAATATAAAATTGAGGAATTATTTTAAAAGATAACAATTTTTATAATATTTTTTTTATTAAATTTGTTTAGGGTACATTTTTTCCTTTATTCTGTGATGAGCTATTTTTTATTTAACTAAATGATAAACAATTTCCTTCTAAGAAAAGTAAGATTTTTCAGTCTTAAGTGAAAAAAATAACCGGTCAAGTGCAAGTTGAACTTGCGCAATTAGTGTTCCGTACGTTGATTGCTTTTAAAGTAAAAAATTTTGTAACGGAGGTATAAAATGATCAGTGACTTCACAAAACACACCCCAAATGAGTTTTCAACAAAGTTTGTTTCCAATCTTTACTGAAAATTAATGACCTTCAAATTTTTGTTCTTTTTTTTATATACCAGATAAATTATTAAAGGTAATGCACTCGTGATAATTTTCGTTCAATCTACACCCCGTGGAGAATATTCCAGAATTTTTTCAAAATTTTTTGATAAGTACTTTTCGAGATAAGGCGGGTGGACAGCGATTTTTCGCGATTTTTTAAAAATAATACAAAGAAAAGTGCGAGCAAGTATTACATTATATATATATTTTTTACTCGTGTTTCCACAAGCTTTCATTTGACACCACACTCGATTACCTAGTAAAAAAAATTTTTTTTCACTTCCGATTTCACCCCCCAAAACTAACCCCTTAAGTTAAAATTTAACTTTCAAAACTACATGACTCTGATGAGGCCATCAATTCCTATATTATTACCAAATTTCAACTTTCTATGACAAATAGTTTCGGAGAAAATCGGGTGTGACAGACAGACAGACGGACAGACAGACACCGAAGTTATCTTATAAGTGTTCCGTACGGAACACTAAAAAAACCTATCAGTTATCTATCTTAAATCAGTACCTTATTATTGACGTGTTGTATCATTATTCCTATTTTTGTATAATTCATTTAGATAATTTTATTCAGCTTCAATGTGCTGTTTGCAATGTACTTCCATACGAAATAAATATACAATCGTCGATCCCCATATAAAGTATCTTAAGTTGTCAGTAACACAATTATAACTAAATAACTGTATCGAATGACACAATTTATCACACTTGCTGCTATATTCCACACTTTCTACAAATTTACACACATATCTTTAAAGAAATTTGCAATAACATTAATCGTTACTTTCCATTACCCCACGACATATTGCAAAATTTGTAAACATTCACTGACAACAAAGGAAATAAACTAAATCTTAATTTAAAGTTTCCCTAGAAAGCGGCCACTTGCGGTATAAACCCTATCATGTCCGCGTGAAATGTGGACTCCCGCAAATCCTTTATCGGTTTTAGAAGAATAAAATAATAAAAATATTTTAACATTTTTTTAATTAAATTTAGAAAAGTCAACTCAAATCTTAACCTTACATCTGACTAACGATTTTCGATATTGGCGGGTTCTAGAGTTGACCAGTGGTAACATGAAAAAATATTCATGCCATCATGTTTTGAGGGACGATTTTTTCCTTTATTATTAAGTTCCGCTATTTAAGGTGAATTTTTTACAATCGGCCTTGCTACAAAGATCCATCAGTTCCACTATATGCAGTGAATTCCATAACATCCTGTATATTATCTATTGTAACATTCATTTTTTCCTAGATTTTAAGATCATATTGTGTTACTGTTTTTCGCCTTATAATTTACATTTTTTTTCCATTTTTATATCAAGCAGTGTTTCCTAACTTTTAAGCAGTGTAATTCACTCGAATTTTTGAATCGTTTATATTACAGTGTGCAGTGCGCGTTGTCTGCTGGGTATATTAAATTTGTTTCTAACGCGTCGATTGGCTAGATGGTTGTATCCGGAAAGTAGCCATCTTGAAGACGTGATTTATACGGAAGGGAGAAGGATATTTAAGGGTCCGGATGGCATGGATCTAGGTTCTTTTTTCTCAGCCAAAGTAAGGGCTTCTTTTTTTAGAAAGCCGCCAGTAGGCTTTCACTATCAAATAGCCGTACTGATATTAGTGATGGAGTAGTGTGAAAGCGGTTTTAGTGCTCAATTTAAAGCCTTTTTCTTTGAATCCGGTTTATTTCCAGACCTTTAGGGGCCAGAGAAAAGTTTAGTAGCCTAAAGGGAACTGAAGTAACCAAGGGAGAGACATCTGTGTTTTGAACATCCCACTGGAACAGGCCTAGAAGCTCGTAGGAAAACCGTAAGTCACCAGAATATCCATCCGTAGACCTACTTTCCCGCAGATAAGTGTGTTTCACATAGTATTGAACTGATAACTCGTGAAGTGAACCTCACGAACCTTTAACATCGTGTGTAGCAAAGTTTTAATCTTGATTTAAGGATTTTATTCAGCAATACCACCTATTAGGCTAAGTTTTTTTGTAATACAGGGTAATAACAGAACCTCAAAGTTAGAACTTTTAGTTTAGTCATTAATAAACCTTTTTTTCTTGTTTAAGGCTAGTGTTTCACTGTACCACCTATTTTACTTTTCAGGACAAAAGGGTTATACCATATCAAAATTTTCCTTAACAACTACATAACCCTTCAGTTTTTTTATTTTTTTAGCTGAAGTTAGATCCTTTTTATTTTAAAATGAATGGAGCCCAAAATTTGTACAACCTAAAATTTTAAACAACTATAGAGACTATTTCTAAAAGACGTACAAAAATGATCTCTTACCCATATTACTCAACCAAGAAAAACTGAGCTAGTGTATGTTTAATTTCTTTAGTTCTTTTAATATTAATACTCACTCAATCCATTCTCAGAAATTATAAAAAAAAAGTATAGGAAGGAGGGGCTACAAAAATAGCGCCTCAATGAGCGGGCGAAATTAACAAGCCACTATATATATATATATATATATATATATATATATATATATATATATATATATATATATATATATATATATATATATATATATATATATATATATATATATATATATATATATATATATATATATATATATATATATATATATATATGTATATATATATATATATATATATATATATATATATATATATATATATATATATATATCAATAATATATATAAAATGAAACGTCTCTCTGTCTGTCTGTCTGTCTGTCTGTCTGTCCGTTAGTGCGCTTATCACTGGAGAACCACTTATCCGATTTACGTACTTTTTTTTTAAAACATACAGATGTTCTGTGGCCAGGTTATAGGCTATATTTTATTACGATAGGTAGCACAGGGAATGAGCAGTGACGATAATAGTGAATGAAGTCGAAAAAAAGTTTGCCGCTAGCGTGTTCCCTTGCAGTACACAGCGTAAACCATTAAATTTGGAACAATATTATGTAGCAGAGAATATCTATAATCTATAATATATATATATAATGCAATGTCTCTCTGTCTGTCTGTCTGTCCATTAGTGGGTTTATCAGGCGAGAACCACTTATCCGATTTACGTGTCTTTTTTTAAATTCATACATATATTCTTTGGCCGGGCTATATAGTAATAATAATAATCTATATCTATAATATATGTAAAATACAACGTCTCTCTGTCTGCCTGTCTGTCCGTTAGTGAGCTTATCCCTCGAGAACCACTTATCCGATATACGTGATTTTTTAAATTCATACATATGTTCTCTGACCAGGTTATATAATAATAATAATAATAATCTATATAATATATATAAAACGCAACGTCTCTCGGTCTGTCTGTCTGTTAGTATGCTTATCATTCGAGAACCACTCATCCGATTTACGTGATTTTTTTTAAATTCTTAATTTAATATATGTCAAAAAAAATCGATAATATATATAAAACGTAACGTTTTTTTGTCTGTCTATCTATCCATTACTGCGCTTAGCACTCAAGAACCACTTATCCAATTTACGTGTTTTTTTTTTTAATAAAATAGAAAGGGAAAAAAGATGGAAGTTTAGCAGTAAGCTTCGCAGAAAGACTGAATAGATGGGGGGAATACTTTAAAGAAGCACTAAATGGAGATGAAAATTCGATTAAGCAAATCTAAGATAATAACTTAGAACAAAATTTGGCACTACACTTGGTCTTTGTGGATTTCAGAGAAGCATATGACTCTGTAAATAGAGTAGGACTCTACAAGATAATGGAAGAGCTAAAAATTCCAAGTAAATTGATTCGCATGGTAAGAATGACCCTGAATGACACAGAAAATAGAGTGTTGGTTGAGGGCAAAGTATCAGATAAGTTTAAGGTGAAGAGAGGATTAAGACAGGGGGAACCAGTGTCGACATGTCTATTTAATTTGGTACTAGAGAAGATAATCCGGGAGTCAGAAATAAACACAAATGGAACAAACCTGCCAATGCTTGGCCTATGCGGATGATGTAGCAGTGACTGCAAGAGCAAAAGAGAATCTCAAAAAAGCCATAACTAGGATAGAAGAAAGGGGAAGGATGAGACGACTAAAGATAAATGAGGAAAAAATAAAATACATGGAAATTACAAAGAAGAAGAATAATAAAAACAACAAAAGTTTAGATATAATAAACAACTTAGGGTAAAGATATATGTTTGAAAAAGTAGACAAATATAATTATCTGGGGAGTAACAATAACAGAGAGTGGACAAGAAAGGACGGAGGTACAAGAAAGACAGAGTACAATTTACAGCGATTCAAGAACAACGTGAATCGCTTTTTCCGCACTCATGCCGCTCCTGGAGCGCTTTAGGGACTTCCCTGCAGCACGTGTGCTAGACCCATAAAAAAAAGAATAGCGAAAGGACAGAGATGTTTGGGGGCAATGAATCCAATATTGAAATCAAAGAATGTATCAAGAAAAGCAAAAGAAAGAATATACACGACAGTTGTCAGACCCACGGTTACATATGGATGCGAAACGTGGAAACCGAATGCAATAGAAAAGGGGACATTTGGAGGTGTGGGAAAGGAAAGCTTTGAGAAGAATCTACGGAGGAAAGAAGAGGGACTGTGGAGAAGAAGAACAAACTACGAATTAAAATGCCTATATACGAAACCCCTTATAAGCCAAATCATAATAAGCTAGCGATTAAGATGGTTGGGACACGTGGCAAAGATGAAGGAAGAAAGACAGGCAAAGCAAGCTCTAATAAGAGGAGTGGTTAGAAGAAGAGGCAAGGGTAGACCTCGATTTACATGGATTCAGGCAGTAAAACAAGATCCGGAGTTGATGGGAATCCCGCACTGGGAAAAGCTAACAGGAGACAAAAAGAAGTGGAGACAAGTATACAACCAAGCCATAAGCCTCTAAGGCCCCTTGAGCTATATAATAATATAAACATAACGAATAAGCAGTGACGTTAAAGGTGAATCAAGTCCACGCGAGCTGAGCCGCGGGCACGGCTAGTATATATATATATATATATATATATATATATATATATATATATATATATATATATATATATATATATATATATATATATATCTATATATATATATTATAAAGATTTTCTTAAGTAGTAACTTCTATTACAATTATTATGCAAAATTACAATTAATAAAATTATTATTTACCCATTGTATATTAGCACTTTTCGACAGCATATTGAAAAGGTAAGTAAATAGAAGAATCCCCTGTAAATGTAATTTATATGCACCGCTTGTAACGGACGCACCTGTGGCTACCAGCTCGAACAAAAGACCCTGATCACTGTTCTTCTACCTGTTGAATGAACAATTACAATTTTTTAAACTACTGAAGATGAACGAATATTTATGACTCGTGTTCGTACCTAAAGGTGTATCTAAAAAGCGGAAATATTTACGTTAAAAGTATTCTAAAACTGTAAAATTCTACTTCCTGTTGTTAATTGTCCGTCATGCATTAGCCAGAAGTTATTATATTATTTAATTATAGCTTTTAGAATGCGATCCCTTATTCAGTTTTAAGAGACCTAATTTATATCTGCTTTTCTCAACTTTCTATTTTTTATGACCCAGTTTTCTATATCAGTTTTAATCGTGAACCTCTTCGAACGGTGTTTTAAGGCCCTAATCAGAAGTGCAATCGAACGAGTTATGCTGGGCACAAGTTTACGAGAATGCGTTCGAAATTATATAATATAACAAAGGACTAAAGTAGATGACGTTATCGAGAGAGTAGCCGCATTGAAATGGACCTCGGCTGGACATATCACAAGGATTCAAGATGGACGAAACAAGAAGTGCAATGGAGGCCTAGAATATATAAAAGAAGCATAGGAAAGCCACCAACAAGATTAATAGAAGATGTGGAAAGAATCGCATGAAAATTCTGGTACCAGTTAGCGCAAGATAGACAGCAAGGTCTATGTCCAGGAGTGGACTAAAAAAGGTTACTAAAGAAGACTAAGATGTATTACACTTCTTTTTTTTTCGCTGCCCATACAGCGCTCAAAGCCTACAGTTCCTTATGAATAGCCAAATGGTAATACTGCCCACCTAACCGTGTGTGTTTTTCAGTTTATTTTTGTTTTTTATTATAGAACAATTAAAAAAAACATACATTTTGTAACAACATTTTGAACATCTATTCAGAACGAGACTCACTGCAATCGTCTGAAGAGTCGCAATCATTACATGGGTCTGCAAATCTTTCTAACAACTCTAAAACTTCTGGCGTAACTTCACTATGCTTGGTTTTGGGTGCTTTACGAAGACTAGCGATGTACGGATCCGATGAAATAAAGCAGTCGATTAAATAAATCCGTATTTGTGTCAATTCGGGATGTTTTTCTAGTAAAAAGTTCGCGATATTTTCTGCAGTCTTTGTTTCTTGCCTCCTGAGCTTCTTCAGAAAATTGTTCGATCGGAAGAATGCAAGAGGCTATAATATCCTTTCCATGACAAAGGACTTTATGCACACTTACGGGCATTGAGTACCAAAAATATTCTTTCAAATACAATTCCAAAGTTTCTCTTGCATATTCGCCGAACTTTTCTGAATCAATTTTAAGACCACAATTTAGGCACTCTAACAGCACATGAAAACGCTTGATCAAATCTAAATTAACGCCAGTTATTTCGGAAGACTTTTCGGCATTTCTAAAGAATTTCCTCGCGGTATTACCATCGTTTGTGTTTCCGGTCTGCTGTCTTGGCATATCTATAAGCAAGCCAAGCTCCTCTTTGAATTTTTGTTGAATGTATTTTTTTCTTCTCTGCAACTTTTTTTTTTATTTTCTGCTCCACGAGCTTGCCATGCCTTAATATCCAGTTTGTACGATATATGTAAAATACATTCCAAAAACCTTATCCATGCATGGAGGGGTGATAGTCCAAGGGATAAAAAGGATTCATTTATATTTTTTTGAGATATCGCAGATGTTGTTCATTTCACTAGGTTTAGCCCCACATAAGTAGCATGTTTGTGATGATGCACAGGATGATACAGCACAAAAAATCATATTTCCTGTAACCTGAAATTGCTTGCCATCTACAAGTATAGTGGTTGGAGTAAGTTGAGATATTTGTTCTTTCACTTTGTTTACTTCTGAGGTAATTATACTGACTGTTTCTTTGGCAAAAACGAACTTAATGGGGCGACAGTACCGTGTGGAAGAAGAAGCAGGGTTTTTCCAAATTACTGACTGATTATCACCATTATCATTTACGGAGCACATTTGGATTGGTACTATTGATACACTAAACATACTATCATCAGAGTTATGTTTGTCCATATACTTTTGTCGATAATTAACTTGTTCCGTCCCATCACAACCCCACTTTACGATAATATTTAGTGCTTTAATGTTTGATAAAGTTCTAAGAATCCCTTCTAGCCCTGTACAAAGTCTTGCTACGGTATGATTTATAAGCGACTGAACTGATACTTCAGCTGAAACTTCAGTTATTATTATGTCCTTTGGATAGCACAACCTTTTTGCCTCTTTTACAACATAATAAGGTGGATACAAAGTGCAACGGTGATTTTTTGCTTGATCTCGAACAATGTTGTACTGATTTGACGATAAGTTTGCATCAATAAGTAGCGCCAGAGCCTGGTCTGGAGTTAATTTTCTTGGGCTGTTTGAAGAAGACATGCGAGCCTTCTTGATTTTGCTACCCCTTTCTGGAGAACCAGATGCCAGTTCCTTCACAATCGCTGCAGAGTTTCGTTTTCCAGATTGGTATAGCTTTGTTGCAGTTGCTTTGGCTAACTCGTCTTGACTACCGGACTTCAAAAGGTGATGCACTTTAGGATGACAATCCCTAAATTCTTTTTTAGGTCTGCCTGCATTGGTCCTCGATCCACTAGGCAATGCATCCCTTACAGCATTTGAAAATTTTACATTATTTTCAAGTCAGCTAGCATTTTTATTCAGAAATGATGCTAAATTTCGACTGGATTCCCTCCACCTTTTTTGTATTTTACAAACCAGCGCACGAAGAGTTGCCTTTAAACTGCAAAGAGCGTCAGATGTTAGCATTGGTGAGCCTATTTTTTCCAAAACAAAACCAATGATGGCGTCCGATGTCGGTTCTTCTTTCCACTTTTGGAATATGCAGTTATATGAAATTTGCAAAGTCATTCTGGAAAATGTTTAATTTAAAAGAATATCGCAAAATATCGCAGAAGATCTTTTGTGTTTCCAACAGAGGAAGAAAAACCTTTCAAATTTTGTGCGTTTCAAGCTGGTATTATGTAGTATCACTTTTTAAAGTCTCCACTGAATTTAAAAATGTAAATTTTACTTACTTCTTAAAAATCACTTTTTTCACGAACAAATCACATACGAGTAAGAAAAGATTTTGCAATTATTTAAATACCAATAATTGACAATTCTCTTATAAAATAAATGAAGAAAAAATCATGGCCTACTGACTTGCCATTTGTATGTACCACTCTATTAACTTAAACAAATCAGCTTTCTGTAGGCAAAAAGTATAATTGAATAAGTAATGCAACTTTCAGGTGCATTTTGCAGTTGTTTCGCAGGGTTAATCCCCAAACTGAGTATGAGGTTTTAGAGGTGGAATATTAACCTACCAAAATAATGAATAATCTTATGCATTTTACGTATTTCAAAAACTGAATAAAGTTCCGCTAAACTTCCTAAATTTCGCACTGTGCGGCACTTGAAAACAGATCAAAGTTTTTGCTACTAAACTAAAACCTTATGAAAAAACTATCTACAAATAATGAACTTTACTAGGTACATTGGAGATAATCTGGCCAAACAAATACAGACAGTCCCTCAATTTAATAATACTATTGCTCTTTGAATTGGCAATATACCTGAAGATATACAGATGTTTTTCAATTGAGATGAAACAATCTATGTCAACAAGGATGACCATTTAATGTTTGTGCTTCATTTTACGATGGACTGTCAACAGAGCTGTAGCACTTACATCGTTCAATATATTGAATAAATTTTTAAAAGGAAAAACAACAATGAAAAAGCTGTGTTGGAATATCGAGAGATGGTACTTAACCAATTTTAAAGTCTATAGATATTTGCGAGGGGCAAATATCTTTACAGTGTGTCTAAGTCACTTCAGTACTCTAGTTCCGTGTACACGTTCAATGCCAGTTGGTTCATGGAGTCATATTTGGCCCTTCAAAAAGCCTTTGTGTTCTGAGAAAGCCTGACAGTCAAATAAGAGATAATTAGCTATTTCTGTTTCCTTACTACACATTATGCAGCTCAAGTTTATAGCATACGTGCTGTAGGAAAATCTCTAAAGAGCTACAGGAGCGACGCGTGTGCGGAAAAACGATTCACGTTGATCTTGAATCACGGTAAATTGTACTCGGTGGGAAACACAGTCTTAGGCACATTATTTTCAGGGATGGGATTCTCTACATAAGGGACTGCTTTTAAAGGATTGTACGAGGAGTGGCAAGCTGAACCTCATTTGGATATGAAGTATTAGCGCGACGTGTATTCCTAGCTTTGGGAGGAATTAAGCGGGCTGCATTCATCGAACACTTTCCATGAAAATACTTGTAGAATAGACTCAAGTCGCCAACTGTTCTTCGATGTTCCAAGGAGTTAAGGTTACTGGCCAGTTCTGGGTCTCCAATTAGGCGAACAGTTACTGAATAAAATCCCACAAATGCAGTGTATGTTTTGAAGTAAAGCCCCAAACACGGGAGCAGTATTCCATCGTTGGTCGAACTTGACCTTTGTACAGAATTAACATTTGTTGTGGAGTGTAAAACTTTCTAGTTTGAAATAATATTCCCAGCTTTTGAGAAGCTCTCCTTGGTATGCATACTGCATCAATGCTGAAAGAGAATGTGCAAAATCCGGCCAAGAGACACAAGCACATAAAATGATTTCATTATCCAACTAAGTTGGGAATGTGGAATCTTTGGCACAATGATACTACTCAGTATATATCACCACTACACCAAACACTTTATTTTTGCACTCGACGCGCGTTTCACTAACCATGTTAGCTTCATCAGGAGCGATGATTGACTAAAGCTAAACTACAAATCTACCCTATTTATACTTAGCCTAACCCTTGAATTACTCAAGCGGAACTAATGACATAGGCAAGGCCATCAGTTCCGGTCAAGTAACCAGTAGAGGTGACTATAAGGAATAGGCCCTCTGTCTTTATTTAAACTACTTTTACATTTTATGATTTCCATACTTTCGTATGCGTTCAACAATCTCCTATCAGATACATTTTTTATTAATCTTAGATTATCTAATGTTACAGTATGATCAGCTTCAAGGGCATGTTCGGCAATGCTAGACTTTTCTGTTCTATTGTCTTTTAAGTGTGCTAAGTGTTCTTTAAATTTTATTTTAATTGACCTTTTAGTTTGCCCAACATACTTTTTGTCACAATCATTACAACTAATTTCATAAATTCCACTTTTCTCACAATTAGGAATCTTATCTTTGGGATTTCCTAAGATATTCCTCAGATTGTCTGATGACTTATAGACTAAGGTGAGGCCTACCTTATTAAATATCTTATTGAGTCCCTTGCTATATTTCGGATTATATGGTATGGAGACATACTTGGTGTTATTTTCTTCGCGTGTAAAAAAGGTGGAATTCTGAATATTAAACCTAAACTTATGTCTATTTATTAGCTTATTTACTAAGTCATCGTCATAATCATTAACTCTAGTTATATTTCTAATACGATTCCTTTCTTTATTAAAGTTTACTCCATTCATGATTCATTTCATTGCAAACAACATAAATTAGCCTCATTACATTTTTTAGTTCATCGTTTGGTCACTTTCCCTCTGTCTATGTCATTAGTTCCGCTTGAGTAATTCAAGGGTTAGGCTAAGTATAAATAGGGTAGATTTGTAGTTTAGCTTTAGTCAATCATCGCTCCTGATGAAGCTAACATGGTTAGTGAAACGCGCGTCGAGTGCAAAAATAAAGTGTTTGGTGTAGTGGTGATATATACTGAGTAGTTTCATTATCCAACATAAAATTTCCTGCAGTTGAAATTGGTTCTAATGTTTTAGTTAGGGTGCCCAATATGATAAGGGACGTGCAGCTCCCAGAAATGTTTTAGCTGTTGTTAAAAACATTAATCCATCGGGTCTCTATCAGTTAGGAAACAAGAAAGGTCTTCTTGATCGACTTTATCTTCTTCTTCTTGTTTATGGTATAAGCCACTACTTCTCCACCGCAGGAGATAGTTCTTTTAAAGTTGCTTCCTACTGTCACTAGCCTGTACAAGATGGAGGCATCTAGTGCCTGCTTTCAGCCCGATATCGTTAATCCGTCTTTTCATTGGTCTTCCGACACTTCGTCTGCTCTCCCAAGGTCTCCAATTAAGTAATCTTGTTGTCCATCTACCATCATTCGTTCTAGTCTCGTAATGAATTTACAATTCCTGAAAGTAACTTTATTAACATTTCAAGACATATCCTCAGCTTGATTACCACTTCGCTCAGCATCTATATTATTATCTGAAAGTAAGTAAGGATTTATAATGTGTCACTGTAAAAGATACAGTATTGATAAAAAATGCAAATGTCACTCAAAGAACATAAAATGCAACTCGAAATGTTACGGTAATAGTTCTTGTAAAAATAATTAACTCTGCATCGTTCTTGATTCCCATAAAAAAGACTGAGTTGTCATGTCGAGGCATATTTGCTCTCAAGTTAACTAAGTTGGTAATGTGGAATCTTTGGCACAATGATACTACTCAGTATATATCACCACTACACCAAACACTTTATTTTTGCACTCGACGCGCGTTTCGCTAACCATGTTAGCTTCATCAGGAGCGATGATTGACTAAAGCTAAACTACAAATCTACCCTATTTATACTTAGCGGAACTAATGACATAGGCAAGGCCATCAGTTCCGGTCAAGTAACCAGTAGAGGGGACTATAAGGAATAGGCCCTCTGTCTTTGTTTAAACTACTTTTACATTTTATGATTTCCATACTTTCGTATGCGTTCAACAATCTCCTATCAGATACATTTTTTATTAATCTTAGATTATCTAATGTTACAGTATGATCAGCTTCAAGGGCATGTTCGGCAATGCTAAACTTTTCTGTTCTATTGTATTTTAAGTGTGCTAAGTGTTCTTTAAATCTTGTTTTAATTGACCTTTTAGTTTGCCCAACATACTTTTTGTCACAATCATTACAACTAATTTCATAAATTCCACTTTTCTCACAATTAGGAATCTTATCTTTGGGATTTCCTAAGATATTCCTCAGATTGTCTGATGACTTACAGACTAAGGTGAGGCCTACCTTATTAAATATCTTATTGAGTCCCTTGCTATATTTCGGATTATATGGTATGGAGACATACTTGGTGTTATTTTCTTCGCGTGTAAAAAAGGTGGAATTCTGAATATAAAACCTAAACTTATGTCTATTTATTAGCTTATTTACTAAGTCATCGTCATAATCATTAACTCTAGTTATATTTCTAATACGATTCCTTTCTTTATTAAAGTTTACTCCATTCATGATTCATTTCATTGCAAACAACATAAATTAGCCTCATTACATTTTTTAGTTCATCGTTTGGTCACTTTCCCTCTGAATAGAGTAAACTTTAATAAAGAAAGGAATCGTATTAGAAATATAACTAGAGTTAATGGTTATGACGATGACTTAGTAAATAAGCTAATAAATAGACATAAGTTTAGGTTTAATATTCAGAATTCCACCTTTTTTACACACGAAGAAAATAACACCAAGTATGTCTCCATACCATATAATCCGAAATAGGGACTCAATAAGATATTTAATAAGGTAGGCCTCACCTTAGTCTATAAGTCATCAGACAATCTGAGGAATATCTTAGGAAATCCCAAAGATAAGATTCCTAATTGTGAGAAAAGTGGAATTTATGAAATTAGTTGTAATGATTGTGACAAAAAGTATGTTGGGCAAACTAAAAGGTCAATTAAAACAAGATTTAAAGAACACTTAGCACACTTAAAATACAATAGAACAGAAAAGTCTAGCACTGCCGAACATGCCCTTCAAGCTGATCATACTATAACATTAGATAATCTAAGATTAATAAAAAAATGTATCTGATAGGAGATTGTTGAACGCATACGAAAGTATGGAAATCATAAAATGTAAAAGTAGTTTAAATAAAGACAGAGGGCCTATTCCTTATAGTCCCCTCTACTGGTTACTTGACCGGGACTGATGGCCTTGCCTATGTCATTAGTTCCGCTTGAGTAATTCAAGGGTTAGGCTAAGTATAAATAGGGTAGATTTGTAGTTTAGCTTTAGTCAACCATCGCTCCTGATGACGCTAACATGGTTAGCGAAACGCGCGTCGAGTGCAAAAATAAAGTGTTTGGTGTAGTGGTGATATATACTGAGTAGTTTCATTATCCAACATAAAATTTCCTGCAGTTGAAATTGGTTCTAATGTTTTAGTTAGGGTGCCCAATGTGATAAGGGACGTGCAGCTCCCAGAAATGTTTTAGCTGTTGTTAAAAACATTAATCCATCGGGTCTCTATCAGTTAGGAAACAAGAAAGGTCTTCTTGAGCGACTTTATCTTCTTCTTCTTGTTTATGGTATAAGCCACTACTTCTCCACCGCAGGAGATAGTTCTCTTAAAGTTGCTTCCTACTGTCACTAGCCTGTACAAGATGGAGGCATCTAGTGCCTGCTTTCAGCCCGATATCGTTAATCCGTCTTTTCATTGGTCTTCCGACACTTCGTCTGCTCTCCCAAGGTCTCCAATTAAGTAATCTTGTTGTCCATCTACCATCATTCGGTCTAGCCTCGTAATGAATTTACAATTTCTGAAAGTAACTTTATTAACATTTCAAGACGTACCCTCAGTTTGACTACCACTTCGCTCAACATCTATTTTATCATCTGAAAGTAAGTAAGGATTTATAATGTGTCACTGTAAAAGATACAGTATTGATAAAAAAATGCAAATGTCACTCAAAGAACATAAAATGCAACTCGAAATGTTACGGTAATAGTTCTTGTAAAAATAATTAACTCTGCAACGTTCTTGATTCCCATAAAAGAGACTGAGTTGTCATGTCGAGGCATATTTGCTCTCAAGTTAACGTCCAGCAGATTGAGTGATGGAATGGAGTGTCTAGACATAGCTATGTCGGGTTCAGCAACGTTAATTTTTTTAGAAAAAATTCCCTCCTAGGTTTTTGTACCGTTAGATTCTACTTGGTTACTGTCACCCCAAAATAGGATTTCTTCCAGGTCTTTGTTAAGTAGAACGATTTTCTGCTGTTTGTAGATATTTGCATGAATAGCCGATGGTTGAGAGTTTCAAGTGAAGGAAGATATAAGCGTGCTGTCATCTGCGAAGCTGTAGATTGGCTTCCTAGTCCTTAACAGCAGATCGTTAATGTAAATGAGAAAGAGAGTAGGTGACCGTATGGAGCCTTGGGGCACACCGGCTTTGATAGTGAAGGTAATAGAAATAAAATCCATCGACTACCACCCGTAAGAACACTCTCTGAGAAAACACGAGAACCACAAAGGAGATTTTTCAAATATACCATAGCACAGCTTTGCCAACAATTCGTCATATCAAACACAGTCGAATGCCTTGGATATATCAAGAGCAACCACTCGAGATCCTCCAAAGTGTTCAATTGTGTTATTCCAAACATGTGTGACATAAGTTAGAAGATCCCCTGTTAATCTTTGTTTACGAAAGCCTTATTGATGGCTGCTAATAATATTGAATCCTGCTAGGTATTTTAGAAGATGCTGATTGATAGTATTTTCCATAAATTTCAATATTATTGAAAGCAGTACCGCTCGTCAGTAGTTATTTGGCAGCCTGCTATCGTTAATCCACCTTTTCATTGGTCTTCCGACACTTCGTCTGCTCTCCCAAGGTCTCCAATTAAGTAATCTTGTTGTCCATCTACCATCATTCGTTCTAGCCTCGTAATGAATTTACAGTTTTTGAAAGTAACTTTATTAACATTTCAAGACGTACCCTCAGCTTGATTACCACTTCGCTCAGCATCTATATTATCATCTGAAAGTAAGTAAGGATTTATAATGTGTCACTGTCAAAGATACAGTATTGATAAAAAATGCAAATGTCACTCAAAGAACATAAAATGCAACTCGAAATGTTACAGTAATAGTTCTTGTAAAAATATTTAACTCTGCAACTTTCTTGATTCCCATAAAAAAGACTGAGTTGTCATGTCGAGGCATATTTGCTCTCAAGTTAACTAAGTTGGTAATGTGGAATCTTTGGCACAATGATACTACTCAGTATATATCACCACTACACCAAACACTTTATTTTTGAACTCGACGCGCGTTTCGCTAACCATGTTAGCTTCATCAGGAGCGATGATTGACTCAGTCATCAATCATCGCTCCTGATGAAGCTAACATGGTTAGCGAAACGCGCGTCGAGTGCAAAAATAAAGTGTTTGGTGTAGTGGTGATATATCTCAAGTTAACGTCCAGCAGATTGAGTGATAGTGCTAGAGGAATCGAGTATCTCGACATAGCTATGTCGGGTTCAGTAACGTTAACTTTTTTAGAAAAAATTCCCTCCTAGGTTACTGTCACCCCAAAATAGGATTTCTTCCAGGTCTTTGTTAAGTAGAACGATTTTCTGCTGTTTGCAGATATTTGCGTGAATAGCCGATGGTTGAGAGTTTCAAGTGAAGGAAGATATAAGCGTGCTGTCATCTGCGAAGCTGTAGATTGGCTTCCTAGTCCTTTACAGCAGATCGTTAATATAAATGAGAAAGAGAGTAGGTGACCGTATGGAGCCTTGGGCCACACCGGCTTTGATAGTGAAGGTAATAGAAATAAAATCCATCGAGTACCACCCGTAAGAACACTCTCTGAGAAAACACGAGAACCACGAAGAAGATTTTTCAAATATACCATAGCACAGCTTTGCCAACAATTCGTCATATCAAACACAGTCGAATGCCTTGGATGTATCAAGTGCAACCACTCGAGATTCTCCAAAGTGTTCAATTGCGTTATTCCAAACATGTGTGACATAAGTTAGAAGATCCCCTGTTAATCTTTGTTTACGAAAGCCTTATTGATGGCTGCTAATAATATTGAATCCTGCTAGGTATTTTAGAAGATGCTGATTGATAGTATTTTCCATAAATTTCAATATTATTGAAAGCAGTACCGCTCGTCAGTAGTTATTTGGCAGCTTGATATCGTTAATCCATCTTTTTATTGGTCTTCCGACACTTCATCTGCTCTCCCAAGGTCTCCAATTAAGTAATCTTGTTGTCCATCTACCATCATTCGTTCTAGCCTTTTTTGAGTATCGGCTAAAATGTAGCGCATTTCCGGCAGGAAGCAAATATTCCCTTTCTGTAGGATAGCTTGAAAAGTCTCATTGTACGTTTTATGTAGGCGTACCTTCAGAGCACAGTAATAGTAACAACTATTCGTAGTTGGTTCCTAGTGAATTATAGTAGTTCATCAGCTTTCTTCGGAGATGGTCGTTTAATTAAATCCTCCTCGTATCTACCTTTGGAGATCTTCCTCTAATAGTCATTATATTAATTTTTTATCCATCCTTTTATTTCTCCATGTATTGTGTTTTCTCAAACTCCTAAGGAAGGTTCGAACCCAATACATGAGGTCGACGAACCTTCTCCCATTTAGACACCTTCTTCTTGCTTCCAATGTATATAGAGATAATGAGGCACTAAAAATGTAATAAATATTTTAATAATATTTTACTGTTTAGTCTCCTGAATGATTATAAGCAATTAACATAATATATATTTACCATAGACCAAGCTATAAACGATAGAAAACCCCAAAATAATTTTAATTAAATACTTTCTTGCAAAATCACCGTCCATCAATTATTGTATTTCGTATTTTGTTCTTATTTCCTTTCTTCGCTCTAGTAAGTTCTGAAATTCCAACTAGAGCGTTTAATTCTACAAGGAAATGAAACAATAAAGATATCTTGATTTGTTTCCCCTTTAAAGTAAATTTTAAGAAAACCGGCAGTTTGGTAATTCGATGAAACGGAAATGGTGGTCTACTTTTTAAGAAATAACTTTGAAGTTCTCAGTGGTAATAATTGTTACAAGTATTTATTTTCAATCGAACACAAGACGTTTTTATGAAACCCTCTACAAAACTAAATTTGTAAAGGCCCAGGGTAAGTTCTGTGCCCCCACCAAGTTTCTCCTAGTGGTTGCATTCGCATAAATTGGTGTTTACTTTGCTCGTACGTTTTTCAATTTTCTATAAAAAATTATTTTTCAAGTATAAAATTCATGAAAACCAACGGCTTATGAATAGACGTTCATAAAACGTCTTGGATATCGGAATACATAGAAATTTACAAGGATGGACTGATAATTCTGGTGAATTTCTATGAAATGGCGGGAAATTTTATTGAGCGACATGACAGTTGGAAAGCGTGATTCCTGTATTCTTGTAAGGGTTGTATCCAAAGTTTCAAACAGACGCAATGCGCAGTTGTTTGTTGGCAGCTATCGTAAGTGCATCGTAAGTACTAGATAAATGAATTTAAACGTGGCTGTACGAGCAATGCAGATGTTGCAAGTTCAGGACGTCCGATTGAGGCTTCTTCTGAAGAAATGGTCAATAAAATTCATAGTATCTTGATGGAAGATCGTCGTATTAAACTTCGTGAGAATACTGAGATAGTAGGCATCTCTTATGAGCTGGTACATAATATCCTGCAGGAAGTGTTGACTATAGACCAAAAACGCACGAGAAAGAGCATTTCAAAGTAGTGTTGTTGCAGCATAATTCGTAGGAGTGCTAGCGTCGTTTTGTGAGTACAGACAAAATCTGGATCCATCATTACACCCCAAAGACTAAACGGCGGGCAAAACTGTGGGTTAGTGAATGTGAAAGTGCACCGAGAAAAAGCGAAAACAGTTTTAGTGGCGGGAAAAATGATGGCTGTTTTTGGGGATTCATAGGATGTGAAATGGGCCCCACTCTGGTCAATTCTTCAAAAGATGGGTGTTCCTCAACATCTCGTGACGATAATAAGGAACCTCTAAGAGGATAACACATCAGCCGTCCGAGTCAACCAAACTACCTCTAAGACGTTCAAAGCGGAAGCCGGCACGTGGCAGAGCTGTATTCTCTCCCCTATCCTATTTAATATATATAGAGAATATATAATCAGAAAAGTCTTGGCAGAGTGAGAAGGGGGAATTTCGGTGGGAGGCAAAAATATCAACAACTTAAGGCACGCTGATGACACCCTTATAATAGCGGCTGGTGCTCCAGAATTCTAGACTGTTATAAGAAAGCACACTCAAATCAGCAGGAAATTTGGACTCGAAATAAACAAGACCAAAAGTAAAGTTATGATCATCGACAGACCTACCAATAACCAACCACAGAGGCGAGTGATAGCTGAGAGCGAAGTAGTCGAGAGCTTCGTATACCTAGGCGCGTTTATCACCAAAATTGAGATCAAGAGGAGGATAGCTATGGCCAAGACAGCAACCAAAAAATTGACAAAAATCTGGAAGGATCGCATAATAATGAAGACGACCGAATTACAACTTGTTAATGCGCTCATATTTCCCATTGCAATGTATGCAGCCGATACCTAGACACTAAAGCAAACTGACAGAAAAAGAGTCGAAAGTTTCGAGAAGTGGGTCTACAGGCTAGCTCTTCGAATCTATTGGACAGAGCACCGGATTAACGCGTCAGTGTTAGAGGAGGTGAACGTGAAAACTAGGTTACTCAAATGTGTCAACCAAGCCTACTTCACGTATTTTGGTCACATCACCAGAAGAATGACACCATGGAGAAACTGGTTGTCGAAGGAAAAGTCAGCGGCAGAACTCCTGCAAGATGGTTAGACCAACTGCAACTCCTTGTTGGAAAACTCTGCATGAGGCGGGCCAAATCCCCTAGACCAAGAGATCTGGAATGATAAAGTACGAAGAACCAGCTCATGAGTAGTCACCACGCCCTGCCAAGGGTAATAAGACAGAGGAGGAGGAGGATGTTATCATGATTGACTATTTGCAAAAGGATGAAATAGCGATTAGCTATTATTATACAACGTTATTAGACCGTTTGCATAGTGAGTTGAATTAGAAGCGACCGAGATTAGCGAGTTTTTTTTCACCAGGTCACACATCAGCGTTGCCATAGCAAAAGTGCACGAGCTTGGCTTAGAAACAGTTCTCAGCCCAGATTTGGCCACAAGGGACTTTTCTTGTTTCCTAACCTTAAAAATTGGCTTGGTGGGAAGAAATTTTCGTCAAATACAAAGGTAATCTGTGCTGTAAACTAGTATTATGCACAGTTCGACACAAATTTATTTTCTGAGTGAGTATTTAGCTTTTAGAAGACTTTTCGATACACCCTCGTAAATGTCCATAACATATCTTTGCGCTACGTGATAATTATGTATATAAAAAGCAGTAATTTGCAAAGCTTTTTTGAGGAACGAGAAAATTGACTAACCGTTATTTTACAAAATATTTAAATTTTACCGTAAGAATTGGAAATTTCGACAATATAATTTAATTATTCCGTAAAACTATTCCTCATGCGTAATAATTTTATAATAATTTTTTAGTTTCACTTTCATTTTGTAGTCACGCGAATATATAATACTCGGTATAGTATCGGTCACTCATCACCACTTCTATGAGTCATAAGAATAATGGAAAAACCTCCTTTTATTTAAAATATTTAATAAGATTTGAGATAAGATCGACCTTGTAAATCATTCATTCTTTCTTGCAATTTGTAATACACTTTATTTAATGTAATTACTATGTGAAATAAGAGTACATAATATAACACCTATTAAAAACCATTATCTTTAAAATGATTAAGCAGAAAAAATCTAACAAAATGCCTGTTTTATAATAAATAATGTCAAAACAAATGTTAGTGCTATGACTGGATATGAATTCTATAGTTATAATTGCTATAATACACCCATTACCAATACGAGCCTACCATAAAACCGCAATGCCTCGGTAGTGGTTCGCTGAAACCGAAGAGAGTGCGACTGACAAAGGCAAGAACAAAGACAATGCTCGTCGCATTTTTTGATGCTCAAGGAATTATTCACAAAGAATTTGTTCCCGAGGACAATACAGTGAACGTCAGATACTAAGTGGGTGTTATGGAGCGACTTTACAAGAGGATTCAGCGGATTCGACCGGAACGATGGAACGCAAATTTTTTTTTTGGTTCATGACATCGCGCCCGCTCACACGGCTAGGATTGTGGGGCAGTTTTTAACGTGAAAACAAGTATCCGTACTCCACCCCCCTTTTTCCCCAAGAATCAAGCTCCACGTGAAGGGTCAACGCTATGACGATTTGGAGGACATTAAAGCTACTGTAACGCGCGAGTTAAACATGATCTCAAAAGAAGATTTTTTCTAACAGTTTCACATGGTTGTATGAACGCTCTGAACGTGGTGTTGAGGTCGAAGGGGACAATGTAGAACATTTGAAGTAGTAAAATGTTCACTTTTAATTTTCTATTTTTTTCATTAAGGCAGTCTGGGTACGGTGTATTGGGTTGTTGATGAAATCGCATATATCTCCGCCCAAGTAAATTTTATTATTTAAAATATGAATCATCACATCAAATTTTTCCCAACTTGAAACCAGTTTATGCATTCCGGTAGCGCAGAAGACATTTTTAGCAGTATTTTGGTCATTAAAGACATTTCGTTGCACGTAGGTGTCAACTAGCGTTAAAAAGAGGTAGTCAATTGACGATTAGTCTAGCATGTATGAGGGATAAGGCGGAGTTTCATAGTTTAGTTCATTCAGCTTCTCCCGCGTTGCTTGTGCGACGCAATGCCGACGTGTGCTCTGGTGTTATTGTGAAGAATGATGGGGCCTTTTTTGTTAACCATTTCTGGGCACAGATACTGTGATTGATGTTGATTTCTTGATAATACTTCTCTACCGCGATGGTTCTGCTCCTATTCCAAGCGTGTAGTTGTGAATGATGCCGCGATGATATTCCTTTGACGCAGCTTCGGCTTTACCAAGTGTTATTGTTTGGTCATGCTTTAACCAGTTTCCGTCGCACAGAATCTTTTTTTTTTGGTTTTCCAAATTGCCCGATGTGGTTTGGAACTATTGAATAACTTATACCCAAACTTCTCAGCAAACTCTCGAATTGTTGCGCCCCAGCCAACTCCTTCACTACGTCGTTGTCAACTGCCCTTAGACTTCTGGGACGTTCTTGATATTTAAAACCTTTGTCTCTATCCCCAAGTTTTGAAAATGAACGTTGCACTGTACGTACGTTTTCGTTTTCCTAACTGAATGCGCTGTTGATATTACGAGTGACCTCTGCTGCTTTATAGACCAGTTTGAATTTGCACAAAAAAACTGGCAATTGCTTCTATTTCATCATAAACTCTGTAAATAAACATGGATACAAGCTGTGGTGTACACACCCACGCGTCTTAAAAATAAAGCTTTTTAATTGGGCGTTTTTTTGTGAAAAACCTTCACCCTCGAGCTATCGATTTTTAGTTTATTAGATTGGAAAGGGTCTAAGCTTTTAACGTTCCTGAGCAAGAGAATTTACTTTTCATCAAGAAGCTTTGCCTCCTAGTTTTTCTTTAGAGCCCCCCGCTTTTCAGTTGACGTATATATATATATATATATATATATATATATATATATATATATATATATATATATATATATATATATATATATATATGCACCACCTCCCCTGAATATAGTAGCAAAAAGAAAATCAGTAACAGTAAATCTATAATCAAATTTGAGTTTAAAAAATGATATATATTAAGAATATATTAAATATTTATTCTAAAAACAAGCAGCATAGTCAAACAGAAAAAAAATTCTAATTTCTTATCAACATAATAATATATGATAAAGATTATGGGCTTTTACAAGAAGTTTGCTACATTGAAATCTTGAGGTCTCAATAATGGCTGCATGTATGAGGAACCTTTGTTCCAAATTAATGGACATTTTCATAATAAAAAAGGTCTTCAGTAAAGGGAAACGAGACATACAAGATTTTTAGACAATTCGAAAAGCAAACAGTTTGCTTTCGAATATATTTATTACTGTTCTTTACGGTGATTGCTTTTAAAATAAAAAATTTTGTTATCCTAAATGAGTTTTCAACAAAGTTTGTATCCAATCTTTGTTGAAAACTTATTACCTTGAAATTTTTGTTTTTTTTTACATACCAGATATATTATCAAAGGTAATGTACTCTTGATAATTTTCGTTCAATATACACCTTGTGGAGAATATTCTAGATTTTTTCAAAATTTTTTGATCGGTACTTTTCGTAATAAGAGGGGGGCAGTGATTTTTGGCAATTTTTTAAAAATAATACAAAGTATTACATCATATATATTTTTGAACTCGTTTTTTTACAAGCTTTTATTTGACACCTCACACTGGTAAAAAATTTTTTTTCACTTCCGATTTCACCCCAAAAACTATCCCTTTAAGTCAAAATTTAACTTTCTAAATTACACGGCTCTGATGGGGCCATTAATTCCTATATTAGTGCCAAATTTCAACTTTCTATGTCAAATAGTTTCTGAGAAAATCGGGTGTGACAGACCTACAGACACCGAAGTGATCTTATAAGTGTTCCATACGAAACAATAAAAAAATTTGTTTCTAAGGAGTGGTATTTTCTACATCCATAAGGGAGGAGAAGGCATATGCCCTCTTGCACCTCCTATTTATGTTATAGATTTAAATGCATTTAGGACTAACTAGCCCTCATCGGCAGCAGAGGAATAGCGAACTAATTTCTTTGATGTTTTATTTTGCTACCTAAATGTTTCAAGAGCACTTTTTAGTTACTATAGATAATTTATTATGATTAATTATAAGAATAGAGTTGTGGTTTTACTATTTATGTATAATATTCATGTACTTTGGCCTTCACCAGTTGATGCGATCTAAGTAGTGCAATTACCGTTGGCAGAAAGCATAGTATTAAACATAAATATAAACTGAGTAGAATTTGAAATATTCTGTCAGTAGTGAAGAAGTAGTAGCATGTAGAATCTCCGAAAATGAAAAAATGTCCATCTTAACCTTCAACAGGAAAAGATGCTCATGATACGTTTTGATTATCAAGATATATTGTGTACTAGGTACTTTAGCTGTGAAAAACCTTGTGTCAATATATCAATGCTGAACTATATGCACATAACTTAAAATACTCTATCTACGTGCTAGCATCAAGAATAAACGTGAAAGATACGTTACAAATGAGTGTCATTTTTCTGCGTGACAAAGCTCACTCCCCCATGTAGCCCAGACTTCAAGATCTGCGTACTAGTAAGGGAGTCTTAGAACATCCACCTTTCTATCCCGACTTATCCCCGAACGATTTGTATATGTTTGACCTATTAAAACAGTCGCTAAGACCTTAAAGTTAACCTTTTCAAAATAGCTCCCTAATTCATTTTTTTTTGTTGTTTCAGGGTACTGAGGATGAACGAATCCTTCTGACATCAGCTGATGACAAACAAGCTAAAACCATCTTATTTCCGGATATTCGGCTCGTCGATGGACCAACAATATTGGCTGGAAGAGTTCAAATTAAAGTTAATGACAGATGGAGGAGTGTTTGTACGAACTCAAAAAAGTTAGTGATCCTATTTATATTTGCCTCTTCTTCCAGATTATTTAACTTTTTTATGACTGTCTGATCTTCGCAGAAGCTCGCGTTTCTTTAAATTTCGTGGCATCAACTAAATACAACTATCAGTGAGAACACTAAATCAAAAAACCAACATGGCCTCCATATCTTTAGCAAGTAAACATTTTATTTATATATATATATATATATATATATATATATATATATATATATATATATATATATATATATATATATATATGTATATATATGTATATGTATATGTATGTATATATATATATATATATATATATATATATATATATATATATATATATATATATATATATATATATATATATATATATATATATATATATATATATATATATACATATATAAATTTAGGATGTCCCAGTATTCCGTGTACATAGTTACTGTGGATTTCTGGGATGAAAATATGACCATTTAACCCAACTTACCTTAGTCCAAAAATTCGTAATTTTTGTGATACAGGGTGTCAAAGTTATACTTTTATTTTAGTTTTTCTTAAGTAGCTTCCTTAATAATTGTACTATTTATACAAGATTCGGTGCTAAGGAGTTTTCACTTATTGCACTGTGTATACTTTTAAATTGTCATAACTTTTTTATACCACTCTGTATGATATTTTTAATTAAATATTCGTATTCTCCGCCTTCTCCTGTCTGAGAAAGCTCTCTTAGTAAATGTTGCTCCGAGCAACAGTTTCTGAAATAGTGGGATGTTTTCATTTTTTAATTCCATTGTCAAATTCGCAAATGAATTCCTTCACACGTGTCTTCACATTTTATAGTTACTTGGCAACGGCAACGCTTAGAAATCACTCTGGCAATGATGTAAGGTATCATATGTTCTATGACTTAACTGGCTTTTGGTAATACTGACAGAAAGTAATTTTTGACAGATATCAAACAAGTTTTACGAGTATTAACGAGACTTAATCCCTTCTCAAGCTCAACAGTGTTTTAAATCTAAGTTATTCTGGAGAACACTTTTGGTAAGCAAACTGATATGATTTTAGTGTTAGATTTTTGTAACGGCAACGGACGTAAAAGTACTCGCGTATATTACGAAAGATTTCCACATCGTCGAACTTCTAACCATCAGACTTTTACCAATATTGAGAGGCGACTTCGAGAAATTGGATAATTTAAGCGGATCAGGAATAATGCTGGACGGCTTTTACAAGCTAAAGCACCCGATGTTGAACAGGAAATCCTTGAAATTGTACCCGATAATTCTGGAATCGGCACTCGTTTAGTTGAACGTCAAACAGGCATATCAAAAAGTACAACTAAGCGGATTATTAGACAAAAAATTATTCACCCCTTTCATATACCTCTCAGTCTCTGAACTGTTACCTCCAGATCTTGGATCCCGTGTGCATTTTTCACAAATTATTCGAGACTGTTCCGGCTTTTCACACTAAAGTCCTGTTTACAGACGAAGCACGCTTCACTCGACATGGTATAACAAATATGCATAATAATTATGTTTACGCTGAAGAAAACCCACATGCTGTGCAACAAAGACAGTTTCAACGCGAATTCAGTATTAATGTCTGGATAAGATTTATCGCGAAATTTTTGGTCGGGCCGTTTAGATTACCAGAACGACTTGATGGTGACATTTACTTGAATTTCATTCGTGATACTAATCCTGAATTATTGGAAAACTTACCATTAATTTATCACCACCCCATTTTGCGCGTAATGTGAGAATTTTTTTAAACCAACGTTACTCAGATAAATGAATCGGAAGAGGTGAAGATGCTCCTATTCACTGGCCACCTCGTTCCCTAGACTTAAATCCATGCGAGTTTTTCCTTTGGGATATATTGAAATCGAAAGTTTATCAAGTTCAAATCGACAACATTGAACAATTGTGGAATAGGATTCAAAATGCTGCTAACGCTAAATTTCCTGCGACTTAATAATTTATGCATTAACGAAGGTGGCGGACATATTGAACATTTATTATGAAACAAAAACCTTCTCAGTTGAGCGATTAAACTTTTTTTCGAATTTATCAATGCCCTTAGCCAGTTGGTTTTTACATTCTTACTGTTGTTGGCCCGTTGGTCTTTAAATGTATTATTGTCGTTAGCCTGTTTTTTTGGACCTGTCCTAAGCCTGGATGAAGTGTGAAGGAACGCATTTGCGAATTTGACAATAGAATTAAAAAATGGAAACAAACATCCCATTATCTCAGAAATTGCTCGGAACAACATTTACCAAGAGAGTTTTTAGACAAGGGAAGGTGGAAAATACGAATATTTAATTAAAAATATCATACAGAGTGGTATAAAAAAGTTAAGACAATTTAAAAGTGTACAGAGTGCAATAAGTGCTCCCCCCCCCCTACAATTTGCAACAAAACCGTGAGCTGATTTCGATTTGTCACTTCAGAAAACCTCTAAGCACCCAATCTTGTGCAAATAGTATAATTATTAAGAAAGCTTCCTAAGAAAAACTAAAATAAAAGTATAACTTTGACACCCTGTATCTCAAAAATTACGAATTTTTGGACTAAGATAAGTTGGGTTAAATGGTCATATTTTCATCCCAGAAATCCACAGTAATTCTATGTACCCGGAATTCTGGGACACGCTGTGTATATATATATATATATATATATATATATATATATATATATATATATATATATATATATATATATACAGTGGCGAACAAAAATATGGAAACATTTTCTTAATCAAAAATATAAAATACTATCCTTTGGGAATAAAAAAACTGGTCTTGTTTTGTTGACAATTTCTTTATAGAATTTTATTATTGACTATAAAAACTTTATTTACCCTTTCTGGTAGATAAGGTTTTTAAGAAACGCGTTTTGTCCTTATCGAAAGCATTCATCATCTGCTTTAAGAGTACGTTATTGTTAATACGAAGTAATCTAGTAGCATTGCTTAAGAGTGCGGTTTTTGCCAAAATGCCAAAGTGCAAATATTACAGTTCAGATCTGAAACATAAAATTATTTCTCTGTATCAAAGTGGAAAGAAGCAAATTGAAATAGCAAAATCTTTGAACATGCATAGGGGCACTGTCAGCAAAATTGTTAAGAAGTTTTCGAGAAGGGGCACTGTTGATCCGGCATTTAATAGTGGTAGACCTCAGAAAAACAAGTAAGAGAGTAGACAAAATTATAATTCGAAAAGCGAAAAATGATCCCAAGAAAACTGCTGTTGATATTAATAAAGAACTAAGGCAGGAATATCAGGGTGTATTGGTGTCAGACATGACTATTAGGAGTCGTCTGTTATCTGAAAATCTTCATAGTAGGCGTGCTGTTAGAAAGCCACTCCTTACAAAGCGTCACAGAAAAGAGAGATTAAAATTTGCTACGGAACATAAAGACTAGACTCAAAATCAGTGGTCTCTAGTAATCTTTAGTGACGAAAGTAGGTTCAGTCTCTTTGGAAGTGACTCTACTGGTTATATAAGATGACCAGTTGGTCTAAGATATGACCCAAAGTACCTTGTACCTACTGTTAAACATGGCGGTGGAAATATCATGGTATAGGATTGTCTTCGACGGTTGGATGTTCAAATGTATCTTGAGATATTGGAAAATAATTTGATTCCTTATGAAGAAGATTTGCCACTGTCATGGATTTTTCAGCAAGACAATGACTCAGAACACACATCTCGCTTGGCCACCTGATTTGAATCCGATAGACAATCTCTGGCACTATCTGGATAAACAAATTAGGAAAAGGAATATAAAAAACCGGGACGAACTTTGGATCCCATTAAAACAAGAATGGGAAAAAAATACCACCTGATTTTTGTGCCAGGCTTATTGACTCTATAGGCAGAAGATGTCAAGCAGTGATTGACGCAAAAGGATATCCCACTAAATATTAAATATTTTCGACGTCTTAGTCGTCTTAGTGGAATTTTTATTTTATAACAAAAATGCATAATTTTATTACGTTAAAAATTAAGCACATTTCTAATAAACAATAACTGTTTTAGTCTTCAAAATGATTGTTAGCATGTACATACACGATTAATAAATAATAATTGTAAACCGTTTAAATGTTAAGACTAGAGATGCGAATTTAAATGTTTCCATACTTTTATTTGCTACTATATATATATATATATATATATATATTATATATATATATATATATATATATATATATATATATATATATCTGAAACGGTACTAGATATCGATATGCGGTTTTCATCATTTCGTTTCTCATAAAAATTGAGCCTCAGGCACCGACATTTGGTTAAAGGGATTTACCTTTAAAAGTGTCCAATTTGGACCACCCTGTAGACGATTAAATAAATAAATATTGTAATTGTAAACCGTTTAAATGTTAAGACTAGAGATGCGAATTTAAAGGTTTCCATACTTTTATTCGCTACTGTATATATATATATATATATATATATATATATATATATATATACATACATACATACATACATACACATATATATATATATATATATATATATATATATATATATATATATATATATATATATATATATACATATATACATATATATATATATATATATATATATATATATATATATATATATATATATATATATATATATATATATATATCGAATCGTTATTAGTAAAATTAAGTCAAGATTCAAGAAATATTTATTTATAATTTATATATTCTTTATTTTTTCCTAGTTGGACACTTGCAGATATGGAAACGGCCTGTCGTCAAATGGGCTTCCAAGGTGGAACCTTCTTCCAGTGGGTCAATCGTCAGATGCCTTTAAAATCGCGACTCCTCTACGAGGAACCAAAGTGTACTGGTACTGAAAACTCACTCTTTCAATGTAATTGGAACAGTCACCAGATGGGTTCAGGAGTCTGCGATTATCATCCAGATTTGGCGATTGAATGTTCGGCAAGGCACGATAGTCCTAAGCCCTATTGGAGAGGAATAAGGTAAATCTAGATTCTCAGCATTGCAAAGATCTATTCTACTTTACCTTATTATTATATAATATAATAAAAATCTTTAAAAATAATGTTGTCAATTCATTTTTTACTTCTTTAAGGTTTGAACACGCTCAGAACGAAAACCGCCTCTCTTTCTACAACACACTCTTCATGCCACAATCACTTTCAACTTTGAGCTACATTAACATTTATCATGCAGGAGCAGGAAGAGACCACAACGCTAGCAGTGCTGTCCACGTGGAAGGAGTACCTCCATTGATGGAAAATCTAGAAATAATTAGTTCGGCTTATAACGGGGTGAACGTGACCAATCCTGGAGCTCCTATTGTGATAAATAACTGTACCATTAGGAACAATAGAGGATATGGTGTTTTTGTAAATTCTAGTTTTGGATTGACTCATATAGGTAAGTTCGATGATACTATAATCACCGATTTAAATTCTCCATTAAGTATACATAAAATAAATCAGGCGCACACGAAAAATACAATTTCCATATTTTGGAAATTTAAGAAAAAATAGGACTGTCTCTTGTGTGGTCGAGCATATAAAGATTCCTATCGACTTACGAATCTTTTATATGTTATCAGAAACAGACAAATTGCATCTTCCTGGTTTGACCGAAAATGATATCATCATCAGCTATGCAGTCCATCGTCGGGCATAAGCCTCGCCTAAGTACATCCGTCTTTTTCGGTCTTGGGCCTTGTTGTATTCCACTAGTCTTTTGATATCGTCAGACCATCGGGTTTGCGGGCGTCCTCTACTTCTCTTCTCATTCTAGGGCCTCCAGTTGATTACCTTATCCCATCGATGGGATATTGGAAAGGACAATGTTCCGCAATCTGCCAAATGCCGATCAAGCCAATGATATTGTCCTTGATAGATCCACTTTCAAGTTTTCCTGGGATATTACTATTTTTTGTCCAAGATATACGTATGAATCCGTTCTTGTGATTTTCGCGTTTCCAATGGTCAGTTCTGCTTCTTTACCACAGTCATCATTTGTCATGAACATGGTTTTGGCGATATTTATCTTTATCTCAGTCTCTCTGGACTTGTTGTTAAGTTCATTCAGCATTTCTTCCAACTCTTCTTTGTTGTTAGATATAAGCACAATATCATCCGCGAATCGCAAATGATTGAGTTACTCTCCTCCTATATTTAGACCCTTACTTGTCCATGAAAGTTGTTTGAAAAGATCTTCTAGCACCAACGTAAACAATTTCGGCGAGATGGTGTCCCCTTGACTTACTCGTCTTTTCATTTCTATCTTATTGGTGTTTTCTTTCAATACTATCTGAAATGTGCATTTTTATTAGTGTTCTGTACGGAACATTTATAAGATGACTTCGGTGTCTGTCTGTCTGTCTGTCCGTCCGTCTGTCTGTCCATCACACCCAATTTTCTCCGAAACTATTTGTCATAGAAAGTTGAAATTTGGTAGGAATTGATGGCCTCAACAGAGCTGTGTAGTTTTGAAAGTTAAATTTTGACCGAAGGGGTTAGTTTTGGGGGGTGAAATCAGAAGTGAAAAAAAAGTTTTTTACTAGGTCATCGAGTGTGGTGTCAAATGAAAGCTTGTGAAAACACGAGTAAAAAATATATACATATATAATGTAATACTTGCGCACACTTTTCTTAGTATTATAAATAAAAAATCGCGAAAAATCGCTGTCCTCCCACCTTATCTCAAAAAGTACTGTTCAAAAAATTTTGAAAAAATTCTGGAATATTCTCCACGGGGTGTAGATTGAATGAAAATTTTCACAAGCATTACCTTTAATAATTTATCTGGTATAAAAAAAAAACAAAAATTTCAAGGTCATCTGTTTTCAGTAAAGATTGAAAACAAACTTTGTTGAAAACTCATTTGGAATGTGTTTTGTGAAGTCACTGATCATTTTATACCACCGTAACAAAATTTTTTTATTTTAAAAGCAATCAACGTACGGAACACTAATTGTGCAAGTTCAACTTGCACTTGACCGGTACTATCTGAAATGTGCATTTTTTATATATATATTCTGAATAATCTACGGGTATCTGCTGTCAATTCTACAGTTACTATTTAATGTTGCCCAGATTTTAAGGGAGTCAAACGCTTTCTTGTAATCCACAAAAGCCACTCGAATCTTAAAATTATACTCGTTTGACTTTTCTATTAATGTTCTTACTACTTGAAGGTGGTCCAGTGTACTAAACCCTTTTCTAAATCCGGCTTTACGCTTACCAATCTCTAGCTTGGTAAGCGTCTAATTTCTTTATGAGTCACGAAGTTATTATTTTCATAAATAACTTGTACATTACGGATAGTATGCTGATTGGTCTACAATTGGTTAATTAAGACTTGACTCATTTTTTCAAGAGCAAAACTGTCACAGCGTTATTCCAGTCTGTCAAATAAGAACGTGACCGCTCGTATTCTTGAAAAAATGTGTTTCGAGAACATTTTTGCCATCATTGTATTCTTTGGTGTGCTAACAGCGGCATAATTACCTTAGTAAGTTGTCCAATCGTCTCCTGCATCAATAATAGCCTGGCATCTTCGAGACATGCCGTCGACGAGATTTTCTGCATACTCTTTCGAATCTCGCGAGAAAACTGAGTCAAAGTCCTTCCTCTGAGCTTTCTCTTTACATGTTTTCACTAAGATTGGCGTCCGGCAATTGTGAGGGTCACTCTAGTATCTTATCGTGAGCCCAAGCAAGCCGCTTCGCGACGTGATTTTCGCCCAGCAAAAATTTGACATCACGAACACATAGATGTTGCCGAATGGTCTCATGCGACACATTTAAACCTGATTTTCTTAATTTTGCCTTTGACACAGCGTCAATTTCGGATCCCGTGAAAACAAAGACATGACTTGTTTTTCGACTTACGGAGTAACTTTGCCTACCGAGCCACGTTTTGGCAAGCCGTCGACATTTTTTGTCTCGTTAAAACGATTTACCCACTTCTTCACAAACGACACCGACTTTTTAATATATTTAGCGGCCCGGAATGTATCATTTTAGGTCCCTTTGGATGGAAACAAAGAAAGAATGCCTCGAACCGACGCGCAAACAAATGGCTCATTTTGAATTCTACGCGATTTCGACCAAGTTCGGAATCAACTGACGCTTTTACTAAAGTACGTCGTAGACAAAGGTTCCGTCTACCGGTTTTTTGTTGAATCGCTAGAATCGCATCCAACCAAAAATGAATTGTCGCGGACACGTTCTTAATGGACAGATTGTATAATATACAGATTGATATAATTTTTAATGTATTTTTTGATTATAGATGGTTGCGTTGTTAACGACAATGGCGGAGATGGAGTGCGATACGTCAAAGCAGAGTCACGTCCAGACGAAAGTACAGACCGGCGGGGTTACAACGATTTCTGTCAACTTGCCATAAGTTCTAGTCAAATTTTTCCAATTTATGTCTTTGCCGAACAAACGATCCAAATGCAACGTCAAGCAGAGTGTACTAAAGTATTTACCACTAAATATGGACACGTACTTACCTTAGATTTTGTAAGAGCAGTGACTGATAGAAACAATAGTGCAACCTTAGAAGTATATGATGGATCTGCCTTAAACAATCGCCTTATAAGATCTTTTACGATAAGAAACAATACTAGACCTCAAAGTACTACAACTACCTTTAATCAGATATACATAAAATACCATGCCGATGCGTACACTGACACAGTAGTCTTTCTTAGAATTATGTCTAGTCTGAGTAAAACCTACGACCTAAATGTTAGTAATTCCGATATCTCAGATAATTTAGGTCGTGGTATTGCAATTGATAATTTAAGATCTCAACTTCATGTTCATAAGTCATCAGTTTCTAAGAACGAGCATGTTGCTGGCATCCATGTAACAAGTGGTGTTGGTGATGTCAATGTTACGGAGAGTAGAATAAGCTTCAATGAAGGAGATGGAATAAATATTACATACACAGGAGGTTCTAGAAACATATCCAGGTCTTCTATAAGTAGCAATAAAAGATATGGTGTAGCAGTATGGTTGAATAACACCAGAGAAACAGAATTTGTGTTTGTAAATCAAACAAGTGTAGTTCAATATACAGAAATATATAAAAATTTGGATATAGGAGTGCTTCATGGTAATTTTTGCGGACCGGCTTTCTTTAATTTTACTGGAAATTCGTTTACTAATTGTGCAAGTGATGCTCTGGAAATACTTTCTTGCTGGGAGAAAACAGATGATTATACCGTGCTACAAGTAGGGCACAATAGGTTTATCGGAAATGAGAAAATCGCTCTGAAAATTTATCCCGCTGTCAATCTTCAAGCTAATATAGAATACAATCATTTTAGACAAGGAACTTTCGGAGCTCTTCTTATTAAGAACAAACCTCTGGAAGAATTCAATGTACTTAAAAATGATATTTTAGTACAGCAAAACTACTTTCTTAATAATACCGGTATATTTGTAGCTAACCTAGCTCTATCTCCTTATGCAGAAAAACAGTACTTGCTTTTTACGAGAAATTTTGTGAAAAATAATAGAATCGATGAACCTTTCCAACCTCTGGATGGTTCAGTGTCAAACTTGAATCCCAGAAGCCGTGTTGCTGCACCAGTTGTGATTGGATCTGATAACGTTGAGGTCTTTAGGAATATCATTGAAAATTCTCAATCTCAATATGAAATTGGTAGTCACCTTGAAGATCAAAGTAAAATAATTAATGCCACCTTCAATTGGCTTGGTTATGGAAACGATGAGCTAATTTACCATAGAATATTTCACAGATATGATCGATTTAATTTAGCAAAAATTAATTTTGTACCATTCTTGCTTCACAATTCGAATCCTCTCACCACTAAGATCAACCCATACCAGCTCTATGTTCCTAAATTTAGTAATTTTAACTCTGATAAAGTTGGAGGTGAAATAGAAGGTGAAGAAACATTAACTAGAGGTGAATATATCGTTGAAAGGGATATTAGCATCCGACCTGGAGGAAAATTAACTATAGAGCCTGGAGTAACACTACGTTTTCCCTCTTCTATTGGTATGATGGTAGGTGGCAGATTAGAAGCAAGAGGTATAGAACCAAATAGCATACGCTTTACTTTAAAAGAAAATGCAGCATATCCTCCAGAAAATGACACTTATAAGACTGAAGATTTAGTTATGGATTCCGAAACGGAAATTGTTCACATGGAATCAAAAACACCGATAAGACTGCTTGGTGGCGATTCTGAAACAGAGGGGAGATTACAAATTAAAATTAGTGGTCAGTGGGGTACTGTGTGCAACTACGGATGGACGATTGAGAATGCAGCGCTTGTCTGTCAACAACTGGGTTATGTTTTAAACCCAAATGATTGGTACATTGAACGGAGTGATATTCCTAGTGCAGGAACCACAGAAAGAGTTCTCCTATCCAATGTACAATGCCAAGATTATGATTTAGATATTACGAAATGTAGGGCTGAAACAATTGTGGATTTTTCTAATTCGTGTGATCATGATAGCGACGTCGGAATTAGGTGTTATAAAACATCATGGGCAGGAGTACGATTTGGAGCATTAGCTGAAAGATCTGACCTTCAATATGTTACTATAGAGCAAAGTGGCTTGTTAGACTATGCTACAAATAATTTCAAGTCGGCCTTGCAGCTTGACTTTGCTAGACAAAATTTTGAGAATATCCGTGTTGTTGATAATTTCCATCATGGGCTTGGAATAATGTATTCAAATATCTTCACTGATGATTCAGTAAACGTTATTAAGAATTCAGAATTCTTGAACAACAAAGGTGCTGGAATAAGTTTAAAACAATTAGGGTTAACATTGTATAACAACAAAATCGAAAATAATTATATTGGCGTTGAACATAACCCAACTTTGTCAGGTCTCCAGCAACGGGAGCTCGCAGGGTGGTTTAGCAAAAACGACGAAGAAACACATTATGATCCGTTGCTGATCCCAGTGAGATCTGACGATGCCAATATTGAGATTCAAAGGGGGGATATTAAATACCTAGTTACTTCAAAAGTTACTGGAGACAACATTCAAAGGTCGTACAGATTTAGATCTGAGCCAGGATGGGTAATAGGCATTCAGCTGATAAATCCTATCGAAAACAGAAGCACAGAAAGTATTGTAATTCATGATTCGTTTTCGTACAATCCAAATTCAAATATCTGGGTGATAAAAAGGGATCTGGCAGTGTTTCCTACAACTTCCAGCGGTCATGGAATTATCATAGATTATTCCAGTGGCACTAACGCTTTAGGAGGAACTGTAATAGTTATAACTAGTATTCGAGCACCTGTACAAAATATATACAACAGAATAGTTAAAGGACCTGTACCAACATTAATGGTGCGGAACACCATTATACGGAAAAACACTTTTGGAGTACAAGCGTCGTATTATAATAGACATCTTGATGAACTTGGCAACCACTTTTTAAGACATGCAAACGAATCCTTAAATTTCTTCAACTGTGATATTACTTATAATATTAATGAAGCTATTTTTGTGCATTCACCTAATTGGGACTTACACAAGAGTAATCTTTCAGAGATCACTATTATGGTGAACAAGAGCAATATCGCCGATAATGGTAAAGGTGTTTACCACTTTTCAAGAGATATGAGATCTTCTAACAACCTCTTCCATTATATTTTACAAGACAACACTATAGAAAGAAACAGAGATGAAGGATTCAACGTAGCACTGCCATATGTGTGGGAATATAATGAGAATTTCACTCATTCCGTGTATATGGACAACAATACTTTTGTCAATAATAGAAATTTCGCTATTGATATTGATGGACATTTTGCTGAAGTGAATTTAACCAACAACGTTTTTAAAGAAAGTAAGTGTAAAAATGGATTGTTAACTATTAAAGGAATGGAAAAAAAGCTTCTCATCTTGAACAACAAATTTTTAGACAACAATTGCAAGCATGTGGTATTGTTCAGTTGTAATAGTCAGTCCGAAATAATTGGAAGTGTTTCTGCAATATTTTTGTTTAATGAATTGAGGAACAATAAACACGTGACGCTTGGAAGAGCCTTTGGGATCCTACAGAAATCTCAAGACCCAAAGTTTGTGGTTGGATTTAAGGGCATTCAAAAAGTGAACATTAACAGAAACATTTTTGCCTCCAATGCTTTGCAATATGAACTGCTGGCAGGTATCGAGACAGCTAAAGTCAATGAATACCTAAATGTCCGCGAAAACTGGTGGGGTACTGCTGTGGAAAGTGAGATTCAAGAGAAAATATTTGACTTCGATGACTGGAATGACCATGCTATTGCCGAATTTAGACCGTACTTATTGGAAGAGCACTTCCAATCTAGCCACTCCCTTACATTTAGCTCCAATCTTTCTGTAGATATAAACAATCTTAAAGGACGTTTGTATCAAGATCTTACATTGACAACCAGGGCAGAGCCATACATAATTCAGTCAGACTTAACGGTTATGCCGAATGTAACCTTAACTATACTTCCCGGTGTTACGATGGAGTTTGCTCCAAATGTTGGTGTTCTAGTATTAGGGACTCTTAATGCTGAGGGATTTGAAGGAAATGAAATCGTTATGAGATCATTGACAGAAAGTGAAAATTTGTTAATGGAAACCAAGGCTACAGTAAGAGAAAAAAGAGAGCTGGAACTTATGGGAACAGAAAGTATCAGGTAAATATGTATAATTAATAACATTTAAATAAACAAACAACAGTGTACCGTACCAGGTCACATATCTTCCCGTAGCTGAATAGTTGTCGTGTAAATTTTCTTTACTTACTAATACTTCCGTCGTCGACTTCAGCTCCAGTTTCTTGGTGTTATCGGGCTCTCACTCAGTGAATCTGTTTTAATCCGGCATTATTGTCTTTTTTTTTAATTTTTTTTTATGGGTCTAGCACACGTGCTGCAGGAAAATTCTTAAAGCGCTACAGGAGCGGCACGTGTGCGGAAAAATCGATTCACATTGACCTTGAATCGCTGTAAATTGTACTCTGTGGGAAACACAGTCCTGGACAAATTATTTCAAAGGAATGAGGATCCCCAAAAAAAAGACTGCTTGAAAAGGGTGGTACGAGAAGTAACAAGCCGAACTTCATACGGATAAGAAGTATTAGCGCGACGTGTATTTCTAGCATGAACCGCTCTGGATGGAATTAAGCGGGCTAAATCCATTAAACACTTTCCATGAAAATACATATAGAATAGATTCAAGTTTCCAACCGGTCTTCGACGTTCCAACGAATCAAGGCCGCCGGCCAGTTCCGGCTCTCCAATCAGCCGAATAGAATCCAATAAATGCAGTGTACGTTTGGGAGCAGAGCCCCAAACATGGGAGCAATATTTCATAGTTGGTCGAATTTGAACTTTGTAAAGAATTAACAGTTGTTGTGGAGCGTAAAGCTTTCTAGTTCGAAATAATATTCCCAGCTTTCGAAAAGCTCTCTTTGCTGTGCTTGCAATATGTTCATGCCAAGACATATTTGCTCCCAAATTAATGGAATGGAACGCCCCGGCATAACTATGTCGGGTTCAGCAACGTTGACCTTTTTAAAAAAAACTGCCGCCATAGTTTTTGTAGCGTTAAATTCCAGTTGGTTACTGTTACCCCAGATAGAATTTCTTCCAGGTCTTTTTTAAGTTGAATGATTTCCTGCTGGCTGCAGATATTTGTCTTAGTAGTACGATGTTCAAGCGTCCAAAGCGAATGAGGAGATAAGCGTATGCAAAGCTGTAGATTGGATTCCCGGTCTTTTCCAGCAGATCGTTAATGTAAATGAGAAAGAGAGTAGGAGACAGTATGGAGCCCTAGGGCACACTTGCGTTGATAGAGGTGTTTGAGAGAAATCCGTCGACTACCACTCGTAAAGAATGCTCTTTGAGGAAACTTGAGAGCCGGAAACAGAACTTTTCAGACATACCAGAAGAGCGTGGCTCAACAACCCATTGTGTCAATTTTTCAAAGTGTTCAGTTGCGTTGTTCCAAAGATGTGTCACATAAGTAAGAAGATCTCCTGTTGATCTATGTTTTACGAAAGCCATATTAATGACTAATAATGTTGAATCTTTCAAGATATTTTAGAAGATGCTGATTGATAGTCTTTTCAATGACGTTCGATATTATTGAAAGCAGTGCGACTGGTCGGTAGTTGTTTGGCAAAGTTTTCTTGCCTTTTTTAGCTATCGGCTGAACTGTGGCGCATTTCCAGCAGGAAGGAAATATTCCCTTTTTGTAGGATAGGTTGAAAAGTCTACAGAAAACTGATGTTAGTTCCCTCGCACAGTTTTTGAGTACTATGGCAGGTATTCCGTCAGCGCCAGAAGCTTTTTTAGTCTCTAGCTTCATTAAAATACGTTGTATGATACTCTTTCTGAAGACTATCTCTAACTTGTCATTGTCTGTACAAAAGTATATTACATATAACAAAATTTCCTAAAATTTTTTTTTTCTATTCATTTCAAGGTTATGCAAGAATCGAGACTGTACTCAAGAAGACGAGGGAACGCCCTACGAAGGTTTTCTAGAATGGTTCAATCAGACAACCCTCCAATGGATTCCAATGTGTGACACAAGATTTACAGAAAGAAATGCTGAAGTTGTCTGTAGGGATCTTGGCTTTGATCCACTACATGCTTTCTTTGACTTTGATATCAGAATTGATTTTCACAGTAATTCTTTATCGAGAATTTGGACGTGGCCAGAACCACTCCAGTGTAAAGGTAACTATTTTGTCTTCGTATTCTCTGTTGAAATATTTGAAGGTAGTATTTATACAGGGTGTCATAAAAATCTTTTATTACGTTTAAATGGGTGATTCTTAGTGTCAAGTCGAGAAACGTTCACAACTTTTTTGTCTCAACTGATACATTTTTAGCAGTCCTTGTGGGAAACCTGTGAACGTTGTTGCCAAATGTTTGTCTCTTTAGTGTTCCGTAGGGAACACTTATAAGACCACTTCAGTGTCTGGCCGACTGTCACACCCAATTTTCTCTGAGACTAGTTGACATAGCAAGTTGAAATTTGGCACCTATCCTACCTATTAGAGCCGTGTAGTTTTGAAAGTTAAATTTTGACCCAACGGGTTAGTTTTGGGGGGTGAATCTGAAGTGAAAAAAACATTTTTTTGCCTGGCCATCGAGTGGTGTGTCAAATGAAAGCTTGTAAAAACACAAGTTCAAAAATATATATGATGTAATACTTGTGCGCAGTTTTCTTTATATGATTTTTAAAAAATTGTCAGAAATAGCTATCTCTCCCCTATCTCGAAAAGTACTGATCAAAACATTTTTAAAAAATTTTGGAATATTCTCCATAAGGTGTAGATTTAACAAATATGTCGGAAACAAACTTTGTTGAAAACTCATTTGGGATGTGTTTTGTGAAGTCTAAAAAAAAAATTTTCAAGATAATCACGGTACGGAACACTCAATCCACAAGTCCAACTTGCACTTCACCGGTTTTTTATTTATTAATATAATTCTTGCGTAGTAAATAATTTCTTCTGAAATATTGAACTTCAGATGTAATTTGCTTCTTCAGCGTCAGTTCTTTTTAGTGTTCCGTACGGAACACTTATAAGATCACTTCGGTGTCTGTCTGTCTGTCTGTCTGTCTGTCTGTCTGTCTGCCTGTCACACCCGATTTTCTCCGAAACTATTTGACATAGAAAGGTGAAATTTGGTAATAATATAGGAATTGATGGCCTCATCAGAGCCATGTAGTTTTGAGAATTAAATTTTGACTTAAGGGGTTAGTTTTGGGGGGTGAAGTCGGAAGTGAAAAAAAAAATTTTTTTACTAAGTCATCGAGTGTGGTGTCAAATGAAAGCTTGTGAAAACACGAGTAAAAAAATATATATATATATATAATATTAAACATGCGCGCACTTTTCTTTGTATTATTTTTAAAAATTCGCGAAAAAATCGCTGTCCCGGGCCTTATCTCGAAAAGTACTTGTCAAAAAATTTCGAAAAAATTCTGGAATATTCTCCACGGGGGTGTAGATTGAACGAAAATTATCACGAGTGCATTACCTTTAATAGTTTATATGGTATATAAAAAAAACAAAAATTTCAAGGTCATCAGATTTCAGTAAAGATTGGAAACAAACTTTGTTGAAAAACTCATTTGAGGTGTGTTTTGTGAAATCACTGATCCTTTTATACCACCGTAATATAAATTTTGACTTAAGGGGTTCGTTTTGAGGGGTGAAATCGGAAGTGAAAAAATTTTTTTTTTACTAGGTCATCGAGTGTGGTGTCAAATGAAAGCTTGTGAAAACACGAGTAAAAAATATATATAATGTAATACTTGCGCACACTTTTCTTCGTATTACTTTTAAAAAATCGCTGTCCTCTACCTTATCTCGAAAAGTACTGATCAAAAAATTTTGAAAAAAATTCTGGAATATTCTCCACGGGTATAGATTGAACGAAAATTATCACGAGTGCATTACCTTTAATAATTTATTTGGTATAAAAAAATATATATATCAAGGTCACCAGTTTTCAGTAAAAATTGGAAAGAAACTTTGTTGAAAACTCATTTGGGGTGTGTTTTGTGAAGTCACTGATCATTTTATACCACCCTAACAAAATTTTTTATTTTAAAAACAATCAACGTACGGAACACTAATTGTGCAAGTTCAACTTGCACTTGACCGGTTTTTTTTTTTTTAATTCAAAATGATAAAATTCTTTATTTGTTAATTTATTATAAAATAAAACAACTAACATAACTCTAAGTGTTAACCATGGCAACTTTTCAATACCTTAAGTTATTATTTAAGGCTGTTCACTCGTAAATCCGCTTTTCTTAAGAATTTGATGAAATTGAAATATGATGTTTTTTATTTAATTAAAAAAATAAATAAAAATTTGACCGATTGCAAAGCGAGATATTCATAATTAAAGTGCATATAATTAATATGCCATAGACTAATGAAGTATAAAAAAGGCATAGTTTCGTGTATATCTTTTCTGAGGATTTTTTTAAAAAACTAATATTTTACTTTGGTTACACGTTGTTTGCCATTGTCTTTTTGACTTGATAATAATTGCACTATTTCTGTAGAACCCAATTTATCATAAGAACTTTTTAGATCTTTCAAAGTTATGCATTCCCATTCAATTCTTTTAATCATAAGATATGAAATAACACTTTTTAAAGGCATTAACGATGGCAATATTAGTTTTTCCACGACGCACTCTTTATACGATACGTAATTTGTAATTAAATCTTCTCTATTCATTTGCCAAATTCTCAAGGATTTTAACGTCATATATCGCCTCGTGGAATTTTTCGTTTGGTGCTATTTACAATAAATAATGCGCTAACTTTCTGAGCTTAAACATTTCCGAGCCTTTTCGGTCAGGAAAGCGTTTTTTTAAAAAGACTTACTGTGTCCGAAAAACCAGCAATATTTTTTAAAATCCTCGAATTAATTATATCTTGAATTAAAGGGGACAAATCAAAACGTACACTATGGGCAACATTACGTAAGGCTTTGGAGAAAAATTTAAAAACTGTTGGAAAGAAATTAATGCATCCTTTAGAGTAATTGTTTTGATAGGTTAACCATATAAATACAGATATGTTCTAAGCCAATAACTTTGAAAGCGTGATAATTAATCGGTTGCGTACGCCTAGTATAAAATTGAATATTTTATCCCGATATTTCGCCGCTATTTGCAAAATATCAGCTGTATTTGAAAATCCAGATGTTTCTAAATTGAATACACTAGGCCACAGCCCTTGGATGTAATTGATACTTTATTCAATATATCAGTTAACGCTTGACGATTAATAATGTCACCAGTATGATAAACGTCCATCTGCAGTCCACAATTTGATTGATACTGTACCCCTTCATGTTTTTCTTTATTTTTTCTTGTGGACTCTTTATTTCTAACCAATAAATTTCTAAATTTTTTGTTGCCGGCAAATTAGCTCTTGATGTACTTTGTTTTCTTATTTCATCCTTTCTTGCCATATAAAATCTTGTATGTTTCCCAGAGGGTTTATTGATGAACTTTCCTTTGCAAATTTGCCTTTATGTCGCAACTCATTATAATCAAAAGGCATTTTTATTTAAATTATATATATATATATATATATAATAAAAGACTGTTTTTAGTCAATTTCTACTGGTTTATTTAAATTGCGATGACGCGTTTCGCTGTCGATGCAGCTTCTTCAGATCTACATTTTACACTGTCAAGTTAGGTTTAATATTCACAGTTTTATATAATTTCTTAATTATAATATTACACCTAATTAAATTACATTGATAGTATTGGAAAATCCACACAGATTTGGAGTTAAGAGAATAAATTCAATAATGGTGAATTGCTTAAATCTACCTGGTCGTTGAGTAAAGTACCTGTAGTCCTTAATCGATTTATTTGCATAGTCTCTAAAAGGTTTAGTTTTAAACCTTTTTGTTGGGTGTGTAAAATTTTGAAATTCTTGTTAAATGTGTGATTTTCTGTTAATAGATGATTAGCATATGTTGAATTAGATTTTCTATGGATGAAACTTTTTTCGTGTTCTGTAATTCTTTGTCTAAATGTACGTCCTGTTTGTCCGATGTATGTTTTAGGACATGACCCACATGTTAATTGATAAACCCCTGATTTGTTGTCTTTATTGATTTGTGGTTTGTAGTTTTTAAGGTATTTCCCTATAGTATTGTTAGTCTTGTACGCTATGTTGATATTTTTTTGATTTAAAAATTTCCCCAGTTTTTCCGTTGGTTTGCCGAAATAGGTTAAGCATTTAAAAGTTGTATTTCTGTCCTTAAAACGTGGGTATATTTCTGAGATAGCCTTGTTTCTAAGTTTTTTCTTAACGATACTATTGATTAAAGTAACCGAATAACCGTTGTTAACGGCTACTTGTTTTATGTAGTTTAATTCTTTAGTAAAATTTCCTTCTGATAAGGGGATATTAGTTAGTCTATGTATAAAACTATGATAAGCGGCAAGTTTATGATGGTTAGGGTGATGAGAACTATTGTGAATTGTGGTATCTGTATGACAAGGTTTGTGATATATTGCAAATTCATGTTTTTTCCTGGCTTTACTGATTGTTAAGTCTAGGAAATTGATTTTCCCTTCGACTTCTTCTTCCATTGTAAAACTGATATTTCTATGTAAAGAATTAATATACTGTAAAAAGTGAGTTAATTGTCTGTCCGTACCTGTAAAGCATACAATTATATCGTCTACGTATCGATACCAGTATAGGCAATTACTACTATTGTTGTTATGGTTGTTAAATATCATTGTTTCAATACTGTCCATGAAAATTTAACAACCATAACAACAATAGTAGTAATTGCCTATACTGGTATCGGTACGTAGACGATATAATTGTATGCTTTACAGGTACGGACAGACAATTAACTCACTTTTTACAGTATATTAATTCTTTACATAGAAATATCAGTTTTACAATGGAAGAAGAAGTCGAAGGGAAAATCAATTTCCTAGACTTAACAATCAGTAAAGCCAGGAAAAAACATGAATTTGCAATATATCACAAACCTTGTCATACAGATACCACAATTCACAATAGTTCTCATCACCCTAACCATCATAAACTTGCCGCTTATCATAGTTTTATACATAGACTAACTAATATCCCCTTATCAGAAGGAAATTTTACTAAAGAATTAAACTACATAAAACAAGTAGCCGTTAACAACGGTTATTCGGTTACTTTAATCAATAGTATCGTTAAGAAAAAACTTAGAAACAAGGCTATCTCAGAAATATACCCACGTTTTAAGGACAGAAATACAACTTTTAAATGCTTAACCTATTTCGGCAAACCAACGGAAAAACTGGGGAAATTTTTAAATCAAAAAAATATCAACATAGCGTACAAGACTAACAATACTATAGGGAAATACCTTAAAAACTACAAACCACAAATCAATAAAGACAACAAATCAGGGGTTTATCAATTAACATGTGGGTCATGTCCTAAAACATACATCGGACAAACAGGACGTACATTTAGACAAAGAATTACAGAACACGAAAAAAGTTTCATCCATAGAAAATCTAATTCAACATATGCTAATCATCTATTAACAGAAAATCACACATTTAACAAGAATTTCAAAATTTTACACACCCAACAAAAAGGTTTAAAACTAAACCTTTTAGAGACTATGCAAATAAATCGATTAAGGACTACAGGTACTTTACTCAACGACCAGGTAGATTTAAGCAATTCACCATTATTGAATTTATTCTCTTAACTCCAAATCTGTGTGGATTTTCCAATACTATCAATGTAATTTAATTAGGTGTAATATTATAATTAAGAAATTATATAAAACTGTGAATATTAAACCTAACTTGACAGTGTAAAATGTAGATCTGAAGAAGCTGCATCGACAGCGAAACGCGTCATCGCAATTTAAATAAACCAGTGGAAATTGACTAAAAACAGTCTTTTATTATATATTTATAATGAATTTCCATCAAGTAGAAGCTACAACAATCCAAAATTTAAATTATATATTTTTTTAATTTTAAATAGAAGTAATACGGTCTAAACAGTAAATAAACAAAAATAATGAATAACCTATATAAACGTCAATCTTTAGAGGATTGGGTATACGCATTGGCAGCACTGTCACATTTATTTTTATTAAAAGTGTGTGTCAGCATATGAAAGTTTCCATGTATCGAGTACAGTCTCCGACAAAAATAAAATACTCTGCCAATGAGTATTTTATTATTTATTATCGAACTATACTTTTGACTCCGATTGTCACGAGTGAACTACCTTAAATTGGATTCATTTCTTTTTGATGTGTATATTTGCTACAATTAGTAACGTACATGCAAAGACACTATGCATCTTCAAAATCGATTTTCTCATTAGTTATAGCTAAGCGCTATTGCTATTTATCACTATTTTTCACAATTTATCTTGATACAAGCATTTACCATCTTAAATATTTTAAACGACTTTCATAACATCCTGTAAATAAAAATTACATTTAAAATAGGTACTGAAAAACACTATGAAGAGTGTCCCATACGACTAAACGGTCAACAATTCGGCCACAGACACAGATGTGAATGGAACTCCAAATTTGTCTTCATTAATTGTAACAACAAAGTGAAACCCCCCAAGTACAATTTCTGGGGAGGAATTCGATTCGCCGAACCAAGTTTTGAACAAAGGCTCTATTCGCATAGAGTCCACGATATTCATACTCATTCTACGCAGCAGGAAACCGAATCAACTCTAAGATTTGTGAAAATTAAAGGAGCTGGAATCTTGCATAATGAAAAATCTCCTGCGGTGCAAAGCATTATTAGAAGTCCAAAAATTGAGTTTGTGGAAGTGACTTCTTCAGCAAGTCATGGTATTAATCTAATTTCTCCTTCCGGGACGATACATTTGCAAGGAAATACTGTACAAAATTCGTTGGGAGTAGGAGTAAATATTGTCTCTCTTAGTGGCGAAGGTAGAGAGTCTGATGAATCAAGTTTTACACCACTAAAGGAAATGAATATACCATACAATCTTTTTAGGTTAGTATTATAAATCTTGGTAGTTTCTTTAGTTTTAATGACAAAAATTGATGCTATAAGATACAACTTAATATATTTTTTTTACGTACAGAATTACTTGATTGGCTTTATTCATTTCTATTTCAGTTTTCTAGATATATGTGATACCAACAAGGAAATACGTATAGAAGAACGAGTGCTCCTATATTACAAGTATGACAATCATCCAGTCAACTGCATCAAGATATTCCGAAGTGCATATAATATTAAACCTTTGGGATTCCGTTTCTTACAGTTCAACCTTTTTAATTCTTCTGTACCTTATGGTATGTTAAATCTTTAATAGTCGCTACTATTACTAACTTTACCATGTTGCCTTGCATTTATCATACTTACTTATCAAATAAAAATAATTTTGGGTTTTCTTAATAACCGCACTATTCCTTTTTAGGTATTCCAGATTTTATTTCGCTCTACGATGGCGACATCTACAACGTTTCTTCTACAGTTATTGATACAGTCACCATGACTTCTGGAAATCAAAAGAAACTTTTTAGATCAAAACTTCCAAGTTTAAGTGTCAAATTGTTTGCCAATGGTGCCTCATCTGACCATGGATTTATTGCTGAAATTGTAACTTTGCCTATATCAGCTATTGCCTTTAGTAAGTAAATATTATGCTTTGTTGTTTATATATATATATATATATATATATATATATATATATATATATATATATATATATATATATACATATATATATATATATATATATATATATATATATATATATATATATATATATATATATACGAGGCATGTTTTTAAGTAAGTACCGTTTTGCGATTCCGCCGCCGCAGCGATACGGTCGGCGTTCCGCGCATGCGCGCTGGTAACCTACATCTCATGTCTACGCACTGACGCCATTACAGTCTGATTCTTCATTGTATACGTTGTTTACTGAGTGTTTAAGATGCCTCCGACAATCGTGAGTCCCGCCGATTGTGAAGTACGGGCTGTTATACGATTTCTTAGTGCTAAAGGCGTAAAACCGATCGATATTCATCGTGAGATCTGTGAAGTTTACGGACAAAACATTATGAGTGATGGAATGGTAAGGAAATGGGTGAGAGCATTTAAAGATGGCCGCACAAATGTGCATGATGAAGAACGGAGTGGGCGTCCTTCGGTCGTTAATGAAGATTTGTTGCAGAAAGTGGACGAAAAGGTGAGAGAAAACAGACGCTTTACAATTTCATCATTGTGCGACTGCTTTCCTCAATATTCTCGTAGTGTTTTATATCGCATTGTGACCGAGAACTTGAATTACCGGAAATTGTGTTCACGTTGGGTTCCAAAAATGTTGACGGATTTGCACAAAACCCAACGTTTAGGCAGTGCATTGACTTTCCTTGAGCGGTACCACAATGAAGGTGAACATGAAGGGTGAACATTTTTTTAGACCAAATTGTTACTGGTGACGAAACATGGGTGGCCTACGTCACACCAGAATCGAAACAACAATCCATGGAATGGCGACATTCATCATCACCCAAAAAAGTGAAGTTTAAGCAAACAATTTCTGCCCGCAAAATCATGTGCACAGTTTTTTGGGACAGAAAAGGAGTATTGCTAGTGGAGTTTCTGCCTCGTAATGAGACAATCAATGCAGCGTCTTATTGTGAGACATTGAACAATCTGCGTCGTGCAATCCAGAACAAAAGACGTGGCAAGTTGAGTAAGGGTATCGTTTTGCTGCATGACAATGCCCGTCCACATGTGGCTAATCGGACCAAAGATCTCATCAAATCTTTTAAATGGGAAACTCTAGATCATCCTCCATACAGCCCTGATCTGGCGCCCAGCGACTACCATTTGTTCCTGCACTTGAAGAAGCACCTGGGTGGTCAGCGTCTTCAAGACGATAACGAAGTTAAAACATTTGTGATACAGTGGTTAACAAGTCAGGCGGCAGAATTTTATGAGGAGGGTATTCAAAAACTGGTGCCACGTTATGACAAGTGCCTCAATATTCACGGAAATTATGTAGAAAAGTAGATTAAGGTACAGGCTTTCATGTAAAAATAAAATTATAGGGATATCTTTGCACGTCTTTTTTTTAATTCCAAAACGGTACTTACTTAAAAAAACATGCCTCGTATATATATATATACCATATATATATATATATATATATATATATATATATATATATATATATATATATATATATATATATATATATACAGTGCCATTCATAAAGTTTGCACCATATGGGAAAAATTTTTATTATAAGAGTTTTTAAAAATTTAACTTCAAAATATGTTAGTGCTTGTTTTATGTTTAGAATTACACCCAAATTAGGTCATGACATCATATGCCTTGCCTGTCAAATTTAACGTTTTAAATTTTAAAATGTGAAAAAATCGTATTTTTATTTAAAATATCGAAAAAAGTTATGAAGAAAAAATGGTTGTATTACAGTTCTACATTTATGTAGCAGTGTTCTAAAAGATTTGATTAAATTGACTTTTTCAATTATTTTCCTCTAAAATGACAATCAACTGTTTTTCTATATAAATTATCTTATGTACTTATTTATTAGTTGATGTTTTGCTAAAGTTAAGAAAAAAAAATAATTAGGCCTGTGACTTTTTTTTGTGGGGGGTATTTAAAAAATTTAGTTTATGCGCAGAGACCTTTTGAAAATATCGCACACTTAGAAGAAACTATCCGCCAGTCTGTAAATCAAATCAAGCCGGAGTTCTATGCGAATGTTCATGATGAAATTTATAACAGAACTGTTATGTGCATTGAAAAGGAAGGAAGAAGCATAGAAACTGAAGAACGTTTTTTTATTTAGTAAATAATATTATTTTTTTATAATAGTAATCCTTAAAAATTGACGTGTCATAAATATTAAGCAGCTTTGCACCAATATTGCATCTTTAAATTACAACTTTTTGAAAAAAAATAAATTTTCAGCCTAATTTAACGGCCTAATTAATTCTTTTTTGCATAACACTTAGTAAAACATTAACCATTAAAAAGTATATAATATAATTTATAAGAAAAAATTTTCGTTAATCATTTTCGGGGGACAATGAAAAAAAGTGAATTTTGTCAAATTTTTTTGAAAATTGGCATATAGACGTAGAACTAAAATACAATCTTTTTTCTTTATAACTTTTTTCGATATTTTTTTTAAAAAAATCCGTTTTTTCCCAGTTTTAAATTTTAAATATGAAATTAGACAGGTAAGGCTTGTGACGTCATGACCTTAGTTGGGTGTAATCCTAAACATAAAATATGCACTAACACATTTCGAAGTTAAATTTTTAAAAACTCTTATAATAAAAATTTTTCCCATATGGTGCAAACTTTATGAATGGCACTATATGTATATATATATATATATATATATATATATATATATATATATATATATATATATATATATATATACATACATACATACATATATATATATATATATATATATATATATATATATATATATATATATATATATATATATATATATATATATATATATATATATTATTTTTTATGAATGCCCTAGAAAATACTTTATAATCTGGCTGCAACCCTGCGAAACTCACAATTTATATATAATATATATATATATATATATATATATATATATATATATATATATAGATAAATTTTCTCGATTTAACTATTTTTTGTTAGAGGTACAAGCACCTTTTTACTTTTGTTTTGCAATACTTCAATAATTTGGAAATAATCGCTAGTTGAATATTTATGTATAGAACTTTTTCATTTATTCATATTTCGGAAACGAATAAAGATAATTTATACTCTTGAGTTGAATTCATGCGGTTGTTGTAAAAATTTAATTTGTTAAAGTTATAAATAATTTTTTTTAAACAATTGCGAATTAAACCGTGTTCTCGGTTTCACTCTAAAATGAGATTGCACCCTTTTTAATGCGTAAAACGCCACTGAGTAAATTAGAAAAAAAAAGTTAGTAATCTCTTATATTAAAGAAGTTATTATTATTTCTCTGATGACGCTCGGCCTCCAACGCGCTCGTGGACTCTAACGCGGGAGCCGCTAACGCTGACGCTCTCGAAATTTTTAACGAAGGAATCGTAATAGTAATATCAAGACCTTTTGCATTTATTATTTAATAAACAATTCAGGAAAAAATTATATAATACATATTAAGTATTTTCCAACATTAACTGTTACTGCTTCTTCAGAACTAGAAAATATTTTGCACATCATTTGGTTATTTTCTTTTGGTATAAACGCATGGAATTGGCGAGTCGTAGATATAGATTTACAAGTTCGATGCTTCGATTGATAAACGTTTTCGTGAGACTGACATTCTTCATTTTTACAAAAATTGCAGCTTACATTTTTAAAATAATTAACTGCCCAATCAAACAAGCGTTTGGGAGATGTTATTTGATTTTCACTATTTCTTTGAAGACTTGCAGTGCTCGCCGCACTTTTAACGCATCCTCCAAACCCATCGCAAGCCCCTTTTCAATGGGAAGTGGCGAAAAAATGCCACTCTGCACTAATACCACATCCAGATTCATGAAAGAGTAGAGAAGAAAAATTGAACTTGTTTTTTTATTGACACCCAGCTCGATCAGAAAAATAATAAATTTTTCGAATGGCAGAGTCGCCGAATGTAGCCTTTAAATGTTGAATCAATTTCTTATTATACAAATCAACTGAAGCCGCTGAATGTTTCACGTTCTCTGATCAAAGAATATATATATATATATATATATATATATATATATATATATATATATATATATATATATATATATATATATATATACACACCCCTCAACGCATATCTGCGTCAATTTTATCAGCTTTTTCCTAAAACCTAAGTTCCTTCAATGCTCCCGATAATTTGGCTCTTCGAATGGAATCACATGCCTGCTTAAAATCTATAAATAGGTAGTGCAGGTCTCGGTTGAACTCACAGCCATGACTTGTTTTATACTAAATATCTGATCGATAGCTGATCCGTGTTGCCTAAACCCAGACTGATAGTTTCCCACCATTTCTTATGCATTTGCCAGCCAGGACCTTATAGGCGGTATTTAAAAGTGCAGTACCCCAATAATTGCAACACTTCATCTTGTCCCACTTTTTGTGTAGTGAAACGATTACTCTCTGCTTCTATTCCTCCAGTACGACTTCTTCACACCATCTATCTATCTATCTAATAAGCCTTCTTCCATCCAGTGTCGGACATAGGCATCCCCTTCCTTTTTCCATCCCTCTCAATTCGGCGTTTTTCTCATCCATCCTAAACCAGCCGTTCTTTTCAGGTCATCTTTCCATCCTGTTTGGGGCCTTCGTCTGGATCTTTGTCCCAACCATGGCCTCCATTCTTGTATTCTTTAATTCCATCTCTCATCTTGTTGTCTGATTGTGTGATCTGCCCATCTCCATTTTTAAACCTGCTACCTGTTCTCTTGCGTCTCCCACGTTGATCTTTTGTCTTATATTTTCGTTTCTGATTCTGTCTTGTAATTTTATAGTCAGCATCTGACGTTCCATTGCTCTCTGTGTTTTACTCAGTTGGTCCATCATCTTCTTAGTCAATGTCCATGTCTGGGCCGCAAAGGAGAGAACCGGTAGAATGCATTGATCGAATACCATCTTTCTTAGTCTCGAAGAAATTCTTTTGTTCAGTTAGTATTTTCCTTTGTTTGCCAAATGCTGTCAGTCTGATTCTTCTCTGTACTTCTGCCGTTTGATTTGCTTTTTCACACTTTATTATTTGCCATAAGTAGATGTATTCCTCTACGTATTCAAGTTTTCTGTTCCTCTATTCTCAAGCCTCGTAGACTGTCTTCATTTGTCATAGCCTTTGTCTTATCTTTATTTAGCAGTAGTCCTACCCTCTCTGATTTGTTTTATAGTTCAGTAATCATTTCCTGTACATATGTCATCAAAATTATCTGATTAGCACTACATCATCAGCATAAGGTAGATGATTTAACAGAATTCTTCACACCGTATGATCCCCGATCCCCCTCCCTATGAACTAGTATGGGACGAGTTAGACTGGAGGGTTAAAAATCGCTCTCTGCACCTTTGGAAATATCTAAAAAATGGATGGGAAAGGTTGAATGCCGAGTATTTTAATAAATTAATAAATAGAATGTTGAATATTTGTATACAATTTCTTAATAAATTATAAAAACTTTACTTTACTTTCTCCATTTTTAGGTAGGGATGTTCAACATAATATATCTTCATCTATAATTAACAATAATACTGAAGGTGCCTTACTATACATGGGTGCAGGAGAAGTGAACCCCATTATTAACAATAGAAAGGAATCAAATTAAGGGAAATTGTAGGCAGCTATATGGAAATTTTTACTACTTGCAAATCGGCCGTTGAAATGGATATTCAGAATACACAAACTGTGTTTTTCAGAGTATGTATTGATAATTTTCAAAAACTGTTATTAACTCTTACATTTTTCCATAACAAAAGTATACAAAAAAAATCTCTGAGACCCATATTTTGTTAAGTAGTGTGTTCATGTTTAATAAAAAATACGTTACGTAGCGAAATGCTGTTTAAAATAAATATGTAAATTAAAAAATTGTTTTTAATTTTTATTAATATTGAACAAAAATATTATTTTCATTGCAATTATTTATTTAAAAAAAACCTTTTACCGACCACATAGCATCATTGTAAGTGTTAAAACCGAGTTTTTTGTTGAAACTGAGCATAAAACTTTATTTTTTGATATCAAGTCAGTATTATAAATAAAAAAAAAAAAAACCAAAATAAAAAAAAAAAAAAAAAAAAAAAAAACAAAATCAACAAAAAAAAAAAAAAAAAAAAAAAAAAAAAAAACATAAAAAAAACAAATAAAAAACAAAAAAATAAAAAAAAAAAAAAAAAAAAAAACAAAAAAAAAAAAAAAATACAAAAAAAATAAAAAAAAAAAACAAAAAAAAATAAAAAAAAAAAAAAAATAAAAAAAAAAAAAAAAACATAAAAAAAAAAAAAACAAAAACCAAATAATCAATTCCAAAAAAAAAAATTAATAATACAATAACCAACAAAAAAACATTAAAAAAAAATAAAAAAAAAAAAAAAATCAAAAAACAATAAAAAAAAAAATAAAAAAAAATCCATCTAAAATTAACAAAAAATAAAAAAAAAAAAAAAAAAAAATAAAAAAAAAAAAAAAAAAAAAAAACGATTAAGAACTTGAAAAAAAAAAAAAAAAAAAAAAAAAAAAAAAAAAAAATTTCTTAGTCATTTTTGAAATGGATGGAACCTAAATATTCCAAACTCATCTTTGTCGTCATTATCGCTTAAAATCTTTCCAGAAGTCACTGATGTCACAGTTTAATCATCAGTTAATATTTCTCTCGTCATTAATTCATTATCAGCACATACATATTCTTCAAAATTAAACTGATTAAACATCTTTTTAATCTCAATTTCCACTGTACTTTGTTGAATGTCAGCATCATAAACAAATTCTAGACAATCAGTAGAATATTCTCGATGTTTTTCAATCCACTGAGTCAACGGTAGCTCATCATCCGAGTCATATTTACATTCCTTCCTTAAAAATCCGCCATGCTTAAAACAATTTGCAATGGTTTCTTTACTGACTCTTTACCATGCCATATGGATAAAGTTTATAACGTCCAAGAGAGTTACAGAAAAAAATGTTACCTATATCGATCGTCTCTAATATTTTCATCTAAAATCTTTCTATAATGACATTTTAAAGAATGTATCATACCTTGATCCATAGGCTGAAGCTTTGCACTTGTGTTTGGAAGCATAAAAACCAATCCAACTTCTAGAACAGTTAAACTCGGTGTTCTCTATTTTCCTTCCCAATTCACTAGTTTTCTATTGTAAAGTATAGCTGGTAATAGGAACATGTTCATGTTGTTTTTGACTAAACCATTTAAGGAGTCCTTTATCGACTTGGTGAGTTGTAGATTTTCTTACTTTTTTTACACGATTCGTTTTTCGACTTTTGGAGTGACTTTGCTTACTTAGCAAATCGTCGATATTTTTCGTCTTTTTTTTTCTTCTTCATAAACGACACCGACTTTTTAATATATTTAGCGGCCGCGGAATGTGTCATTTTAGGCCCTTTTGGATAGGAACAAAGAAATACTGTCTTGAACCGACGCGCAAACACGTGACTCATTATTGATTTTACGTGATTTTGATGAAACTTCGGAAACGACTAATACTTTTACTAAAATGCGTCGTAGACAAGGTTCCCTCTACCGATTTTTTGTTCAATCGCTAGAATCGTATCTACCAAAAATGAGTTATCGTGGACAAGTTGTTACTTGAGAGATTGTATTTCCGAAGTTATAAGAATCAGATAAAAATTCAACATTGAAAAATCTCGTTGGCAATATGGTATAAACGATATATTTTTTTTTTTTTAGAGTAATTTAGTGGAACAAAACCAAGGAGGTCTCTATATCAAAGCTGATTCCAGAGGATCAGCAACTTCTCTCCAAGGATGGATTTATAACAATCTTTTCGTTAACAACTCGAATCTTCCAACTTTATACGTTGAAGGACGTCAGTCATCACCATATCAGGAAGTTACGATATATAGGAATTATTTTACAAGGAATTATGCTCAATATCACAATAATATAGTACTTAGACAGGTGGTGTCAAATTTTACCTATAATTACATGAAAAGGAATACTGGGTTGCAGAATTTGGAGGTATCTGGATTTGATAAAGTCAGATTGAATATTTATCAGACGACTACGCATAACGGATTCTATAAGTAAGTGTTTTGAATAGTTCACTTAATATTACACTCGTTCAAGTAAAAACATGTCGCATATAACTGTTTGTCGGTAAAAGAAATTCCTCTTTTTTTGAGGTTATTGTTCGCACTCTTGCAAAACAATGCTTTGTCGAACGCATATATGTAACACTCATAGAGATATTAGAATAGAGAAGGTAAACGTGGTGCTCAGAAAAAGAGAAAAAAATAATATTCTGTCTCTCTTACTCGGCACACGCTCACAATACTAAGTTAAAGTGCACACCCGTGCGATAATGTTATTCATATTTCGTCCGGACTCATTGAAGAACAAGGAAAATCCTTTGTTCTTTGCTTGCTCTGAGTGAAATACGGGTAACATTCTCGCACGGGTAATGTTTAAATAGGAATGGAAATAGAGAAGGATTTTAAAAGACGAATAAATTAATGTAAATTTACATTTTTAACATATATATTTTTTTAAAAACTTTGTTTATTATACAGTATAACTTGGCTCATGGAACATAGAAACTCTGACATATGAATATAAGTAACAAATTAATTAACGCATACAATTATAAAATATTATATTAACGCATACAATATGTAAATCCCAACCGAAACTCACTTATTTTATCTGAGTATATCGAAGATTCTAAAACATTTAAAAATTAAATATCTACTTAGGTTTATAGTTTTTTCTGATTGAGTAAAAAAAAAAAAACGAATAAATTTCTAAAAATCTGAACAATTTTTTTAAATATCGTTTAAAGTAATGACTTCTCCACTAATATAAAACATCTTAAAGTGAAAAATATTTACGGACAACTAAATAAACACTTGATATAGCTTGTATATTCTTATAAATTTAATATAAATACTTACAGAAGAAGGATTAGTAGGAGTCGAGTCCTTTTTACACAGAATGCAAATTCTAACCATTTTGTAAATATTTTATTACATCAATCCAAAAACTACTTACATAAACAAACCGAAACGAAATATATCGTCGAATAGTCACATGATGCTTTTTTACATCGCCTGCGCCGGAATTCAGCGCTCAAGCGCAGAGTAAGAGAGACAGAATTGACTCATAGGATTTCCTTCTCTTTTTAACGACTATACGCTTTCGCTTACAGCAGGCTATATACTCTCTCCTCTCTTGTAATATCTCTATGGTAATACTCATATATAGCTAACGCCCTATCTTCGCCTGTAAGTGAAGCTAGTGCCATTAAAGAGAGAAGCAAGAAGAGAGCCGACCGACCTTACGCCACTCAATTTTTTTATGGGGTCATTTGAAAACCAAAATTTATCGAAGTCGACCTGAAACTGTAGAAGATTTACAATAAAGAATTCAATATGAAGTAGCACCCCGGATTCTCTGCAAAACTCTGTTCAGGCTGTTTATGACAGATTGGGTCATTTCCTCGCTATTAACGGTAGACATTTTGAGAAACTGTCATCTTAAAAATAATCCTGGAGTATTTATTAATAGTTTTTTTGTCTTTTTTTTTATATTAAATTTCGAATTCCAGAATAGTTCAATTTAGACATATGGTATGTTATATATAATATCTAGAATTTTTAGTAGGACTCAAAAGTAAAATAATATAGAGAACTTTCCATTTAAAAAACATCAAGATGGCGTAGTTTCTTCAAACTGACAGTTCAAAACATTTTATTGTCAACTTCAGCATGTGCGCCGTATAACATCCTATAACATATTTTTGATACACTGATTAATAAATGCTGTGGAATCATTATTCCATAATATGGGGCACCCTGTATAATGCAGCTATATGGTTCTCCGAATAATGTGTGCGAATGGAATATTTTTATGAATTAATATTAGTGAAACTAATAATAACACAGACACACAAAAAAATTGTCTTGTACTGGACATGGGATAGATCATTTTCTTTGTATTTTTGTCTGCTGGCTCAAAAAAGTGGTTAGAATGTAAAAAACTATCCAATTATTGCTTTTTAATAATAATGGATAATACAGGTCTAAAAAAAATCTTTTATCTTATTTGACCAAACATTTCTTATAGATTTTGATGCGCTGAAACCGAATTTTTAATTACAAAAAAGGTTTCATTGCATAGATTTTTTAAAAACCTATTTTAAGTTGTGAAAATCATGTTTTATTAAAATTCTTTACTTTTAATAGATTTAAAAGATGACGCTATCGTAATATATTACTATATTATGTCGGGAGTGGTCGTTTTTCTATGGTTTAGTCTGCTGAATTCAAATTTGACATGAAATTATAATTTTAGGACAATAGAGCAAGGAACAGGATGATATTTTCCACCAAGATTTAAAAGAAATAGAACGCCGAAAACACCGCTAAAAAACTTAAAAAAAGACCTCTTACCTTATAGTTTAGTAACATATTACGATAGCGCCATCTTTTGGACCCAAAAATTTGCATAAAAACACGATTTTTTTCATCATTTAGAGTGTTTTTTTTCTGAGAAATCATTGTGTCAGGAGCATTTTTTCATGTCAAATTTGAATTCAGCAGACTAAAAAACATGGAAAACGACCACTCCCGACATAATTTGGTAATATATTACGATAGCACCGTCTTTTAGACCCATTAAAAGTAAAAAATTCTAATAAAACATAATTTTCACAACTTAAAACGAATTTGTAAAAAATCGACGCGCTGTTTTTTATTAAAAATTCAGTTTCAGCGCACCAAAATTTATAAGAAATGATAGGTTTGGTCAATAGGAAAAAAGGTTTTTTTTTCTTTTTGACCTGTATTTCCTGTTATTATTAAAGAGTAACACCAAAAAAGTGTAAATTTTAGCCCGTTTTTCCAACCTTCATAACTTGGAGAGAAAAAAAACAAGCTTAACGTAAAAGGTCTTAAATTAAAACTAATCTAAAAGGACATATTTTTCATTTTTTTTATTTAGGGGCAACTATCCCCTATTTTGGGGGTTACCAGTGAGAAAATAAATAAGTTTTTAACAAAAAATAAAAAAATATATATTTGGGATTCATGAAACTAGGTCATGAATTTCAAATATTTACATATTTTCAACCCAAGGGGGTTGCAATAAGAAGGGTATCCTGCTATTTATATACACAGCGTAAGTCTTCAAGCTGAAAAAATCCAGAATGAAAATAATACTGACAAGATATCATGGAATGTAATTCTATGTGTTTAAAAAATATAGCAGAAAGGTAGCCACCCCCCTAAAAGAGAGTTATAATGTAAAAAATGACTTCTTACTATGTGCAAATATTAAGAATTTTTTTTTATTTTCACCCTTTTAACCCTCAAAATAGGGAGTAGTTACCCCTAAATAAAAAAAAAAGAAAAATATGTCCTTCTAAATTTTTAATTAGCTTTAATTTAAGACCTTTTACGTTAAATTCGCTTTTTGTGACTCGAAGTTCTGGAAGTTGCAAAAACGGGCTAATTTTGCGGTCACTATTTAAGCAATAATTTGATATTTTTTTTTTGGATTCTAACCACTTTTTTGAGCCAATCTGATAAAATTAATATATATAAAATAAATAATAACCGGTAAAGTGCAGGTTGGACTTACGCAATTAGTGTTCCGTACGTTGATTGCTTTTGAAATAAAAATTTTTGTTACGGAAGCATAAAATTATCAGTGACTTCACAAAACATATCCCAAGTGAATTTTCAACAAAGTTTTTTTCCGATCTTTACTGAAAACTTATGACCTTGAAATTTCTAGTTTTTTTTTATGTACCAGATAAATTATTAAAGGTAATGCACTCGTGATAACTTTTGTTTAATCTAAACCCTGTATTATAGAATTTTTTTCAAAATTTTTTGATCAGTACTTTTCGAGATGAGGGGTGAGGACAGCAATTTTTCGTACTTTTCTAAAAGTAATACAAACAGAAGTGTGCGCAAGTGTTACATTATATATATTTTTGAACTCATCTTTTTACAAGCTTTCATTTGACACCCCACTTGGTGTCCTGGTAAAATTTTTTTTTTCCACTTCCGATTTAACCCCCCAAAACTAGCCCCTTAAGTCAGAATTTAACTTTCAAAACAGTACGGCTCTGATGAGGCCATCAATTCCTATATTAGTGCCAAATTTTAACTTTCTATGTCAAATAGTTACGAAGGAAATCGGGTGTGACAGACGGACGGACAGATTGGCAGACACCAAAGTGATCTTATAAGTGTTCCGTACGAAACACTAAAAATGGAAGATTCTTATAAAATATAAGCTTTCATAGAATTTGTGCCAGGCGATCATCGACGCTGCTGGGGACTAGACGACCTACTGAATCATTAGCATTTTAATGGCAATCCATTACTCTCAAATGAAGTAAAAAAACTTTTAAATAAATACATTTTTCAATTAACGATGCGCGACACGTTTTTGCTTGACTTAGTTATTTTATCGATTTATCTAATTTTTTATATTAATTAATATATTTTTGAATGTTTTTAGTAACTACGCATTAAAACGAGAAAGCAAATCCACTGTTGTAGCAGGCACAGCTGGGCAGCATTACGTGGACAATATTTTCTTTAATCCAGACAATGATTATGAACTTATCACCGTCAATAGGTCTTTGTAAGTATATATTTTATTTTTTTTATATTTACATTTTCATTAATAAAATTGGTACAACTGTGACTATATCCAATATATAGTATTATATTCATATTTATGAGGGAATAACATATGGATTTATTGCAATTTAAAATAGCTGTAGTAGTATGGCGGGAAGTTATGTTAAGCGGCATAACTGTTGGTAAGCGCGATTCTTGTATTGGTTGTGTTCAAAGTTTCAAACGGATGCGACGCGCAATTGTTTGTTCGCAGTTATCGTATGTCATCGGTGTTACATGTTTCGTACAAATTGATAAAGCCTAGTTTCGCGCAGTGATAAAACATTTTTATTTAAAGAAGTGGACTACGGCCCAGGTAGAAACTGAACTGAAAGAAGTTTGTAGCCGCTCTGCATCAGCACTGAAGACCATTTATTACTGCATCTTGCCCAAAAACGAGCAAGATATTATTTCTATCGTCTATCTTTAGTTTAAATAGTCTCTCACCAACAACATGCCGTATGCACCGGTATATCTTCATCAAATTCAACCATGTTCAAAGCTCCGCCACGAACGTCGACAAAGGTTGACTTTCTCAACAGCAATGAGATGGTCGATGTCGGCATGATGTGGTATGTGCCGAATCATATATATTCAAATAAGTATAACGGGAATAAACTCATAATCTTACGCATGGTAAGCCGAAACAATGTCGAGGCGCAATTTTATATAGTTGGCTAGGGAAGTGTTTAAAAAAATTATGGTACTTATAAATAGTAGTTGACCAAAATATTCTGATTAGTCACAAATGTAACTTTTTATTATGGAAATACTTATAATTTAATACTATTAAAAGATGACAAAATACTACAGTTTGAATTTCGATTATTAGTTTGAATGACATAATTTTATTAATATTTATTGATATATTCTTTAGAAAACTGGGTTATTTAGTTTTAAGCTCAGTAGTATAAAATTTATCCTACAGATGGAATTCAGGTTATTTTGTGAGTTGTCAGTCTCTCTCTTTTTCTCTCAATTCTTTCACCCCAATAGGAGTATCGGTGACACTATGCATTTGCTGACTCAATAGTCATTCTCCAGGCATCTCGATCTTGCGCAACCTGACTTGACTTGTACATACGCATACCAAGAAGAGATCTTACTTGATCGGACCATTTTGTGAAGACCGTCCCCTTGATCTTCTAGCTTCTACCTTCCCAGTTACTACAAGCTTTTCCATGGCATCCACTTTCCTCATAATGTGACCAAAATATTTCAGGTACTGTCTTTTAATTCTGTTGGAAAGTCGGTCATTTATACTAAGCTCTTTAAGAACAGATACGTTAGTACGGTGTTCGGTATATGGTACTCTGAGGATTTTGCGATATGCCCACATTTCAGACACATCTATTCGTCTTTTGTCATATTGTTTAATGGTCCATGTTTCCGATGCCTAAGTTGTTATGGGGAATATAAGGCTGGACAGCAATCTTAACTTTGTATTTTTGTGACAGCCAGATCTTTCGACACCTTACTGAGTTTTTAGCCATAGCTAAACATCGTCTTTCTTCCGCTTCACAGCCACCATTAGTAATAGTTAGTTATGAAAGATCCCAAATAGTTGAAATTATTTAAAACAGTGACACCAGCAATTTCATTTATGTGTGACAGAGCCTCATTACGACTAACAATCATTATTTTGGTTTTCGCTCTATTAGTTGTCAATCCATAGTTTTTGCTGGTGATTTCCAGGACCTCCATAATTGAGTTTAGGTTTTGTATTGAAGTTGTAGGTATAATACTATCATCCGCCATCTGAGCTTTTTTCGACCGATTGTCACACCCCCACTCCAGTCATCCAAAACAGACCTCATTATATGTTCATTAGATATGTTAAAAAGTGAAGATGACAGAAAGAGGACGGAAAAAGAATTATTCAGTTTAATTCTGCCATTTGTGTTCTCATACAGGAATCGGATAAGGTTTACAAGATATATAGGTGTTTCCATGCTGATTAGAATCGACCCGAGTTTATTCCGTTATATACAGTCGAAAGCTTTAGAGTAGTTTATAAAACAGATATAGGATGTTATTTGGAATTCCCTAACTTTTTCTACTATCTAACGTATGTTGGGAATTTGTTCTCTAGTCGCACTTCATGGAATGAAGCCTGTAGATATTTGGAGAGTTGACAGTAGTTATAGGTTATTCCACAAGTTAGCTCGAAGTGCCCAGTCAATTAATAAGTTTTATAATACCAAGCCTAAGTAACTAAATTAACTATTAAAAATGTAGATCTTTAACGTATTTAATAAAACTAGTCACTTATTTGGTAATTAGGATAAACATATTTCTAATTTTAAAATTAATTAAATTTTTTGTTGCATGACGCATGTGCAGATTTGAGTTCAACAGGTAAGCAAAGTATTTGTTTATAATGTGTGGGTTCTAGCACATTTCCTTGTATAGTCTGCAAACATAGTCCGTTAATGTGATGTTATTGTTAATGTAAATATGTTCTATTAGCACGGGCTCCGCCCATTAGAATAGCGAATGAAAACAACCGGCTCAAGGTAGCATCCTTCTCTTATTTTAGATACCCAAGTACTCCAAATAATTTAAAAAATTTCTTTTAAGGCGTTACATACACCTGGGCGCTGTAAAGTGTGTATATTTAAAAAAAAAGTATTTTTAAAGGTTATTAAGTGAATAATACAAAAGAATGGCGATTATATATTTTTATTGCAATTGAAAATATGAGAAACAAATATTTTTAAAAATGTTTTTAAACGTTAACATCATTTTTTGTCGGGTTAAATTGATTGTTGATGAAAATTATGGCGCCTCTTTGTCTGCAGGATAACTACCCAAAAATAATCCAATCTGCAAAAATAAGAATTAATTTTGTAAAATAGTTAAAAATTACACACACACAAATTTTTTACCCAGAAACTAGAATATATTTTTCGGAGGTTTTTGACGCGCTAAATTCGAATCCGAGGTCAGAATTTAACTGATGGCTCCGGTTTTCGAGATATTCTAACCTAAAAGTCCTAAAATCACGGTTTTTCGAGATATTTGGGGTTATGTTACATCGAAAGGTAATTTTTTTATGAAACCATTAATGGGGTCCGAAAGAGCTACTCTTCCTCTTCAAAACGCATTTAGATTTGTCTGGATATCTTTTTTTATCTTTGAGAAATTGTATGTTGAATTAAGTATTTCTCTATTTTTTGAAAATGAATGAATACAGTTCTTCGACGCATTAGCTTTTCTATTTGTTTATTAAACTCAAAATAAGTCTAATTTCAAACATCCTTCACCATAAATTAATAATCATTACAAAAGTTAATGTGTCGAAGACTTGTATTTATTCGATACCTTTAATTTTTCAAAAATTGAGAAATAAGTTTTGAATTGATTCAGCCGATACCCTATAAGGCCAGTAGTATCTTTCGTGTCAGCCTCATCTTATAAACTATCAAAACGTCTTGTTCAAATACTCATAGAGCACACTAAATTTAAAGCTAAATTTGCAATAAAAAATTCACAACAACTAATTGAAAACATCAAACATTTAAAGTTACCTGACAATTCAAAATTAATCTCTTTCAATGTTCAAAATATTTTTCCAAGCATACCAAGTACGGAAACTATATTACTAATTGGAAAACTTCTTTCTGAAATCAGTGTCAACCCAATAATAAAGGTTTGCCTAGAACACAATTATTTTGATTTTAATAACGACCTATATAGCAGGCTAGACGGTCTCATAATGGGCAATCCACTTAGTCCTCTTTTAGCGGAAATATTTGTGAATAACATAGAAATCCAAATAAGCAAACATCCACTATTTAAAAAATTTGTATACTAGCATAGATATATTGTTGTTTTACAGGAAGTGATAGACAATTTACCACATTCCAAAATATTTTGAATAATATACACAACAATATAATATTCACCAGTGAAGTTTGAACGAACAATAGCTTAAACTTCATTGACCTAACAATAAAAAGACATAATAACAAACAGGTTTTCTATTTACCATAAACCGTCGCATATTGACATAATTATCCATAATACCTCATGTCATCCACCAAATCACAAACTTGCAGTTTTCCATAATATGATTCACAGAGTAATAAATATTCCTCTAAACTAAGACGATTTTCAAAAAGAAATTAATATTATAAAACAATTAGCAGTAAATAATGACTATTCACCATTCATAATAGATAATATTCTCAAGAAAAAACTTTACAAAAAAGCCATTAGTACAGAGTATACAAATTAAATTGTGGAAATTGCTCAAAAACATATAGAGGTCAAACAGGAAGGAGTTTTTCAAAAAGAATAAAAGAACATGCTTCATCATACATCAATAGAAAAAATAACTCAAATTATGCAAATCATTTAATTGAAAATAACCACCAATTCAACCCAAACTTTGAAATATAACATACTTGCACAAAGGGCTTGAAACTCAATTACCTAGAATCTTTAGAAATAAACAAATTGAAAAATTCAGATTCCTTAATAAATGAACAATTAGACTTAAATAATTCACCAAATCTATTTTAATTAAATTACTTTATTACCTACCATAAATTGTGAACCAACCATTTATTATAGTAATTTTATCCTCGTTTTGTAACAAACCATCTGAAGAAGCTGTCGTACAGCGAAACATGTCATGGTGTTAAAAATAAAAAATTTAGTGGAAATTTAAATAGTGTTTTACTTCTTGCAAAACTTCTTTAAGAAATAATTGGAAATACTTAATTTCAATATACGATTTCTCAAAGATGAAAAAAGATATCCGGACAAATCTAAATGTGTTTTGAAGAGGAAGAGTAGTTCTCTCGGACCCTATTATTGGTTTGATAAAAAAAAAAAATACTTTTCGATGTAACATAACCTCAAATATGTAGAAAACCCGTGATTTTCGCACTTTTAGGTTAGAATATCTTGAAAATTCGAATTCAGCTCATCAAAAACCTTCGAAAAAGTATATTCTGATTTCTGGGTAAAAGATTTCGCCGAATATTGTCGGCCTGTGTTATCCAAGGGTTTTTTTTAAATAAAAAATTTACGCTGTTTCAAACTTTAGTACCCAATTTTCGACCAAAAAATGTATGTTTAATTATTTATAAAAAAAAGTCTATTAGAAAAATTTAAAAAAACCTCTATACATTTTTGTAGAATAAGTAATTATTAAGATTTAAAAAAAAAGTTAAAAGATATTAAAATTGACTGACAGTATCTGAAAACATAGTTTCGAGAAAAACGCGTTTAAAGTTTTGGGTAGATAAAAACTGAACTTACGGCTAGTACATTCCAGGTTCGTACTATATGCCTTCTTCCTCTTGCAACTTGGTAAACTTCACTATAATGGATGCAAAATTCTAGCGACTTTATTTTCAAAAGAAATCCGAAACGCAGCTGCCGAGAGGCGCGGCATTGAGACAGGTGCTGGTCCCAATCCGACGCCAGGTCACATTTAATGCTATAACTTTGTAATGGAATGGAAGTTTCTTAAAAAATTTTTTTGAATAATTCTTAGAAGTATAGAGCATAAATAAGATACAATAATTTATAATCTCTGGCTGCTGTAAGTCTAGTTTGCAATACATATCTTCTCTCTGAAGGGGCTGTTTGAAGCCATAGACTGATAGAGGAATTGTTAAGCGAGGTACTAACAATTACCGTTAGGCAGCGGCTGTGTTAGAGTACACAGTATTAGCGCTTGTAATAAGATACAAAAATTTGCATGTCTGGTTACTGTAAGCCTAGATTTGAGGGAGGTTACTTAAGAACCATAGATCGATAAAAATTGTTTAGGGAGATGCTAATGCTAAATATGCTCGACATCTCTGAGAAACCCAACGAGGCACATTTTAAGGTGCCGGCGGTAGCCAGCTGGCTTCGTCTTGAGGCGACGTTTTGTTCTTCGTGTTTGTTTTTCGGTAGCGATTGGGATAAATATATATATATATATATATATATATATATATATATATATATATATATATATATATATATATATAAATGATAAAAAATCGAATTTTTGAAAATTCCAGGTATATGTAACCCGTTAACACAGGAACAAAGCAATATTATAGAAGCTTTTAAACAAAAATTAGTGCATCTGGGATGGGTTCTTTGCTATCTAAGACGTGTCGTAGATTTTTACACATCGCCTATTGATAAAATAGGAAAGGTTTAGATGTACATGCACATAAATTTTAAAATAACAGAGGTCCAGAGTTGAAAAAGAGTATCTAACGACAGAATTGTTTCCTTATTTAGTTGCTTATTGTACTGGCTCTTTTTATTTTTTAAAAATCATTAGAAGGTGGTGGTTATTTTAACCTCGAAAACTTATATTAATATTCACCGTTTATTATTTTATTTTTTCACAGCACTTTACAACTCTGGAACACCAGAATAGATGCTGCCTACAACTATTGGGGATTTAATACAACTTTAGCTGTCAGAGGACGCATAAGGGATCAAATGGACGATCCTAAGTTACTGGAAGTTGTTTATGAACCATTCTACATGAACAACCAAAGTATTTTGAATGGAAAATGTCCACCCGGTTGGGAATTAGTGGGAGAAACTTGTTATATGTATGTAGGGGCACCGATGACATTCTGGGAAGCAAAAGCCTTTTGCCAGGTATTTGTTTTTATTATAAAAGAAGATTCAGAAATATATTCTTTGAAATTTATTATCTGACTATACGAAAAACCATATTTTTTTTAGGTTGTACTGATAATTATTTTTGTGTAAATTACATTATTTGCATCTTAATACATTTTTTACTAGTTTTTACATTTTTCTTAATTTTGTCAATACAATGTTACAAGATACATATCCATTTATAGTATATCATTTCGGAGGCCGATGTTCTGTCGTTTTTGGTAAATTCTAGTACCAGATTTTTTTTTTAATTTTACCATTTCCATTATTATAAAATAAATGGTAATATTAATTTGTTTTGTTTTTTGAAAATGTTTTGGTTGCCTATTGTCCGTTTGTTTTTTGTGCTTAGTTGCTTTTTTTTTTTTGTTTCTGTTGAAAAAAATTATATCCAAAAAAAACTCAGCTTAATATATGCAAATACTAGGTATTTGTCATTTGGCTTTTATTTACATGTTTCATTCACTTTCTCTTTCTTACTTCTTGCTTTCTTTTTCTTTGATTCTCTCTCTCATTTTTCTAATGCTATTGTTTATATACATATATACATATTACAATCTTAGATTGCGTTCTTATTTATTTTTTAGGTTACTCTAACTTATGCTAGTTTATTTAGCTTATTTTTTTATTACACTCACGTCACATCACTGTTGTTTTATTATGCATATTTACACTGTACATTTAACTTAAATATACAGGGTGAGTCAACGATAGAGTAAAGTTCATTATCTCATTTGTTTCGGGAATGACGAAAAAATGTTAAATACAATAGTTTTAGGGCATGTTTAAAATTATTTTTGAGTATACAGGGTACTACAAAAAAGTGTGGCCGATAACATATATTTTTTTAAATGGACCATCCTATTTTCTAATTTATTTTTAAATTCTGCGTAAAATTTTATAACTTTTTTATTAATAAATTTAATTAATAAAATCTGAACTAAACCTAGTAGTTTTTCTAATATTTCAATTTAAAAAAAAATATACTAGTTTGTTTTGGAAAAAATTGCCAGTAGTGCCATTGTTTCTGAAGGTGGAATACTCATAATTGGTCCGAGAGAGAGAAATTTGAGTTAGATGCTACAAGGTTTCAAAATAAATTTATGCACTATTTTAAATTGAAAAATATCAAATTTTTTAAATGGCACACTGTATATTATTATTTTTCCGATAGTTTTACAAAACCCTCCAACTTTTATTAAGTACATATACCTATTCCTAATAGTTTTTGATTTATTTTGAATTTTTCAATTTTTTTACCCTTGTTTTTAATACACTTACGCTATAACATCATAGTTGCCAAGACAAGACAAAAATGTAGGCATTGTCAAATTTTGACATGTCTATTAAGCAAGTAAAAATAGTTTAATTTGTTGTAGTAAGTGACGTATAAAGGAAATAGTTATGGATTTTCCTAAAAATGAATTAATTGATATGGTTTATATACTGGGCGAGGTGGGAAAAAATTGTCTTTTGGCAATAAAGCTTTCCGGAGAGAAGTCCCTAATAGACGTATACCATCTAGAAAATCTTTTCAGTGCTTAATGGAACGGTTTGATGGTAGTGGTAGCGTTGAGTATACGAAACGGAAAGTAGTAAACCAGAATGCTACCAATGAGGAAAAAGAAATGGAGATTTTACTTCATGTTAACGATAATCCCCAGGTCAGCAGTCGTCAACTAGCTGACTTATCTGACACATCTCAATCTACGGCTAATCGCACCACGAGAAAATACAAGTATCATCCTTTTCATACGGAACTACACCAAGAACTTCAAGACCGGGATTTTGAACGACGAGTAAACTTTTGTACCACCATGAATGGAGCAATAGAGACCGATTCAAATTTTTTATTCAAAATAATGTTTTCTGATGAAGCTAGTTTTTGCAGTAATGGAGCAGTTAACAGCCATAACATGCATTATTATTCAACAGTTAATCCATTTTGGGTCCGGGAAGTTTAAAACCAAAACCGCTTAATGTATGGTGTGGAATATTAAATTTTCGAATTATTGGTCCATATTTTTTCCGCTTAACGGACCTAAATATCTAAATTTTTTACAAAAACGAATTACCCCAGCTTCCTGAAGAAGTTGATAACTTTGAAAGGGAACAAATGTGGATTCAACAACATGGAGCTCCTGCTCATTACCATTCGGGAATTTTTAAACTATCGTTACCCACAAAAATGGATGAGTAGAGTTGGATTCATTCCGTGGCCCCCTCAATCATGTGACCTTTAGACTTCTTTTTGTGGGGCTACATTAAAAATCGTGTTTATGTGAATCCCCCTACAACACCAGTAGAATACGGGAAAGTAGGATACGGGATGCGTGCAGGACAGTAACGCCCTTTATGCTAAGGAAGTCAAGGAAAATATAGTAAAACGACTATACATATATATTCAAGTAGACGGGCATATTTTTGAACATTTATTACGTCATAATAATTAATCATTAGTAACTATTTGTTTACAATAGCGTAAGTGTATTAAAAACAAGGGTAATAATTGAAAATTCAAAATATATCGAAGACTATTAGAAATAGGTATATGACATACTTAATAAAAGTTGGAAGGATTTGTAAAATCTATCAGAGAAATAATAATATACAGGATGTGCTATTTAAAAAATTTGAGATTTTTCAATTTAAATTAGTCGAAATGCATAAATTTATTTTGAACACCCTGTAGGATCTTACTCAAATTTCTTTACATATATCTTTTTTTTCATCTCTATAGAACGCTCGTACCAATTATGAGTATTCCACCTTCAAAAACAATGGCGCTACTGGCAATTTTTTACAAAACTGAAAACTAGTATTTTTTTTTTTTAATTGAAATATTAGGAAAACTACTAGGTTTAGGTATATAACATTATTAATAAAAAGTTATAAAATTCTACGCAGAATTTAAAAATAAATTAGAAAATAGGACGTTCCATTTAAAAAAAAAAATACGTTATATCGACCACACTTTTTTGAAGTACCCTGTATACTCAAAAATAATTTTAAACTGTGCACCTTAACATTCCCTAAAGCTATTATATTTAACTTTTTTTCGTCATTCCCGAAACAAATGAGATAATGAGCTTTACTCTATCGTTGACTCACCCTGTACAAGTACTTACATCTAACTATAACTAAACTATATTATTACACAATTAGGCTACTTGACTACAATTATTTTCTTTACGTTTGTTTATTTAGATTTAGTTTTCTTTGTTGCTATTCATGCCCTGCCAGTAAAATCTACGAAAAGCGAGCATGGTCCACTGATCGAGCGGCAAGTCGGTCGGTCGACGAGACGACGCCGGCACGCGACCGGCCGAGAGTCGCATTCCTCTACTACTAATTCATTTAAACTGTCAGGATAATAGGATGTTGCTTTCTAATTCTAAAATTTCTTTTTTCAGGCTGACAATGCTTCAGTACCATATCTCATAGGTAACATAAACTACTTACCTTTATTCGACTTCCTAAGAAGACAAAACCAGTGGTACCTGTATTCGGACAGAGTGTGGGTTCAACATATTGACAGGATAAACCAATGTACCATATTTGCTTTCCAAACGGTTGAGTTAGATGATTGTAATAGAAGAAGTCCTTTTATTTGTGAAATTGGTAAGTCTAGAATATAGAATGATTTATTGACTAATTAGTTATGATCTAAAGGTGAGTTAAAATTTGTATCTTAAGATATTTACATATCATTAACCTAAATAACTTAGCTTAGGGGGTTTAGGGTTTTAATAAAGACAGGTGACAGAAAACTTAAAACATTGGAACTGAAGATATTTGATGAATATAAACTTAAAATTAATTTGAGATTAATTTAAAGCTGCGCCAGGGAGTCGGAGGCTCTCAGGTAGTGACTCTGGTATTAAGTGGAGGGCCATAGGCGTTTCTGATTATAAGGTTGGAGTGGTGAGTGGCTTTGTTCAGGAATTTGAACTGTGTTGCTTATGAATTCTCCGATTGTGGGCATTTGGAGGTCTCGATGAATTTGGGTGTTTCCGACGAACCATTGTGCTTTGGCGATAATTCAGAGGGCCATGTTTTGAACGGTTTAGAGGGTAGATCTGTGTGTGCGTGACATTTGGCACCATGCCGGACTCGAATATGTGAGGCAGGCTCTGAAGATTGCTTTCTAAATTGTCAGCTTGTTCCGTGTTGACAATTTACTGGGCTTGTTTAGAAGAGGATATAGCTTGCCCAGGTGCTGAGTGGCTTTGATGATGGGGATGGTGACCTGGTTCTTCTATACTAACAGCTTGTCGTCATGGAGGGCCAGGTACTTGATGCTGCTGGTCTGTTAGAGGCTGGTACCTTTAAAGGGTGAAATTTGCTGGCATGGTGCTGGAAGATTTGCTTAACATGATGGCTTGGGTCTTGGCTGGGTTGATCTGTATTCTGCAATGTTCTAACCAGGAGACCAACATGTTGAGGGGCATTGAAGGCGGCTGATGACGATTGTGGTAGACTTGGTAGTGATTGGTAAGTCCAAATAGAGTTCTCGTTGTTTTCATTGAATGGAAATGTACGGTAATTTCTAGTTTGAGAAATATCAATGTATAATATTACGTAAACACATAATAGCCTTAAAATAATTTTTATAGCAGGTACTCAAATAATTTCCAAAGCCGAGTCAAAAATGTATCAACTTGAACGATTAAAGATGTTATAGTTATTTATGATTTTCGATGGAGGTAAATATAATCCTCAAAATTTAATGGATTTCATGAATAAGTTATTGGAAACAGAAATTCTCCTGTGTACGAAAGACCTTTGTCACAAATAAAAACCTTCTTCCTCAGAATCGATTCCTGTATGTTTTTTTTTTATTATTTTCAGATCCAAAAGTTACAATCAAGATTTTACCCCTGGCTGATGATCTGGTGACAGTTTCTGTTATCAGTAGTTTAGTAGTGGCAGTTCTACTCATAATCATTGTAGCCGCGTTTTGGTGGTACAAATCAAAATATAGGCAAGCACAAAGATTGGAAAGAAGAAATAGCATCAGACAGAGCCTCCACTCGCTAAGATCTGTGGGTCTGAGCTCAAGTTCTTTTGCTGATCCGAATTATAGAAAGAGGAATGGTCAATTGGTAAGTATTTTGAGATTTTTCCATAAAGGGTTTAAATTTAATGATGATAATTTTTTGCCAAAAGTTATACAATATACTTTTCGATAATATAGCAGGCAAGATTTTTGCAATGAAATTTTTATTACTAAGTGAAACAAACATTGTCTTTAGACTGGGTGTCCTAAAACGTATTTAAATGAAGCTATATACCAAAAAACTTCTGGCGTTGCTGAAATACCTGCCATAGTACTTCAAAATTGCGCGAGCGAACTAATACCAGTGTTCTCTGTAGATTTTTTAAGCTAACCTGTAAAAAGGAGATATTCCCTTCCTGCTAGAAATTCGCCACAGTTCAGCCGATACACAAAAAAGGCAAGAAGACCTTGCCAAGTAACAACCGACCAGTCGCACTGCTTTTATATAATATCGAGAGTTCTGAAAAAATAAAAAAAAAAAACAACGAAGACAAATCGTTTTTCAGTCTAGATGCGACTTTCGTTTTTAGGTTTATGGGTATCGTAGAACTTTTTTAAGATATGTCCTAGTTTCCCAAAAGCTGCCCTATTTAAAATTTCAAGATGCTGCTTTTCCTTTCCGATTTTAATAGTGTCGACGCGTTGTATTCTACGTTCTGAGTCAATGAAATTACTATCGTATCGCAATTTACCTGATTCATTGATAATGATAACGCGGAAAGCAGTTTCCTTGGCTAAGCCTCGTCTTTCAAGGCAAATGAGTTTGGATGGTGATCACTGCCCGAAGAGATATAAGGTGTGATCGTCAATAACAAGCTAGGCTTGTCTGGATACGTTGCGAAGGTTGGAATCACAGTAAACATAAAACACAATAGCGATGAATTTTTAGGTCCTATTTTTTTATCACGCATGCGTCTCCTATCATACTAACGACATGGCTGCCCGCGCGGTCGCGGGTGGTATTTACATCTGTATTTCAAAAAGAATCTTTTTAAACGTGCTCCGAAATTCATTATTAATAATTTCCCATAAGTAAATAACTCGTTTGACGTTAAAATTCAAAATAATTATAGAAAAGATGTCAAAGAAAAAAATATATGTGGTATCTCAAAAGAAGTTAGTTTAATTCTTTATTTCTATTATGCAATATATTATATAAAGATTATAATAATTATATTTACATATTAGAGATACATTTTATTTGTAAAACAGTTGATGTTTTATTATTGTTAAGTATTGGTTTATGTTATTCCACTTGTACTTTTTTTTTGAATTCGGGGCAGAATGTTTGCTAGAGTTAAGTTATATTAACTGCTAAAATTTGCTAACCAGACTTGCAAAACTCAATCTGGGCATGCAAAAGTAGTAATTCTTCAGCACGAATGAGTTTGAATAAATCAGGGCATGAATTTAATTTTTTTATATAAATAGTATATAGGCACGAAAAGTCATTAGTTGTCGGAAAATTATTATATTAGATTTAACTAATCCTAAAATGGCGCAAAAACTGTGTTTACTTCATTTTAAAGTTCAGAAGAAAGACGATCTCATCTTAAGGAGGTTGAGGCGTTAAACGTAAAATAAGATGACTATTTTGTATAAATTTATTTCGATAGATTAATTAGTTCAGAAATTTTCTATGAAAAATTTAAGATCTTTAGGAAACTTATTTAGATAAATATCGACATTATCAATACATATAGTCTTATGGAGAATACGTCAATTTGATATAAAAATAACACATTTTTTGTTATAACAAATGAAAAAAAAAATGCCATCAATAGGAAATTTAACTATGTTAGACATTGAAATTTCGCGATTATTTTCCAAAAATTTTCAAATTCAATTAAGAAGCTTTAATTTTATAAAAAATAACAATTATTGGAGGTACTTGTGAATGATTTACCTTTTATCTCTAAAATAGCGGCAACGTTGCATTTAGTAATAATGGCGGGAAATTTAAATATTTTAAATTGTATAGTACAAGTTTATATCATTAAAATATATAGTTCAAGTAAATAATATTAAGTCTAACTAATAATAGATTTGTTTTAATTATTTAATTAATTTACTTGTTTAACTTATAATTACTTAGTGCAGCTTCAGTGTTAACATTATAATGTTCCTAATTGTCCTTCGATATATGTGTACTGCCTGTTGATACTGTGTTGTACGTTAGACGTTTATCACATTTTATGGTTAGTAATGATGCTAGACCACAGCATTTGTCATTAGTAATGTAACATAATGAAAGTGTTTTTCATTACATGAAGAACATTTTAAGTTTTCTCCAAATGATCGCATGTCAACAATTCGACGACCAATATCACAGAGGTTAGGAGACTCGCTTAATTTTCTGTTCCGTTTACCAACACTTTTTACCGTTTTTTATCAATATTTGTTGATATTTTTATTATTATCCATTTTTTTTACTTGTTTACAACAGCTGATCACAATAACCACAAAATTAAAAATATCTATATAAAAGCATATCAGTAGAGCCAACAGTAAATTACGTTACAGCGTTGCCGCTTCGAGACACCGGAATTTTAAGATTTTTAATTATCATTTTTATTAATTACCTTTTTTTTAATTATTAAACTATTTTTTTTTTATTCTTGCTTTGATAATTTTTTAAAAACTACTATAAAATATAATTAATTTTTATTTTCCATATTTTTTTTTTTTTTTTCTATAAGTTTGGACAAAACATCCAAAAGTTAATCCATTCATGTTAAATTAATTAATAAAATTAAATAAACAGTATCAAATGTACAAGTATGAAATGCGGATTTTTTTTCTAAAAAAACATGTTAAATTCGAAAGAATGATAAAAAGTGCTTTATTCAAAGTACGCTCCATCGCTTGTTATACATTTTTCCCATCTTTCGGGTGAATACCACACCAGTAAAAATCTTCCCCTTTTGCTGCGAACCATTCATCGAGCCATTTTTTTCACATCTTCGTACGAACCAGAGCGCTGCTCAGCAAGTGCGTGACCCATCGATGCAAACAAGTGGTAATCGGAAGGAGCCAAGTCTGGTGAGTAAACCGCACGGGGTAGAACTTCCCAGCTGAGTGCTTCCAACGTGTCGCGAACTGGTTTTGCCGTATGTGATGGGAGCATTGTCATGAAGAAAAATGACTTTATGTTTCCCCAGGTTTCAACAGCTCATAACAGACCACGCCTCTCTGGTCCCACCATGCACAGAGCATCGTCTTTCTGCCAAAACGATTCGGTCTTGCGGTCGATGTAGATGGTGCGCCTGGGTCTATCCATGATTTCTTGCGCTTGGGATTCTCAAAATAAATCCACTTTTCATCCCCTGTAACTATACGATGCAAAAACGACTTCCTTTTGAACCGAGCGAACAAAATGTCACACGTGTTTTTCAGCTTTTCTATTTGCCTGTCGTTCAACTCATGTGGTACCCATCTACCGGTCTTCTGAATCTTTCCCATCTCTCGTAGCTGATTGGAAACAGCTTGTTGACTAATGCCCAACTGCTCTGCAAGTTGTTTTTGTGTTTGCGAATTATCTTCGTTCAACAATGCTTGCAATTCTACACCTTCGTATTTTTTTGGCGGTTTTCCACGTTCCTTGTCTGCAACATCGAAGTCACCACTTTTGAAACGCCGAAATCATCGTTTACACGTATCTTGCGATAGAGCATGTTCACCATAAGCTTCTCGAAGTAATCGATATGATTCAACATCAGTTTTCTTCAAATGAACACAAAAAAATTAATGCAGTTCGCGAATGCTCTTTGTTCAGTATAAATTTCGACATATTGAACACAACAATATGCACACACTTTTCCAATTTATCACTCGTGCGCGTCTGACACTTGTTGATGACACAACAAAATGGCGCAGTGTTTAATCTTTATAGCACAAACTGCAATGGTGCCCCATCTGTTATCTGAAATCCGCATTTCATACTTGTACACCTGGTAATAATCTTTCGATAATGAATTTATTATCATAATAATAACCATCGTTAGTCTTATAATTTTTTTAAATTATTTAATACAAAGTATTTCTAAATGACAACATTCAAAACTTTTGTTTGGGACTATCCGACCTCAACCCCCTTAAACTGATAATTATAATTATTTTCAATCTCTTTAGATTACTGGGATTCGCTGAATAATAAGGAGCATGATTGTTGACATGATACGCGCGAAGTAGACGGTGCGCAGAGATACATTCTCAAAATGAACATTTTTCCCCCCCCCCGGACAATATCTGCGTGCAAAAAGCGTTGAACCCAAATCTATTTTTTCCTTGTATCTTTTCTTTGTTTTTTTTGTATGGCAATTTTAATGAGAACTAAAAAAAAACTTTTCTCGTTTTTTTTTTTCTTTCTTTCGTTCAGCAAAATTCATTTTTATTCTACAGAATAGGATTTTTTTTGAAAGAAGTAATTTGAATATTTCAAAAACTCGCGTGCATCATACCAGCAATATGACGACAGGTCATGTGATCATTACAAACTTGAACCCCTTGAGTTCAAAGGCGCCGAGTCGGACTGTTGCTATTGTGTTTTATCTTTACTGTGTCGGAATCCCGAAAACGGCTATTCTATAAATAGATAAATCAACATATTAAAGAGATTTTACAACGCTTATTTTGGTAGGCCACTGTCTTTATCTTTATTTGAAGCATGCGCTCACCGTTTGGAGCGTGCGCAATAATAAAGGGAAGAAATTAAATATAAGGACTCGGCTGTTATCGTTATTTGAAGCATGCGCCCACCATTCGGAGCTTGCGCAGTATTGAAACAAAATAAGAGAATCCTTTATTAAGGATAACGATTTCCCTTATTTAGGAACTTATAAGAGAGGTTATTCGGAGTTCATTATTCTTATCGCTATTATGGTAGGGCCTATTATTTTTCCTACTTAGGTACATAAACCACTAACAAAATACACTAAAATTGAAATGATAATACAGACCAACAAAAAAAAATATTTGTAAAAACTTTTTAAACCAATACATCTAAGTGTTATGTATTTTTGGGTGCTGAAACCGTATCTGGTATCAGTTCTCTCACAATATGACATCGATTAATTTTCAAAATAGGGAAAATTTGAAACATAAAAAATAAAAACTTAAACCGTACTGACGGAACCGTTCCCCCTGCTCTTCACTCACATCGCCTAAGTTTTTAGAAAAAAAGTAAAGATGGTTGTGCAAGAAGTGGACTTTAAGGCTCATCAGCCAACCCAGATTTTTGAACTTGTCTATCATATTAGCTACGATAAGTTCATAGTTAGGGTCTTTCACATTGCCCAAAAACTTAGTTACAACTTCTTTAAATGATATCCAAGCCTCCTTTTCCTTTTGTAATCATCCTTGCTTCACAGTTGGAATCGAACATCATTTTGCGAATATCAGGCCCAACGAAAACCCCTTCTTTCAATATGGCTTCTGATAAATAAGGAAATCTTTTGCACAAATAATTAAAACATTCACCATCTTTAGGCAAGGCTTTCACAAATTGTTTCATTAAGCCTCCAATCTTCCTTCTTGTACTCAATGCCAAATTCGTTCATTGGACTACCAATATCTTGGCAGTAAACCAAATCCTCTTCCTGCTTGAAAAACTAAGCAAACTGTTGATCTTTTGTTCTATAATGGTAAATAGATGTTTCAGATTGCAATAAATGTTTCTCTTTCAGCCTAGAACCAAGCAATTCTGCTTTTTCCTGCGGTTTTAAATTTTCTAGAGAACATTGAAACTCATCATCATCCGGTCGACTTTCATTCAATTCGGGACTGACTGTAAAACGTCATCAATAGACTGAGGTGGCTCAGGGACAGAAAGTCCCGGTCCATGTCCTACCGGCCGATTAGCTGAAGTAAAGTTAGGATAGACAATTACTTTCTTATTTTTGGAGTTATATCCAGAAACATCAACGCTGCAAAAATAACAATCATTTGAATGATTTTCTTGCTCTCTCCATACCATGGGCACTGCAAATCTAAAAGCTTTCTTTTATTTCTTATACCATTTCCTAAGATCCTCGACATAAATATAACATACTTTGTGAGGAGCCCAACATTTTTCTTGATTACCACATATATAACAAAAAGTATTGGGGGAGTTTTTACAACCACGATTAGCCATATTTTTGAGTGTGAATTAAGGCACATGGGTTAAACACTGCAACGCGAGGTTATGTTAACTGGAAGAAAACAAACAGCTGTGACATTTATCGGAACTGCCAACCTAATAAGATTTGATTTTACTGCCAACCTTATAAAATTCTGATTTTATTGCCAACCTAATAACATTCGAATGATAAAAAATAAACTTTTCAGATTTTGAATATTAAAATGTGAAAAATTGGTGGGCGATACAACTTTTTTATTATTATTTTCGAACTCAGCACACCAAGAAACATAGGAATCACCTAAAATTATTAAAAAAGTTTTTTATCGTTTTCCTGTGTAATCTTTTATTGCAAATAACACTGGTGACAGTTAATTAGTGTTCAGATTATGTTGGGATTTTGCAATCTTTGGCACAATGACATTACAGTGTGTGTAGTGCTAATTTCAAATGAAATTTTATTTATCGCACATTCGTATTAGCTTGGAAATATTGAAGGAAGGGATAGAAACCTGCTAGACACAGCTTTAATTTAGAAGCGTGTGTTGACCCGTCTGACCGTGTTGACCATACATTTTTAACTCTACTGTCCATATATTCACGTTCAGCTCCGTCTTTTTCTGTCATTGCTACCAGTACAATATCGTCCGCGAATGCACATGCCTCTATTCTTACAGCCTGTAACTGATTATATCCCACCATGAACTTCATTGTCTTTCCCCAGCTCGCTTTTATTATCTCATCTATAACGCTTATAAATAATAGTGGACTTAACACTCCTCCTTGCCTTACCCCATCACTATTGGTAAATTCCTTCGATGTTCGGTTACACGTTCTCACTTGGTTTATTGTATTATCATCCAGGCTCTGTACTGTACTTACTAAATCTTCATCCACATCCTTGTTGTTGTCCTGTGTAATCTTTTATTGCAAATAACACTGGTGACAGTTAATTAGTGTTCAGATTATGTTGGGATTTTGCAATCTTTGGCACAATGGCATTACAGTGTGTGTAGTGCTAATTTCAAATGAAATTTTATTTATCGCACATTCGTATTAGCTTGAAAATATTGAAGGAAGGGATAGAAACGTGCTAGACACAGCTTTAATTTAGAAACTGTCATCCGTCAAATAATAATGACCGGTGTGCTTAACCATGAAATGAATGAAAAAAAACCTTAAGCAAATGAATACTAATCTAACCTTGCAATTTCTTCGCGTTAATACTGCGCATACTTGAGATAACGGTAAGGGCAAAAGAATGTTGAAAATAGGCGTTACAAAATCTCCCTATTGTATAAATTAAGTTGACCCTAAGGTAAGCATTTTTAAACGATTTAGAAGACAATGTTATTCATAGACATAGAAGATGGACTGAGTGTTCCGTATCCCGCTGTTAAGTAAATATGGATCCAAAAGTGTGAGAGAGACAAAGCGAATGAGCGGCCACTAGCTGTCTTTTTCGAGAATGTCGCTAAGCTACGGCACTCTCAAAAATAATATTTCTAAGTGTTCTATTTGAACAAAAATCGGGTTGGGACTTTTCTCAGCTTGAATTCCGTCTCAGGGTACTGCGCCTTGTTTATTTCAGAAAAGAGGCAGGTATTGGCCGCACAGTCGCTTTGTCTCTTTCTAGAGAGATTGGCAATTTTGTGAGGTTAATGCTCAGTCCACCCTCTGTTTCTATGAATGTTACTTGTATCAATAAAAACAGTAAACTATATTTATTTATTTCATTTCTGGGTCATTGCAAATATTTTATATTAACATTACTAAACTATAGGTTATGTAAATATGTTATTTTGCATAAAACTGCAGAAACTGCGTTTTATATTTTAGGTAAATTTAGAACGTTAATGTAGGTCAGTTTTGAGTCAGTGTCATCAAAAAACAACTGATTATAATAATTATTATAACGTATATATTTTTTTGCATATTTTCAGCATGAGTATGTATATAAACAATTATAATAAACATACATTGTATATTTTTCATCACTTACGTGTTTTCCAATTTTTATTATTTTTAAACATTAAATATCTGATTTACGAGGGCCATCTCGTAAGTTTTTACAAAAATAATAAAAGAAAAAAATTTTTTTGGTACAAATCATTTTATTGTTTCTCAGAATTAAGATTTATACACTTTTACATGTGTTCGAACCAATTCTCGAAACATTTTTTCACTCTGAAGTTGGTACCTCAAAAATATCATTTTAGAAGGATTCAACAGCTTCTTGAGGTGATGGAAATTGCTGTCCACGCTTCGGGAACAAGAAGAAGTCGTTAGACGATAAATCAGGTGAATACGGGTAGTGTGACACTAATTCGATGTTTTTCTCCCACAAATAACGAATTGTTTGACGTGCTGTGTGAGAGCTGGCATTGTCATGCTGAAGAATGATGCGAACTCTTTGGTCGTGTTTCCTGATTTCATCGATGACTTCTAGCAAACAAATTGTAGTATACCATTCAGCATTAACGGTTCTTCGATCCTTTAAAACAATGGTTACAACATGTCCAGTATAATTAAAGAAACAAGCGATCATTTTCTTTGGAAGTGCTTCGCAAACGAACCACTTTTGTTGGGTTCGGTTCCTCTTGGAACACCCAAACAGTTGATTGTTGCTTAGTTTCCGGCTCGTATGAATATATCCAAGTTTCATCTCCTGTGACGATCTTGTATACGGATTTTGCATGTCCTTGGTTGAACTTACACCAATTAACACGAACCTCTTTGAATTTCGGTCAAATTACACGGAATCCATAGGGAAGAGATCTTTTTCACAGTTAAATGTTCATGCAAAATCGAATGTACTGAAGTCTTCGATATACCTAAGGATGTCTCTATCTCACGTCGTCACATGCCGACCCTCTTCAATCATGTTGCGCACAGCATCGCTGTATGGAGGTATGGAGCCCTGGGGCACACCGGCGTTGATAGAAAGAAATCCGTCGACGTAAAGAACGCTCTCTGAGGAAACATGAGAGCCACAAACAGAACCTTTTAGACATACCATAAAAGTGTAACTTAGCCAACAGTCCATCGTGCCAAACACGGTCGAATGCGTTGGATAGGTCAAGAGCAACCGCTCGAGATTCTCCAAAGTGTTCAATTGCGGTGTTCCAAACATGTGTTACATAAGTCAGAAGATCATATTGGTGATCGCTAATAATATTGAATCGTTCAAGATATTTTAGAAGATGCTCATTGATAACCTTTTCCATGACTTTCGATATTATTGAAAGCAGTGCGACTGGTCGGTAGTTATTTGGCAAGGTTTTCAGGTATTTCGTCAGCGCCAGAAGCCTTCTTGGTGTCTAGCTTCCTTAAAATACGCTTTATGATGCGCTGTCTGAAGACAACATCGGGCATCCTTGACTGCAATATGGGAATAGTAGTTCCTCAGTATTTCATTCACACTATTGTTCCATGTTTCCCTCGGTCGCCCCCTTCTATTTTTTCTTGTCCCTCTTGTCTTCTACACCATTTTGACCTGCCGATCATCATTCATTCTCCCTATGTGTCCAGTCCATTTTAACTTCTTTTCCTCTATTTTTTTCCTTTAGCGATTTTACATAAAGTTCCCATCATTCCTTCTTTTATCAATTCTTCTTGCCCCTACCACTTTCCTCGGATACTTCATTTCTGTGGCTTGTAATCGTCTTTCATACTTATCCGTCACAATCCAATTCTCAACCCCGTAGGTTATAACTGCCATATATATTGTTTTGTAAATTGCCATTTTTGTTTTCACTGATATTTCCTTTTTACTCAGATAGCTTCTGTACAGCACTCAGTATAATCTTGTTCCAGCTTTCATTCTATTTCCAATTTCATTTCTCTTGTGTTCCTTTGGTATTTATATAGCTCCACCTGTTTAATTTTTTGTCCCTCTACTTTAATGTTCATAGTTTCTTGTCTGTTAGTTGTAACCATAACCTTTGTTTTTTCCAGGTTAATAAAGAGGTTATACTTTTTTAACTCTACTGTCCATATATTCACGTTCAGCTCCAAGTCTCCTTCTGTCGTTGCTACTACTACAATATCGTCCGCGAATGCACATGCCTCTATTTTTACAGCCTGTAACTGATTATATCCCACCATGTACTTCATTGTCTTTCCCCAGCTCGCTTTTATTATTATTATAACGCTTATAAATAATAGTGGACTCAACACTCCTCCTTACCTTACCCCATCACTATTGGTAAATTCCTTCGATGTTCGGTTACGCGTTCTCACTTGGTTTATTGTATTATCATACAGGCTCTGTATTGTGCTTACTAAATCTTCATCCACATCCTTGTTCCTTAAACTCCTCCATATGCCATGTCTATTTACCATATCAAAAGCTTTTTTCATATCCAGAAACCCTAAAAATACTCTCCCATCTTTTTCCAGGGCCTTTTCTGAATCTGCTGTATTGTAAATATGTGGTCTTGTGCACCACGGGCTGGCCTAAAACCACTCTGCACATCTGCTAACTTTGGTTCAATTATTTGTCTTAACCTCTTCTCAATTGTGGATTGATATACTTTTAGAGCTGTACAGAGGAGCGATATGCCTCCGCATATCACCATTTTTATACACTGGAAGAAACAATAGTAGTACTCCATTCTTTTGGTATTTTCTTACTTTTCCATGCAAGATTAAAAATATCCTAAAGTTCTTTTTTCCACGTTGGTCCAAGGAGTTTTAACAGTTCCGCATCTACTCCATCACATCCTGCTGCTTTGCCAGTTTTTAGTTTCTCCAGCGCCTTCTCTACGTCCTGTAGTTCTATTTCTTTTCTCCCTTCAGTTGTAGTGGGAATCATGCTTCCAACCTTATTTATGATTAAATTAACGTTTCTGTATACCATTAAACATTTTGAAATTGGCTATTAAGGGGTTTCTCGGGGTGCTGATTAAGAATCCGATGACGGATTTGAAAGATTCAAAATGGTGGATCCAATATGACGGCCAGAGAGTACGTAATTAATTTAATTTCGAGTAATTTAGAATTTTTGTGTTTCCTGAATATTTAAATGAAATATAAATACTTAATTAAAGCTCAGACTTTTATCTGTCATTTTCGATCTTTAAATATTTTTTTTATATTAAGTTTAAGTTGTATGATTAACTAGCCGTGCCCGCGGCTCCGCTCGCGTGGACTTGATTCAGTACTATCGTCACTGCTTATTCCTTATGTTCCCTAACGTAATAAAATATCTGATATTATTTCCCCTTATCTTCGATTATTTCTTCTTATCTCCCATTATTTCTACATAATTTCCATTATCTAGGCTTATCTCTGCTCATCTCCCATTATTTCTCCTTATTTCCCATTATTTCTCCTTATCTCCCATTATCTCACCTTATCTCCCATTATCTAGGCTTATCTCAACTTATTTCGCAATATTTCTCCTTATCTCCCATTATTTCTCCTTATCTCACATTATCTCACCATAACTCCCATTATCTAGACTTATCTCTGCTTATCTCCTATTATTTCTCCTTATCTCCCATTATTTATACTTATCTCCCATTATCTCATCTTATCTCCTATTATCTAGGCTTATATCGAATTATATAGAATATATGTATAAATTTATAAAAACATGTAAATCTATAATATATATGTATATATATATATATATATATATATATATATATATATATATATATATATATATATATATTATAGATAGAAGATTATAGATAATCTAGCCAGAGAACAAATGTATGAATTTAAAAAAAAAACACGTTAATCGGATAAGTGGTTCTCGAGTAATAAGCGCACTAACGGACAGACAGACAGAGACACATTGCATTTTATATATATTATATTCTTTGCTAAATGATATTGTTCCATGTTTAATGCTTTAGGCAGTGTATTGCAAGAGACCGCACTAGCGGCAAACGTTTTTCTCCGACTTGATTCACTATTATCGTCACTGCTTATTCCTTATGTCACCTAATGTAATAAAATATATCCTGTAACCTGGACAGAGAACATATGTATGTTAAAAAAAAGCACGTAAATCGGATAAATGGTTCTCCAGTGATAAGCACAAACGGACAGACCGACAGACAGAGAGACGTTGCATTTTATATATATTATAAATATTCTTTGCTACATGATATCGTTCCATATTTAATGGTTTAGCATGTTTAAAAAAAAGCATGTAAATCGGATAAGTGATTCTCCAGTGATAAGCGCACAAACGGACAGACAGACAGAGAGACGTTGCATTTTATATATATATTATAGATGTAATAAAATATATATCTATAACCTAGTCAGAGAACATATGTATGAATTTAAAAAATCACGTAAATTGGCTAAGTGGTTCTCGAGGGATAAACGCACTAACGGACAGACAGACAGACAGACAGACAGAGAGACGTTGCATTTTATATATATTATAGATATATATTATTATTATTATTATTATATAACCTGGCCAAAGAACGTATGTATGAATTAAAAAAAAAAAAACACGTAAATCGGATAAGTGGTTCTCGCATGATAAACGCACTAATGGACAGACAGACAGACAGAGAGACATTGCACTTTATATATATTATAGATTATAGATATTCTCTGCTACATAATATTGTTCTAAATGGTTTAGGCTGTGTATTGCAAGGGAACGCGCTAGCGACAAACTTTTTACCGACTTCATTCACTATTATCATCACTGCTCATTCCTTATGCTACCTATCGTAATAAAATATAGCCTATAACCTGGCCAGAGAACATATGTATGTTTTTCAAAAAAAAGTACGTAAATCGAATAAGTGGTTCTCCAGTGATAAACGCACTAACGGACAGACAGACAGACAGAGAGACGTTGCATTTTATATATATTATTATAATAAGCAAAAAATACGTTTATCATGAACACTTTTTTAAAAGCAAAATTACAAAAAAGAGAACGTTTTTTTTTTAAGTTTTTTAATGATTTTTTAATATCATATCATACTTTTAACTGTAACTACAAAAAAAATTGCCCTACTTTTTTTGACCATTTCGTACTGCTTTGAACGTAAAATTGCCAGCAGCGCACTACAACAGGTAAATCTTCATATTTTAAAATTCAATTTTTAAATAACACAGACAATGTGGGTATTTTTAATTATTCTTATACTAAAACTTAAGGTATGATATATGCACAATAATTTTTATTAAATACTTGTAATTTACTGTATGCCCTTTAAAATTATGCAAACTAAAATTTCGTTTCAAGTTTTACAAATTATAAAGCAACAAAAATAAAACTATTAGTATCATCGGAAAGCTGAAAGTCTCCTCTTCAAAAAGCTATCTTTTAATTTCTTTTTTTCACTGTGAAAATAAGTAATATCGATTAACCCTCGAGCGGTGCGCGTAGAGTTTCCAATTAACCTGTTTGGCGCGCTACTCTTTTTGGATCACTTGTACGCCATAATGTAGCCTGTTAACATTTAATGAGTGCACAAAACCCCTGGTGACTGGGCTAAAAGTGACAACTTAACAAAGTAAATTGTTCATGTTTAATATTTCTAATGTTCTATCACGAAGTACTATAAAAGACAAATCCATCAATAACATCAACTGTCTCTTTAAAACTATGTTTGGTCTGATTAAATTCTACTTCTCCTTTGAACAAACTACTAAGATACTTTTTCGTTTTTCAGAGTACAAGATCAACAGACACCTTGACAAAGAATCCAGACTATAAGAAAATTATTAGCAACGGTTCCATAGACAGTATGGAGAAATCCACCTATAACTCATCAGTAGAAGATAACCAGTCCTACGATGTTTACGAAACTCAAAATTCCAATCCATTTAACACCATTGAGTACCACAAGAGTCCTTCTAAATTTGAAAATCAATATGCAAAACCTACTGGAACCTTCGACTTGGCATTTAAAAACGAAGGATTTAAAGATACATCTACTTTTGCCACTAATAGTAACTATCAGTCGCAAGCTGGGAGCGTCCATGATGAGTCCTCCATAAACGATGAAACGCCTATTATCCAACCTTACGCCTCCAATGATATTTCATCTTACCCAGCAAGTGACTACTATAACACTGACACGTTACCTCTTCGTGAAAATTCGGAGATCAGTGAGCAAGGATCAATTGGAAGAAGTTATGACCCGAGCTACAGTAGGGATAGACCTATGGGATTGATGCAGGAACTTAAATCGAAGTTTCCCAAGCCTGAAAAGCCTCCTACACCTCCGAGAAAATACTCCCCAACTTATTCGGAGCAACTTGCAGGAATGACTTACAGTCCTGACTACAATACAGTAGGTTTAGCTCATCCGGACACTCTGGATAGAACCAAATCCGTAGATGATAGTTATCAAAAGCCAAAACCAAAGGCAAGAGCTAAGAGTGAAGTAGTTTTGGAAACAGATTTTGATTATATTCCTGATAATGAAACTTTCATGCAACCTCTTGGTGATTCAGGAAGAAGTAGGAGTCAACCTTTATTGGAGACTGCTATGTAGGAAAATTTAAGTGGCCTTAGTAAGAGTGGCCTTAAAAAATTGAAACTGTGATATCAATGCAAATGATTAGAGAATGAATTATAGTTTTATCTTAAGGAGATGATGTCTGGATAGAATATCTCATTGTTAATGATCAAAGTTAAAATAACATGGCATTTTAATAACGAGGAAATTAAATAATAATAATGTTTGAACAAAATGCAGTTTGTGTAGAAATATTAGTACTGATAAAAAGTTGATAACTAGAATTATGTTATGAACTTAATATTCAAGAAAGAAAGATTACAATTGCAACAGAGTTAAATATGTACTTTGAAGCGTTTATTTAAGAAATAATATAAGAATACTAAATATATCGGAATTTTTGCGACCAAAGTAAATTTTCGAACCTTTAGACAGACTTTTTGTGTCAAAAATTTGAAAAAAGTTTTTTGATTTAAGCTTTATATTAAACGTGTTTTTAATTTGGTACTATATCCATATTATAGTATTTCGACAACCGCTAGGAATGTGACTTTTATTGCAGATGAGACAGTACTTAAACCATACCCAATGTTATAGCTAATACGTCAGAAGAATTCTTTTACAAAATCTGTGATCTAATTTTAATAAACAATGAAATGAAATAAAGTGTGGAAATTGCTTTATTACAAAATAAAATAGTATGAGCCTTTAAAATAGAACAGTTACATTTTTCTTATGATATAAAGTTTTTCAAGAAATGTGTGTGTATATAATGATTTTTGGACAACAATTAGCAGCTATTTTGTTAAAATGCCCTGTACATAAAAACTATTGTTCTAATTCGCTGTAGTTGTATGCTGTGTTTAAGAAAAGAAAATAGATTTCTGTACATATTTTTGTAAATATTTTTGTTATATGGAAGTAATTTTGGAAAGCTCGTTTTTTTCCAAATTCACTTTTTTCACGTACTAAAATATTCAAAGAATTCCAATTTTGTTAAGTGAGTTTAACACGTACTATGTTATATTTATTAGAAACACACAAATTGCGGTTATGTTTATAAATTTTATCGAATTTTATAGTATTTTACTTACTTCGACGTTAAATTTTTCTGTCCATAACGAACAATATAATGTTGTAAAATCGCAGATGTGATAGTAGGTTATTACGCAACAGTTGATAAAATATCTTGTATTTGTATATATTTATTATTGCATTTTTTAATTTTAGTTAATTGATAAATATTACATTGACCAGTAGGTCAAGGAATCTTGCAGGGTGGTCGAAACATTTGAGCAGCTATTTACTTCCCGATGAATATTGAAATCATTCGATTGGTTGGACGATTCTTGAAAGAATTAAAGAGTGTTACAGAAATAATTTAAAATATCCCTTCAAAAAGTTTATATTATACGGGAATTTTTCCTTGTTACGTCTAATTTGAAATTCAACAAAGATGAGTGCCACTCCTTACTATACTACAGGTGACATTTAATGCCAAGTTGACGTAATTTCAAAACTTAATTGTACAAATTAAATCAAATTCATTGTTTCAGTGATGACACAGTGACTCTGGTTATATAAGTCGGATCGAGATAAAAATAACCGGTCAAGTGCAAGTTGAACTTGCGCAATTAGTGTTCCGTACTTTGATTGCTTTTAAAATAAAAAAAAAAATGTTAGAAAGGTATAAAATGATCAAAACACGCCCCAAAGGAATTTTCAACAAAGTTTATTTCCTATCTTTACTAAAAACTGATGACCTTGAAATTTTTTTTTTTTTTTTTTTATATGCCAAATAAATTATTAAAGGTAATGCACTCGTGATAATTTTCGTTCAATCTACACCCCGTGGAGAGCATTCCAGAATTTTTTCAACATTTTTTGATCAGTACCCAGAAAAGTGAGTCCAAGTACTACATTATATATATATATATATATATATATATATATATATATATATATATATATATATATATATATATATATACGAGGCATGTTTTTTAAGTAAGTACCGTTTTGGAATTAAAAAAAGACATGCAAAGATATCGCTATAATTTTATTTTTACATGAAAGCCTGTACCTTAATCTACTTTTCTACATAATTTCCGTGAATATTGAGGCACTTGTCATAACGTGGCACCAGTTTTTGAATACCCTCCTCATAAAAATTCTGCCGCCTGACTTGTTAACCACTGTATCACAAATGTTTTGACTTCGTTATCGTCTTGAAGACGCTGACCACCCAGGTGCTTCTTCAAGTGCAGGAACAAATGGTAGTCGCTGGGCGCCAGATCAGGGCTGTATGGAGGATGATCTAGAGTTTCCCATTTAAAAGATTTGATGAGATCTTTGGTCCGATTAGCCACATATGGACGGGCATTGTCATGCAGCAAAACGATACCCTTACTCAACTTGCCACGTCTTTTGTTCTGGATTGCACGACGCAGATTGTTCAATGTCTCACAATAAGACGCTGCGTTGATTGTCTCATTACGAGGCAGAAACTCCACTAGCAATACTCCTTTTCTGTCCCAAAAAACTGTGCACATGATTTTGCGGGCAGAAATTGTTTGCTTAAACTTCACTTTTTTGGGTGATGATGAATGTCGCCATTCCATGGATTGTTGTTTCGATTCTGGTGTGACGTAGGCCACCCATGTTTCGTCACCAGTAACAATTTGGTCTAAAAAATGTTCACCTTCATTGTGGTACCGCTCAAGGAAAGTCAATGCACTGCCTAAACGTTGGGTTTTGTGCAAATCCGTCAACATTTTTGGAACCCAACGTGAACACAATTTCCGGTAATTCAAGTTCTCGGTCACAATGCGATACAAAACACTACGAGAATATTGAGGAAAGCAGTCGCACAATGATGAAATTGTAAAGCGTCTGTTTTCTCTCACCTTTTCGTCCACTTTCTGCACCAAATGTTCATTAACGACCGAAGGACGCCCACTCCGTTCTTCATCATGCACATTTGTGCGGCCATCTTTAAATGCTCTCACCCATTTCCTTACCATTCCATCACTCATAGTGTTTTGTCCGTAAACTTCACAGATCTCACGATGAATATCGATCGGTTTTACGCCTTTAGCACTAAGAAATCGTATAACAGCCCGTACTTCACAATCGGCGGGACTCACGATTGTCGGAGGCATCTTAAACACTCAGTAAACAACGTATACAATGAAGAATCAGACTGTAATGGCGTCAGTGCGTAGACATGAGATGTAGGTTACCAGCGCGCATGCGCGGAACGCCGACCGTATCGCTGCGGCGGCGGAATCGCAAAACGGTACTTACTTAAAAAACATGCCTCGTGTATATATATATATATATATATATATATATATATATATATATATATATATATATATATATATATATATACATATATATATTTTATATATATATATATATATATATATATATATATATATATATATATATACATACATATATATATATATATATATATATATATATATATATATATATATATTTATATATATATATATATATATATATATATATATATATATATATATTTTACTCGTGTTTTTACAAGCTCTCATTTGACACCACACTCGATGACCTAATAAAAAATTTTTTTTTTTACTTCCGATTTCACTCTCCAAAACTAACCCCTTAAGTCAAAAATTAACTTTCAAAATTACACGGCTTTAATGAGGCCATCAATTCCTATATTATTACCAAATTTTAACTTTCTATGACAAATAGTTTCGGAGAAAATCGGGTGTGACATACAGACAGACGGACAGACAGACACCGAAGCCATCTTATAAGTGTTCCGTACGGAATACTAAAAAACCAAACTCTTCGTAAAGAAATTTTCAGCAAATCCTGCTTGATTTTAAATCGCTCTAGTGCGTACATAACCCACAAAATGGAAAAAAAACAGGCAAAAAACTGTTTTTTCTTTCATTTTATTGTACAGGTCAACTAAGTGAACCGATCGGCTTGAAACTTTCAGAAAATATGTCTTTTGTTATAGTAGGCACAATTGAACTTGTTATTTAAAATATATATATGAAAAATTAAAATCGATCTTTTTTTTCAAAATTTAGGTTCGACGTCACTTTCCGACACCATTAAAAAAAACTGGTTTTGGAGTCAATTTAACTGTTTTTTTGTTTATTAATCAAATAACAACAAATGCGTTATTTCGGTCATTTTGAAAAAAAAAATTGTTATTGAAAATTAATTTTTTTTTTAATAAAGGTCTCGTGATGATGTGATGTGATAAAAAATTTTCAATTTTTTTTTTAAATAATCGGAAAAACATATTTGTTATTATTTGATTAATAAAGAATTGTAAAAAAAAACTGTTAAAATGATTCAAAAAAAAAAAATTTTTTTTAATGGCATTATAAAGCTGGCATCGAGACCCATTTTAGACCAAATGGCATAAAATGGTGGGCAATTCAAATTTTAAATAACAAATTAGATTGTGTATTTTTGTACTAAAATTTCAGGGTATTTTAGTTAAAACAAGAGACATATTTTCCGAAAGTTTCAGGCCGATCGGTTAACTTAGTCGACCTGTGCTTTGCCTGTTTTTCTTTCAATTTCGTGTGTTATGACTTAAAACTACCAGAAATCATTGATAAATTCATTACGAAGATTTTTTTTTGTCGCAGTCCGACTTATATAATTGGAGTTATTCACATTTTAAACTCAAAAAATGCATTTTGGAAATTTAAATTGTTTATAAACAAAAGAGCACAAGTTTTTCGAGGTCCAAAACTCAGGACAATACTCCTGGTGATACTCTTGAGAGGATAAAATCATAATATTCCTGTATCTAAACTATGCCTATCTCATCAATATTTTAACCCTTTTTTACTGCATAAAAATCAATGCTACTCCTTGTTATACTAGAAGTGACATTTAATGACAAGTTGACATAATTTCAAAAATTAATTGTACAAATTAAATCAAATTTCTTTTTACAGTTCTATATTGATATAGAAATAAAAGTAACTAAAAATATCACCAAACCAAATTATACAGCGATAAGATGAAGCGATATATGGGACTTTTCTTTAATACTAAATTTAGAAGAAAAATAGCCGGTCAAGTGCAAGTTGAACTTGCACAATTAGTGTTCCGTACTTTGATTGCTCTTAAAATAAAAAAAATTGTTAGAAAGGTATAAAATGATCAAAACACACCCCAAACGAGTTTTCAACAAAGTTTGTTTCTAATCTTTAATGAAAACTGATGACCTCGAAATTTTTGTTTATATATATATATATATATATATATATATATATATATATATATATATATACTCTTGTTTTTATAAGCTTTCATTTGACACCAAACTCGATGACCTAGTAATTTTTTTTTCACTTCCGATTTCGCCCCCCAAAACTAACCCCTTAAGTCAAAATTTAACTTTCAAAACTACACGACTCTGATGAGGCCACCAATTCCTATATTAGTACCAAATTTCAACTTCCTATGTCAAATAGTTTCGGAGAAAATCGGGTGTGACAGACGGACAGACAGACGAGCAGACACCGAAGTGATCTTATAAGTGTTCCGTATGGAACACTAAAAAGTGCTTAGAGTTTCATTTTATGGTAGTGTTCAAAAATTTTAGACTGATTGCAATGCTCTCAAGGAAAATTTTATTTTTTGAATTTGAAATATATTTGTTAGATTGGAACTTGTATTTTTTGATGTTTTATTTGTTTTACAATAAATAATTAAAAAAAGCCCTATTTTCATAAAGCTACAACTCTCACATGGACAATTATCGAATATTTTTGCCCTATTACTTGCAGTTTGAGATTTTCGTTTTTTAGGCGACACTCTAGGGTCATTTATTGCAAAATATAAAGGAAAAGCAGTACATTAATAAATTAATTGTTGTTTAATTTATGAAGTGTCTTTATATATTTATTTATTGTGCACTGTATAGTCAATGTCTTTGTTACTTTTAGTAAATATTAGTTCACTAATGTCCTTTTTTTTGCAATAAAATTGTGTCACTCGAGTGTCCTTAAAAAATCAAAGATCTCAAAATGCATACTGTACGGTAAAAATATTTGTTAATTGTTCGTGCGACAGATGTGGTTTTATAAAAATCATCATTTTTTTAATTATTGATTATGAAAGAAGTAAAACATGACCTGGAATCAACAAATGAATTTTAAAATTCTTTTATCAATCTAACCAATGTATTTCAAATATAAAAAATAAAAATCTCCTTACAGTCATATTTTTATTGGTCAAAAACTGACAAAATACGATTTTTATTCAATCGATCTAAAATTTGGCGCATTCCCATAAAATTCAATTTTAAATACTTTTTCCTAATTAATGTCAAACGACAAATGGCAATCGGTATTGCAAAATCATTTTTTTAGTGTTCCGTACGGAACACTTATAAGATGACTTCGGTGTCTGTCTATCCGTCTGTCTGTCACACCCGATTTTCTCCGAACCTATTTGTCATAGAAAGTTGAAATTTGGTAATAATATAGGAATTAATGGCCTCATCAGAGCCATGTAGTTTTGAAAGTCAAATTTTGACTTAAGGAGTTAATTTGGGGGGGGTAAATTTTTTAGTAGGTCAACGAGTGTGGTGTCAAATGAAAGCTTGTGAAAAGACGAGTAAAAAATATATATGTAATGTAATACTTGCGCACACTTTTCTTTGTATTATTTTTAAAAAATCGCAAAAAATCGCTGTCCCCCCACCTTATCTCGAAAAGTACTGATCAAAAAAAAAATTGTAGATTGAACGAAAATTATCACGAGTGCATTACCTTTAATAATTTATCTGGTATATTAAAAAAAAAACATTTCAAGGTCATCAGTTTTCAGCAAAGATTGGGAACAAACGTTGTTAAAAACTCATTTAGGGTGTTTTTTGTGAAGTCAGTGATCAGTAACAACATTTTTTATTTTAAAAGCAATCAACGTACTGAACACTAATTGTGCAAGTTCAACTTGCACTTGACCGGTTATTATTTAGGTTTTAAGTGATGCAGAATTCATCTATAAATCTACTTTTTTTTTAAATTCAGTCATGCCTGTCACTGCATATGCATATATTATTATTTATAATAAATATTCCTTGAATTTGCAAAATACATCCTAATAGTTACAGACAGCACACCCCCTTGCTCATAAATAATCTGTAGTATGGCGCTCAACTGTTCTTCCGGATAAAATTGAAACATTAGGCTTATTTATCTCTTAAGTTTTGATAGATACTTAAATTAGACCGATGGCATTGTTATTGTATCATATTTAATTTCACTGAGAAAAATTCAATATTAGCAATATTTAGATTTAAATAAGCAGTAGTACGATACAAAAATAGTTTTTATAAGGTCATAAATTTTAATTGACCTCTGAATATTGCTAAAAACACAATGTTTTCTTATAAAATTTATTACTATCAAATAGGACATTTTTATTTTGAAATATTTTAAACAAAAGCGAGTGCAAAGCAAAGTTTCAATTAAAAACCATAATAAAAAAGTATTTCGGAGAATGCAGAGAGGCGATAATATATTTAAACTCACAAATATATTTATTAAATTATGCTTCTTAATAATAACTGTAAAAATTATGTTTTTATATACATTATTTATGGCCACACTTGGAATTTTCAATAATTAAATTTCCAACTCCAAAGTTTTCCAACAGCCGTCCTCGTCCACTGCTGGATATAGGCCTCCTCTAAGACCTTTCACTGATCTTTGTCCTGAGCGGGTGTTAATCGAATTTCCTGCCACTCTTTTGATGTCATCGCTCCATTTTGTTGGTGGTCTACCTCTGTTCCTTTTGTCTTGTCTGGGTCTCGATTCAATTAGTCTTTACAGCATCAGCTATCATCCCTTCGGGCTATATGGCCTGCCCATCTCCATTAGATATCTATTACTTTTGTTCGTTGCCTGATAGTTATGTTTCTTATTCTATCCTTCCTTGTGCCCCAGCATAGCTCTCTCCATTGCCCGTTGCGATACTCTCAGTTCGTTTGCTGACTGTTTTGTTAATGTGACTGTCTCAACGCCATATGAGATTACCGGCAGAACGCATTGTTCATAAATATGTTTCTTTTTAAAGCACATTGGCAAATTACCTTGCAGCGTATGTCTCATATTCCCAAAAACCGTCCATCCCAAACCCACACGACGTTGTATCTTACGGGTTCGGTTATCTCTGCCAATTTGTGACCCAAATACTTTTAATTTTGGACACCTTGCTTTCGTTAAATTTCACATTATTCATAAACTTGGTTTTCTGAAAGTTAATATTTAGACCATTATTTGCAGATATTATTTGTAATTCGGTAAGAATTTGTTCGGCATCACCTAGATTGTCGGCTATTATGACAATATCATCAGCAAAGTGCAGGTGATTTAGATCTTCGCCATCGATGTTTATGCCTTTTCCATTCCAGTTAAGTTCCTTAAAAGCATATTCTAACACCGCCATAAAAAGTTTAGGATATATATATATATATATATATATATATATATATATATATATATATATATATATAAAGGGTGATTCATTTAGAGGTACTTTTTTTTAAATAAAAAAAAATGAATAAAAACAATTTTATTTTATAATCTTTATTATCATATAAAAGAACCATTCTTTACAATTATTTCTTAAAGATAATTTCTTTCAAATGTTGTCCGCGACTACGGTTAACAACGTCCATTCTGAAGTTCCAATTTTCAATGACGCGTGTGAGTATTTCGAGTGGTATTTGGCCAATGACTCGAGTAATATTGGCCTCCAATGCCTCAATTGTAGCTGGCTTATCCATGTAGACTTTGGACTTTACATAGCACCAAAGGAAAAAGTCAAGAGGTGTGATGTCACATGATCTAGCCGGCCAATTCACTGGTGCAAAGCGTGAAATGATCTGTTCGCCGAATTGCTCTCGCAGTAAAGCCATGGTTTCACGGGCTGTATGGCAAGTGGCGCCATCTTGTTGGAACCAAATTTCGTCGAGACCACGGGCTTCAATTTCTGGCATCAAATAGTCTGTTATCATGGCGCGATAACGGTCACCATTCACAGTAACATTCCGGCCGGCCTCTGTTTTGAAGAAATATGGACCCATTTTTCCACCGGCCCATAAACCACACCAAACAGTTGTTTTTTCTGGATTTAATGGCAGCTCTTGAACCTCTTCAGGTTGTTCATCACCCCAAATACGGGCATTTTGTTTATTCACGAACCCATTAAGCCAAAAATGGGCCTCATCGGTGAACAACATTTTTCTCGAAAACAGTGGATCTTCTGCAAGCTTGTCAAGAGCCCAACGACTAAAACGGAAACGATTCGGAAGGTCGGTCGGCTTCAGTTGTTGCACTAGTTGAATTTTGTATGCTTTTAAAGAAAGATCCTTACGTAAAATACGCCAAGTTGTTGAATATGACAGGCCAAGCTGTTGAGAACGGCGACGAATCGACACTTCACGGTCTTCGCGTACACTCTCCGCTACCGCCCCTATATTTTCTTCACTACGTGCTGGATGTGGTCTATTCGGTCGAGCATTATCCAATAATGAAAATTGGGTCTCAAACTTATTGATGGTAGAGCGAATTATGCGTTCGGTAGGCCGATTATGTGGACCATAAGTTGCTCTAAGCGCCCGATACACATTCCTCGTAGAACGCCCATTTTCGTAATAAAGTTGAACAATTTGTAGACGCTGTGCCGGGCTAAGTCTTTCCATTATGAATTGTCAAACACTACTGAACAGGAATGCCACTTCAGTTGACACGACGCATGCGCAATCTGCAATTAAATCCCCATCACAAAAAGTACCTCTAAATGAATCACCCTTTTATATATATATATATATATATATATATATATATATATATATATATATATATATATATTTATATTTATATATATATATATATATATATATATATATATATATATATATATATATATATATATATATATATATATATATATATATATATATATATATATATATATATATATATATATATATATGCGTACACCATAGTTGTAGAAATACGGAAGTTGTATTCGCTGACGAAAATGATCGTCATGAAATATTGTGAATATGAAAAATATTAAGAAAGAAATCATCAAAATAATGAATTAATAGGTTCCGTATACGAATTAAAATCTATATATATATATATATATATATATATATATATATATATATATATATATATATATATTCTATAAAATTTCTTTTTTCTTGAACCTTCTCGATATACGAGGCATGTTTTTTTAACTAAGTACCGTTTTGGAATTAAAAAAAGACGTGCAAAGATATCGCTATAATTTTATTTTTACATGAAAGCCTGTACCTTAATCTACTTTTCTACATAATTTCCGTGAATATTGAGGCACTTGTCATAACGTGGCACCAGTTTTTGAATACCCTCCTCATAAAATTCTGCCGCCTGACTTGTTAACCACTGTCTCACAAATGTTTTGACTTCGTTATCGTCTTGAAGACGCTGACCACCCAGGTGCTTCTTCAAGTGCAGGAACAAATGGTAGTCTGTTTTCTCTCACCTTTGCGTCCACTTTCTGCACCAAATCTTCATTAACGACCGAAGGACGCCCACTCCGTTCTTCATCATGCACATTTGTGCGGCCATCTTTAAATGCTCTCACCCATTTCCTTACCATTCCATCACTCATAATGTTTTGTCCGTAAACTTCACAGATCTCACGATGAATATCGATCGGTTTTACGCCTTTAGCACTAAGAAATCGTATAACAGCCCGTACTTCACAATCGGCGCGACTCACGATTGTCGGAGGCATCTTAAACACTCAGTAAACAACGTATACAATGAAGAATCAGACTGTAATGGCGTCAGTGCGTAGACATGAGATGTAGGTTACCAGCGCGCATGCGCGGAACGCCGACCGTATCGCTGCGGCGGCGGAATCGCAAAACGGTACTTACTTAAAAAACATGCCTCGTATATATGATTCTGTGCTTTTTTTTTTATTTCTTAGGATTTTGGTTCGACTTATTAAAACAACTTATTTTATTTTATTTAGTCTTTACTGACGTTTCGCCCATTTTTTGTGGGCATTCACAAAGTATCTAAAAAAATTTTTTAAAAAGTTTCAGGACACATTTTACAATTTAAAATTAAAATTTTGGTACAATTCACGTCACGCTATAAAAACAGTTTACACACTTTTATACATATATATATATATATATATATATATATATATATATATATATATATATATATATATATATATATATATATACAACTGATTTAAAAATATGTACGCTAATTATACTGTTTTTAAAATTAATGCAAAAAATATTTACTGAAATATTTGATTTGGTATATGGTACGTACCTAATAAACTCAGTATTTTTCATACACAGGATCCTGATGTTGTAAATGATAGAACTGATATAGCCTGCCTCAGCCATATTTATCAAAATATAATCCACATGAAATAAAAAAAGAAATAACAACATAAAAACCATCTATTTTTTTTAAACCAAAGGTAAGATATATTTTAATCTCACCTTTACAAACTAGTAAACATCCAATATTTCGATCAATAACAACCTGTGTATGAAAAATATTTTATTAGGTACGTACCATATACCAAATATTTCAGTAAAATATTTTTTATATTAATTTTAAGAACAGTATAATTAGCGTACATATTTTTAAATTAGTTATATATATAAAAAAAAACTTGTAAACTGTTTTTATAGCGTGACGTGAGTGGTACCAAAATTTTAATTTTTAATTTTAAATTGTAAAATGTGTCCCGACTCTTCATAAAAATTTTTTAGATACTTCGAGAATGCCCACAAAAAAATGGGCGAAACGGCAGTAAAGACTAAATAAAGTAAAATAAGTTGTTTTAATAAGTAGAACTAAAACCCTAATAAATAAAAAAAGAACAGAATCATATCATATATATACAATTTCCGTATTTCTATAACTATGGTGTACGCATTTGCATCATAATCCCGTCGAAATCTATGGCGTCCAAAAAGAAATATTTATAGTACCAGGATAGGTTAGGTTATCGATAAGCAGAAGAATTCCACGAACTGTTTGTTTCGCCATCGATCTCGACGCCATACTTCTTAACACTACACCAGCCGCTGAAGGAGCTTGATTTCGACCAAAATATCGCACAGTTTTTACACACTATGGAAATCATTTTTTAAATTTTTCCCAGCATTATTCCAGCATAAATCGATCCACTTTGTACCGCGGAGGTTTAACACTAAATATCTGTCAATATTTTAGGGGCTTTCGTGTTGACAGTGTCGAAATAACGTATAAATATAGTTTAAAAAGAAACCAGTGGATGGCCCACCCTTTATGCACATAATCTATTGGGTAATTAAACCAGTTTCGCAACCACGAATGCCATATTTTTCCTACACAACTTCTTTTTCTCTCTCCATTTATTTTTAGTAAGATTCAGTGCAACCATAGCTCAAACACCCCCAAATTTTTGAACATCCAATTTCTTTTGAAAGCACCACTCACCTTGTCTTCAAATGATCGCAGATACTTCAGTCTTATGTATTAATATTTCTTTGTTAAAATCGAGCACATTTTCTAGAAATGATTATTTGGGTGGATTTGGAGAGTGCAAAAAACGAAAAATATATCGTGGCTAAGCGGATCAAAAATAATCATCAAGTAATAATCTTGTATTAAAAGTACGAAGCGGCTAGAACAATGGACAACCTTGCCTTCATTGCGACTCGTCGGCTGTCATTTAGCTACCGCAACCCTTGTCTTGTTCGCAAGAAAATGTATGCAGATATATCTCGAGATTCCTTGCTACCAACACACGGACTGTAAATTATTATTCTCAGTGGATGAGTCTTAATGTCACGTACTCTTAATAAAGATCAATGCTTGGACTAATTAATTTATTTTCTGCGTTCTACGACATTACTTTTGCATGCTCCCTTGTGTTTCTTTATTTTTCGTATAATCCATTTATAACTCCCTATTTTTAAAAATTGTAAATACTGGTAAATTTTGGCTTGTTAGTGGATAGTGTTCTATTTTAAGAAATGACTGTTATAAGTTTTATATTATGCACACGTTATTATTATTATTCTTTTTTTGTACAAGTTTTTATACAGTGCAATGTTAGAGTTTATGATTCGTCCGAACAAAATTTTTAAAAATATTTAATAAATCTTTTGTCCATTTTAGCTGTTTTATTTATTTTTAATCCTTTGTCAATAAGATACAGAGTTGTAGTACTGTATTAAGACAATTAAATAAGTCTACGAATAATATGAAAAATGTATTTTGATAATTTAATTTTTTTATGGGTCTAGCACACGTGTGCAGGGAAGTCCTTAAAGCGCTTCAGGAGCGACATGTGTGCGGAAAAAGCGATTCACGTTATTCTTGACTCGCTGTAAATTGTACTCGGTCAGAAACACAGCCCTGGGCAAATTATTCCAAAGGGATGATGTTCACCATATAAAAGACTGCTTGAAAAGCATTGTACGAGGAATAATAAGCTGAACCTCATACGGATGTGAAGTATTCGCGCGACTTGTATTTTTAACATGCACCGCTCTGGGAGGAATTAAGCGGGCTACATCCTTCGAACACTTTCCATGAAAATACTTGTAGAACAGACTCAAGTCGCCAACCGTGCTTCGATGTTCCAGCGAATCAAGGCCGCCGGTCATTTCCAGGTCTCCAATCAGACGAACAGCTCTTCTCTGAACAGAATCCAACAAATGCAGTGTATGTTTCGAAGCGGAGCCCCAAACATGGGAGCAGTATTCCATAGTTGGTCGAATTTGTTCTTTGTAAAGAATTAACAGTTGTTGTGGAGTGTAAAGCTTTCTGGTTCTAAATAATATTCCCAACTTTTGAGAAGCTCTCTATGCTATGCCTGCATCATGTTCATGTCAGGACATATTTGGTCCCAAATTAACGCCCACCAAATTAAGTGACGATGCTAGGGGAATGGAGTGTCCCGACATAACTATGTCGGGTACAGCAATGTTAACTTTTTTAGAAAAAACTGCCGCCTGGGTTTTTTATAGCGTTAAATTCCACTTGGTTACTGTCACCCCAAGATAGAATTTCTTCCAGGTCTTTGTTAACTTGAACGACCTCCTGCTGTCTGCGGATACTCGCCTGAGCAGCTGATATCCGAGCGTTCAAAGTGAATGAAGAGATAAGCGTACTGTCATCTGCAAAGCTGTAGATTGGATTCCCGATCTTTTCCAGCAGATCGTTAATGTAAATGAGAAAGAGAGTAGGAGACAGTATAGAGCTTTGGAGCACACCGGCGTTGATAGTGAAGGTGTTAGAAAGAAATCCGTCGACCGCCACACGTAAAGAACGCACTCTGAGGAAACATGAGAGCCACAAACAGAACTTTTCAGACATACCACAAGAGCGCAGCTTAGCCAACCGTCCATCGTGCTAAACACGGTCGAATGCCTTGGATATGTCAAGAGCAACCGCTCGAGATTCTCCGAAGTGTTCAATTGCGTTGTTCCAAACATGTGTTACATAAATCAGAAGATCTTCTGTTGATCTATGTTTACGAAAGCCATGTTGAATCGTTCAAGATATTTTAGAAGATGCTGATTGATAACCTTTTCCATGACTATCGAGATTATTGAAAGCAGTGCGACTGATCGGTAGTTATTTGGCAAGCTCTTCTTGCCTTTTTTAGATATCGGCTGAACTGTGGCACATTTCCAGTAGGAAAGAAATATTCCCTTTCTGTAGGATAGGTTGAAAAGTCTACAGAAAACTGGTATTAGTTCTCTCGCACAGTTTTTGAGAACTATGGCAGGTATTCCGTCAGCACCAGAAGCCTTTTTGGTGTCTAGCTTCATTAAAATACGTGCTATGATCCCGCTGTCTGAAGACAACATCGGGCATCCTAGACTGCAATATGGAAATAGTAGATGGTGTTTTTCCTTGGAAATCGACAGTAGAATGTGAAGCAAAGAGTTCAGCCAACAAGTTCGCTTTCTCAACAGGTGTCGTTGCAATGGAATTATCTGACCGTGTGAGTGGTGGTATGGTGGATTTGGTGAAATTTTGACTAACTGCCTTAGCGACTGCCCAAAACGACCTGGAATTGTTGAGATAAGTGAGAAGTTTGTTCCTAATTTGTTGATTATGTGCCTCTTTGGTTTCGTCGTTAATTCTTTTGCATCTGTTCCGGGCACGAACAAAGAAACTTAATCTCAATAATTGTATAAAGTGTTAAAGACAATATTAAGAGCATCCACGAAAGGCTTGTTCAATGCAACGACAGCCAAAAAGAGAACAATCTGCCAGATAATCTTTGTTTCTGATGATGCTAACATGGTTAGTGAAGCGCTAGTTAGGTGTGTAATCAAAGTGTACTGATGATAACTGTTGTGTAGTGTGATTATGCCAAAGAATCTAATATCCCAGTAGATCACTTTAAAAGAGCATTAAAACTCTATGGAGATTAGCGAGGCAATATAAGAACTGTGGTAATCTCACAATGAAAAACAAAAACCGGCCAAGTGTAAGTCGAACTTGCCCAATTAGTATTCTGTACGGTGATTGGTTTTAAAATAAAAAAAATTTGTTACCCTGAGTTTTAACGAAGTTTGTTTCCGATCTTTGTTGAGCTTGATTTTTTTTATATACCAGATAAATTATCAAACATAATGCGCTCGTAATAACACAGGCCAACAAAAAATATATTTGTAAAAACTTTTTAAACCAATACATCTAAGTGTTATGTATTTTTAAATGCTGAAACCGTATCTGGTATCCATTTTTTTGTATCACCCACAGTTCTCTGACAAAATGACATCGATTAAATTTTCTCTTCCTGCTTGAAAAACTAAGCAACCTGTTGATCTCTTGTTCTATAATGGTAAATAGTTGTTCCAGATTCTAGTAAATATTTTTCTTTCAACCCAGAACCAAGCAATTCTGCTTTTTCCTTAGTCAAATCCAAATCTCTCACTAAATCATTTAACTCAGCTTGTGTAAACAACTGTGGTTTTAAATTTTCTAGAGAACCTTGAAACTCATCATCATCCGGTTGATTTTTATTAAATTCTGGACTGGACTGTAAAACGTCATCAATAGACTGAGGTGACTCAGGGACAGGAAGTCCCGGTCCATGTTCTATCGGCCGATTAGCTGAAGTAAAGTTGAGATAGATAATTACTTTCTTATTTTTGGAGTTATATTCAGAAACGACAACGCTGCAAAAATAACAATCATTTGAATGATTTTCTTGCTCTCTAACATACCATAGGTACTGCAAATCTAAAAGCTTTCTTTTCTTTCTTATACCATTTCTTAAGATCCTAGACACAAACATAGCACACTTTGTGAGGAGCCCAACATTTTTCTTGATTACCGATTTCAACACCAAAATATGCAAAGTATACTTTTTTTACAAAATGAATAATGTTTCTTTGATGTTCTTTAATTACAAACTCACCACATATATAACAAAAAATGTTGGGAGAGTTTTTACAACCACGATTAGCTATACAGTAGAACCCCGATTAACCGAGTCGCGATTATCCGAACTTCGGATTAACCGAGCCAATCTAATAACCTAATTGTCCGAGGTACTCACGTCTATGCTGCGTATTAACCGAGCTTCTAAAATATGTATGTACATATTTCCAGTGCGTTATAGTGTTTATTACGGAGAAGTACGAGTATACTCACATAATTTATTTGGTTGGAGTTCTGGTAGTTAAGTGTAATTAATACGAACTGCTTTGTTTGAATTTTTGTTTATCGTATTATAATGGAGCAAAACAAGCGTAAAAGAATCGTCGTTCCTATTGAAGAAAAATTAAAAGCCATCAGAAGAATTGAAGCAGGAGAGACAATTAAAGTTGTTGCACGAGATTATGGAGTAGGTAAGGTAACAGTTGGAGATTGGAAAAGAAACCGCACAAAAATAGAAGAGTGGTCTATAAATTAAGCCTCCTCGTCCTCAGGAAGAAAATCAATGAAAACCGGCGACTATGAAAATGTTAACGAAGCTTTATTCATGTGGTTTAACCAACAGAGATCAAAAGGTGTGCCTCTGTCAGGTCCAATTTTACAACAGAAAGCAATAATGATTAGTAGGCAATTCCCAGAGACAGATCAGTTTACCGTCAGTTCTGGATGGCTTGACCGCTGGAAAAAATGGTACGGTGTACAACTGACTGTATGTGGTGAAAAACTTTCTGCTGATGTGTCATCAATTGAGAAGTTTAAGCAGAACTTTAAAAAGCAAATCGAAGATTGTGGATACACATGTGATCAAATTTACAACTGTGACGAAACTGGTCTGAATTATAAAATGCTTCCATCAAAAACATTGGCATATCGACAGGAAAAATCAGCTCCTGGGCACAAACGAAGTAAGGAAAGATTAACTATAATGGTATGTTCCAATACATCTCGCAAGCACAAAATCCCACTGATGGTGATTGGCAAGTCTGGACGTCCAAGAGCTTTAAAAGACATCTCACCCAAAGCCCTACCAGTCTATTACAAAAGTTAGAAGAGCGCATGGATGGATGCGACCTTATTTACTAACTGGTTTGAAGAAGAGTTCTTGCCATCTGTGACTAAAATTTTTGAACAGAAACCGTCTTCCTATTAAAGCAATTTTGTTAATGAATAATGCCCCCTGTCACCCTGGAAAAAGACTTCATGTGGGCGAAATTGTTGGGATGAGAAAGGTTACATTGAAAAATGTTATTTACTGGGTAAGTCAAGCTTGGGATTCTATGCATACTACCACTATTCAAAAATCTTGCTCAAAAGTTATTGATTTTGAGGACTATAATGACAGTGAAGATGATACTCCATTAAATGAATTAGCTTTGAAATTGAGAAGCCATGGAGAAAAAGTTTATTTGAATTAATGCAAAAATTAAAAGGTTGCGAAAATGTGACAAGAGAAGATGTTGTTGAATGGATTACAGCAGATGATTTAGAAGAAGACATGAGTAATGAAGAAATAACGAATGCATTCGAATGATAAAAAATAAACTTTTCAGATTTTGAATATTAAAATGTGAAAAATTGGTGGGTGATACGACTTTTACTTTTTTTTATTATTATTTTCGGACTCAACACACCAAGAAACAATGGAATCAGGTAAAATTATTAAAAAAGTTTTTTCATCATTGGCCTGTGTAATTTTCGTTCAGTCTACATCTTGTGGAGAATATTCTAGAATTTTTCCAAAATTTTTTGATCAGTACTTTTCGAGATAAGGAGCGGGACAGTGATTTTTAGCGATTTTTTAATAAATAGAAATAAAAATGTACGCAAGTATTACACCATATATTTTTTTAAACTCGTGTTTTTATCAGCTTTCATTTGACACCCACTCGATGACCTGATAAATTTTTTTTTCACTTCCGATTTCACCCCCCAAAACTAACCCCTTAAGACAAAATTTAACTTTCAAAACTATACAGCTCTGATGGGGCCATCAATTCCTATGCTTGTGTCAAATTTTAACTTTCTATGTCAAATAGTTGTGGACGTGACAGACGGACAGATACCGAAGTGGTCTTAAAAGTGTTCCGTACGGAACAAACAGTGGCCGTAAATCCAAGCAATAAACGTCTGAAAACTATTCATGCGCAACGTTAACACTACAAACAAAATGGACCTGCTAATTAGACGCAACTATGTGAATTTTTACCTCGAGAAAGTCCTAATCCCATGAATCAGTTAAAAACTTCAAAAAGGACGAAATAATATTCTGGCCTGATAAAGATAGCTTTCACTAAAAAAAGGAAGTTATCTCGAAAAGTGCAAAGTGTTTTGCGTGCTCAGGAAAATATCAATAAAAGTCGGAAGGTGCATCCTATAGAGAAGTTCTAGGCTATTTGTAAACTCCAGTTACGTCAAAATAGTTGCAATCAACTCTGCTTTCAAGAAAAATCGGCGATAAGTTTTGGGAAAGCATGGAGAAAAAATGGGAAGCCTACGACAAAAAGTTTGAACTGAATGTAACTCGAGGAAATATATTCCATCGCTGAGAGGTTAGTTCAGGTTAACCCATATTATGTTACTAAGGATATAAGAAAAAGAGGAAGATCAATTCAAAAAGTTTCCTTAAGAAAAAAAGAGAATACAAGAGACGAAGCTGCTTATAAAGAAGGAAGCGCCAACCAACAATTGGTGGTGGAACCATTTGAAGAAAAAAAAACTGTGTTACTCTGGCACTATAAAAACTTTGGTCCTTCTGAACACAATACCAGTGTACAAGTATGAAATGCGGATTTTTTTTTTATAAAAAAACTTGTTAAATTTGGAAGAATGATAAAAAGTGCTTTATTCAAAGTATGCTCAATCGCTTGTTATACATTTTCCCATCTTTCGAGCAATTCGTGAATACCACGCCAGTAAAAATCTTCCCCTTTTGCTGCGAACCATTCATCGAGCCATTTTTTTTTCACATCTTCGTACGAACCAAAGCGCTGCTCAGCAAGTGCGTGACCCATCGATGCAAACAAGTGGTAATCGGGAGGAGCCAAGTCTGGTGAGTAAGCCGCATGGGGTAGAACTTCCCAGCTGAGTGCTTCCAACGTGTCGCGAACTAGTTTTGCCGTAAGTGATGGAGCATTGTCATGAGGAAAAATGACTTTGTGTTGCGTCTTTTCGGTATTCTGGCCTTTTTTCAAGCAGCGAACGGTTCAAATCGGTCAATTGTTGTTGGTAACGTTTAGTATTAACCGTTTCCCCAGGTTTTAACAGCTCATAATAGACCACGTCGTGCTCCTTGTTCGGTATAAATTTCGATATATTGAACACAACAACACAACACTATGCACACACTTTTCCAATTTATCACTCTTGCGCGTCTGACTGTTGATGACACAACAAAATGGCACAGTGTCAAATCTTTATAGCACGAACTGCATTGGTGCACCTTCTGTTGTCTGAAATCAGCATACACCTGGTAAACTTAAAATCGATGATCGATGGGGAGGATTTTTCTTTAAAAAAAACGAGGGGCCTATACGCACATGGCTGATTCAAAGTACTACTGACGAGCAAAACAAATTTTATAGTGTTAGTGCTATATTATATTCAATTTTTCTCTTTTTTTTAAATAATTTTGTAATAATTTCTGACTGGTAGTATTTTCTATTACTATTATATTTGATGAATTGGGTCATAAATTGAGCTTTGTTACAGTACAGAATCCGGTTTCAGCTGAAATTAGGGTATTAACGGTTTAGTGATCAAACTGTATGCTTTTTATTAATTGAAATTATATGGACATACATACCTACATTAAGTAAAAAGTTGCGGTACCCATGGCAATCAATACAAGTAATATAATGATTGTTGAGTGTCAAAACACTGAGAGTATTTATGACTACTTAAAAGTAATAGAAACTGAGATAGATTTCTATAATGCAATATTTCTATACATCTAGAAATCACGTTTACACAATTCTGTAAGATATGAATGCCGGTTTATTAATTGAGATGCGTGTCCTAGTCACAATACGAAGAGGTAATGAAGCGCAGGACTAAAACCGAATAAAAGCAAAGCGGAAGAGAAATTGGCATAGTGCATATAGAGTGCGGAGTCTTGTGTAACAGACCTACCAGATTCTCCATCTATATCGGGATCGGGAAGTTAAAATCGGCTTTTAGCATCTAATAAAGAAAAGAAAAACTCAAAGGTCAGCTAAGTCATTTAGACTGCAGTGGGTCAGTTTGTGTTGGACAACAAGGTGTTTAGGAAGCTGTTCCAAAAGAATTTAGTCTAGTAAAACCTTCTAGTCGAACAATACCCCGAAGAGAACAGCAACTCAAGCAAAGAGAAGAAAAACTGCAGTGGAGGTACGCTGCGAATGAAGTACAAGAAAAGTTCGTCTGAATTAAGCCGGAACAGCCATCACCAAAGTACGTAGCCTACATGCGGGACCGTAAAGAAAACCAGCAAGCTGAAGAACAAGGCGATCATCAGGTCAGAACTCGCGTGTGTGAAATTTGTAAAGTTGCAGTTCAAGCAACATACACTACCGTCAGAAAGTATTCGCCCACCTAGAAATTTCAATGTAACTGCCAAAATTTAATACCTTCCAAGTTTTGCATGATAATCGTTTTGAGGCAATTTCTGAGAATTCCAGTTGAAGTAAGAACTCATTTAAAGTTTCTAGGGATTATGGAAATTCCTAGTGACATTTTATGACAAAAATTATGCTATAAATACCATTGCCCTTTAGGAAATTAACCATCCGCAAACAATAGTTTGTCGTTGATACAGGCACAATTATTTTGTGAAAATACCAAAAACGAAAGAAGTTTCTGTTGAAAATCGGACTCTGATAACTGCGAGACATCAAAATGGTCACTCGAGTCGACAAATCGCGAGTGAAATGCGGATGCCAAGGAGAACGGAAGCTTATATCGTAAACAAATTTTTCTGCAGGACATGGAATTCCAAACAAAAACGTTTAGGAAGTCCTCAAAAAACGACTCCCGCTGAAGACAGAGCTATAACAATGTCCAGCAGACGTAATCGCCACCTAACCGCACCAGAGAAATCACGGTTCAAGTAAACCTGGAGCGGCCCATCCCCATCAGCGTGACAACCGTAAAGAAGAGGTTAGCAGAAGGTGGACTACACGGGGAGACTTGCAGTGTGGAAACCGCTTCTTAGGCAAGTGAAATAAACGTAAATGATTAGAATAGGCCCGAGAACATGAAAATTGGACATCAGAACAATGGAATTCCGCCCTTTGGAGCAATGAATCTAAATTCGAAATTTTCGGTTCAAATTGACGAGTTTACATGCGGCGGTCAGCTGGGTAGAGAGGATGTTGGAAGCCTGTCAGTTGCCTACAGTAAAACATGGTGGAGGTTTAGTAATGGTTTGGGGTTGTTTTGGCAATGGTAAAGTTGAAAAAAAATCTTTAGGATGGAAGGAATCATGCGATAAAAAAGAACAGTATCAAGAAATTTTGCTAACTCAAATGCTTCCTTCTGTAAGAGATATTTTTCAGAGGAATTTTATTTTTCAGCATGACAACGACCCTAAACATTCTGCTAAACAAATTAGAGAACTTTTGGGCTAATGGAAATACGATGACGTCTGGAAGTGTTGACTCCACTCCAGGGAGAACAAACCTATATAGAGTGGAAAATTAAATTTTACAACAATACGTCAGCTGACAACCAATTTAATCTTGGAGGAAAACGAGCAGTACAAGAAGCCAGTGATCCAGAAAGTCTAGGAAACCGTCAACATCAGGCGTAATACTTGAGATCGTGCGCATCCCCACAAGAAACCTATCACACAAGACTTGGGCTACCAACGACTTTAACGTCGTCGCCCTTACCTACCTAACTAAAAACCAATGAATGCTTCTGAGGTACAATACAATGATATGATAATTTATTTTAATTAACAGATCAAAAAAAAATACAATAAAATTTTCCAAACAGAATTCCTACAGTATCAAATTTTAATATTACATTCACCATGTTGTCGGGAAATGATTGATGATAATGCTTATATAATATATATATATATATATATATATATATATATATATATATATATATATATATATATATATGTTTACAATAGAGGTTTTCACGGATGGTGGAAATGTAGTACATTAAAATTCCGGGTTTCAATCCGTTCGTCTAACAATGAATTTGCAAATCCATGTTAGACGAATGGATTGAAACCCGGAATTTGAACGCAATATATATATATATATATATATATATATATATATATATATATATATATATATATATATATATGTATATATATATCTGTTGCTTCTTCCCTATGGGTAACTGCTTATCACTTCTCATAGCTCATTCATTTATGAGTAAGTTTGAAACTGAAGCTCAGGCTAAATATTCAGAATTCTACCTTTTTTACACGTGAAGCAAATAAGACCAAGCATGTCTCCTTACCATATAATCCGAAATATAGCAAGGGATTCAATAAGGTATTTAATAACATAGGCCTCACCTTAGTCTATAAGCCGTCAGACAATTTGAGCAATAGTTTAGGAAATCCCAAAGACAAGATTCCTAATTGTGAGAAAAGTGGCATTTATGAAATTAGTTGTAATGATTGCCACAAAAAGTATGTTGGGGCAAACTAGAAGGTCAATTAAAACACAATTTAAAGGACATTCTAGCCCATTTAAAATACGTTGTAGAACAGAAAAGTCTAACGTTGCCGAACATGTCCTTGAAGCTGATCATACTATAACCTTAGATAATCTAAGATTAATTAAAAATGTTTTTTGATAGGAGATTGTTGTACCCATACGAAAGTATGGACATTATAAAATGTCTCTACTGGTTACTTGAACAGAACTGATGCGGCATCGCCCCATTGTAAATTAGTTCCGCTGGAGTAATTCAGATGTTAGGCTAGGTATAAATAAGGTAGATTTGTAGTTTAGGTCATCGCGCCTAATGAAGCTAAATATGGTTAGCGAAACGCGCGTCGAGTGCAAAAATAAATTGTTTGATGTAGTGATGATAGTCATTGTGCCAAGTTTTCGTCAAAAAAGTCTGACACACAGTCAAACACGTGTATAGCACTTCCACTAATTTTGACAGCTTCCCTAGTAATTTTCTCCTGTTTATATTATTATAGCTGCGGTTTCCTATTCAATTTATATATATATATATATATATATATATATATATATATATATATATATATCTGTATAAATATATGTATATGTATATGTGTATATATATATATATATATATATTATATATAAATATATATATATATATATATATATATATATCTGTATAAATATATGTATATGTATATGTGTATATATATATTATATTTATATATATATATATATATAATATATATATAAATATATATTATATATATATATATATATATATATTATATATATAATATATATATATATATATATATATATATATACGTGGATAAATTCAAATAAATAAACGGTAATTTTGCTATTCTTCTTAGAATGCAGTTCTTAGCTAGATGATGTTGTGTGGAGTAGATGTTTGGTTTGTGAGGAGTGGGGGAACCGGATGGGTGTGCCGTGCCAACTCGTCTTTGTCGTCAGTACAGCAATGACCGAGCAAGAGGTACCTTCGTCTGTTGCGTAACGTATTATCATCAAGTTTTTAAAACCAATGAAGGCGTTAAACCGTCAGAAATTTGAACCCGTTTGGAAGGCACAGTTTGGGGACAGTACACTGTCTCAGAATCGTGTGTATACGTGGGCGAAGAGAATTTAAGGGCAGACGAGAACCGGTTGAAAACGAAAGTCATGATCGCAACGCCCTAGGTCAAACCTTACAGATGACAAACATCCGTGACATTAGACAACCTTATCGAAGGTGATCGCCGATTAACCGTTGAAGAAATTTCCTCAGAAGTGGGTATCAGCTATGGAAGTGTTCAATCCATAATTACTGATCCGACTCGGTTTCAGAAAAATTACTGCTTGATGGGTTCCAAGGTTGTTGACTGGAAACCAAAAACAGGGTCAGGTCGGAGATCGCTGAAAGGCTTCTGAATCGATTTCAGCAAGAAGGGGAGGCCTTTTTAGAGCGCATAGTGACATGGTGATGAGACGTGGGTACATCACTACACTCCCGAGTCCAAAATGGCAAGTAAGGAGTGGCGAAGAAAAATGAATGAAGGTTCCCCAGTGAAGGCCAAAACTCGTCTTTCTGCTGGAAAAGTCCTTGCAACGATTTTTTTTACTCTAGGGGCATTTTACCGATCGATTTCCTGTAGCGATCAACGTACGGGTGAATGCGGCTTATTACTGCCAGTTTGTTACGGTTGGCAAAAGCCCGCCTATCGAAAGAAAAGACGGGACATGCCCATCAGAGATGTCATTCTCCTCCAGGACAACGCCAGGCCTCAACACTGCGGCTTTGACAAGGGATACACTGGAAGAAATGGGCTGGGAAACACCTCGAGCACCCTCCTTATAGCCCTGACTTATCCCCCTGTGACTAGTTTTTTTGTTTGCGCCTATGAAAGAATCACTGGGAGGACAGCGATTTGGGAAGCAATGAAGAAGTCGAGGAACAAACACGTTCGCAATTGGCTTACAACCCCGCCCTCAAACCTTTTATGACCAGGGAATACGGAAACTTCCAAATCGGTGGCAAAAGTGTGTAGATCACGCAGGAGACTATATTGAAAAATGGTTAGATCAATGATTTGTGTATAAGGTTATTCAATGAGTAAAAACTTATAAAAAAAAATTACCGTTTATATTTGATTTTACCCACGTATATATATATATATATATATATCTATATATAATATATATATAATATATATATATATATATATATATATATATATATATATATAGCTATTTATAGCGTTAATAGTTCCATGTAATAATAAAATTAGCTAATTAGTATTTTCACTCACACTGAGCATTTAATATTTTGAAAAACATATATGTAATTAATATTCTTGATCGATAGACAACAGAAATACGAATAAGGAAAATTAAACAATTCTAATTACTTAATCTAACACTAATTATACTAATTTTATTATTATGTAACGTTGCTAATTTTGTACAAAAAACCAACAAATATATGTTAATCATTGCACATTTATCAATAAATGCATTGAAACACACGCATTCTTTTTGTTTTGCTTATTAAGCTTCCTGTATAAGCAAAATAATCTGGTCCTTCAAGCCAGGACCCCCCCATCAACCTGACATAAACATCCCAACCTGGCAACGACGCCGCTATGCGCCCGAATTCAGAAACAACTTTGTTATACGATTATGCAACGCCTGCGTATGACAAAGACAGAAAATCGTTCTAGAATCTTTTATTGACAATTAGAGAGGGTAAACCTATAACTATTATGCAATGAGATGAACTAATCATGATTATACAGTTGTGTCTTAAGATATTTACATGTCACCTAAACCTAATTAACTTATCCTAGGTAATAGGTTTTATATAAATGTGTTGAGAGAGAACTTAAGATATTAAAACCTTAAGATATTTCATGAGTATAAAAACACAGAAAAATCGTTATGTGGGCGAACATGAATGCATAGTAAACACTGACCAATCACAGACAGTCAGGAACCAGGCCTACCTTGTCATCAATGGGAGTCGGACGAGTCTATATTCGGCTGAAGGGGATGGTAGGTAGATGAATAAAATATATATTAAATAATTTTTGTTGGTTTTTGGATGTTTATATACAATTCTTAAGGTGTTTTGTAGTACACAATGAGCGAAAAAGTAGTGAGTTTTTTTTATATATGTACCGTATGTTTAAGCAAGAATATGGCGAGAATGTTACTGTGCAAAAACTTGCCCTGGTAGTAATATTAGACTGGGCCGCTGTGATAGTGGAGATCAGCTGAACTAGCTTTCCGTACAAATCAGTAGTAGTAAGAACCCGGTAAAGAACAGTTCGTGGCCTAAGACAATCTATAATGGCAGCATATAGGTTTTAAAATCTATCCTCAAACGCTATTTTCGTTAATTTGACGGTATTTTCTCGATAAATTCTCATCCGTTAACGGGGCTTAAAAAATCATTCAAAGTGGGCGAATCCATCGGGAAGCAGAAAAAGAGACATGTTAAAAATTTCTTACGCACAAATTAAGAAACGCATTCGATAAACGAAGAAAACTACAATCAAAAGGTGCGTATCCATTTAAAGCGTTTTCGGGGGCGAATTTCAGTTGTTTTTATTTTGGTGTGTAAAACTATAGTAACCTCGCTGAAGGTCACAGAAAGCGTTAGAAAAAATGGCTGCTGCTGGTCGAAACAGTAGAAGATCGACAAAGGAATGCACGGTTCAGGGCTGCTGTCATTTTTCTGCTTTCTAATTCCTGCTAAGCGAGTGCTAAAACTGTCTAACTATAGTTACATATTTGCTTAGAGAGCAAGAGAAGATGTTGTTATTAGTTTATTTAAAATATAACTTTGTTTCTATAAATAGATTTCTGTACAATGTTTTTTGAACCTAGGATAACCTACGTCTTGAGCGATATCAGACTGTAGTGAATATATTTAAATCAGATAAACTGATATTTTTGGTAGTACTCTCTTAATTTCTAAACAAACTAATTTAAAAAGCAAAGAATTAAATAAATATTTTAATGTAGATCTATATATAGACTGTTGAACTCTCACTCATGCCGCTCTCCAAATTGTATCATAATTATTGGAATTTTTAATTTTTAACTCACTAACAGCTACTTACGTTTTTAGTACTTTTCTTTGCTATTTTTTTTTTTTTAATTTAATACTATATAGAAATTGTCTTCCCTGACTTTTTCTAAGATTCTCAAGTTTCCTTTTATTTTTGAGACCAAATGTAATAATCTATATTTTCGGGTTAATCTCAAAATTCTATACAGCTTAATCTTGTATTGTACCCCAATTTTGTATTTAAACTTGTTTCTTTATCTCTAGCCTGTCTATATAACAATGCAAATTTTCCCGAAGAAAAGTATAATTGTAGCTTACGCAAAGAATTAGTTCAGCTTGTTGATTTGTTAGTTCCATCTTTTGGTTCTCCTTGTTTTCACATTTCAAATTTATCTATTTATTCGCAAAAGATCTCTTAGAATTATAATTCTGAACAAGTCCAGAACTTTCTGCTGATATTGGTTCTAAAATTGTCTTTATTAAAACATGCGTACTGAAGGTTGCCGTACGGATTCACATGCTTTATATAGATCACTTCGGCCTTCCCTTATGTTTGTCCGTAATGTTCCATTTTCTCGGAAACTATTTCCGACATAGAAAGTTTGTAAATTTGGCACTAATATTGGAATTGATGACCTTTCATGCAAGAGCCGTGTTAGTTTTGAAAGTTAAAGTTTGTGACTTAAGAGAGTTGAGTTTTTGGGGGAGTGGAAATCGGAAGTTAAAAAAAAAAAATTATCAGGTCATTCGAGGTGTTAAATGAAAGTTTGTATGAAACGAACCGAGTTCAAAAAAAATATAACACGTAGGCTTGAAAAGTTTTTGGTTCTAGCTACTTTAAAGTAACACATTTTTTATTTTTCAAAACTTCGACAGTTATTCATCTAACATGTCTCCTTAGTGCAGAGGGCTTCTAATTCAGTTCTTCATGTGTGAGTTGATATAGGTCCTTGTCTTAACATGTCTATACATCATTTCATGTAGAAGGATTTGTCCTTTGACCTTCAAAATAGGCGCTCTGTTTCGCGATAACTTCTCACATCTGGAGGCCAAATAGCTCTCTTCTGCCAGCATTTTTTTTCAAAGGTCTGCCGAATAGAATAATAGTCGACTAGGTGGGCCAAATCTGGAGAATATGGTGGTTATTGAAGAAGCAGTTTGAACTTCAATTGCAACGCAATTTTGCCATCGCACACCAATTCACTTGTGACCCGGTGCATTTGTCTTGATTGAAAGAGCCCTTTTTTATTGTTCATATTGGGGACTGTTTCTTTGGCGAGTTACTGCCCCTGTGGAAAAACGCACCAATACAATTTATATAAATATTCGCTATTGGTGGTTTATTCCCCTCACTCAGCATAGTGAGATCAATGAAAAATTATTCCCTGCGCATCCCAAAAATACAGAGTCTCCACAACCCTCATTCCGCATGACCAATATTGTGTCTAATGGTAACTTCGGACGGCTTCTCCACCGCTAGCTGTCGGCACTCAGCTGACTGCCGATTAATTCCCGGTGTAGTGGTGGATTCATGTTTTATCTATTGTCACATATCGCAATGAAATAATCCTTATTATTGGCACTTAAATATGGAAAGTCCAAACAGCGCCAGAATCATAACACTTGTTTTTGGTCTACTGTGAGCAAACGCCGTACCCATTCGAAACAGAGCTTCTCATGCCAAAATGTTCCATGCAAAAATACCAACACGTTTTTTTTTATTCTTTAGGGTGTCAGCCTATCTCACGCAATGTCACTCAACTTCAAACGTCATCCCCAAAACAATTTTGTGGATTTTTGATATTTCGGTGTACTCCCTCATTGGGCGTCCAGAGCGTTCAGCATCATTTGGGTTTTAGGACCGCGTTTAAATTCAGCATACCAGTACATGATTAGTGATTTTCCAGGGCAGAGAGTGCCCGTAACACTTAGCAAGCCATTGCTTTGCTTCAACGGTATTTTTCCCCATCAAAAACGTGTTTAATCAACACACTATTGTTTTGAAAATATCAAAGGTAACGTCACTAAAACCACTGTAACTTGTAAACTAATCGTCGAAATGTCATGAAATTTTGACACATATCGTTTGAAGGTTGGTACTTCCTAAAATCATATGAATTTTTAGAAGAGCGACATCTATGTGCCATACCAAAAACTTTTCAGCCTACGTGTTATATAACGTAATACGTGCGCACACTTTTCTTTGTATTATTTTTAAAAAATCACTGCCCCCTTTCTTATCTCAAAAAGTACTAATCAAAAAAATTCTGAATATTGTCCACAGGGTATAGATTGAATGAAAATTATCACGAGTGTATTACCTTTAATAATTTATCTGGTATATAAGAAAAAGGTTATCGGTTTTCAGTAAAATTCGCAAAAAAACTTTGTTGAAACCTCATTTGGAATGTGTTTTGTGAAGTCAATGGTCATTTATATCTCCGTAACAAAAATTTTTATTTTAAAAGCAATCAACGTACGGAACACTAATTGCGCAAGTCCAACTTACTTACGGTTTTTAATTTAAGTTCTTCCTGACTTTCTCTACGCTTCTCAGTTCCTTTTATTTTTGGCAAATGTAATAATCTATAACTTCGGGTAATCCCAAAATTCTCTATAGCTTAACAATATTTATAATTTGTATACTTGCTTCTTTATCTCTGGCTATCTATAACAATGCAAATTTTCCAAAAATTTGTAGAAGAATTATGCGAATTAGTAAGCTGTTGATTTTTCGTTCCATCTTTTAATTCTCATTGTTTTCCCATTTCAGATTCATTTATTTGTCCAAAAAATCATATTAATTAAATTAGACAGGTCAGGACTCTCTGACATTACTCTGAAATGCTTAAAACATGCGTAATGAGGTGATTTTTCAAAAATTGCTGTTCGGTGGCATTGAATTATAAGAGGGGATCACAAAGATGATCTATTTGTGACCCCCCAACTAGTCCAAAATGCACCGTTACCCATTCTGATTTGATATAAGTTTATTCGATGAATACCACTGACTCGTACTTTTGCATACCTTAGAAATTCACAGATCAGTGCTTCTCCTCCCATTGCTGATATGGCTACTGTAGAAATTTAATATCACTGTCATAACAAATAGCAAAAGGGCCATTTTTGAATTCTCTCTTGCTACAATGTTGACGGCATACTGACTGGTAGATTGGAAGCTATTAAGTACAATGACAACAATAGGAAAAGGACTTTAAAAGAGACAGTTTTACACCATATTCCTAGATGGTACAGCGTGTGTTGTACGAAACTTTGAATTATGGTATCGAATGCTTTTGAGAAATCAAAAAACAAGCCGGCGACAGCATATCTCAATTTAAACTGTCGAGGTATCAATTGAACTAGTTCCATTGCAGATGTTTTGATAGGTTTCCCTGTCGTAGAGGACTTCAATATTTTTTCTCGCTTCCTTTCAATGCTGGAACTACTTTTGCAGTTTTTAGAGCTGTAGAAAAATATACCTCTAATTCTAAAAGAGTGTGGAAAATTCTTAAAGACTCGGCTATATGAGATTAACTCCGTAGTAACCGCAGTTATAATTTTGCTTTAAAATAAACATAATTTTTTTCTCCGGATACTAACTTGCTAAATCTTCAACGATGTGATCATAGCTTCATGTTATTCGAAAATCTGAAATTTTGAAACATTTTGAACGCTCTTTTACCGCAAGTAAAAGCCGTGTAATCTCAAACTTTCTACGCGAGAATCTCTATAGAATATCGAAAACTACATAACAATTCTGTAGATGGTGATTGACCTTATTTTGCACTATGTACAGGTTCTTAAATTATCTTCTTCTTCTTTTAGCAACCTTTTGCCATCCACTCCTGGACGTAGGCCTCCTCCAGTCTTTGCCACTCTACGATATCCTTGGCTATATGGTGCCAGTTCCTGCCGACTTGTTGTTTCACGTCGTCGATCCATCTTTTCGGTGATCTTCCCACACTTCTCCTGTGTCTTCTAAGTCTCCATTGTATTAAGTGTTTCGTCCACTTCTTATCCGCTCGTGTCTAGCGACGTGTCCGACCCAAGTCCATTTTAGAGTTGCCACACGCTTTATGACAATCTCGACCTTGGTTCGTAGACGTATTTCCTCGTTACGCAAGTGTCTCTAAGCGTTACGCCGAGCGTAATTCGTTCTATAGCTCTCTGGTAGTTCGAAGTTTATTAGCTGTTTCACCGTTAACGTGCGGTTTCTAATCCATACTTCGTCACAGGTAGAATGCACATATTAAAAACTTTGTTTTTAGATGATCGGGATATCAGGACTTTTAAGACGTGAGC